>JBAIAA010000041.1:0-600000 GCA_037893245.1 Crossaster papposus | reverse complement strand
GTTTTATGTCTCTTTTACTTTATTTTATTTGGAAAGAAATAAAGGCAGCACCAACTTTAAAGGCAAAATGTTTGTTTCTTTAACCTGATCCCTAGGACTTGTGAACGTTCGTATTAAAAATTGTATCTTTATTACTGACATTGTTAATTTATTTCTCTAAATAGTGAAATTATAACTTTTGAAATTATAACTACATGCGTAAACTTAACTTGGTGTTGAAAATGATTTATCCCGATCAACCTGTATATTACTTTTATGAATAAAGCTTTATATACTAAAGTATATGTAAGGACACGTGTGAACCAGCACAGTGAACCAGTGTGGCTGTGTCCAAATTACTTGGCTACGACTTGAAATTGCACACAAGTCTATTGTTTCAAAGTGAACAAAGAAACTGGCAAGTTGGGACTTGAACCTGCGACCTCTGGAATACTGGACCGGCGTTTAGTTTGTAGAGCGCCGGTCTGGTATTCCGGAGGTCGCAGGTTCAAGTCCTGCCTTGCCGATTTCTTTGTTCACTTTGAAACTTATGCAAATTTAATTAGTCAGTTTCCCTTGTGGTTTATTTGTGTATTACAAGTCTATTGCAGCAGTTGCAGCCACTTTATGTGAACTCATGTAATTTCAAGCTACAGAAAGGGCTGTTTCCCAAACCCCAGCTTAGGCTTCGGCTCTGGCTCCGTCACCAAACTGCATGAATAAACCTGGAGACTAAGCTGGGGTTTAGAAAATGCCCCAAGTGTCCTTCACTTCATTTGTTCGGACCTGGTCTCACAATCCCCTCTGTTTTAAGTTTTGTGGTTCGTTCTATTTTTATTATTACAATAGAAAAATTCCTAATTGCAAAAGATTAAAGGAAACTATTTTAAAGGAAACTTGATAAAAACAATATCAATTTAATAAAGTTGGAAATCATAATTTGGAAATCATAATATTATGGGGTGGGAAATAAAAAGAAATATATTAATTCATAAATTATTTTTCCTTTTTTTTGGTTTTATTCCAATATACACATTTTGTACAAATTTGTAATTGTTTACTGTTGATGCATAAACCTTGCTCTATGAAGTATGAGTATTATTATGAAGGTTTCCTACCTCCATGATTACACTTACAACTTCTAACTACTGAAGTTTATTTTTGTTTAGTTGTATTTATATTAATGTTTATTTTTATTCGTGATGTAAACAATATTAATTGTCACAACTGGATATAGATATGGGCGGCAGTCAATTTCCCAGTGAGATATACGCATTGTGATTGGCCAATTGACTCGAAAATCTATTTTTAGATCACATTGGAAGCGGTATAAATACGTCTTCGCACAATGCATTCTAGACTTGATCCAAGTCGGGATTCTGTGGTAACATTGCTCATGGTCATCCACACTGCGCCTCGCGTCACGTCCACGCTTATCAGTAGCGCGCCCTCATGCGCCACCCATGCTCATGTGTGGTTCAGAAACCCCGACTTGACGAATCTGCCACACATTTGTACACAACCTATGGGCTCATCTACCGAAAACGGTAGCGGCCAATCAAATTGCAGAATTGTATAAATTAGCATATATCTGTAATAATATGAACTTTGACCCAGTTGTGTGACGGACGTACGTGGACATTGTGATGAACAATGTACACAATTATGTACATACACATGTACATAGTGTACATTATGTGTAAATGTACAAACGGTTTAATAGTCTAGCTATCGTGTACATTTTCCGACCGTTAAGTTTGCACTATACCGTACTCTAACTAAATAAACGAAGTATGGACGCAGTTATTGAATTTGAAAAAAGGCATCTAGTGACAGTACTGCCTACCATTCCTCCATAGTCCGTTAGCGGTCTAGCTAGTCCGTACTCCGATTGGCGGACTTATTTGGCATACATCGCGCATAACCATGTGATGCGTATGCAAATAATTTATGAATAACTACATATCACCGCGGGGGGTTTGATTGGCCGATCCGTCAAGTCGGATTTACTGCACTGATGACATGATGACATCACGTTGATGCCGATAGCGGAACGACAACCAGATGAGGGCGCCTTTTTTCTAAGGCCAACAAAGCATGCACATAACTATTCGGCCGGATTGACGAAAGCAAATTGGTAGTCTTAACTCCATGGTAAGTCCGACTTGGGTCAAGTCTAAATGCATTCACAAAATCGACTATGCGACTAAATGGACAAAGAGGGCGCTCTTTGCTGACACCATTAATCACACAACACACCCTGACGAACTGTGCGTGTGGAGAGTCGGCCACATTATATTGCATTTCCGCGTTTTGAAAAACTGAGAAAAATCACACTTTCGGCATCGGTGGCAACTGTAATTTTTCATTCTTGTCGACTTTAGGAGGTTCACAATGCAAGCCATCAAATGTGTCGTGGTTGGAGACGGGTAAGTTGAAGTGGGACACTTTAGAAAGTCGGGGGTGTTGAGCCGGTGGGAGATTTTATATTTGCTAGCATAATTTTGTGTGCATGACGATACATGTCCCATTTTGACCACTCAACAGTGACCGCGCGCGTACGAATGACCATTATTATATTAGTTTTGGGAATTGTTCCTTGCTCTATGGTTACTTGCAGGTCAATTTTATCACTCAAAAATGATTTTATCAACCTTGACTTTATCAAGCATACTTCTCTCTAAATTATATGATGACAATTTTTAGAATGTTAAATAGTTTCTTGTGATGAGAAGAAAATGTGATTTTTACATTTTTGCTGTTTTGCTGTTTTGTTGGTGTGTTCATGGAGGGTATGTTTCCTACTTCCATGGTTTGTTTAACTTAAATGAAAATTGGGGTTCGTGTGTTGCTGTTTATTACTGTGCACGATTGCCCTTTATTATTTTGTGTTGTGTTTTGTCTTCATCATCATTTTATCTTCTATTTACAAAATTGGCCGCTGTATTAACGCCATAAGTTATCACGTTTTCTGGTCGAATAAACCTCACTAACCTTCCTAAATTGTCCTGTCTCAGTCTGTTGTGTAGTTTAACTCTTACTTTTCAAGCTGATGTATAATAAAAAGTCAAGACTCAAGGTGTAAGTTATGTGTCAAGGCAACCATGTCAAGGATAGGAAACGTTTGCACAACACGGGTCATGTGTGCACATATGGCACTTAATATTAGCAGCTGTTCGTTTCATGTTTGGCTGCTATAGCCCAATGCAATGGTATAAAACCCACTACAAGATTTTGCAGGATTCAGGCAGTGGTCACCAGTAATAAATATTGGAGGATTTTGCAAGATTCAGGTTACATTGAGTTTTAACACTTTGGAAATGCAGGATTTTGCAGGATTTTGCAGGATTCAGGTCATGTGTAAGAAAAATGGGGTAGGAAGATCGAGTTAAAGACACAAAAACAAACATGTACAGTACAAACAAGGAAAAATACACTGGAAATAGCAAATCTTCATAATATGATAATGTATGATCTTTATATTGTAATTAGTTAATGAAAATGCGAAACTTTAATAAATATTCATTGAAAGTACGAAAAGGAGGGACTTTTATGTAGCAAGTCCCTATTTACTTACACTAACAATCCAAAACCTTTCAAATTTAATACATGTACAATTTTGCACACATCCTAGGAAGTTACATGTACATGTAGGGCTAATGAACTCTACTGGTTTGTCTAGTTAGAAATTGCCAGTCAAGGAAGTAAATGTAATGGCAATACATACAAATTTCCGATACAAACAAATTTCCGATACATACAAATTTCCGATACATATGTACAAATTTCCGATACATACAAATTTCTGAATTTGCGATATTACATACTTTAACAGTTACACTCGCGTATGTGCATACATGTACATGTCCCTGGGCGCAAACTGTACAAAGTACATGTGTAAGATGGTGAATACGTGTACATGTACATGTACCTTCATGTACAGTAGCTGGTTTCATTTTAACATGCAATTTATATTTTGAGTTTGTCATTAAACAGTCAATCGACAACTTTCTCTCAACTTGTACTCTCTCCAATGACCAGCTTCCACTATTTATGTCTAGCAGATTTTGGTCAGACTCGGAGCCATTGTCCTTCTATTTAGTAATAAACCTCTGGTGTATTTGATTCAGGATGTGTGAAGTAATTGTTGCCCTTTTTGTGACATGGAGGAAATGTTGCAGATGTAGATATCCGGGACCAACTTGACTCAGTCTGTTTAAGTGCTTAATCTGGGTGTTTTGTTCTTGCACAGGAACAAACTTCCACTAGTTGATTTGATTCAAAATGACACTTCTACCTTCTCTACAATATACACTGTACATTCCAGTGCACTCCTGTATTACAATATTCGTGTCCCTTGTGCATTCATACATAATTCTTGGTTGTTGACACTGTTGCACTACATGTTTGCACATGTCACTGTTTTCTCATAGTATTAGTAAGTACAATGTATACTGTGTACATGTGAAGGACAAAGACATGGTTAAATTATTTGAGGAATGTGCTATTTAATGCCAATTGCCATTATTTGTACTCAATTCTCTAAAATCATCTGGCTGGCAAACATGAAACAGTGTACATGTACATGTACATTTACATTACATGGCTGGCTGAAATCTCCGTGATTTCCTGCACCCTTGCAGTATGTGGGCTTATAAGTATATCTTGGGTTCTAAATAACTTTTAGAAGTAAATGTTAAAATATTAAATACACAAAATGTAGTTAAATTCAAAACCTGCATGTTACTTTAGTCCATAAATGTTAGCAAAATTTGGTAGTAAACTTTCACGCATCCTGAGTCCATTTTCTTAGTACACTTGTACCTTTACCCTCCTTTTCTCGGTGTCACCACGGAGCCAGTTACCATTTCTATGCAAACCTATCGTAACTCGTACACTATGAAAGACTTGTTGATAAGTTGTTATTATTATTATTATTTATTTGGCCAAATTGCAAACATACAACAAGCAATCCACAAATATACAGATTTAACTAAATAAAACCAACCAATTCAAGCTGGCCAGGATTGACAAAAGTATAATAAAACACTGACTCGAAAGCCTGTCAATCCTTAGCATTAATATTATCATTAATCCTTAGTTATAATTAAGTTTCAAAACAAGTACACAAAAAGCTTACTTTCTATTTGCAGTAAACAAGAAACCTGCTGGGTTTTCCTGGAGTCATTCCTGTGAACTGTGTCCTACATTGTTTTAATAGTTAAAGGTTTTGAGAAACAAATTCTGTGTAACGGCTGCATTTAAAAAACTGCTTCTTAAGTTTAGGTGCCTTGCAAGTTGCATGACCACATGTTACATGTTACATGTTACATGTAAATGTATGCATGTATTTACATGTATTTCAACGAGTGAATAGAAATATTGAAAGTCGAAAGGAAAGATGCTGGGTAGATGTACATTTACACAACTTTGTTTAAGAACACAAAACATATCAATTCCAACAATAACAGTTGACAAGAAATGACATTGTAAATGTACCGGTACATGGGTGGCATTTACTTCCTGTAGATACAGTACATGTATGCGATATCACTTCCTGGTTGGTCATGCTGTACAAGTACAATGTACACGTGGACACTAATGTAAATTACATTGTACAAGCATGTACTGTACTAGCACAGCATATTGAATTATACATTATGTACACAAAACATTTGCCATGTACATGTATACGTTTTGCCAGTAGATGCCAGCAGTATAGTACTGTACATCACTGTATTTACATTGAAATACTTACATTGAAATATAATCAATTATTGTAATATGGCCACTTAGCCAAGTTACTGAGTCACTGCGTATATTGTAGAATGAAGAAACAAATACTAGCATCCCTGACCATACTGACGCTACACAAACGAAGAGACAATTGACTAATTAAATATATAAAACTGTTTTACATACATGCAAGTAACCCCCCCCCCCCCTTTTAAAAAAATCTTGTGCAGTAGGATTATTCATTTAAAACATGTCCCCGTGATTTTTCGGACAACTGAGGGCGATGTTGATGTGATCGTGTTCAGTTTAGGGATTTCCCACTTAAATTGCAAACTCAAAAATTTGCTCATTAAAAATGGGCCAATTTTATGGAGCTGCTTTGTACTTGGCACAAAAAAAGTTGTGCTAATTAAAAATGGGTTACTAGTCAAAAGTGCTAAGCAAACACCAGCCGAATACTATTCACAAACAATATACATTTGTACATGTTGTAATGTACGATACATCACCTAAGAAAGAATTTTCATGCTAAGCATTTTTGGATAAGCAGAGAAATTGTCCCCAGATCAGTGTAAACATTTTGCTGACTGGCTTACTGCCATGTACTGAAACAAAAAGAATCACCCCAAAAAATAGCAAAAATTCTGGTAACTTTTGGTGCTAAAATCACCAACATTGAAGTATGTCTGAAATGACATCATACTTTTTGCTCGTGAATATTTAAATTTGCCTTAGCCTACATGTATAAACCAAAATGGCAAAACGAAAGTAAACAAATATAGTTGGATTAGGATACATGCCCATTTAGACACAATTGAGGTTACATTGGTCCCATGTGCACACTAGATTCATTCTAAAGTACCTACATGTACATGAAACTATCCCTCGTTGATGTCTCTCCTCAGCTCATCACCGTGTCTCCTTGAAAATAATCCCAACATCTTGGAACAGCATCATTTTTCATGCTGCATTGGTTATTATTTTTTAATTTTTTTTTGAGGGGGATGGTTGGATAACCACATCCTTGCCAGATGAGGCATTTTAATAACTCCCAAAGCCAAGGCACATGTGTGTTCTAATTGCATTTGCAAGGCATTAGGGAAAAATAACTTGTATAATTGTGCATGTTATTCCACTGCATTGCACATGGTAAAATATATACGCAACTGTATCTACAACATACATGTACATTGTACTTCCATTTTCTTCACTAGTTTTCAAAACCTTGATTGGTTACATTTCAAATCACATTCATTGTAAATGTAAGTGATTTTTATTTGGGTAGATTTTACTTGTATCTAGGGAGTTTAGGGTTCAGGAACAGTCAGTCATTTAGCACTGTACTTACTGCGATTTAAATATTAAAAGTACAACAAGTTTAGTCAATATATATTATGGAAACGTCAGTGTAATTTGTAAAATAAGTATTTATTGTATGCATCTATTCTATGGACTACATGTATACACAGTGTAGTTCAGTGGATTATAAAGCATGGCTGTTTTTAGTGGCAACAGAGAAGTCACTGTGTCATAGTGCAACCGTTTTGGTCATCTATTTAAGGTCAAAACACCAAAACCAGCATTCATAAAAAGCAACAATAGTCCTCTATTGATGCTCAAGAGGCAATGAACTTTTTGTGAAATTTATTCCATCGTGATTTCCCCAGGCAGTCGTCATTTTGTGGTTGTACATTTCCCCGCCACATTTATTCTTTTGAATGCCTTTCAATAATTTGAATGAGCCAGGGTAAATCATCTTCTTTCCCCCATTTTACCACCTGACTTTTATTTTCACCAAGCCTTTGAAGACCACCTAATTTCAATAGAAACCTGTCATTTAACATGTGGAAGGAGGGGGGGGGGGGGGGGGGGGGGGGGTGAAACTGCAACCCCCTCCCCAGACATTACTTGTTTGTAAAATGATACATATCTGTCATTTTGCTGTCTCTATATCTGCATTCTCGCTATTTTATTTTTGCCGAAACAGAAATGTCCTTGCAACATTCTAAATATTACTAATCAACTTGTTTGTATTTGTTTCATATTTTCATTGTTCTCTGTTTTTGTATTTCACAGAGCCGTTGGTAAGACCTGCCTGCTCATCAGCTACACAACAAATGCATTTCCAGGAGAGTACATCCCTACAGTGTAAGTAAACTTGTCACTAAACTTGTTGAGTTTGACTAGATCCCAAAGGATAAAATGTTCCCTTAATTTCCCAGGCATTGTTCACTGAGAACAATTAACAATGGATTTAGTGCTGAGTAACAATGGATTTTCATTTTTAGTGCACAGTGTTTCTTTTGTTAGATGTTCAAGGTTGTTGTTGTTGGGAACCTCCCCAAATCAGTCAGTTTTGAAAAGGGAATAGTGAATGGGTTGAACATTGGAGATTGATTTCCCTAGGGTGGCACGGGTGGCTTGTGCGTAAAGCACTCGCCTCTCACCAATGTGGTCCGGGTTTGATTCCCGGCCCGGAACATGTGTGAGTGGAGTTGTGCGTTGGTTCTCTCCTGTACCACGAGGGTTTTTCTCCGGGTCCCCTGGTTTTCCCCCCTCTGGACAAATCAGACACCTTCGATCTCAGGCTGTGCTCCGTAGTCATAATATGAGTCGATGTGGCTGGCTGCCATAGGCGCCTTTACGTGCCAGCGACTCGACCACGTTGTAGCCGCGTCCTTCACAATTCAGCATCACAGCTGCGAGTAAAGATGATTAGCCTTATTATACATTAACGGTTGTATCGCCAAGTTGCAGGCAGTGACATTGTTAAGGCCGGTTTATACTTCACGTGAATGCAAATACGATGCAAATTTGACGTTACCAAGCATTCACTGCAAAAATTTGAAATTTGTTGCCGAGTATTTTGCAAATGGAAACAAAGCTCTCTCTTATCACACACATAAATATTTGTGTTTGACTTCAGCAGATGAAATCCGTGAATAAATAACTATTTTTGTTGTAAATATTGTGGCACTTACATATCCTGCTCAAATTATGATTGAAGAAGGAAGTAAATGTTGGTATTTGCCGAGATTATTTTAACATACTTGGCTGTGGCTTCAAATTGCACACAAGTCTATGGGAAGTGGCTATAAAGTGGCTGCAGTCGCAATACTCGGTGTAATGTTTAAGCCGTAGCCTTAGGCTTTGTCAAATGATTTGGCTACGGCTAGAGATTACACATACACCTTCATGTGAACTAAACAATTCATATTTTTGTATTCATCAGTTTTGACAACTACTCTGCCAATGTGATGGTGGATGGCAAGCCAGTCAACTTAGGATTGTGGGATACGGCGGGGCAGGAGGACTACGACAGACTCAGGCCGCTTTCCTATCCACAGACGGTAAGCCCAGACATCACAATCGATGCAACCCTATTCCTTAATGCTCCTCAATGCTCCAAAGATGCAAACTGCAGTCTCGACTGAATTTGAAAGATGCTACCGGTAGGCTGTGTACGTGTCAACATTCAAAGTTCAGTCACAAGGAATCGCAAGTCCTTTCAGTGTTAACGGAGGATAAACATTGACAAAGGAATACGTTTGTAACAGTTTATTAAAATAGGAAGTGACTTGACTAAAGACTGAAGGACTTAAGACTGAAGGACTTGTGATGGACAGTCTCAGTTACTTTAATTGTAAGGGTTGTGATTTTATAGAAGATGTTTGCATCGTTTCTACATCTTGTTGTCACCTTTCTACAGGATGTCTTCCTTATTTGCTTCTCCCTCTTGAGCCCCGCTTCTTTTGAGAACGTCCGAGCCAAGTGGAATCCTGAGGTCCAGCATCACTGTCCCAACACACCCATCATCCTGGTGGGTACTAAGCTGGATTTACGAGATGACAAAGAAGCTATCGATAAACTTAAGGAGAAGAGATTGTCTCCCATCACGTACACCCAGGTCAGTAAGGATTGGTGCTGGGGAGATGTAATTCAAGAGTCTGCAGATATCCCGCAAGACATGACGATGTCACGCTTTGAATACATGTGCGCTTTTCTTATGGGAGCAAGTTGGGAAAAGCAAGTCATTGCGAGCAAATGAAATGACCTGACTCCAGTCCTTCGGAAGACTCGATTTGAGTCTCTAATTAGAAGACTTGACTCAAACGGAAAAAAGTCCCCAAAACAAAGGCAAAACTTTGCACAAAATATTTCTAATGACTTAATAATGCGAGGCTTATCATCCTTACTGGCTGAGTTGCTGAATTGCGAATGATAGGGTTTAAATTTGGTCAAGTCGATGGCATATAGACAGCCGCCATACGACCTTATATCAGGCCACGGAGCACTGCATCAATGCCAGTCTGTCTGTCACTCGTGCAAAGACGCTCAGGTTCTGAGTAAAATTAGTTGTGTGTACTTTGCCCCATACAGGTACATACTGTGATGAACCACATAATGACCGAGGATAGCCTATTGTGTTTCCTTTATTCCTGTACTGTAACCTAACCCCATTAACCAAATGCTACCCAAACAACCGAGCACAAATTTGACAAAGAAACCGTCATCCGAGGATTATTTGTTCCTTTTGTGTTTCGATCCTCGGTCGTAATACATATATCATGTATTATGCACACATTGTGGTCACAAAGTGGCCTTTATGGTTTATGCTCAGTCTGTTAGTGATAACAAACATGTAAGCCTAAATAAAGTCCTTTTTTTAATGTTTTTTTATTTGATGTCATACAGGGCCTACAAATGTGTAAAGAGATCAACGCGGTCAAGTTTCTGGAGTGCTCGGCCCTGACGCAGAAAGGTCTGAAGACGGTGTTTGACGAAGCCATCCGAGCCGTCTTGTGTCCACCTAAACAGCCCAGAAAGAAAAAGGGCCCATGTAGGTTGATATAAACCCAAACCCCTTCACCTAAGTCGTCATAAAACCGACGTGCCATGCTTGTCTTGCATTGGACTAAATAATCCAAACTACCCACAACAAAGTCCAGAGATGTATCCAGGGATAGGGTTGAGGGGTTTGGGTCAGGTTACCAAACAGTTATTTTAGCATAAGGGGGTTCAAATCACAGATTCTATTTTGGTATTTTGGTTTTTTAAATTCAGATTCTGTTGAACCTACACACCTTGGTTGTTTTAACGACGGCATTATTTTAGGGTTTATCTAAATCACAAACTAAGACATTTATCTTGAAATTTGGGGTCATCTAAATTAAATTAACAGGATATTTTTCCAGCAACTCGGCAATATGCACATTCTGATACTGCTGCAAAGTTTTGACAGTTGCATTTATAGCAAATTCTGTTGGTTGTAAAAGTCGCATT
The DNA here is from genome assembly GCA_037893245.1 of Crossaster papposus. NCBI lineage: Eukaryota > Metazoa > Echinodermata > Asteroidea > Velatida > Solasteridae > Crossaster > Crossaster papposus. Next base: position 589,002 of record JBAIAA010000041.1, on the reverse strand, counting down.
GTTAAAGATCATGCAAAAAAATTGAGATTCAAGTAGGAGTTTAAGTTGAATTTATGCAATAAAATGTGTTACATGTTGCAACTGTGCAACAGACTTGTTTTATTCACACAACCTTGCAATGTCAAACTCATCGATTCAAAACAACAATTACTGCATTTTGCTCTTTCACCACAACGATCATTCCTTAAATAATTTGTTTTTTTATACAATTCAAACAATATTTGAGAGGCCCCTTATGAATGATTGTTTTTGCTTTTGGAATGTTAATATCCGCAAGACATTTTTTATATCATTTTTCAGAGAATCAACACCCTGATCCCCTCGAAACCTAAAAGGATTTTGGGTTTCTGAACCAATACCTTATCTCCTGTTTGATATTTCAACGTTCCAAATGACAAAAATACTTTTTTTTAGAAACTACTAAACATTCATCTTGAAATTCCTACAATGAGTTCAAGGACCAAACATTTCTGAGCTTTCAAAGTCGGCGAGTCACGCATACATCAAATAGTTGAGAATATTACTATATTTTGGAATATATTGGCAACATGTTACTCGCACACCGTATGTCATTTGTAAAATGAAACATTTTCCACTCACAATAGTTTAAAGTACACACTGATTCGGTGACTGCCATTTTCAGTGGTGGTACCAGGCTTGCGGTAGTCAGACTTAGGTACTACGCACGCACTGCAGGATCCTGCAAGTAATTGCGCTCCCAAAACGCGTTTGACACTTGTTCTATGAAATGACACTCTAAGGAAAGTCTTTTGTTTCATTTCCTGTGTGATGCGTTAAATAAACTTGTTTCTAATCTGGTGACTTGACAAGTAATGGTTCTTCCTGCTTCAAATTCTTCCTACCGATTCTAATTGTTCAAAAGTTGCATCATTAGCAAAAATTATTTTGCAAAGTTTTAATTTTCCTATTTGTTAATTATCGAGACAACATGGCAACAACCTTTTGTAGAAAATGAAAAAAAAAATTATTAAAAAAATGTTTAAAAAAAGTAAATAAAAACAATTCTGGGGTACCAATATTACATTAAAATATCATTGATTGCAGGAATTTTTATCATGTAGAGTACATTGTATAACGTTCTTTTCCATGTACGTAAGTAGAATATAGAAACTGAATATTCATAAGTTGGTTCTTCTATTGGCTGGTGATTTATTCTTGGACATCAAATCCAATTGCTTGTGACACGGTGTGTTGCAGACTTCCCATAATGCTTTGCGATAGGGTAGTTCCTGCCTGCAGGTCATTTTCAGTCGGAAGTGGTGCAAAGCATTCTGGGAGTCATGCTGTGAAAAACAAGAATAACCATGATAACGCTTTTTCACACGCTTTTAACCAGTTCGCGCCGGGATTATTTTAACATCGCCGAGCCGACGGGCGGGATTATTTTTAACGAAACTCGATCCGAAGCGTGTTCAGGCCTATAGTGCTGGGTAGCACACCCACGCATTTCCGGCCTTGCGCGCTGCTGACATACATTTCCGAACTTGAACTTGGCGTATATATTCGTCATCCGTTTTGAATTTGGGGAAATTTTTGCGTTTATATTCGTCATCCGGCGCGAACTGGTTAAGGAAAGACATTTGTGCGTATGGTGATACATGTTTCTGAGTTGACTCGCGATATGTCTACCTAAATCACCAGCAAGCACATGTGTAATGTATTGGCAGTTATGAACAGATTTTCTTTTATAAATGAAATTTCTCCACGAGAATTTGATTCAAAATGTTAATTAGAACAATTAAAGATCAGTTAAAGTTGAGGTCCACTATTTCATGGTCCTTTTGGTTTGGGCATTTATTAATACTTCTTGGTGTTGCTGCTTTTAAGCACGAGTGCTGTTTGATATTTCAACTCAAGATATTATTTTAGTGGCAAAAATCTGGTTTCAAGTACACAACACACCTTTAGTATGTTTGTGATATGTTAATTACACTTATATTTATCATAGTTGAATATTCATAAATACCTGATATAGTTTAGCCATTCTTATTGGTCGAGAGCCCATCATGCAGGTGGTTTTAAACGGCTGATAAAAACACCAACCAGTTTTAAACACTTTTCCAGTGTGACAGTAAAATTTGGACTTAAGTCTGGTGCATTTTGCCTTTCATTAACTCGTGTACAATACTACCACATAAAACAGGATGCAACACGCACACATTAATCTTGGAGATTTACGTCTGCTTACACGAGACACACACTATAAAAATAAAGGGGTGTTTCACAAAACACGAAGTAAATTTGTTGAACAGAATCGTTGAAAATGTAACATTTTTACTTGTTTTGATTTTTTGACTGAAAGGTATTTATGAATGGGCATAAATATGTGCTTGACTGGTATTTAACAGAATGTTTAAAACAATGGATAGGGATAATACCCAATTTTAAACATACTTGTTTAAAACCAGCGAGCGCATGTTTAAACCCTAATTAAAAAGATAATAATAGGCCTTGTAATCATAATAATAGCTTAAATAATTAGTGTTACTCTCTGTACATATTGTGCTAGAGGAATAATTAATTAATTTTTTACTCGGTTTGTAGTAGTATGCTTTGTACAAAAAGAAGAAATGTAATGAAATTTGTGGGTAAACTAAACTAAACTGCAAGCAAGCTGAGGCACACTTGTTTCAGATTTGTGTATCGACATAAAACGTACGAACCAGTTTTCGGCCGACATGATTGAAAAAGGAATTTGTACAATTTCATCAACATTTTTCAAAGGATTAAATCACTATTTCTAACCTATTTGGTTGATTAAGATTGGACAAATTAAAACGTTGAAGATGCTGTATTTCTGTGGCCTGTAGCCGATATGGTAACAAAAAATGCAACCATTTCCAAAACTGTTGAAGTCGGGATTTTCAAAATGGCGGGGCAAAAAAGCCAATTTAACTTGGTGTTATCTTGCGTTCTTAATGGATATACATGTTTTAACTTATGAATACATCCCATGACTTGTTCCGCTGGAGGTATTGTACCTTTCTAAATTTACCACTGACTGCATTTTCACACACATAAATGTATTGTGTATTATAAAATTAAGATTTAAGGCCGTGTCCAAATTACTTGGCTATGACTTGAAATTACACACGTCTATAGGAAGTGGCTACAGCTAGCCGCTACCATAGACTTGTGTAATTGCAATCCTTATCCAAGGTTCATTTCAACTTACTGGCTATTCTCTGTCTTGAGCTTAAGGCAATTTTAGGCTCCCAACTCCAGTCACACTCTGGTGCCTTTAGTAACATTCAATCGATTGATATGAACCCACAAGTTTAAATATTATTTCCATTTGCTTCCATTTCTATTTGCTTTTAAGTGATTCGGAATTTGGAGGGGAAGTCAAAGCGAAGGTTTCGAACGCATGTAAAATGTACAAAATTCTATGTATTTGCCTTGTAACTGTAGCCTAGATAAGACACAAATGTAGCGTCATAATGGGGGCATTGTAATGTAGAATTTCTGGAGTTGAATGATTGACAGTCCTCGGAACAAAGGAGCTAAATTTTGTACGCTGTTTGTAAGAGCTTTATTAATACAAGCCAGATTGTAATGGAATTATTCTTAATGGAAAACCACAAGTCAATTTGTTGAAGTGAAATATCGTCTATTAAATGATTTGATAATAAATATCAAATTTCACTCGTTGCTACAGTGGTTTGTTTGTATCGTAGTTGCAAGAAAGTTTCAACAGTTGAAAATATAGAAAATGAAAAATTAAGGGCAGACTTTGTGACCTGATCATTCAAAATGAAGACAAATGTACACAAGAATGCACGCACAAACAATAGTTTTTTGTTTGTTTTCAATTTATTTCAAACGGAAGAAATGACAAATTATAGACCACTAGATAATATCCAACAGGGTTGTTTTGTGATCATCTTAACTTAAAACACAAAATACATTTTTTTTACTCAAAAAATGGGCAACATGAAATCTATGTTTCACCTTATGTTTGCCTACCTTTATTTTCCCCAGTGAAAGAAATTCCATGTTTTTTTCGATATACAAAATGTGGTATAAAGTTTATGCTGCTTGCGCTATTGACCAATGAAAAACTGCCTTGAAGTCACCAACCAGCCATTGATGAAAGATACCAATCACAATGGTCCTTGCAAGATGCGCAGTGCTTGACAGAAGCAAGGAAGCTTGGGATTGGCTTGTGGACAAATTAGAGAACAATACTACTTACTAGTCACATATAGCTCATCTATATGAGGTAGGCAAGTGTATTTTTAAGTAGACGATTTTGCCAATTTGTTTGACAGAAAAAAAGGCAGTGAGATTTTGGCTGATGATATGCCTTGACTTTTGAAACAAAACTTGATCTTATGGTGAAAATCAGCAGTAAGATGTTGGATTATAATGAAAACAACATATACAAAGACAAATAAAAACTTTAAAAAGTGAGTTTCAATTTTACCTGCAAAGTTTTCAAAAATTACCTAAAATTGTGAATATTTTGAATACTATGTTCCTTGAATACCTACAGCATGCGATTCAAAATGCAAATTTTACAATAATTCTACATTCCTAAAATGGTTGCATCCATACAACATGCTGTTATTTACACACTTGTTGAGCTTAAAGGTAGTATACATCATTTGCTTTTGCTGTATTTTTCGAAAATGGATGAGTTAGGGGTACTTCCAAAAATGTAAGGCACTGTTCCATGTCGGTGCTTTACATTTTTGGAAGTAGGCTAGGGAATTCGTAAATATTGTGACGCTGAAATGTTTAAAGGTTTTTGTTCAAAAAACCCCATCACATTAGGTGCCGTGATTTCACAGGATGCTTGAGACTGTTATTCACTTACAGTCAAGTAAGGTATTTCATAATAATTCAGTAGTTTTACTTTGTTGATGTTTGCTATCTTTAAGCATGTGTTATGTTAAAGCCATTTTTATTCAACCCTTCTTTTTCTAATGAAACTAGTGCTTTATACCTACATAGCAACAAAATAATTGCATTCCGACTTCACACGGCTTAAAAATGATCAAAAATGGTTTGAACAAATAAAATAATTAATTATATTTTAAATTCTGGACACACAAACAGCGTGAAAATGATTACATAGGAAAAATAATCTTTTAACCAAGATCTTTTAAAGAAAAAAGTAAATTGGCTTGACAGGTTTTTGTTAACAGAAATGAAACGTTTGCAAATGTGCAAAAAAGTGTTTAAAAAAAACAGAAGATGCACACAAAATGCAGACAAACTCTTAAATATTGTCAACCTGTTGCTCCAATTCTTTCTGATTAAATTTCGGGGCGAGAGACTCGCGTTTAAAGATGTTAAAATGTTTGCTAATTCAAAGCACACAACCCCATATTGTGAAGTCATGTGGAGGTTTGCTTTCACTCAAATATGAAGCAATTTAAATAAGTTACAAAATCCAATCAATAGGATTAATCAATAGGATTAATCAATAGGATTAATCAATAGGATTAATCAATAGGATTAATCAATAGGATTAATCAATAGGATTAATCAATAGGATTAATCAATAGGATTAATCAATAGGATTAATCAATAGGATTAATCAATAGGATTAATCAATAGGATTAATCAATAGGATTAATCAATAGGATTAATCAATAGGATTAATCAATAGGATTAATCAATAGGATTAATCAATAGGATTAATCAATAGGATTAATCAATAGGATTAATCAATAGGATTAATCAATAGGATTAATCAATAGGATTAATCAATAGGATTAATCAATAGGATTAATCAATAGGATTAATCAATAGGATTAATCAATAGGATTAATCAATAGGATTAATCAATAGGATTAATCAATAGGATTAATCAATAGGATTAATCAATAGGATTAATCAATAGGATTAATCAATAGGATTAATCAATAGGATTAATCAATAGGATTAATCAATAGGATTAATCAATAGGATTAATCAATAGGATTAATCAATAGGATTAATCAATAAGCTTCTCACACCAACACAGACTGTAATACTACAGTATTTTACAAGATTTTGTTCATTCATTCTTTATATATATACTTATGTACACACCCCTTCCAGGGCAAAACAGTTGTGGCTGGACAGCCAAGTGTTTATGTTTTACATAAACAATTAATTGGGTAAAGGAGGCATCCAAAACACCGGAATTTGTAAAATTTGCAGAGAATACCAGACTGAAATAGCAACATATGGCAACAATTGGCAACGCAGTTAGCAACAAGAATAGGTTTTGTGTAATAGCGGTCTCAGTGGTGTAAATTTGAAACTAGAATGTCAATAACATTTTGGAACGATTCAGAATGCGCTATAAAACCACAAATCATTATCCGTGATGCTCGGTTGTTTGAAACTCCAGTATTCGTCATGAAACAAAATATCTCAATGAATACCATTACACAATATATCTAGCTCCTAAACCTGTCATTGTTAACCATTGTTACTGTTTGACAGTGGGCAATTTCTATATGATTATCTATACTATATCATTTTTTTACGGAAGAGCAATTTTATTCATCACAAAATAGCACCTTTTTGGTCAAACGACTATCTTTTCCTTTTCTCAAACTACATTCAGTAGACTGAAGCAACCTAAAACAAAATCTGAAAAATGGGATTAAAACTATCCTTGGTGATGAATGGAGCATTCCATTGTCATTTCAGCTGCATCTGGAGATAATGGAACATTCTCATGATTAAACAGATTGATAATTAAGTGATGGCTTGCTAGGGCATGCCCCCCCCCCCAAAAAAAATAATAATAAAATAATTGTGAAATCTACAAAACTTTAGCATGCAATTGTGGGATGGATCTGTCAGCAGCCTAGTGTAGTATTTTATCTACATGTACATTTCATTATTTCGGCCTGATTTTAGTAGCATCATAACATTAGACCATAGCTGCAAGTAGGGCCGACCTCTAAATTTGCCATGGTCTCAGAAAAATAACTCAGTGCAAAATAGTCACTTTTTCCTCAGGTTTGGCTGCAAATGCAAAATGTATGACTGTAAGACATGAAGGGCGCCCTCTGTTGGCAATAGCTGACACAGTTTAAAGTCAATGTTCATCAAGCAGCATATGTGACCTGTCTTTTAATTTGAATACATTTTCACATTAAAGGTGTGTACACTGCATTTACCAAAAAGGTGACTATATGTACATGTACATGTACACCAAATGCTATGCACACTTGCTGGGCTGTTATGCTTTTTATAAGGCTTTCAAAATTCATTATTTCAAAATGTTATTAAATACACATTGAATGGGGCAGCATGTGCTATATTATTTACAAGGTGCCATTTTGACTTGGTCAATGGTCATGGGAAACATTCTGTAAAAAACACCATATTTATGCTCAATTTAACTAACATTGCTTTGTGGATGCCAAAATATATATAATTCTAGCTGAATTGAATTATAAATATTTGTGTGTTACTTTACATGAATTTATCAGTAAATTAGTGCAGCAACAGAATACTTGTTTGAATACACTAGTTGGATTAAGTAAATGTAGTTGTAATTTCAAACAATTTTGTTTGGTTCTTTTAGGTTAAAATTCTTTCCAAATACAACACCAGTTTGAATTCAAAATGTCATTCCCAAACTAATATTTCTGCCACGATTTAAAAATCTGGGCATTCTGGGGTATCCGCAAATTATTGAAAATGTGGAAACCGAATAAAAGCGCCCCCAATAGCTCTGAAGACACGGGTACAAGTATGATGATGATATAAGTAATGGATGATCTTGTCATGCATTATTACTGATCCCTGCTATACTAAGTATCATTCTACCCGATTCGACCTACAGGAAGGTCAAGGCATAAACAAAATATCACACAAAGACCTTTTCTCAAAGCGTGGCTTTGTCTGGATCTTGGCTTCATCTCTAGCCCCTGAAAGAGCCATATTTGACTCCGTATTATGATAACACAAAGAAAAAAGAGTCCAAGCTTTACAGCAAAGCCGAGATTTCAGAAATGGCCCAGTTAAAGTCATACTCCCATTCTACGTACACTATTCTACAACACACACCACTTCATAGCAGTAAGCATCTTGGTTTCTTCTTTTTGGGCATCTTAGGAGGGTAGAGCACGACCCGTATCGCCTCCTCAAAGACCATCTTAAGACCTTTCTGCGTCAGGGCCGAGCATTCTAGATACTTGACGCCGCCAATTTCTTTATTCATCTGGATGCCCTTGGGATAGAGATACAAAAATGAAAGGCAAGATGATAAAATAATAAAAATGGATGAAATGTGGAGATAATGTCGCAAGCCGAATTGCACGTAAATAACTTGTGACTGATTACCAGACACCCTCAACCACAGGGTCAGGGTGTTGCAGCTACGTATAGACACACGAATGCTACCATTCCTACCTCTTGGAACTTGATGGGATGGAGGTTGCGTTCCTTCAATTTATCTATCGTTTCTGGGTTGTCTCGCAGATCCAGTTTAGTACCCACGAGGATTATGGGAGCTTGCGGACAGTGATGTCTCACTTCCGGTGCCCACTGGAATTAAAACAAAAGAGAATATTCAGTGTAAGTTTAACTTCTAATAAAAACAAATCATACAATTACAATAGGACAAATATGGAATAGAAATATAAAATATTAACAAGAAAAAAGAATGTCAATTTATTATTTAAAAAAAAAATGTATGTAATTCAATCGGTGATTTTGCAGCCAACATTTAGAGCTGATTTTGCTCAAATTTGACTATGAGATGGCCAAGACATGATTGTAATCTACATGTACATGCAGGGTGATAGGCAGAATATTGGGAGTATGGGTCTCAACAGGAAGTATTGTATTTTTCTAGGGACACATTGTACATGTCTGCATACCATGTGTGGTTATCAATGTGCACATTGGTACATACTTTTACACATTGGTGCATGCATTCGCATTTTTGTATCACTGTGGAGACATGGCTTTGTTCTCGTGTACAAAATGGTTAGAAAGTCGAGCACGTTTTTCAAAATGCTCCCATTTAACCATAATTTTTTTCCTGGGTTGAAATTTCGACCCAATATACCCTATATTATACCCTAACCCAAACACTAACCCTAACCCACATCCTAATCCTAGTTTTCTGAGTAATTTAAGCAAAATCAAAAAATCTAATTCATGAAATTTCCAGTGGAGACCTATTCATCTATAGAAATTTACCCTCCGGAGACGTTTTGTCTCCATTATACACATTGTGTTCAGGTCTCCAGAGGGTACCAAATTTCAGATCACTGGAACTGCATGCAGTGTAAAGTTAGAAGCTGTGAAATCACAGTGGGGATCTGACTACCCATTATTATAAGAACACTTCAAGTGAATGGGGAAACACAACAATAGTTCAAGGTCGAGACCAAAACCACAATTTGTTTTTGTACATGTGTAGATGCAAATCACTTCGGATGTATTGTGTGAAATACACGCTGTGTGTTGAAGGGATAACAGTTGATTTCTTCATGTATTCAATAAACAACAAAAATGTGTTGTAGGAAGCAACTTATGTAAATTTTAAACGGAATTCGTTATCACAATTGTGTCTAAAATTTCTTAGATTTTCTCGTACATTTCAAAAAATATCCCTAACAATTCTGAAACATGTTGACATTTTTTAATAATCTCTCAAATTTCCCCCAAAAATTAGAAAATGAGATCTACAAAATGTTTTACCAGAGTGTAAAGGGTTCATGCAACAACCTGATGGCAACACTGTATGTGTAAGAGCGACAAAAACCATGCAACAAGTTACTATTTATGACCAGGTTTTTAGCTATTGTTGTTTACGGCTAGTCCTAAATGACCAGTCAGGCGTAAGATTAGAAACCATTCATCCCAGATATCTATTGTCTCATGAACCATCTGTCATCCGGTTTGCTGTTTTTGTGGTAATCGTTCGTGGGCTAAAACACAAATATCCATCGTTTTAGTAGTAAACAACGTGTACTGTGTACGTGTGTGTACAGACATCAGACTCAATAAAAATCAAGTGAAGACAGCAACATTTCATTTCAGATTATGCTTTCCCTACTTTTGATAGACTTTTAGGAGATGTTAATTTTAATTTTCGTCTCACCTTTGCTCTGACATTTTCATACGACACCGGACTGACGACTGAAAAACAGATGAGGAATATATCCTGAAAAAAAGAGAAAACAAAACAGGATTTTGGATTTGATTTAACCAAAAATTATATCCCCCTTCCCCAATTTTGTATTATTTCTTTGGGGGATTTTTTAAAAAAACAAGTCAAACTTCTGTACAATGAATTTGAACCATACCGGGTACCTTACATGTACATGTGTATGAGTGCATTTGAAGTACATTGTAAATAAGGACACTATTCATGTTTTTCCAGTAGAGGGCTGTTTATGCACAAAACCAATAAAACAGGTGTTAGTAATACAACGGCTTGTTTACAAATGTATAAACAAGTATTAGAGTCTGCCCTCGCTTGTTCAAGCACTTACCGTCTGTGGATAGGAGAGCGGCCTGAGTCTGTCGTAGTCCTCCTGCCCCGCCGTATCCCACAATCCTAAGTTGACTGGCTTGCCGTCTACCATCACATTGGCAGAGTAGTTGTCAAACCTGTGGCATCATCAATGAATGGGAGAAAAATAAATGTGATGTACAAGAACCTCCTTACACATTCAGTAATGAATGGGTGGTGCCTTTGGTTCAAACAACCAACTCAATACAAACAGTGTATAGTTACCAGACAAAGATGGCCGTACATTATATAATTTTAATTTCCTTTTTCAGTGCCAAATTTGATAGGCTTCAACTCACAAGCTATGACAGAGGAAGAGGTTGATAGGTTGCGTTAGTTATAACACTAACATGGTTTCAAAGTTTGTTTAGTGATATTGTTTATTATTTCAAAGCACCATTTAGTTTCTGTACTTACACTGTAGGGATGTACTCCCCAGGAAAAGCATTTGTTGTGTAGCTGATAAGCAGACACGTCTTACCAACGGCTCTGAATGGATAGAAAAGAATAAGAATCATAAGAAAGCACAAATAAACATCAATTATATTTGTTTCAACCACAACCAATAAGAAACTAAGCTTACTTGGGTGGGATGTGATCCCATGACCCCCGGGTTACTATTGTTACATCTAAACAATCCAATCAACAAGGTGAGGGGGGAGGAGGGAAGGGGGAGTGGTTGGCTGGAGAGTTCAAATCTGGCACAGCAATTGTGGATCAGTCACTATACGATTTTCAGTTTGCTTCAAGGAGGTCAAACATTAATATTAACAATAACATTAAAACACTACAGTACACCAATTGAAATATTGACTAAAAAAATCAAAAAGAGATTGAAGATTTTGCGCCTTTGTTCTACTGGTATAATATTTGTTTTTGTCCAAAGAAGCCCCAGATATTCCCCCGTGCCATGTGTACAGAGATACATATCCATGAATAACTAGAAGAGAGAGCTAGGTAAATATAATTGTATGCATTGCTGCAAAATCTCTAAGGAGTTTGTACTGCTATGGCCAATTCTGCGGTGACTGCCAGTGCGATATGATCAGGTTGATTTGGTCTGTAGATACATGACTGTAGGCTCGCAATTATCTGAGTGATAGTAGCATGAAATGAATGTTATGATGTGTATTTACAAACTGACTGTCTCATCCTCCGCGCTGTGTAGGCCTACTCCCAGTTTCTTAAATTTTCATCCTCGAGCGATAATCTGACTTAATCTGATAGGAGCACAGAATTATCCCTCTGATATTTTCCGTCGGACAACTCTCAAAAGAGTTGAATATTGTTAACACAAACTCTGTTCATACAAATTGAACAGGACGCCTTGGTCCTGATCATGTATTTGTGAAAAATGAAAAGCACTCCTTTTAATATTATACTAATTCCTATGAGGGTGTGTACACAATTATAATGAAGTTAATGGTTCAACACTGTTGGGGTTTATGGGCATGTCTTTTTAAAAGTACTACTTTAACAAAGGAACCTGTCTTATTTAGGAGAATCTGTTTGACAAGTACCAGTACATCATTCTTGAGTGATACTGTACATGTAGATGAGGCATGTTTTCAATTATACGTATTATTGGGTGAAATTAAAAAAGAACGTGGATGTTAAAAATCATCAAAATTTCGCCACTGTAAGGAACTTAGTTTGGAAAATTATGCTAAATTTTAAAAAAAAAGTGAGAAATTAGCAATTTCTTAAGGGAATGAAGGAATGTTGGTGATTTTTGTCAATAAATTATCTTTGCTGCGAGTACCATAGTGTAAAAGAAGACTGATTCCTGTGCAACATTGTTTCCTACCTCAATGCTTCTACATGTACCTTTCTAATACTGACAGTAGCAATTCAGTGGGAAAAATGAGTTTTGACTTTATGAAGTCATGGTGATACACTAAACAACCAAGAGGTCATGACCTTTCAGGTCATGCTGGGTCAAGTGGGTGAACCTGCCTCATCCATGTGGCATGTCTGGCTGCCTGTTAATGTCACTGTTGCAAAGTTTTACCATCATTTTTGAGGTCTTTTAATGGTTGAATTATCTTTAGCTGTACAATCTACTTGTTCTTACACTGAATAAAACTATAAAATTTAAGCAAACTGGTAAAACATGGTGACTTTTTGGATCTTTATGGCTGTTTTAAAAACACAGATTTTTCCTTTAACGCCAACAAACGGTGCCGAATCCATACATTTTATTACAAATGTTAACACACCCTTTTGGGTCTTATCTAAATACAGGTATGTGCATAAATCATAAATACCCTTGTGGCAGGGAGTGTTTTGTTTAATTCTACAATATTATAATTTCTTTGATGTACAGCTTGTGCATGTACTGAACATGTAGTGGCTGGATTTTACATGTACTTTCTATATCCTGCAAAATTAAATTACCCACAAAACTTTTGTTGGATCCCGGGGAGGGTTAAGGTTAAGGTTAAAAACAAATGCACATATTGCATGCACATGTGTGGATTTGTTTATGGTGTAAATGGAGGACACACCCCTGATGTCATGTCATCCGTGAATCAGGGTTAGGTGTGTAAACGAGGACGTCCTCAATTGAGATTTGTGTACAAAACCAATGAGAGCCATCAGAAACAGTACAAACAAAGGAAATCGTTGAGAGGAACAAAAGAAAACCTTGATTAACACCATAAACAAATGTGTGTGTACATGTGCAATTTGCACTGACACATGGAGTTTGTACTGATGTGATGCCTAATCTTTATTTCTTCCATATAACTGCACAATGTACACAATGCAGTCTACAGCTTTAGTTCATAAATATGTAAACTTGTATGGAGGGGTTCATGTGTACATAGTCCATTGATATTTCATATATTATTCAAGGTGAATTTGCATTATCATGAATAGAATACATACAATATATTGTGCGTTGTTGTGTCTGGGGCCCTTACTGTACCTCTATGGTCTGACGCAAACTGTGATTGAGTGGACTACATTTATATGTACTGGTTCTTGAACATTACTACACAGCCCAGAGATTGTAGTGTGTAACTTTGTAACTTTGTAAACTAAAAAAGTCCTTTCTGACCATTTTGCCCTATGGATGTCTTTGTCCTACATGTCCCCTGTGAGTTTGAGACAAAGTTCCGTTAGATTCCTGCAATTATGTTGTTTTTGAAACTGTATTCACAGGCAGTTTTGATAGAAATGTCAATAGTCACCCGCCCTGACTTGATTTAAGAAGAATAACAATTCACACAGCATTTGTACCAATAACATTACTGTGTACATCATGATCAAAGTGCATGTAAACACACTTCTTAATTTTACCTCATATACAATATAAACAATTGCAGCATGTTTCATACACACAGGAAAAATAACCTTGTTAAAAACATTAACTCTCAAATTTGTATCCTAGTGGAGACATCTCTTTGTTCTCGTGTACAAACTGCTTAAAACGTCGGGCACCTTTTTCAAAATGCTCCTATTTCAACCACAATTAATTTCCTGGGTTGAAAATTTGACCCAATATACCCTATATCATGATACCCTAACCCAAACAACCCTAACCCAAACAACCCTAACCCACATCCTAAACCTAGTTTTTGAGTAATTTGAGGCACACTCCAAAAATCTAATTCGTGAAATTCCCTGTGGCGACCTATTCATCTATAGAAATTTACCCTCCTGCGTCCTTTTGTCTCCATTATACACATTGTGTTCAGGTCTCCAGAGGGTACCGAATTTCAGATCTTAAATCCACACGCCATGCTAAATCACGATGCAAGTGTGTTTACTCTCTGTCAATTCTAATTAACTAATTTATTGTGTATCTGCATATTGCACACCTTCACAAAATGTTCATCAACTCATTCTAGATAATTCTATCCAATGGTGCTTTGGTAAAAAGGGTGCTATTTAAAAGGATGGACACTATCTTGAAAAAATAAAATGATTGGCTAAAATAGCTATACGGATTGATCGATTCATACCGAACATATTCTGTGGATCCCGCGATGTTTGTTATAGCGGCGTTCAACTGTATTGCAATTCTGTGTGTGGTTCCTTATTTATTTATGACATCATTCCACAACCGGTCTGATGTGGTCTCTGTATGGGCCTTTTCGAATCCCTGGCTTCGTCTTCTTCTTAGGCGATTTTTGACTCCCAACTGCAAGGTCTCTAGCCACATTCTGACGCCTGTTGTGCTTTAGAAACATTCACTCGATTGATGTGAACCCGAAAGTTAGACTATTTTAATTTTCTTCCATTTCTATTTGCTTCCCAGTAATTCGGAATTTGGAGGCGAAGCCAAAGCCAAAGACGAAGCAACGGTTTCGAAAAGGCCCTATGAAGCAATTATCTCTGTTCAATAATAGTGTCACGAATTCTTGGACACAAATTTGGTAATAGGACTGCAAATTGTCTTTGTGTTCATGCATGAATGAGCAGGGTTAGGAAGACACCCCCCCCCCCCCCCCCCCCCCCACCCCAACCCACCCAATGAGGTTCATTCAGACCCAGCGTGGTTAATGATGCGTGGATATTACCTTGGTTAGGATCAGATGCCCAGGGTTGGGAATTGAGAATTAGTAAGAGGAGAGTTTGCACTTGAATTAGGCATCAATGTTGGTCATTTAGGTGTGGACCTCAATTTATCTTTCTTGATGTGGGAAGCACTTAGAAATTGGTGGTGATAGGGGGGGGGGGGTTCATATACAGTAGGCAATGCTGCTGAAAGCAGATTCCCAGGAATATAAGGTTCACTACTCATTTCAATGTATTCTATATTATGCTTAGCCTAGGAGACACTCAATACGTTAATATTTTCACTCATGAAGATTCCAAAGGATAGCTACGGTACATATGCATGTACAGTGTATAGCTAAACACTCAATTGCTGTTTCAAATCAAATGAATTGTGCTCTTTGAAATGACAACTTATATGCCAGTTACATGTAGATTTTATAGCACAGGGTGTTTTTAATCATTGCTAGCACTAAGGTTAACTCAATGATTTTAAACTATCTTATATAAAAATTTAATGTATGAGGCAATGGCCTTTATAAACCACTGTATACTTGCAATATAGACAGTACCACAGTGGCAGTGCATATAAATTAAATTAATATTAAAAATGGCACATTTACATGCTTCATTTAAAATGTCAAGGTCTCTACAGTACATGTGTGCAGCGGAAATTTAACACAATGCTTTCAGCTAAACTATGAATGAAAAGTTGAGTGAGATATATATGTTATGTTTTCTATCAATAGTTTTGAATTTTACAAATGATGCACTACACGTACATGTACATAGACATAGACTTATAGACTGTGTGTATGTATGTATTCCAGCCATACAACTTTCCAATGTTACTCAGGACTGAGTGACCTTCACAAAAAACTAATTTAGAACAAATATTTTAAATGATTTAAAACATATATCTCTGTAAAAACATTTTCAACATGTTCACAAAAGTTTACAAATTAAGCAAACAAACACATGTTCAATAAAATCTTTCAATAAAAGTATGCACATGTACACATACCGGTACACACATGTACTTGTACTAACAAATGCTATTGTTTTCATCCCCGAAAAACAAAAAATGGTGAGGGATATGACAACCTTTACATGGTCAACCCTGTTTCCACTAATGTCATCAAACCAATGTACACTGTACATACATGTGTATGCAGTAACACGTTAACCCTAACCCCCACCCCCCCCCCTAGGCCTTACTTTGGAACTGCCTACTACATAATACTACTTAGTATTTTGTAGCATTGGGTCTCTCCATGACTGATGATTGGGTGTGTACTGACAGAGTACAGATACTGCCAACTACAAAATAGTAATAGTGGCAATACAGGTCAGTAATACTTACCTGGCAAAAAATGCAGTAGTCCAGCCTTGACCCATTGCTGTGTCCCAAGTGACAATTTTTGCTGTAGAGTTTAGAACAACTTACACAGCATACATGGGCCATGCACATGCAGCAAGCAGAGGGACCCAATGCTAAAAAGTACTACGAGTGCAATAAGGGGTGAAGTACCAAATACTAAAAATTACTACAGGCATTGCACACAAGTCAGTGAGAGTACTGCATACTACTTTTTACTACTAGTAGTAAAAAGTAGCATTAGGTAGGGTTAGGGTTAAGCTGCTCATCATCATACGAAAGAAGAAGACACCCAAAAATTATCATTGTAACGCACAAATCAAATTAAAAACAAATCCTGACATATATTCTCTTGGACTTGTTTGCCCAGTCTTAGACCTCATTGCTTTTTAGTGTTTTTCATTACGCACATGTGTCTGGCATGTGAACCGGCGCGGCTGGGGCAATAATTTCTGAGTCTAAGTTCTAGTATGTTTTTCTGTGTGATTTATCAGATGACATTGTTTACTCTAAAGTCAACATCCACTGGGCAGGATTGTTTTCAGTGAGGACAGATCAAATTCCTTCACTATGACATGGCAAGGGCCTGTACTGGCAATGTGCTGTATCATACTGGGAATTATTGGGCTGTTGAATGGGTGTGATGTTTGCTATTGTCATTCTGTAGTTTAAATCCTAATGACCTTACACACGTAACACCTCCACCAACTACCACTGTATTCTTCAAGTTTCCATACAGTTGACTACTACAAGTTTCCTTAATTCTGTAAACAGCCTTTGAAATATTGTACTCTTTTCAATGATCTGAATACATGTACCGGTAGGTCTGAATTAAATGGCTCTGGTTATGACTCGTACAGCAACAGGAAGCAACCAGTATAGGAGAGCATTCCCAGGAGAAGAATTGGCTAAATGCCTCAATACATACGTGTACAACTATCTGGATTGAATGCTGCCATGTCAATTTAAGGGTGGGGTGGGAAAGGGTGGGGTGGGAAAAGGTGGGGTGGGAAAAGGTGGGGTGGAAAAAAATGGGGCGTAAAGGGCGGGGAAGGGCGGAAAAGGACGAGGTAGGGAAGGGTGGGGAAGGGCGAGGTAGGGAAGGGTGGGGTGGGGAACGGTGAGGTGATGAGGGATGGAGAAGGGCGGGGTTGGGAAGGGCGGGGCAGAGCGGGACAAGCGGGTCAGGGTGAGGCAGGGTGTGTTGGGGTGGGGCAGGGTGTGGCAGAGCGGGACAGGGTGTGGCGGACGGGACAGGGTGTGGTGGAGCGGGACAGGGTGTGGTGGAGCGGGACAGGGTGTGGTGGAGCAGGACAGGGTGTGGTGGAGCAGGACAGGGTGTGGTGGAGCGGGACATTCTCGACCTTGCTCGTGACGTGTTTATGCGTCATTCGTTTTGAATCTGGGGAAAACTGTGCGTGTATACAAAGTACACGTCCTCCTGTGTGAACTGGTTAATAAGGGTAGGATAACCATTTGCAGATATCGAAAAAAATTTACTACCGAATTGTTAAGAAATATCTTACTTTTTTGAAAGTAAATAATGATTGTAGACTAGATAAATGATTGCGCTAGATATCCTGTAATTGTTCAAAAAATTGAATTCTATAAAAACAAATCAACAAGAACAACATAAGAACTACTGCCCGACGCCGGTTAAAAACGAACGCCGCTTTCCTTGCTTTTCTCAGCATCCATAATTGTAAAACTTCGGACGGGTCAGTTAAACAATATTTACTATAAAATACAACCTCCCAAATTCACCCATTCATGACAATTCGAGCAATGGTGTATCCTACCTTTAATAATACAAAATGTAATACAAAAATACAAGTTTATACATTACTGGCCTAAAAGTAAAACTATGCCTATTTTCTCAAATTTTTGAACTTCATGTTACAACAACAATTCAGTTCGTACAATCACAATAAATTGAAATATTTAAAATAAATGATACGAGATAGGATTATAAAATCAACATCAAGCAAACTAGGCCCTGGCCTTGCACAATTTTCTGCGATGAGCTGAGGTAGGTAAGGTAGGTCAAAATTAATAAATACAATATTAAAATTAAGTGCAAAATTTTGAAACCACTTAGGTTTTGTTTTCAAACAGACGAACAATCACCACGAATTAAAACAAAGCTGTATACTAACCCATCACCTACAACCACGCATTTTATACTTTGCATCATGACGACAGCGGATGAGCAACAACACCGATGAATCACGCGCCGCTGGGCGGTAGTTTTCCCGGTAATGGCAGGTGCGGTGACCGGTGCTGGAATAAATCCTCGGACTTCTTCGCGCTGAGTATTTTTACACAGATCCAGAAAAATCAACGTCTTAAATTTACATTTGATGTTGCCAAGAACAAATTGTGCTCTACTTAAGGAACATTTCGCAAAGTTTATGGGTCAGATCTTCCTAATAATCGCAAATTTCTGGCTGTAAATCCTAACTTTCACACAAGTTCAGAATCCCCCAGATCAACGCGTACTACACTAAATTTAAATGGTGCCCAGTTTTAAAAAGCTGGAAAAGTAAATACATTTACGTGCATCTTTGCAGAGAAGGCCGAGTACCAGTGTAATAATGCCTGTGATGTTCGGATACTTCTCCGTAAAACACTTATTGAAGCATTAAATATTTTCGTCCACGCGCAAAAAATAAATAACTGCGAAAAAGAAAAAAAAACATTCAATTTTTTTTGATTTTGACTAAACGATACATTAAGTTAGAAAACAGTTTAAAAATAAGATATGTTAACCAAATAAAATAAACAGGGATTCAGGCTAGCGCAGCTTTCCTTTCCTTGCTTTTCACAGCTATGACTCGGGTTCGAATCCCGCCTGGGCCAATATGTGGATTGGGTTTTCAATCCCTGCCTGATTCCGTGGGTTTTACCCTGAAAACCTCTTCACCAGTTATCTTCTCTCATTTATCCATCATGTAATCGGCGCTATAGTGCCGTCATCGGTGTGGAATGAAAAAATCAAGGGGTACGCGCGCGGGGCCCGCCGGGGAGCGATAATTTTATCTGCAGGTAGGTTGGTACATTGTGTACATTTATTAGCCAATCAGAACACAGATGGTGTTGACGTCATCGATGATGTTAGAGTTGTCTGGGACTGACTAGGGTTAGGGGTTAGGGGTTAGGGCAGAGAGAAAGGAATTTTCTCTAGGGGTTAGGGTTAATTTGTCCCAGACACCTCTAACATCATCGATGACGTCAACATCATCTGTGTTCTGATTGGTTAATGTACCAACCTACCTGCAGAAAAAAAATTATCGCCGCCGGCGACAAGCAAGCGGGGTGATGGTGGCAGCTCTTTTTCGTTTGTTTATGTTACATAATTCTCCGAATTGTTGATATTTTGTTACAACTTTGATACAACTAATTAACGCTTTTTATAGGTCTATAATAAGGAATTTAAAATAACAGAATAACACATCACACTGTAAAGCGTAATTTTCTTAAAATTATTTATCCAACGTCTGTCTTGCCATTATAAGTACCCCATCGGGCCATAACATTCAGCCGCAACTGTTCCTCCTGCCATAAAATTAAACAACTTTTACACAAATTTGAGAATAATATCTAAGATATTATTTTTGTAAACAATTTTGGAATATAAAGGTCCATTTAATTCTACTGTTTAATAACCTGTGGTTTACCATAGAGAAAGGAAATTTTCTCTATGGGTTTACCAAGAGCTTTAAAGGTAGTATACACCATTTGCAGATATCGAAAATATTTACTACTGAATTATTAAGAAATACCTTACTCAATTGAAAGTAAATAATGATTCTAGGCATTCAGCAAAAGGATTGCGCTAGATATCCTGTAAATATTGTTTAAAAATGAATTTTATAAAGAAAAATTCGCTCTCGCCGGACGGCGAGAGCGAAAAAACAAAGATAACATAAGAATAACTGCTCGACCCCGGTTGAAAACAAACGCTGTTTTTCGTGCTTTTCTCGGCATCCATGATTGTAAAACTTCGGAAAAGTCAGTTAAACGATATTTACTATGAAATACAACCCCCCAAATCGGTAGTGACGGTACGGAACAGTCTTTTTCAAAACAGCATTAATGCTTCAAATGGTGCGGACTGTTCGTGTGATATCCGAAAATACAATGAATCAAATTACGCACATGACGAGCGTACTGCTAGCTGGGCCGGGAAATTAAAGCAGAAATGCTGGGCTCAAATTCACTGTAAATAACTGTGCATCTGCAAAACCATAGAAAAGTTATTTTCTGTTCAAAAGTAGGGCTTAGTTTAGTTTCTCCATTGTGATAGCTGGTATTGCATTGAACCATGGACTTGTTCTTTCATAATAAGAACGTACGTGTACACAACACCGTCTAGTAAACGCCCACTAAACGTGTAAAGCGCCCTCTGTCGGTCGTTATTAAAAACGAATGGGAACATTTTTGTCTGATGACAAACATGCTGGGACTGGAGGTAACGTTTACGTTATGCATCATTATTTTTATGATCTCATTATATTAACATTTTCATAATAATGAAACAAAACAGTAGTGCCGTGAGAGCTACCTCCCATTATCATGATCAAGAAACTAGGCATTTGTCATTCGACTTAGTTTACTCATGATTTATTAATTTAAACTTTATTGTTGATTGTCAATGTCATTGCATTTATTATTTATTGTGGTTTTCTATTCATGTATATTGATAAAGTTGTTTTTTTTTTTTTTTGGGGGGGGGGGGGGGGGGGGGGGTGGGGCTTAACACTTAACCATATAAACTTTGGGGCACATTATGATATAAACATGAAGCGTTAACTGTTGTAACAAGATGGTGCATTATTTACTTGGATTTGAACGTAACAATGAAATTGTGTTATTTAATTTACAATTTTGAAATTTTCGTCTAAACTTTGTTATGCTGTGGAATTTTCAGACGTAATATTTGTGGTTTTTCTCTCTCCTTCCCTCTTCAGGTAGTGTTGCAATTGAATCATTAATAACTGACCAATCATGAAGGTCCAAACAACCCTGCCCAGGATGGTACGAGTCGGCCTATTGGCCGTGTTGATCCTGGCTGTTTGCACACTTACTGATGCAGCTTCATTGTCCGATGATACCAGAGGTAACAAATCCGATCTTTTTTAACTCAATTTATTGGCAAGACTGGAGGCATATTTAACCCCTATCCCTTTAAGATCCTTCAAAATATGTGATGGGTTTCAGAGAATTCAGCAGAGAGTCAGCTTTAACACCCCCCAAACCCGAATCAAACTTGTTTTCTTTACATTATCAATCTGATTCTTAATATCTGTATGATTCTTTTTCAGCTGTGATGAATGCAACCGGTTTGTCTGACATAACAATAATCAGCATCCTGTCTGTGATGTCTTGTCTCTGCCTGATCGTCACCATAGTTGGATGTGCCTTTTGCTGCAAAACTGGATTTGCTGTGAGTAATCATGTCTAGTATCCCAAACATAGAAATGGATATATTGTAAAACGGATAAAAGTTGACTGCATTTTTCTCGACCGCTGTTTTGGCTACAGAAATTTGAAGAGACTAACACAGAGACCACTACAGTCATCGGCCAGCACTACACCAGCTTCACTGACTTCAGCCCCCCAACCATGAGCACCCCAAGTCAACCACCAGGCTCTCACGAACCTGAGACCGTTACCATCGAACCCTTACCCCAGCTACCAGGCCGCACCAGTAACCAGTGGGTTAATGTTCTAAGGGTGAGCGGTGGGGCCGGTGGGGGGTTGAACCCCGGACAGACACTGCAGAGCATCAAGCTAATTGACTCGCCCAGGTTCCAATTCCCTAGAGGACAGATCAGCTATGTGGATGAGATGGGGAACGGTTGGTTTGGCAAGGTGTGTGCAAGAAATGTCATCATAAGCTATCATAAGCTATCATACATCATCTTCAATGATTACAAGTCTTCACAAGTCAATCATAGGTCGATCACAAGTCAATCACAATTCATCCCAAGTCAATCACAAGCCACCATATGTCTATCACAAGTCTATCACAAGTCATACTATCTCAAGCCAGGTGAATTCATTCAATTAATTCCTTCATATCTTCTACTCATGAAATGACCTGTAACATGGATTTGTAGTTGACTTTTGTGATTTTTCTTTTTTAAGTTTGGCCTTTGAATAAATAAAGTCTTTCAAATGTGGTAATTTCTTTGTTACTACCAACCAACAGGTGTTACAGGGTGAAGCTCAACGGATGCATCCAGGTCTGCGTAAGACACGCGTAGTCATTAAGCAGCTCAGGGATACGGCTACACCGGAGGAACAACTCTTATTCCTACAGGAAGTCCAGCCCTACAGGTAATTCTAACACTCCTAGATCTTACACAATCCACCAGGTTTTGAAGGATTTTTGTAGGATTGAGGAAGGAACAGTCAGCCAGTATCACTTACACAGGACTTGATGCCTGTTTGAAAGTTAAGTAGAACAATTGTCATCTTGGGTTTACATAGAGTGACAAGATTTAATTTAAATCACCAACACATTTGAATGTTGCCGTTTCACGGAGGTGAACCACCCCAATGTTTTGCTTCTTGGCCAGTGCATTGATAGCATGCCACTACTTCTTATCCTAGACAACATTTAATTTAAATCATTAACACATTTGAATGTTGCCGTTTCAGGGAGGTGAACCACCCCAATGTTTTGCTTCTTCTGGGTCAGTGCATTGATAGCATGCCACTGCTTCTTATCCTCGAGTATGCACCATTTGTAAGTATTACTGTTTCTAGATCATGTCAATAATTTATTAGCTGAATCAAATAATTGGAATGCATGCGCAATATGGTCTACCTGCCTGCCACACTTTAAACAGCCAAGGTATTAAGTGTAAATCACAAGCCCTTGCACATGTCCAGTTACAAGTAACGCGGGATGAACAATGTTTATGGAATGCTATTGTCAAAGTTCATTTGAATGTCTTGTGACTTGACTTATATTGGTAATTTGTGATGGACTTTTAAGGACTTGTGATAGACCCAACTACAACCCATCCCCATCTTAACTATAAAGATCTTTATTTGTGTGATTCTAGGGTGACCTCAAGTCTTATCTTCAAAAGCATCGTGATGAAGTCCCACAGATGGCCCAACAAGACATCCAGCTCAAGATGGCTGCCGATATGGTCAGTGGTCTGATGTGGCTTCACCAGGCAGACTTCATTTACATGTGAGTACTTGGAGTCGTGGTACTAGACTTGACACACTCCATACATGCAATGCTATCAAAGCTTTTTTCTTAGGTCTGTCAAATTGTAAATGTATATACAATTTGTATCTTTTGCAATTTTAACCAGGACACTCTCAAAACCTGTTGTTCTCAGTATGTGAGTCTTTATATTGCAAACATGAAGACTATAATTGTTCCCGCTTTCTGTGCTTTCAGACAGTGGCGAAGCCAAATAAGTGCCTGGCAGAGCACGTTCCCCCAACAAATTTCCGTGGCCCCACCCCCCCCCCCCCTCATCAGGTGCCCCCTCACAAAAGAAATCTTTATATACCAGTCTTCCCAAACCGAACAGAGACACAACAGAGCATATAAGCTAGTGCCCCCCTCCCCCTAACGAGATGCTTAGCTATGCCACTGCTTTCAGAGTGTCCATTTCTATTTGTTTTTTTGCAGTGATCTTGCAACTCGCAACTGCCAAGTCAGTGCAGACACTTCAGTCAAGATAGGTGACTACGGTCTCTCCTTAGAGAAGTACCCAGTAAGTGCTAAGTTCTCTCTAATCTTGATAGTAATTGAATCAAAAGACAGCACATTGTCTTTGAGAACTACGTGTATATCCCTGAAGGGTTCGTTGTAATGTTTGACCGCATTTTGACATTGCAGAATGATTACTACATCACTAAGGACAACACTCAAGCTGTACCCATACGATGGCTGGGCCCAGAGGTCATTGACCTTGCAGAGGATGGCACAGTCAAGACTAAGAAGATCACTAAGGAGTCCAATGTCTGGTGAGTAGATATAAGACGTTATCTGGTCTTCTTAGACTGTTTGAAGTGCCTTTTGTAAGTCAAGTTTGTTATAAGCCAGTTTGAAACATCAGATTAGCATTTATCTCTGGTTCCTTTGATATCAAATTATTAAGATGCCAGTCCAGCACCAATCACCTCTCACCTAATACTGTACCTATTTATACTCCTGAGAGGAGAGAGCTAGGTAAAGTGGCTTGCCCAAGGACATAGCACGAACCCAAACCACAAGGCCACGATGCCACACTCACACAATTCCATCGTTTGTTGCATTATAATTGAAAGATCCTGTAGATAATGGACTCTGTCTGTCATTTAAAGAGTGCACATTGACCAATCAGATAACAACGTTTGGTCAGGTGGCGTGATAACTTAGTCACCGGCAGTGTGAGAAATGTACGCAAATGTTCCGTGCATTCTTTGATATGCTAGGTCATTCGGCATCATGATGTTGGAGCTGTCTACCGGTGCCAAGAGGCCTTATGCCAAGCTGACGGATGAACAGGTACTTCAGCAGGTGGTCAAGGAACAAGAGATACGAGTGGACAAGCCCAGCCTCAATATTCACTACGCCTCCAGATGGTAAGTAGGTTTGAAAACTGGCAAAAAGCACAGAGTTAGTCCTAGGGGTGGATTCAAACCTGGGTCACAGTTGGTAGACAATGAAAGTACCGCTGCTAACCCAACTCTCAATGTTAAATTGCTTTTTCCTGTAGGTTTGAGATCATGATGTATTGCTGGTTGGAAGCCGATATCCGCCCCACCATGAAGGAGCTACACGATCTCATTCTATACCTCAAGAACCACCGGGACCGGGTTGATATGCCCGACTTTGAAGCTCGCTGGAACAACATGAAACCAGCCGCCCTACAAGAATCATCAGAGTCTGGAAAGGAAGAAGAGGTTGCTCAACCTCTGCCAGTTCCGAAAAACCCACCTTCTGGATTCGACGACGACTTCATCCAGCAACAGCAAAATAAGAAGTCTTCTCCTACCAAACAATCCCCGGTAATAGTCCCTCCTCCAGCCAAGCAAGATTCACCTGCTAAAACAGTCGGTTTTGACTCCGATTATGAAACAAGGCCAGTGGCTTTCATAAAATCACCTCCAGAGAATATCACCAACGTGCCAAGCCCCAACAGGAACATGAATGCAGAAACCGGTGGTTCCGAGGACCAACCAATGTTTAAAGATGACTTTGTGACGTCCGTCGTTCAACCGACCATCGAAGCTGCTCCTCGGCCTGATCCTCCAGTCGAACGAATGCAGTCTGAGTTTGTGACGCAAGTTGAAGTGCCGGCAACTCAATCAGCCCCACTGTTTCCCAAAGATGATGGCGGGATAACCAACAAAGACGAAACTCCTACACCACCATTACAATCCAATTTGGTTCCATCATTCATTCCAAGCGACGAGACATCACCAGATATCTCTCCTCAAGGGCCCCAAGAAATCTCTTTTGATAAATCTCGGTCGGAGCTAGACCCTGACATCCACCTCACCAGCACTCCAGTAGCAAGGCAGGAGCTTTTTGACCCCTCTACCAACCTTTCCGCAGTGACCCCTGCGGCTAGCCTGTCTCTCAACAAAACGCCTACCCCTAACGAAGTCTCCCTAACATTCCACTCAATGCCCACTCCCGACAGCAAGGATGAGACCAAGTATCTTAGCTTTGACACAGCTAACACCTCCCCAAGTACCAAGTACCTAACAGCAACTGAAGACCACACAGCAAACATGGATTATACCTTTGATACCATGACAAGCTCTAAAGCTGAGGAACCCACATTTATAATCGCAACAGAGACCCCCCCAGTTGACGCCCAATCCCACTCCCAGACAGACCTCTCCCCGACAGAATTCACCAGCTTTGTGATTGCAGAGGCATCCCCACTGGCAGCAGAAGACCAGGCTGCTGCAGGTATTCCATCAAGTGATGCCACCCCTCTGGAGACGAATGAGAGTTTAGTAGTGGAACCCCCGGGCGAAGAAACACTCATGCAGTCTGGATTCTTAGACAGCACAGGTGAGACTTACTAGTTTAATCAATGATTTTACAACATTTACATGTGCTCATTAGCAATTTTTGCTGCTCGGCATGTTGTTTTTATTTTATTTTTTAGACTTAAAGCATTAAATGTAAAACCTCATCAGACTTTTTCTATTTGAATTTCAATAAAATCATAAGACCAGGGGCCAATTTCATAGAGCTGCTAAGCAAAACAATTTGCTTAGCACAAAAAAGTCTTGCTCATTAAAAACAGGTTACCAGCCAAAATTATACGTGTTTTTCATGCAAAGCAAAAAAACAACTGATTATCTATCCAGAACAATAAAGAACCGGCAAAAATTTGGTCTGTAACCTTGTTTTTGCCAAGGACAAATTGTCATGCTAAGCAAATTTTTGTGCTTAGCAGCTCTATGAAATTGGCCCAAATGATTAATAATATGTGCACCAATATGGTTGAATTGTTAAGGCTGTAATTTATGAGCATTTAAACTGACAAAATCTCTTATTTTTTGAAAAACCATTCTATTTTTTAGGTAAAATTGTTTTGAAGAATTATTAGAATACAGGTTTATCATCACATATCTTAAAATGTCCTTTAGACTTTTTAATAATTAGCCCATAAGATAATGTCCTTGATAAATCTACCCATGCCCATCAAAGTGAATTATTTTTTACAGCATACAGGATTCCATACCAGCCACTTGAATTGTAAAGATAGCCAGCATGATTCATTGAGATTTTATCAATAGATGCTGCTTTTGGTACTAGCCAGGATTATGCTGATCAGCTTTTAATAGCACAAATAGATCAGCATCTCTATAGTGTCTTCCCAGCTATATGTTTCATTGTGGAATGAATGCATTCATCAGTATTGCATGGTCCACTGGTCTTACTTATTGTGTAGTAGTTGAAGCACTTTTATAAGGTCCTTGCTCTGTGGTTTGATGAGTCCTTGGGTGTCAGCATGCAGTGAAGTTGGGCTAGTCATTGCTCCATGGTTTAGTACAGTAGAAGTACCAAGCAGCTAAAAGGATTCTTACATTATCTAGCTTTGATGATCTGATTTGGTAAGATTCACATTTACTTTAAGGCATAGCTTTGTGTGTAAAAGCATTGATTTGTGTGCAAATTGAATTTGTTTATCAGGGCAAGTCCAAGAATTCATGCACCCTATGTCCATACGTAACGAAGGTTTAGTCTCTAAGATAATTATGGATTTCAGTGTCTTTAAGTTAAATTCTAATGTTGGGCATCTGTGATGAGAATACCCACAAGAAGTTTAACGTTTTAATCTTTGCGATGAATAATGATGTAGGTAAAGAAAACATGCTGTTATGGGTACTTATGGGACAAACAGGACACTTTTTCTGGACTTGCCCATTTTGTTTGGTTGTACATGTACATGTACAGTATGTACAAACTTACATTATGCTGTGAAGCTCTATAATTCAAACTATAGGAAATCTTTTGTACTGTTTCGGGGGTCTGGCACATGCAACTCATCAAGCACCACAAATTGTTAATAATATTTTGCGTTTTCTTAAAACAAATACTTTATATTTTTTCTCTTTTGCTCTCAAATTGTTTTTTTGTTCCAGCAGATTCAAGTTTTGTAACTCCACAACAAGCTCCAAACGACCCCTATAACTTCTCCCAAACCTCTCAAATCGTCCCATCACCCTTCACAATCACAATGAGTACTAACGGAGCTGGCTCACCACTAGAGGGCGCAGTCCAGTCGGGGACGGGCAATGCAGCAGTCGGTCACAGCATTACGTCATCATCATCATCATCTAGTAGCAGTACACGCGTTATGAAGACGACACGTACGGTGCGCCAAGTACGCATCGTTAATGGGCAGGAGATCGTGATGGAGGGTGATAGTGGGACTATAGAGGGCGACGCTGTAGCTGCAATGGTCTCTGGGACTGATGCAAATGGGACGATCATTCAGACGCGTTCAGGTTTGTGGAGATTTATATTTTGTACAAAACTCAAAAAATGCAGGATTTTTTGCAAAATCATACAAAAGGTCATGGTAAACTTTTTTCATGTGTACTGTGTAAAACATAACCTCTCCGTTTCACACTTCATTGTCAGTTGTTTCTTTGCAGGGGTTTTGCCTTTAGCTTTGCTTTTCTTATGATTACAAATGACTAGGTGGCGAGTTACAGACGTCATCGAGTAGTTTG
Source organism: Crossaster papposus (assembly GCA_037893245.1). Taxonomy (NCBI): domain Eukaryota; kingdom Metazoa; phylum Echinodermata; class Asteroidea; order Velatida; family Solasteridae; genus Crossaster; species Crossaster papposus. The sequence continues at coordinate 560,395 of JBAIAA010000041.1, read as the reverse complement.
CAGTCCTCTCAGCAATCGTCCTCTATGATCAGCGGCGAGCATCTAGCGTCGTTCTCTGCCATCCCAGGTGATGAGATGACAAGCAGTGATGGATCGATATCTGTCACCAGACAGATGAGTGGTGAGATGTCATCGTCATCCTCGACAACCTCAGTCACGCGACAAGTCAGCAGTCGGCAAGTCTCGTCCTTCACCAGCGAGATGAGTGGAGAGGCAACATCCGATGTTCGGCAGATGAGTGGAGAGGCAGCATCCGCTGTTCGGCAGATGAGTGGTGAGAGCTCATCATCCATGACACGCCAGTTTAGCAGCAGCAGCAGCAGTTCCAGCAGCAGCCTGACAGCAGCGAGCAGCAGCGAAGTCGTCACCTCCCAGAAGACTGTCGTTGATGCATCCACGCTGCAGCAAGCTAGCAGTTCTAACAATGCCACCTCAGCGAGCGAAGATCTAACATTTACACCCACCAGCGATCACTTATTGGAGCAGATGGGTAGCAGCAGCAGCAGTAGCAGTCTGTCGATGGTCAGTCACAGCTCCAGTTCACAGAGTCTAAATCGCAGCCAGATGTCCTCTCAAGTTATTTCATCGTCGGAGCAAAGTGGGGAAGCACCTAGTAGCGTCTCGGTGTCTCGCAGCACGAGTGCCTTAAGCAGCCAGCAACAAGCCTCAAGTGTGCAAGTCATGACACAGGTACAATGTAGCTTTTACTTAAAATCTATTTTTAATATCACATTATAAATTACGACTAGGCTTAGGGAACACTCTGTCAGAATTGAATCAAATCAGTTCTAACATCTTGCCCACAGATTCTGTGCCTTGATTGGCGGAGAGCGAGTCACTTAGCATTTGCTATTTTTGCTGGCTTCCTATGTTCGGTAATCCATGGAGCATTCTATAGTAAAAATTAGCTTATGAATCACCTCATCAGGAGACTTGTTTCACTACACCACTCACTATCACAAGCTGGTATTGGTTGTGACAAGAGTCAACTCCAGGTATTACAGGACAATTCTAGAAACTAAGCCAATTTCAACATGATCTTAGAACTGGTGCGCCACAGAGCAAGATGATCACTGCAACGTTTTATAGGGAGATTTTTAATTGATTCAAAATAGAATCCCGATTCAAGATATCACAGTCTGTCTTTAATTTCCTCCAATTAGAGCTCAAGTGATGCCCAGCATCCAGTGACCTTTGACCTGAACAGACTGAGCCTTGGCACAGCCAATGGAAACTCCCTAGTGGAGGGTGAACCTGGTACCACCGTACAGCAGACCATGGTGGTGACTACCGGACCTGGGCAGGTCAGTGTGGGTCAGGCGATGGCTATGCAGGGCAGAGGGTTGGAAGAGTCAGAGATGGAGAATGGAACCAAGGTACGATGACGTCCACAACATTTGCTTTTGCTGTAATTTATATAAATGAATGGATTTGGGGGATTATTATTGTATAGAGATTCTGGAAAAACCAAGAAACACAATCGGGTAAATTGTGGGTAGGTATTTGAAAGAAGCTAGTTTTTCCCCCCAACGCTGGTCGACCGACCACTTTTCTTAAAAATGATGGCACACCAAATTTAAATCGTTAGCTCTATCTTTTCTCTTCTCCCTGCAAGGTGTCTGTTCAGTGGCAAGGTTCAGCAACAGCAAAACAAGAACACAGCGTTTTCTCAACGGAGTTCACTACAGATGGATCATCTGGTGAACCAGAAGGACTGCCAGGCCAGTCTAGTCAGTTCGTCATTACTTTGCCAGAAGGGGACTCTACCTCCAAGGGAAATTAAAGTGACACTATTTTTGTTTTACTTTTGTACCCTCTGTAATTGTGTAGTTTTGGGAAAGTTTTTGTAGACATTTTGCTTTGCTGAATTAAACTTGCTTTCTGTAGGAAATCTGCCATTTTCCAGCTTGGAACCTGCTGAATCTGACAGAATCCATTATAAATATGGAACAACAAAAGATAAGTAATAAATAACTAATTATTTGAATTGGAGAAAATGTATTCAAGCTTGTCATATATGTGTAGCTTCATGTTAAGAAAAGATCAATATGTGTTGGGTAGTATATATATAAAACAATATTCTAGGATTAATATTTCATTTTAAATGTTGCCAAGTCATTTTTTTATTTGCACCTGAAATCGGCATTCGGGACATGTCATCATTCAGCTGATCGTAGCTATGCAATGCCACACACAATAAACCAACCAATAATAGCAATGTGTTGCTTCCACACTAGTGCACACACCCAGCTTTACCTTACATACGCACTGTGGACATTCCTTTGTCTTCGTGTAGTTAACAAACTTTGACTAAATACTCATTTTTCTCGCTTCCCCAAAACAAATTTACCCTCAAATTTGGATTATGGGCCTCTCAGCTGTCCCTTCTATCTTTTCTATATATAACCCTAACCCGTTTTTCCTCTAGCGCTCTTTTTCGGAAACTGAAAAACGGATTGTGGACGTGGGCAAGTCCAGAAACTGTAACCTCTTCCCGCATCGTGTGGACCTATATTGTTCGGAGGTCCACAGTGCGTATGCAAGACTAACTCTTGTGCACACCCATTCACGGATTGGTCCAATTACAATCCAACTACTCAAATCTGTCGTTTGACACATCGTTGGAAATGACCTTTTATTGTTTTCCCTAAAATTGCAGCATGTCATTAAATTAATTAATAAAAAGTTGTTAATTAATTGGAAATGTCACCGTACTGTATCATTCTAATTTCTATCTATTTTATAAAGTTTTGCGTGGGCTAAAAAAGTATTTTTGTATTCAGAAATAATCTGTAAATGAATTTGAAATCAAAAAGAAGTACTTTTTTTAGGATAACACTGTACATACTTTGTTTGAAAACATTTATTTTAGCAGTCGGCTTTTGTGTGCGTATTCAATATTTTTCCTACTGCACAGAAATGGTTAAAATCTTGTATTCAAAGTTTGTATTTTTGGCTATTCAAAATGTACACGGTTGTCAATTTAACAAAATATTTTTGTAAAAAGCAAATGAGACATGTAAACAAGTGTTTGACAAAAAAAGTGTTTACAGCGTCAACAATAAATGGATTGTACTCGCATGTACGTTGAGAACCAAATTGCCATAAGACTTGTGTAATGTACATGTAGACTAAAATTATGTATTCAGAAGGACTGTTGTTGCTAACTGTTGTTAGAATTATTCACAACTTTGGTGCCCTTGTCATTCATTGTTTGGTACTTAGCAAGACTTTTTTGTGCTTAGCAGCTCCATAAAATTGGCATAACTTTTGATCCTGATTTGATCAAACAATCAAAATCAACAAAAGCTGTGAACAAACGCATTGTATTCCAAAGATGAGCAGTGGCCTTCAAAATTGTATTGTCTTCATAAACAAAAATGTATTTTCCTGAGTAATTGTATTCAAAGAGATATATATGCAGTACTAGATTGCGTACATATATTATTAGTTATTGGATTGCTCAATGAATTAGTCCGATAATATTATCTGTCATTTTTTAATTGAGAGTTGGAGTATTGATAATTTTTTTGGGGTTATCGGTGTAACTTTGTTTTTACTTATCCAAAGAAAAATTTAAATTGTGCCACAACTTTAAAGTGGAAATTATTCAATACAAGTGAAATCCAGGATATGATCATGTTGCACTGAAGTGATGATTTTTTATAATAACATTTTTTACTTTAAGAACCAAGTATGAAATGGCTTTCTGACAAATAATTATAGTAAATTGTAGTTTTAGCTATTTTTGTGTAATGGATTTAATAGTAATGACTTTCCAGCTAACATTCCAGCTTGTAATCAATTTAATCATTATGTACTGTTTGTCTTAATTAAAAGCATTGTTTTCCTAATTCATTTGCCTAAATTCTTTGGATATATTTGCAATTAGGTTTATTTTTATGTACAAGTGGGACAAGCAACTAATTTGATATTTGCAGAGGAGCAAATAGATGAGTTGTTCTTAGTGTTTCAGACCTAAAATGCCAACATTCAGCATTTGTTTAAATTACTAATATTACATGACACTTGGGTTTATATTCATATCATTATGAAAACTCATTCGACTGGTGCAAAGTTTATGTACTCCATTGCTAGAGCCAGAAGGTTGGTTGTTGAAAAGGCTTGTGCAAATATCCAAGCTGCAAAAATACACATTCTGGAACCACAGAAATAATTGCGTTTTATAGCATTAATGTCAGTACTGTGGATTATATTCTGTTGTTTATCGTGTACATATGTGCAGTGTAGATGTACTTATAAATCTGCCTATAAATAACACAGTACAGGTACATATGGAAACATTGAATGTATTCTGTCATCAAATTAAATATGAATCCTTACTCAGCCAATAAATTGGTGGAAATCAAAAACTGAAGCTTTTGATTTCATAATTTCTCTTTGTACAGCTCTACAAATTGTACGGATTACCAAGCAGTCTAAATGTTTTGCCTGCCACATTCATAATCTCTTGAAACAGGGCCCTGCTTATAATGCTACGATTTACATATCAGGTCACGTACCTACACGCTGAAATAAAACCCATCTATTAAGACCCCCGTCCATTGAGAGGAAGGATTAAAGACACAATCTTTTCACACTCGAGTACCTCTGAATGCATAGGGAAGTTTGGAGCAGAAAATCTCAAAATACAACTCTTAGGAAGCAATTTAACCCACAAAAAGATACTTTTGTTTTGTGTTTCATGAATTTCTGCAGGATAATGATTTTGATATCTACTGTGAATATTTTGAGAAATTGATTTTAATGCCAGCTGGATTGTATTCCATTTTTACTAATTGTAAATATATTCTTGCAATTTTCAATGTCACTGATTTTTCAATTTGACCTGCGGCAATATAATATTCTTTTGGTTGAATACACAATATACAAAATAATTTATAAACAAATATACACAGGAATATTAATCAAACTACTGTTACGCATACAGACGACGTAATGATGGAGGAGTCTTGGTACTTCTTGTCTTTCTCCAAGATGACTTCTGCTACCTTGCCTTCGGCTGTTCTCTCTTCCAGACAATCACAAGGCCCTGGAGAAAAAACCCAGATTTATAGGTTGTCAAAAGTCCCAATTTGTTACCTTCTTAAGAATTACATTAAAAACGCACTGGATAGCCAACCATCTCCTCCTGTTTAGCAACCCTCTGCCTTATCACTGGTTACCAACATTCACAAATGTAAACAACAATTAATACACCAGCAATTGTAATGGTCATTAATTAACCTCCTGTGGTTGGCACAGACAATAATGGGCAACTGCTTTTGTGGTACATTGTGCTTTACAATTTGTGGTTTTAAAATTGTAAAAGAAAGAGGACAAAAAACCCAAAACAACTTGAGATGAATACTGAGAAATAAATGAGGCGCTACCTCAGAATCGGAGGATGCCAGCAGTGACTCATCATAGTTAAAGCTGACGGCTAAGACGGGCGCCGAGTGTCCTTGAAGCTTGTTGAGACAGGGTTTATTGCTGGTCTTCTCAACGTCAAAGAAGTACACGTTCATGTCTTCACTGCCAGTAACTACATGCAGGAGATATCACAGTAATTTATTAAAAGAACAGGACTTACAGATCCTTAAATGATATCATAACCCCCGGTAGAGCAAATTTCTGGAGTTTCCATTTCCATCTTCGAAAAACTTGAATCGCAACACCCAACTCAAAGATGCAAGAATAATCCCCTGGTGGGAATCGAATCCACTCAAACACCGGTCAACCATTAAAACACCCGGTAAAATGCAAAGTCACTAGCTATAAAAACAGAAAAGTGTGGTGTTATGAGAAGTAGAATATTAGAAGCTCGTAACTGAATTCTAATTGATGGTTAATTGTAGTACCTACCGACACAAGCTCCTTCCCGGAATGACATCAGAGGACAGAAGGTACTTCTAATCAGGGCAGTCTTGTGTTTGATAGGGTACGTTCTCTTTGGGCGTAGACCTCCATCTGGACTCACAACTCTGAAATGGATAAAGAGGAATTACAGTGAAGATCTGGTAACTCTACTTTGAGATCAGCAACAGAATCTTGCAGTGCCATGCCAAAAAAGATGAATGTCACAAAACCCTACTATTCAACATTTAATTCAAACTTTTAACTTCACTGAAATTCTGAAGTCACCGTGGCAGGAGTCGAACCACAGACGTCACTTTTACAAGTGCCGAGGATTTTTAACAACTCTCTCTTTCCTCGTCAGAAATGATTGCTTCAAATTTGACAACCCCAAAGGTACAGCCACCAATGAGATCGGAGGGAAATGAATATTCATAAGCTTAAAGTTGAAAACAAACGTTTGTTCTTTAGATCTGCGAAGGGTGTTTTGCCAACATTTTTGTTTGTTATGAATGAGGGATGAAGTTGATGACCACCTACTTGTAGAGGCAGAGAGAGTCGCTTGCACAGTTGACGAGGACCGTGGGGTCCCTAGCTTCTCTACTGACCCAAGCACGGTAGCATATACTGGTGATGGCACAACCTTCGTGCACTAGAATGCTGAAGAAACAAAGACAAGGGACAAGGGTTGGATTCGAACCTGTGACCACCAGAACACCATGCAGGTGCTTGCCTCTAGGTTGGTGATATTCTTAATTGTCAAGATTTGTGTTCAGTGGATGCTATTCAGAAGTCATAAATCATCGATGCCGCATAGCTAGGGCCCTGGCAGTTTTGGAACCATGTGATAAAGCAGGGATAAGATTGTTAATTTAGGAAAATGTCTGAAATTGATTTAAAAATAATTTAGAAGTCTGCCACTCTGAAAAATCTCATGCCTGATAAAGATAGAAGATTTAGTTGCTGTGTGACCTGACAAGAAAATGTAAGTTGTTTCTTACCGTTTCCCCTTTGTAAGTCTTCCAGTAGCGAGATCGAAGAGGAAGGAGAATATGGTTCCCTGCAGAGAAAGTAAAGGGGCTAATGTGATTATCAGGATGACTACGGGGAACAAGACCAAGATGGCTGCAGTCAAAGGGATTCCAGAAACTATGCTGTAATAATCTACATGATATTGGCAATGATTATAGGTTACTAGACCAATTTGGTTACCATACTCAAGCCAAAATGTTTACAGGGAACTAGAACTCGTTGGTTACAGGGAACCAGACCAAGATGGCTGCCTCCGTTACCTTGTCCTCCCCAGCCCACAGCACGCTTCCATTCTCATCAAACTCCAGACATAGCACCTGACCAGACAGTTTACCTAGGCCTCCTTTGCATTCCTTGCCTGTAGACACGTTAAGAACGTTCACATGGCCTTTGCTGTTACCAGTCTGATCAGGAAGATTGTCAAGGAAAGAAACACTGAATGAAACGGACACACTACCACGGGCGTTATCCAAACGCCAGCTTCGTCTTTGAGCTTTGTTTATCAAGTTACTTGTGACTGGCTTTATGACAGGACTTGCAGGGACTTGACTCTGCTCCTATCTAGACTGACTTGCAAACTTCTTAAGAAGCTGGTGGCAGCATCCACGATTGCACTTGGAATGTGTGTTAGTGTACAACCATCATGTGCGACTGAGGCAGCGACGCAGTAGAGCTTCAAATTGTGGTCCCTTGGTTAGTATGTAATAATTGTACACTATTTTCTCAATTCCTTTTGTTAGAGGAATTGATGAATTTTAGTGATGATGAAAGGATACCACAATCATGTTATTGTTGAGCGGTTGGAATCTGCAGGCTCTGATGGCTGATTTCTCAGGGTCTTCTACCATCCTCACACAGCTAGCACTGCTGACGGCCCACAGACGCACCGTGCCGTCAAGAGATGCAGACAGGATCTGATCGTTGGACTGCGACCAACAAAAATCTGAAAGTGCATTTTGTTGCCAATGTTAATTTGGTGCAGGTCTTAGAGTTGGGATCTAGTCAATAATAAGTTTAACAATATTAAAGAGAGGTGACAAGTAATAGAAGATGGAGCCAAAAGTGATGAGGCATTAGTTTGGGAAATGGCATATTGGGGTCATTCTATACATTTAGGTTCCATGTGAAATTAGTTTGTCCCTATTACCTCGGTTGGTACTTTGTAACTTGCCATTCAAATATCATTAAAAATTACCTTAAATAAATTGTTTTGGCCAGGTGCATAAACAAACAAAATAGTACGCGGCGGTAAGTGCGCAATAAGGCACATGACTTTGCTACGTAATGTAAATGCATTCATTGATTTTTACTTGTATATAAATGCTCGTGTCTATAAATACGCGGACATTAATAGCCCTCAATAAAATCACGTATGTGATTCAGGAAGCACGATCAAAAATGGCTTCACCGTGAATACGGGGTATTAATTAAGGAGTGCACCGGAATTAAAATGTAATAGGGACAAAAACAAAAGTAAACCGTAAATTTATAGAATGACCCACATATCTTGTCCTTAACTCTGACCTGTGACCCCACTGTGATGACCTTTGAGCACACAGACCACGGTGGCTGGACTGGGTAAGACTTGGCAGATAGATACGGTGCCATCTAGGGAGCTACAAGCCATACGAGACTTGTCCTCATTGGCAAACTGTACACATGTCACTACATCAGGGAACAAAAATAACACAAATTCACTTGGGAGCAAACCCTCCCGGATCCTTACAAATCCATCAGGTGGTTTATAATGGTTTTGTAAGATTGAAGAAAGTACGGTCAAGTAAGATTGTACTATTGGTTTGTCTACACATTTTAAATGATCGAGAAATGTTACTCAAAATAAGGTAGGTTGAGATTAATGTAAATGATGTAAAAAATTAGTCTTCATACCAGCCTGACTGTGCTGGTCAAATATATGGTGCATGCCAGCAAAGGCGTAGTTCTCTCCGATTGACTGGCCTCCAGCCATAGCTCTGTGGGGAAAAATGAAGCAAAATCATAGAATTCAAGTTTATCAGAAGTTTATTTAGAATTGTTACTCACAAGTCCAATCAAGATTCTATCAAAAGTAGATACCTGCTGGCTTCAGCGTTTCTTGTCGGCATGACGCCGTAACTCTCTATATGGTAAGGGTCCAACTTGAACGACCCTCGGCTTTGAGTGCGTCTGTGACCTCTGACATCCAGAAGACCTCGGAGGTCAACATAGCTGTCATCAAGGCTCTAAAAATAAAGAGGAAAAAGTTGAGAACAAATTAAATTGTGTAAACTTACGACAATTGTTTGCACCTGCAAAAAGCCAGATTTTAAGAATCTTAAATGTACTATAACAATAGCAGTTATTGCTATTCACAGAATAACAAAGCAATATTTGTGCCTCCAATGTATTCAAATAATGCTTAAAATAAATTGAAAAGTACAACTTAAAAAATAAAGAACCAATTCTGCTTAACTTACATCAAGATTGCCCTTGCTTCCCCGACCGCTGTTATTGCGACTCCAAACGCTGCTGTTTTGTTGAGAGGGTCAACAAAGAGAAAACAAAAAACAAAAAAACAAAACAAAAACAGAAAACCACAAAGAGCGAAACCCAAAAGAGAAAAAAATTATCAAACAAAGAATACATGAACATTTTAAAAAGTATAACAGACGAAGAGAATATGGAGAAAAGTGAAATAAAAGAGGGAGAAAAACATACATACAAACAGAGAAAAGAAGAAGAACAATGTCAATATTTCACTTATCAATCTTGTTCTAAAAATGAAATATTATGCAGAGGGCAACCTAAAATTGATACAACTCTTTTTTACAAATTTTAATTTCTTTTTCCGAAAAAAGAAAGAAACATAAGCACAAAAAGTGAATACTGTACTGTTTTAGATTTTTTCATTTAACAAAAAATAGGATTAATGGCCAATCCTTATGTTCCGCAGTTGTCAACACCACTGATAGATTCAGTATTTGTTTTTTTTAATGTATGTTTAAACCCAAAATGCTTGTCATAATTGTGGTATTTTATTAAACAGCCATTTCGATGGCAAAAGAAAATGAACGGTGACAAAGAAATACCAACAAGGACCTACAGTATTCTTGAATTTGATAGGCCACCCATTGGGACGTCTGTCGACAGTATACCAAAGATGGTTCATCAGCACAATATTAGTCTCACAAAAAGTGCACCTTTGCACAAAGAGACCATTGAAGCAGATAATAAATGTATAAAGAAAATCACCCAAGAAATAAAAAAAATCGCCCATGGAAATTAGAAAGTAGTATCTTGGCCTTGTTTCACTTAGCGACTGTCAACTTTTTCACAAATGCTCACACCTTGTGTGAAAGGTACCACCCTTTTAACCAGTTCGCGCCGGATGACGTATATAAACGCAAACATTTCCCCAAATTCAAAACGGATGACGCATAAACACGCCAAGTTCAAGTTCGGAAATGTATGTCAGCAGCGCGCAAGGCCGGAAATGCGTGGGTGTGCTACCCAGCACTATCGGCCTGAACACGCTTCGGATCGAGTTTCGTTAAAAATAATCCCGCCCGTCGGCTCGGCGATGTTAAAATAATCCCGGCGCGAACTGGTTAACAACCTAATTTTGTCATGGCTGGAGTGTAAACCACAAATATTTAACCCCTAAATGTCAAAACTAGGCCCTTGAATACTGCAACAAATGGCAGAATGAGACTCCAAGTATCACTGGGTTCTTGGTAGAAATTAAAGTGCATTTGAATGGAACATGTCATACACAACTTGTCCCCTCAGTACATCAATAACCGTAAATTCACCTCTGCCTCAAATTAACAAGCAAATGAGTGATGAGTAGATGGGCATAATGTCAAAGTTTGTCTACTACTACAGTATATAAGAGCTCTGTATTCAAAGTGGAAGTGTAGATGTGGAACCGATCACTCAATGATCACTGCAATCTTTGAACCAACAGTAGTAAATAAGAGTCATCTAGGAAAGAATTCTGAAAAATATTCCCTCTAGATGAAAAGATCTGACCTACCGTATTTGCAGTCCCTAAACCAATTATCTTTATTAAAATATTATTTATGTTGCTTTAGTACGTATGTTACTTAAAAACCCTTACTTTAAAACTCCTTTAAACATTTTTAAAAAAATACATACATTATTTAAACACTAGCAGAATTATTTGATTGATAACAATTGTTATTTGAAAAAAGAAATCAACAAATTATGTAATAAGACAAACAAACAAACACCCCAACACCCCAACAAACTAAGACAAATCTTTGCTCAAAGCATATTTTTTCAAAATTTTCGACCAAGACCTGTACAGGAAATGTTTTAATTTAGAACAAAACGTGTATCCAGGCTTGACAAATAGAATGCAGCAGTAAATTTGAATGGGAGACAAATGGAAGGGCTCTTAAACTTTTAAAGTTCAAACCACAATAAAGGAAGCCTCCCTACACGTACACCAATTTCCCCTGGAGTGTCCTATACTTTGGGTGGTCTATGTAATCTAAACCCCAGTCAACAGAGTAGGCAATTGAAGGTTATTACACTACAAATTATCCATACAGTGTCAATGACAAGTGTCAGGGGGGTATGGTATCACCTCACATGTCAAGATGCCATACAGTAGCTGCATTGAGAGAATACAGGACACTGAGTGCAAATAGGCTGTTTGGTTTTTGATGTATCTCTGATGAAAATTGTTGGGCTGGAAAGAAGGGGCCAATCCATTTTTCACATTTCTTTGTGAACAATATCACAGGTTTTTAGGCCAACTCATGCAAGCACTGTATTGCTGCGCTACTGCAGAAACAGGACACCAAGATGGATCTCAGTCTAAGAGATATCTTTATTTATTTTGAGATATCTCAAATTCATTTAGAGATATCTCTAGAAAACTCTAAAATATCGTCGCGCAAGTAATAAACATTAATAGGCTGGCCATAGACGAATCTTGTGAGTCTACATCATGGGAGTTTAGAATAGTTACCTTTGATCTGACAGCGTTGCTCCATATCTCTCAATGAGGAACTGGGAGCGAAGTTTGAGGTACTGCCGACGCACTTGAGGATCAATCTAAACGAACCGGGCCAAAAATAACAAGTACAGCTGTTATAACTATAGAACAATCTTTGTTTATTTGATGGCCCATTGAGAATCAGCCTACAGTTAGTTGACATTGCTATCATTAGAAAATAAAGTTGTAAAATAAAATAATAATATGTTGTACATTAATATCCCATCAAAAAAGCGCTTCATCGAAGATATGAAAACTTACTACAAATCAGGACTGGTCGAAACAAATTTCCTTTTTTGTTTATATGTGGTGAGTTTATGTGCCAAATTGCAGACAAATTTGGAGTTTTATTTAACGCTACCTTACCCCTGTTTTTACAGTGTCTCTGAGAAGCTGACTCCGTCTTCGAATGTACAGGGTTCCTGTGTAAACAAAACAAATTAAGCATTTTACCAAAACAAGTCTATGTATGGAATCTAAGGGTAAAACCAAATAATAAGCTGTACGTGTTACTTGCACTTTTGCAGGATGCTTGATTGATGTCCCTTGAAACTTGAGAATTAGAAATCCCTGACAATTAGTTTTACATTATGACAAAATATTTTTAAAATTAAAATAAAACATGCCTACTTACAAATTCTCCATCAAGACACAAATAAACATGACTATTGAAATTGAACGACAAAACGCTTGCCAAAATATTTAAAAAAAAAAAACTAGGCTATTTTACAAAGCAGATGTGGGCGTGGCTTAACTACAGCGGTAGGCTGTGACAGTGCCACAACAATCGCATGCATTCTCCCGGGGCATTCTCGATTCCCTTCTTAAAATGATATTTTTAATCCACGTAAATTACCTAATTCCTAAAATACTTTTAAAAAAGAAAAATAGAGCCTGTTAACTTACTAAATTGAGGGTTATTTGGTGCGCGGTACGTGTTATATCGGGCATCTAGAGCCAAAACTTGCTGCCAAACTGCGGCCATTCTGAGCTTGTTGACAAAATGATTTGTGCTCTTTTATTAGCCCGATTGGGCTCACGGGGAAGTTACCAAACTTGTATTGTGCATAAAATAAATAAGATAGCCCGATTGGGCGAATAAAAACTCCCAACATCACCTTTTATTCAGGGCGCCTGTTTAGTTGCAGTTACATTTCCCATTACCAAAGATCGTTTAGCGCCGGGCAGATACAAAACATGAGATAGAGGTTGTACAGAGGTGCTCAATGGATTAGTCAGGTTCATTTACATTTCGGGTACTTCCGAATGTGTTGTCGGTGGATGCCAGATTGCCATAGATGACACATTCGTCAACAGCGCGCAGCTATAGCTAGCTCTGATGCGTGGGGGGAAATCATCGTTCTTCCGGGCCGGGTTGAAATCGAACTAAGTTCTACGCACTTGATCTCTCTGTTTTCAGTTGATCTTTTCTGTTTTCGGGAAAAATCCTATGATTGTCGGCATTATGGAGGATGAGGATACTGGATCGGTGGACTTGGCGAACTCTTGTATGAATTCTGAGCAGGAGCTGTATCCGCATGGTAAGCAAATGAATGGTTGTGATTTAATTCATTTTTAATTTACTATTTCTGCTGCTCGCCGGCCACTGCCGCAGTGTTGTGGTGCAGTGATCGGTGAATCCAGTGGCAGTGATCGATCGATCAAGTTGCAATTCACGGTTTCGTTTACATTGTTGTTAATTCCCTATTGATCGTTTATGAATATGAGTTCATTTGTATTGCATTTTTGGCATTTGAAATGTTTGTAACGTTAGTGTTCAGATAATTGTTTATGTGCAATGAAATCGTGCTTAATTTCATAATTAAGAATTTAAATTGTTAGGCCTATATCTTCACTCAGATTCGAGATTGAATTTCAAAATGTCTCCCAGCTGAATAACAATTTATTTTTGATAAATATTTGTTTTGATTTACAATTTGTAATTATTTGGTTTATTAACAATTATTTGTTCCCAACCACTTTGGGGGCTTTATTACCCGGACCCTTGGTCTGTCTTTGATCCTACCCACACTGACCTCATCTTTTATTCCCTTGGCCTAATCCTCCTTTTGTTGATGGTTCCACTAGACTCTGTTATTTCTCTTTTGTGTTTATTCCCCCAACCATATTATGCATCATTCTTAAGTTGTTATGTCCCCCTCTGTATGTTTGTTTGTTTCATGTTCACAGCCATTTTGTCTCTGAAGAAGATCAATCTTGTTAAGATCGAAATATTAGGCCCTCTTATTAACTTAGTTGAATTAATTACTAAATTAGTCAGCACGAGTGTAGACGATTATACAGCTACACTTGCTGTAGATTAACTACACTTCCTTCATTGGTTCTGATTAATTTAATTCAATTCATTTGTTGATGAAAAGAACAAAAAAATGTACTTTCAGTTGATAATTTGTTTAGATGATTCCTGTTGATTGTTAATTTAAATTTGTATTCCGGACACACATTCCAGGTGTTTAAATTAGTGTTTATCCTTCTAAGCACCAGAGAACTTTACCTTTCCCTCTCTGTTCATCAGACATGGTAAGTGTAGCTATGTATCACAATTAATTTCCTAGCCCCCATGCCTAGCGCCTGTACCACTGACCAACACTTACACTTGCATGTATTCTTGAGATCATACTGGAACAAGTGCCAGCTGCACTTTTTCTTGAGGCTAAAGAAAAAAAAACTGTCCCTAGTGTTTTCCCTGGCAGCGCAGTGGGATCTCTGGCACGCCTCCAAGAAAACAGTTGTGTGTTTGTCCACTCCGACTGCTTTCCTTGCCCAGTGCTTGATCCTGTCAATCATACAGAAAATACCACCCACCAACTACCAGGAAGTAAAGCCAATCATAATAGAGCGACTATATCATCATGTCCCCATTGTATCTGCAGCATTGAACTTGCGAACAAGAAATACATTAATAATTTGAGATTTTCCTGTTGACTCAATGTAGGTCTGTTGTTGTGTGACATTTGTTATTTCCTTGTCTAAAAGCCGATAACTCTGGCTTCTATGGATGGAGGTGTACAATCTACTTGACTTTAGTTAAAAACGTATAATTGGTTCTAAAACTTTTAATAAATTGTCAATTTGTTTTCTTTTCCTAAAGCTTTTGGCTACCCCCTAGAGTGAACATTCCAAATCCTTGCAAATTCCAACACCATATAAACGCAAAGCCCAAACTGTCATGTCTTACTCTGATAATAGTGGTGCCTGACTGGGGTACCTGATGCATAATCAGTTTAATTCTAATAGATAATTCTATTAATTAGGATGCCAGACACTCTAATGAGCTGAAGTAATGTGTATACATGTACATGTACGTGTACTTCAGCAGTTGTGTACAAGAGTTGAGAATTTGTTTAAAGTATTTCCTAACGAAATTGGAAATGTTTCTCAGTCCCAGATTCATGTCTTTTCAACATTTTTGCACAGATTGACCTTCAATAAGATGATATAAAGAAAAACAAAACCAGCGTCAGATTGCAACATTCTTTCCAAAATGAATGCGAGACTGAGACATCACTAATTATGTGATTGTCTAATGAGTAGAAAACAATTATGACAAAACACATAAGATACACCACCTTAACGACCTTATCGTGTGGTTGGATCATTGTATCTCACATACGTTTCCCAAGTGCAGTACTCACTCCAACAGATTCCAATAAAACATGCAGCTGGATTTTCAAGGGTGGGGGTGGTTAGAGTTATTGAAGTGTGACTTCCTGGCCTTTGGTTTTATATAAAACGAATCCTTTGTGCATGTGTAAATAGGCAAACAGATACACAAAATGGTGAAGCTGGGCACTTATTTGTCTGTTATATTTTTAGGTGTTCAGTTTGTGCAATTAGTCCAAATCCATCTTGGGCTTAAATAGTCCGTGCCTCATTTGTTGCAGTATTTTTCTTTAACTGTACGTACGTGTACTGGTAGCTAAATTGTTTGGGGTCAAGTACAAATAATTTGTGTGAAAAAGTAGCAATCTGTCTATCCCTGGGAGGAAATAGTAAGAAGTTTGTTAAATTGGATGTAAATTCCTCAAGTTCCGGCCAGACACGCCTCTGGGGCATTGCTTACTGACTGGTCTCAGTGTTGTGGGGAATAGTTTAACAGAGTTTGGCGTGTGCCTGGTAAGGTGTGGGGTTAGATCTCTGATTAGAGAGGCCAGATCCCCAGGGAGGGGAGAGAAAACACACTGTAGGCCCTGTGTGTAGAGAGGGATCAATTAAAACAGACCTACTAGTACCATAGGATTAAAGGGTGTTGCATGTTGGATTGCTGGTGTGTTTGTGGTTAACCAATTGATTGTGCCCCTGGTATCATAAATGCTCTCTGTTGTATCCACATGGCACACGTGCCTCTTGTGAAATGAGTAGTTGACAGATCTAAAAGGGAAAGTCCAGTAAACTTTCCAGAACTTAACATGGGGAAATGTCTTACATTTGCCTTGGCATGAATATTTGTAATGTAGTTTTTCTTAATCACGTGCACTAATCACTTGCATTAATTAATGAATCACTTTAGATTGTTGACTACTTGGCATACACAAATTACAATGTGGTTTGAAGGAAAAATGGCTGGGATTTTTCAATTCTAAAGTGAAAGAAAAAAACTTGTTCACCTCACACAATGAATTGGTTTCACTTTTGGGTGGGCAATTGTCATGGTGACTATCTTAACATTTCCCTATCATTTATTCTTCCTGGTCCTACTAGACCTGGTTCATGTCAGTAACCTGAGCTGCGTGTTGCCAAATCTTGTCCCAAGTTTGACAGCCTGGACCTGTTTTGAAAGTATTAAAATTATAGGGGTTGGGTTACTAGACCATGATGCCCCTAGGGCACCAATCTTTCTTGTCTGTCAACAGAGTGATGTGTGCATTGGAGTAGTGTATTCAAAACTGCTATGCAAAATGCAGGTGTTGGAAATACAAGATGTAGAGTACTTTATACATGTACAGGTAGCTCCATGAGTGCACATTATGTGCACGTGTTTGTATCTTGGATCTAGTCCAAGTCTCTTCACTACACCTGAACTATATTGGAAGACTTGTCATCTTAAGAGGGTTGTTGACAAACTAACCTCTTCAGTCTTGCATTAAAGTGTGTACATGTACTACAGTACTAGTACATTATTGAGCCACTACAGAAATGTGTGTATTGTGTCCAGCTCAAGGACACTAGCAAGTGGCATACCATACTGGTACCTTGTAATAAATCGAGATGGAGAACTGTTTTCTTTTGACGCTGTGGCAAAAAAGGTCAACTCCGTGCCATGAAAAGTAAGGTAGGATGGAGGAAATCAGGGAACTTGGACAGACCCTGTCTTCAACGAAAGAATTGCTGGTTACATGTTTAATGTAGATTTTAGCTGAAATACCGGTACTATGCTAAAATATTCATGCATTGTTATTTTGTCGAGGTGATTACAGAAAGGACGAGTCATATAATTGTTAGCTATCATTTAATTGAATTGAACACCTGCAACCTATTGTTTAAATGATTTAATAGATTTATATGTCAAAGCATACAAAATAAGCAACTTTGACACCTAGTTGTTTCCAATCCAATTGATAAAGCAGTTTATATCAATTGATGGATTCAACTGGTGTACCCAAGGTGGTTTATTTTGAGGTGGTTGTCATACATGTACATTGTACCGGTACATGTACCGATGCATGTACCCGGTGAAGCCAGTTTGTCCTCAGTTAACAGGAAAGGCAAAGGAAGTGCATAAAACAAAGTCTTGCTGCTGGCCAAAGTTATACGTCATTACTGTCCAAAGTTGGAAGTCGTCACTGGCCAAAGTTAGCAGTCATCACTGGCCAAAGTTAGACATTATCACTGGCCAAGGTCAGAAGTCATAACTGGCCAAATTAAGAAATCATCACTGGCCAAAGTTAGACGCCATCACTGGCCAAAGTTAGACGCCATCATGGGCCAAAGTTAGACGCCATCACGGGCCAAAGTTAGACGCCATCACGGGCCAAAGTTAGACGCTATCACTGGCCAAAGTTAGACACCATCACTGGCCAAAGTTAGACGCCGTCACGGGCCAAAGCCAAAGTTAGACGCCGTCACGGGCCAAAGCCAAAGTTAGACGCCATCACGGGCCAAAGTTAGACACCATCACTGGCCAAAGTTAGACGCCGTCACGGGCCAAAGCCAAAGTTAGACGCCATCACGGGCCAAAGTTAGACGCCATCACTGGCCAAAGTTAGACGCTATCACTGGCCAAAGTTAGACGCCGTCACGGGCCAAAGCCAAAGTTAGACGCCATCACGGGCCAAAGTTAGACGCCATCACTGGTCAAAGTTAGACACCATCACTGGACAAAGTTAGACACCATCACTGGCCAAAGTTAGACGCCATCACTGGCCAAAGTTAGACGCCATCACTGGCCAAAGTTAGACACCATCACTGGCCAAAGTTAGACGCCATCACTGATCAGATTTCAATAGGAATTCTATTGTACTTTTAGTTATGATAGTGTCACTTGATTTGTCTAGGTATTGATAACTGAGAAAAACGTTTCTCAGAAAAGCTTTTCAACAAAATGTTTTGTGCATCAATATATATATTGGCATTATTTCTAACTTCTTTCCATGTAATAAACCCACATGGCCTTGCTACCTGTTACAATGTCTATGACATACAGGTAGTACAGTGCCAAGGTCACTACCAAGGTACCTATACTCTGATAAGTGTCATGTGATCATGTGTACAATGTTATATCTACTGGTAGCACGATTTAAAGGTACTGGTAGTGTGTACATCATTGGTAATTGCTTGAATAGTCAGGAATGAGTGGATTTGGAAGATTGTATTCTATAAATATCGTTTAACTGACCTGTCTAAAGTTGTATGATCACGGATGCTGGGGAAAGCAAGTAAAAACAGTGTTCGTTTTCAACCGGCGTCATGCAGTGGTTCTTATGCCTACACACTACTGATTATTGTTACCAGAGATTCCAGGAACACAATGACCAACACAAAAGAGTGGGGGGGGGGGTCCTTCTACCTTCATATGTACAACGTTGAATTCGAGCGATTCACAATACCTAGAAGCTGCCGTTGGAGGCGCAAATCCTGCTATACCCGCAGTGCATCATGGGGAAAAGTCGGCATCAGTTTGAAAAACGGTATTCATTTTGCATGAACTCATCAGTTTTTACGTCTTTTTGGACGCGCACGATTAAAGTTCCAATTTTGTTTTGCAAATAACATTGTTTTAATCAACGACGCTTCCGGATACATTTATGTTTGTGTTGTACCTCGCGTGAACAATGAAGAATAGATATTTCACTACAGTATAATATACGGAAGAAGTCGACCGTAAAGTTTAAAAGTGGCTCTTTTGAGTCAAACGCTTGGTGGCGCACTGCATTGTGAATCGCCCGAATTGTATTGTGCTTTATGGTACATGGTTTCAAACAATGTTAGCACTATACATGTACATCAATACATACGTACACGTGTGGTACATGCTGTCGTATGCATGCATTAATTTATTGTATTACATTTCCTTGCTGTTCTTGATCCAGCCGGCTATCTTGTTTTAACCCAGGAAGTGCGTCGTTGTAAATCTCTTTCCTACGACGAAACCCATTACGGATGCTAAGGCCATACCGCGAACTTTGTTCCTACAATTAAGATCCTTATCACTCAAATATACAAGGAAACGTGTCCGCGACATTTCAAACCCATCTCATCTATAGATTTCATTCTATTTCTACAATTCACGTTATGAGGATTAAATCCATCTTTCCTGCCACATTTTACCCATTTCGTGTAGATCTTACCGTGGAGGAAATCAAACTGCTGAGTGACATCCGTAGAGCTAAGACTCAGCTCCTTCGAGAAATCAGGGTAAGTCAACACATTGTTTGCCCTTACTCTCTAGATATTTTTGTGAGTTCTTAAGGTACCAGGGTGGCACCCCCTGAAATTGTAATTTCGCTAGTTTTACACTATTTGAATCCTACATTTGTTATGTACTTGACGTAAACTTTGAATTACAATGTACTTGAATCAAAGTACAGTATATAAATTCCAGGAAAATGTTAACAGGCATCCATGATTGTCAAACTTCAGACAGGTCAGTTAAACGATATTTACTATAAAATACAACCCCCTAAATTTACCCATTCCTGATAATGGTGTATCCTACCTTTACATCCACCCATTCCGGATAATTCAAGCAATTACCAATGGTGTACATTGTATTTTACCATACCTTTAAGGATTTTAAGTCTTCTTTTTTTGCAACCATATGGGTGTATGGTTATTAATCTAGAATCAAATTACATATCGATCTTACAAGAACTCTCTCTCTCTCAGGAAAAAGAAATACAGTAGTGTCCTTGGACCCTGAGGAGAACAAATCAATTCTTATTTTGTTATCATAAGTCCTGAAAATGTAAACTTTGACGGGCAGCTGAATCAGCTACACTGGTGCACTTTAGTTCATTGAAGATCTGAAATTAATACGTGGGCAGACATTGGCGCAAAAATGAAATGAAACTCCACGGTTGGTCAGACTGGCTTCGCATGAGGGGTTTGGTTATTAAAGACTCCCTGGTAAGGCATACTAATAGGTCCCTTATTACGGCTTGATCAGAAACACAAGCTGCTCGTGGAAAAGTTACTGGGAATAATTGAACACATGGGGATTTAGGTTTCTGGACATGTGTTTTTGTGCGACTAGCGAAGCGTTGCTTCTTTCCTGTGGTCGGACAGAATATTGGCAGAGCGATGAAAAACTGATCTAGGCAAGAAGAAATTGTGGAAATTATACATGCTTGGAGTTTGGATCAAGGTGATTGTGTTTTCTTTTTTGGCTTTTGGGCGTTAAGGTGTACGTTTATGAGATGAGCTGTTCTTGTGATGTTATGCAGACATAAGTGGAATACTTGTACTTGGATCATTGCTATTTGGAATTCGCTGTGGATTTTATGAACGTATTTCATGCAGCATCTGCTCAACAACTACACGTGTACAATGTACGAGTGTGCCGTAAAATACTTGGATGCCTGCAGTAAGGCTGACTTACATGTATGATAGCAGCAAAGAAACTACAACGTGTTCTGTCTATATTTTCTCTGCAATACTTATGATAGCAGCAAAGAAACTACAACGTGTTCTATCTATACTTTCTCTGCAATACTTATGATAGCAGCAAAGAAACTACAACGTGTTCTATCTATACTTTCTCTGCAATACTTATGATAGCAGCAAAGAAACTACAACGTGTTCTTTCTATACTTTCTCTGCAATACTTATGATAGCAGCAAAGAAACTACAACGTGTTCTTTCTATACTTTCTCTGCAATACTTATGATAGCAGCAAAGAAACTACAACGTGTTCTATCTATACTTTCTCTGCAATACTTATGATAGCAGCAAAGAAACTACATGTACAACGTGTTCTATCTATACTTTCTATGTAATTTAGATTCTTTAAATAATTGGGTCATTTCGCGTCCATATCACACAGAGCATGAAATTGCTCAAAGGTGTGATCCCATACCAAGCGTTGGAAAACGAAAAAGTGAGTATGTCAGAAATAAATACATCTTATAAAATTAGTTCAAAAAAATAAATTTTGAGTTTTGCATTTATTGTGGGAGAATAACACTGTATGTTGCATGCAGTGATACGTTATTAATTTGTTGGATGTGAGTTCTATGCAAGACCTCCAATAGAGCCAGAAAAAGGCAATTTGGTGAAAAAAAAAGAGCTGAACATGTATAGCTTTTTACAAAATTTATTAATTCATGTTTTTTCTATTTTTTTTTATTGTTTACAGGAGCTTGAAAATGAGATCGCTAATGTGACAGCAGACCTAGAGAGTATGGATAATGATGGGAGGTAAGAAATGAAAACAACAACAAACAAACACCCCAACATACAAATAAACAAACATGGGAGGTGTTGAATGCAAATTATTGGTAGATTTTTTTTTTTTTTTTCATTTCATTTATTATTTTGCAGGATTACATAAAAATATGAGGACAATTACAAGAATTGAAATAAAATAATAAAAACAGGACAAAGCAAGGAAGATTACAAAAGAAAACACCCTTATAACAAGAAAAACAACAATAATGCACACCCCTGCAGGATTGCCAAGTAAGCAAACTAAATTACTATCGAGTGGCTCTCCCAAAGCGTGACTTCTAATTCTATAAAACAATATATAATAAAAAATTTAAACAACAAATGTACATTATCATTATCAGATTAAACACTTTTGTGGGTCAAGTGTCTTGGTTGCAGCTTTTTGCCCATTTCTGCTTGATTTTGCAAGAGTACAAAAAGAGTACATTTGCAAGAGTACATTCTTAGCAAATAAAGAAAAAGAAACTATGTACAGGAGCATGAATCTTTGAAAATGGTTTTCATGCTCAAAATATCAGAAAAAAATAACAGTTGCAATGGAGTTATGCTTTGTCTCACCCCATCAGATTAAAACAAATGATAATTTGCAAAGATCAGTGCCACAGTACAGGCATTAGTCAGCAAGGTCTAACTTAGAAACCAGATAAAAATAACAGAAGTGAGGACGTGTTCAGGAAAAGTTGAGTCAGAAAAAACTGGTCCGGTTATGTGCCGTTGTTGATGTGGCTTTTTAGGGTACTGGTACTTCAGGAAGATGAATTTCCAGGTTCTGTAGTTGCATTTCCCTCTTGGTCCCCTGGTAGACGTTTGGAAATAAACCGTTATACCACATGCACTGGTAGTAACATGTATACTGTACATCTATGTACTTGAGCCCATCATTCTGTTGATGTAAGGGACACACACAATTGGAAGTAATTTTGCAAGTTTACAGACTCTACTCTAATCTAAGGGCTCCCGAAATACACATTTTAAACATTTGAAAGGAGACAGTGTGATACTTTTTTTTTCTGAGTGAAAATTTACGTATTATTTTGGCATCATGGCCAACCACATTACATGCATGGACTTAGTTTCTAATGCAGTCATATGGTCATAATTTATCAAATTCTTGAAGTTCAGGAAATGCGTATATTATTTCACCGAAGAATTCTCAATATGGTACATGTATGTACTTCCTTGTTCATGTATAAGCACTAGCCTGTGAAACATTAAAGGTAGTATACACCATTGGTAATTTGTTGAATTATCAGGAATGGGTGGATTTGGGGGGTTGTATTTTATAGTAAATATCGTTTAACTGACCTGTCCGAATTTTTACATTCATGGATGCCGAGAAAAGCATGAAAAACAGCGTTTGTTTTCCACCGGCGTCGAGCAGTTATTCTTATGTTATCTTTGTTTTTTCGCGCTCGCCGGACGGCGAGAATGAATTTTGGTTTATACAATCCAATTGTTTGGAACAATTACAGGATATCTAGGGCCCTTATTTTGCTGGATGCCTACAATCATTATTTACTTTTAAATAAGTAAGATATTTCTTAATAATTCGGTAGTAAATTTTTTAGATATCTGCAAATGGTGTATACTACCTTTAAGTGAAAGTCAAAAGATTATATCATAGGGCTGTGAATAATATCTTCCTACTTATACTTCATTGTATAGGAAATACATACACTATTTGTAAAGAAATTTGATCCTTTCTCTGTTAACCAGTTCGTGCCGAGATTATTGTAACATTCACCAAGCCGAGGCGCGGGATTATTTTTAACGAAACTTGATCTGACGCGTGTTTAGGCCAATTGTATCAGGAAGCACCCCCATTACATTTCGCTGCTGACGGACATCTCCGGCCTTGCTCATGGCGTGTTTATGCATCATCCGTTTTGAATCTGGGGAAAACTTTGCGTGTATATGTCCTCCGGCACGAACTGGTTAATAAATCTCAGATTTCTTTTTTGTGTGTGATACAGGTATTGTTGAAATCATCCCCACTTTTTTGTTTTAAATTTCTTTTCCTCCATAATTCTGAATGTGGGAAAATATTTCCAGCAGACTTCTCACCAAACTCATCTTCTGATTGTAGAATGTTTTTCCTTCTGTCAGTGATCTGGTTTTCCACTCTGGAATTATTTTAATACACAATAAACTGGACGATTTTTCTATCCAGCCCCCCCCCCCCCCCCCCCCCCCCCCCCCTCCCCCCAATACATGTGGCTTATGCCTGTCCCCTGTAAATGCTGTGTAATTGGTGACGGCACACGATGCTTTGAATCAGCCAGGGCTTAGCAAGCTGTGATATGGCAAGTCAATGCTGGGTCATCGGGTCAAATCTTTACAGGGCTTATGATAAAAAATACCCCATGATCCATGATGTACCAGTACACTGAGGGTGGGCATCCGGTAAAAATGTTACTTAGAAAAACTGAAATCTCACTAAAAATTCATCAATTGCTTTTGCTTACCGGTAGAAAACATGACAAAATATAATAAGATTGAAAGAAATTGTTTACATTAAATCGACTGTACTTACACATGTGGTGTAAATGCTGTAGGAACTTGTGATTGTTCGCAAATCATGACAAGATAATTGTGCTTTTAGTTACAAGCTTACTTGTGTGTTTTTTCGTTTCAATACTTCTTATTAACTCAATTCTTCAGCAACATGCAATTTGGGAAAATGAAAGTTGCACTGATAAACTTTCACTTTCTCATTAGCAGAAATCGACGGTTAAATTTAGCCACCAAAACACATGCCCCAATAAATAACCAATGCATGGTTGTTTGTTAAATTTACAAAAGAAATATGTTGACTAATAAACTTACCCTGGGAATATTGTGTAAGATATGTGTAAGATATGTTAAAATGTGTTTTATCATACAACTTATGGTATAAAGTTATTTTCTACATACCGGTATCTAAAATGACAAAATTCCCACCATCTTCATTTAGAATATAAAAAAAAGACATGTACACATGTAAGTTTAGAACTTTCTAAGTATTCTAAATATTTCTGTTTTGAAGGAAGTAAATTCTATCCAGTTATGAAACCTAAATCTTCGATAAAAGCGAGCGGCGTATTGGTTTGCATGTCATTTGAACAATGAAAGAGCACGCATATGTATACAATTATTCAGAACAATGCAGATTTTATTTTGGATTGTGTTCATATGTGCTCCGGCAATGTTTAACAAGTCATTTCCAGGTATGTTTACGTTTAAAACTGCTCTGTCATTTTTAAGTTCATTTTTATTTTTATTTTTTTGTAGCTTACAGTGACATTTTTTACAGTTGCAATCAATTATTGTATGAAAGTATTGAATGGATTGGCATCTTGCATTTAGATTTTTGTTTGTGTGTGGATTTGTTTTTCAGCAACAAGACAGGCTCCAAGAGTAAACAGATGAACACTGGTCGCAAGAAGTTCAACATGGATCCCAAGAAGGTATCAGCCAAACAAATTCCATTATTTCAACACATTTTAATACATGTCCTGTCAGGTGTGCTGCTGTATTCCTCCTAAAAACTTTGTTGTACCTTTTCAAGAAACAGATTTTGTTGGTGTGGGAATTTTACTGTAAAATCTGTTGCCCAATTTCTCAAGATCTCCAAATGTAGAATGTTGTACTTTACAATTCAACGTTTTTTCAATCTTCCAGTTCAACTCTTTCTTTTTCTTTCTTTCTTTTTTTTTTTTTTTTTCATGACAAAATGGCAGTCTTTTTTCCTTTTTTTAATTTTAGATAAACCACAAAGACTAACTGACTAGGTTCATGATAACATATTTTTAGATTTGAACAAAGAAATTAACTAAAGCTGGGCTTGAACCTGCGACCTCTAGATCCAGTGCTCTGTTGGGTGTTCCCCAATCTTTGTTCAGGGGGCACTAGTGAATTTCTTGATTCAAATCTAAAAACAAATATATTTTTGGCTTTCAGAGAGAGTATAGTCTTGAAACGCCATATGCATGATTACCTTTGTGCCATCTTTACATCAAGGGTTCTTAGTCTTCTTACGGTTGTTCAAGTTTAGTTTCACCCTCATCTTGTCCTTTGACGTCTTCTGTAGAGATGTTTGATCAAATACTTCAAATGCTAGCTGTTCTCTAGAGATCCCCGTGGTCGTCTGATAGACGGCGAGAGATGCGCCTGCATCTTTGATTTGTTGTTGCAGCAGTCGCGCTCGGAAATCCCCAGGTAGCCTCGAGAAATGTCTCTTCTGAGAATGATTTCCACGAGAAAAACAACTCAAATGGATGGTGTGGATAAGTGGGTAGGGGGAGACAAGCAATGGTTGGCATCTCAGATGCTTGCTCTACATGTAGTTTGGGTTCACTACCTCCATCAGATATTGAAAACATAAGACAACAAAGTTAAAACATCTTTCATTTTGATCCGTTGGTATTTTTATTTAGAAAATTGTCCAAAAGGTTACTGTGCTGTGGCTCAGTATAACACATGACAGGGCATCTCTCAATCTTGTAAAATTCCCAACAAACTCCTTGTAGATTTTGATGCGTTGCTCGTTGGGGGGGGGTCAACCAAATCGTACATTTTGTGTTCTTTTGTTCTTCACTTTATTTAATTAAATTAATTAATACAGGTAATATATATTCTCTCTGAGATCTTTCTAAATTGATTTGGAAATTTAGAAGAATTGATACGATTGATGACGATAGAGCAAACTCAGCAAAGCTACTTTTGGTGCCTGCTGCTGATTCCAATTTCAAGTGAATACTACAAAGTATAGTATGCTATAGTGTTCCTACTAAATGGATGAGTTATGATCTTTGAATGACTACTTCTTTTGTAAATTTACTACAAAGTATAGTACTCTAGTTTCGGTCTGAAAAAAAATACGGCTTAGAAAAAGTGCCTAGTTTTACTGTGGAGTTACTGATGACAAAGACTCATGGCTTGATATGTAAACTGATTGGTTTTACCCGGTACCCTGCTGACTCATTCCTAATTGCTCCTAGGTGGATCTATGAGACTAGCCTCATTGAAGAACGGAAACCAGCTATTAATACTGTGGCTTCCCTTTCCCCTCCCTTTTGTAACCTTTCTCCAAAATTATACAAAGTGTGTTCCGAACAATCGGTAAAAAAATCGTGTTGCTATTGCAGACCTATATTGTTTAATGGTAATTGCTTGAATGATCACAAATGGGTGGATTTGGGGGGTTGCATTTTATAGTAAATATCGTTTAACTCACCTGTCCGAAGTTTTACAATCATGGATGCTGAGAAAAGCAAGAAAAACAACGTTTGTTTTCAACCGGCGTCGGGCAGTGGTTCTTATGTTGTTCTTGTTTTTTTCTCAATCGCCATCCGGCGATTGTGATTTTTTTTTACAAAATTAAATTGGAACAATTACAGAATATCTAGCGAAATAATTTTGCTGGATGCCTAAAATCATTCTTTACTTTCAAATGGTGTATCCTACGGTACCTTTAGGGGTAATGTAGTACATTTTGCTGCAATTTTCAGAAATAGATGAATTTGGGGTTAGTATTGTACAGCAAATAATTGTCATGATGACCTGTTGTAAGGTTTGTGTTCATAGATGCTGGAGATAGGAAGATATCTAGGTACACTCAGAGGAATTAATAGACTTCAGGGAACCAGACTAGCTACTGCTAGATTTTGCCCGTTCATGAATCTGTGACCAATCACAAATAAAATGAGTACTAACCAAATTTGGCCGGCCATCGTTGAAAACTGTTACAAAACAATCTTAAAATTAAAGTACACCTGGTGCCATAATTTTAATTTTAATAAGTAAAGTATTTTATAATTTGGTAATTTTGTTTTTTAATGTTTTTTAATGTTGTATATTACATGTACCTTTAAAATTTACATGGCTGAAATCTGGTTCAAATTTCTGTTGTGGTTAATTTAGCTTGGTGTTCAACTGCAAAGAAAAATTTCAGGGATAATCCCTCTGAAAAATGACTTCCTGTATAATGTGGCATGATGCAATAAACTGACCTCTGTCTGTAGTGAACTATAGTAGCAATCCAGGGATTCAGAATATATGCCAAGATACTTGAAGGAAAACAAACAAACTGAGCTGGTCCAGGAATTATCAGGGAAAAACCTTGAATGAAATCAGCACTTTTATGCCCGGACATAATATCAAAATCTAGATTTTAAGTTTGGTGTCAAATTAACAAAAATTGTTACACATCATTTACAAAGGAAAAAACCACTTGACAAAAACTAAATTTAGACATAGCCCTGCAAATTGTTCTAAATGTATCTGGGAAGCTTGTTGGCATGTTCGCAAACCCCCATGTACATTTGTAATTTCCCATCGGTCTTTATTCCCTTCTCTATACATTCAGCTTACCACACATGGGATCACTTTCAAAGGGGGAAAGAAAAGTCTGAATTAGTCAGAATTACTTTGCAAATCCCGTGCCAACGTTTATGCTCCGGTTTTGCTGTTCCCCGATTAGGAATCCTCCCCTTCACTGACCAACGTTTCCAGCCATTGCTTCCCCTTACCATAAATAAACCCCACGTGGGAAATCATCGAGGGATCCTAGCGCGGTCCCCGTCGTTTCCCGCGTCTAGACTATCACGTCCTTCTCTCCTATGTCCCCTTAAACCCAAGGGAGGAAGACGGTTTTGACGTGTTCCCCCTGCTAAGCTATATTTTGCTTGGTCATCGCAGAGATCTGTCATTTTTGACTGCTGCGAGATTTTCTTTTGCAGGTCATTCCAAAAATGTTATCTCCCAAACATATTAAGCAAGTTTGAAAGTGTTAACACTTGGGGAAATATTGAAAAGGTCACCAGGGGAAAACACCTTTTTTTTGGCTAACTTGTCAAATTTGGTTAATTTGTGAAAGTGCATCGAAGTGCTTTAAACTGTATAACTTGCAGTTAACACAATCTTAGAAAGCCCCAAAACAAACATTGCTTTTCTAAAATAGAATTCGAATTGCAGCAAAATAATTTTAGCCAAATTTATTCTAGGTTTCAGAAATTTAAAATGTGCAAGTAGAAACTCTTGCGTGTATTTGTTCATTAAACTCATCACAGGTCTTCATCAAAGGGCCTTTATCAAAACCCTGGTTTCGTCTCCGTCTTTGGCTTAATGCGATTTTAGATACTGAGGTGCAAGATCTCAAGCCACATTCTGATGCCTGATGTTTCAGAAACATTCAATCAACAAATGTGAACCCAAAAGTTAAACTATTTCTATTTGTCTTCATTTCTATTTGCTTCTCAGTAATTTAGAATTCGGAGGCGATTGCTGAAGCCAAGGTTTTGAAAAGGCCCATAGACGTGTGAAGACTCAAAGGAACCAATGAAAATGCTTAATTCTTTACATTGAATTGCTCTGTAACTTGCTCCTTTGGGTACTGGTTACCTGATATATGCAGGGTACCAAGGGGCTTTGATCCAGAACTTTAATTCAGAAATGTTCACTCACAATAACCTTGTACGGTAGTTGGAGTTATTTTCGTGAACTCCAATGTGAAGCTATTGCCAATTTGGCAGTATTTGCATTTGCGTTCATGAAAGTACTGTGGGGTTTAATAACCATTAATGGTTGACTCTCTGGGAAAAGATTTTCCTCTGGTTATCATGTTAACAATGCTCACTGGGGACGTTCTGCTGTTCTTTTACCAACAGGGTATTGAGTACCTCATAGAGAATGAACTTTTGAAGAATACGCCAGAAGATGTGGCACAGTTTCTATATAAAGGCGAAGGACTCAATAAAACGGCTATTGGAGACTATCTTGGAGAAAAGTAAGAGCTTTACATTTGTTCATTAAAAAAACATTAGGATAAAAAATTAATGAAATAAGACAAAGATGGCTCCCGATGGCAGTGTTAGACCGCGTCCGCATCCATACTAACCCCTTTACATGTGTACTGCATGGAGAGAGGCAAGTAGCGTAAAGTGGCTTGCTTAAGGACACACCACCCAGCTAGAAGACAGCTTTAATCCATGTCCCTTTAAGTTAAACTCTCCCCCCCCCCCCCCCCCCCACGCCAAGAATATCTGACAGTTTTTATTCATTTTTGGCTTGGTTTTTTCTTTCTTCCAGGAAAGACTTCAACATTAAGGTTTTGGAGGCATTTGTTGAACGGCACGAGTTTAAAGACATGATTCTGGTTCAAGCTCTCAGGTTAGTGACTTCAGCATCATTCATTGTCCTCATTTCCCTCCAAATCCTTTTAGGCCATTTTAAGTAGCTGTACGTTGCCTCTCATTTTGTTTCATTAAATATATACATTTGTTTCCATTTTTTATGAAATTAAATTTCCCAGTGAATGTTATTTGACGAGGTCAAACAAATGTTCATATTCAATTTGTTTCCTTCGAGGAAATGCTGGCAATCCTAATGTTGCGATTATTAGAGTTTTCCTATGACAGCCGCCTTCGCAAATGTGCAAAAGTGTACATTTGCGCATACGCGACCAACGTGTCAATCATCCCTAACCGCTCTCCTGAAATGTTTCCTTGTTACTTGCGTTTTATGTAACTCATTCCATGATGGAGGACACACCCATTTGTGCATTAGTCACGTAATGTACAGACAGTGTATCTAGTGTGTGTTCACAATAATCTGTGATTACGATAACGATCAAAACAATTTGGGGATTAGTTTGTCAAGTTGTTCCTTTTTAGCCGCGTTGCAGACGGTAGCTCTATAAAGGCCTGCAATCCCAATTCGCTCGGTTCCCAGACAGTCTGTGACAAACCCCACCCGCATTGAGCGAGGGATTGGGACTCCCCTCTGAAGCTGGCGGGTTCGGATTAAGAGAACTAAATAGAAGCCTGATTCCTGGGGCCTGTCTAGAACTTAACAAAAGAAACAATTTGTGAGGCGATGCCACAGAACAATTACTCGGCGATTTAAAGGACGCACCACCTGTAATTCCTCCTGCGGACTATTGTTAGTAAATCAGCTATTGTTGACCTCTGGCAATCCGGCAATCCGACAATGAACCGAGCGTCATGCTAGAATAAACAGGCAGCAACAGTGTTAGTAGCAGTTGGGGGCTTAGCAAGCATGCTGAGCTCGCCCGCTTCAGGATGGTGTCGTTTTGGTTGTAGCCCAACAGTGCCTTCTGACATTATGAAATGAACATGCTAGATAGAATTGTCTGCGGTATTGAACTAGACCAATACACAACAACGTGGCTCCTGCACGAATTCGTGCTTGTTCAAAGGTTGTATAAGTATTTGAATAAATGCTATTTTTATATAAAAACATCAACAAGGAAGAAAATCACAAACGGAGCAGACAAATCGTACATAAAATTAAAACGATAAAAATTTGATGCGCAGAAAGGAAGTTAAGAAAACTTTTTCTCCATCATCCAAACCTGTTTTTCTGGTATTGACTATGACTTGCGACATTAAATCTGATGCAAGCACCCGAGCCATTAAATTAGTGATTCATTCTATGCTATCTGCTTCAAATTTTTCCCCAAATATTGGCTGATTGAAATCCCATCATTGTTACGCTTTGGAGAGTCTTATTTTATCCGGGATGATTTGCAAGTCGTATGGTGCGATTGTTATTGTTAAATCCAAGCGGAACATGTTTGCATTAGAAATTGTGACGTTTGTTCAGTAATCTTGTGATTTATTTGTCATTTTTTTATGATTGAAGTTCTTCCATAAATAGAAATACACTGAGTCATAAAAAATCTGTTACTTCATAAAAAAATGGCTTCCATTTTTAAAGAGAAATCAAGCTCAGTAGCTGGGCTCTTCTTTCAAAATCTGTTACATCTTCCCATTAGATTTTTTAACATTTGATAGGGTTAGGGTTATGGTTTGGGTTAGGGGGTTAGGGGTTAGGGGGTTAGGGGTTAGGGGGTTAGGGGGTTAGGGGTAGGGTTAAGGTTAGGCTTCTACAGATTTTGAGGGAGTTGCCATAAGCAATGGTTAAAAAGCTCAATTATGTATGTATGTAGCATCGTTAGTTACCTCCTAATAAATGTCTTCAAACTTTTACAGTTTCTGCAACTCAACTACATGTACGTGCAAGAATGCTTCGAGACACCTTGCATACTCTAACAATTGAACAATAAAAACAATACCGCATGGAGAGGCTGGTATTATTATTAATAATTTCCCCTTTCACCTTATACCAAACGTCCCTTCCAATTCTAGTTCCAGTTACTAAGGGCCAGACTCTGAGGTTTATTTAGCGCCAGGCCCTGGTGCTGTGAGGCTGGTTCCTTTCTATACTTGTCGCCCGTGGGTAATAACCTGCTGAGTTGAGGGGTAGGGGGGCTGGGTCCCATTGACTGACTAGCTGGTTGGTCTGTCTTGCACCTGGCTAAGGGTCTGTCCTTATTCAACTTGATTTATAACTGGTATGTGTACCATAGCAATTTGCAAATGCTGCAAATCTGAACCAATGTTTTTGCTTACTATACATTTCACTTTTTTTTTCTTTTCTTTTTCTGCCAGAAAATGTGGTTGCAATGGTCTCAGGCATCACTTTGGCATCTTTTCACAGTGGTTAAACATTTGCTGACTTTATACTTTTGTTCCATCCGCATAATGTCAAATAAAAATTCAGAGAATATCACAAATTGCTCGACAATGTACCGGTACCTATACATGTACTTCATATGGTAATTGCACCTGAGAACTCATGCACTGTGTTGCATTTTGAGCACATTGTGTATGTCACTAGCGCTGTGTTCAAGGAAGTGCAGACTTGAACAGAATGGATTCTGTGACCCTTTGATCTCATTGATAGAGGACCAATGATTGCCCTAAGCTACTGTGTATACTTCATGCATACAATGACAATTACAATGTGAATGTTTTGGCCGTTGTACAAACCCGTACATACATGTAGCACAGAGTGCGTGTGAAGTCAGCTGGGTGATTGGATAAGAGTTTTGTGGGCGTCTGGTAGTCCAGGGTAGTCTTACAAACATTAGATATCTACTAAAAGTATTAGCAAGTTGTTTTAATGAAATAAGAATGTGTATACTTCCATGGAAACACTTAATACCATGAAAGTATTTCTAAGGAAAATGTTTTTTTTCTTAAAAAGCAGCCAATAGCACTTTTAATTTTGTAAAAGTGTCTGAAAATCTTTCCTCAAATAATTTATATAAATTCAAAAAATATTGCAATAATTCACATTTTACTGATACTGGTACATGTATCCGAATAACAATTGACAAACATTTCTACTGTCCTGCAATACATGTGTCAATAAACAGATTTTATTTTATCAACACAAGCCTCGAGTGCAATAAATCCAGCGACAATTCAGTAAGACCACTTAAATTGTTGACAGGAAAAATGGTGTAAACTAGAAAGTAAATCACTTGAGGCAGAAAGTTGGATAAAAAGAGATGTCAAAATAAGTGTTTTGGTGTTGTGTACTTGTAAAGTCGAATTGTACTTTGATCTTGCGTGTTATGGAGAGAGTCTGGAGTTTTAACTTACAAATACTTGTTAGTGCCACATTCCCTATGAAAATGATAGAAATTTAATTTTTCCTCTTATATAGTTACTTAGTCAAAAAGTCCATAAATATTGCTTTTTTTTATAAATATATTTTGTTCTCTTAAAATGCCAGTTTCCGAGGTTTTCAAATGAAGTTTTGTGTCTGTATTCCAAACAAAGTATTTTTGTCATATTTTCCACATTTAGACCTACATGTAATTATTGACTGTATTAAGTTAAAATTAATAGACCAAGTACAAATTTACAGCCCGGCAGAATTATTAAAACAAATTAATAAAGAACTTTGGAATGAATTTTGGCTGACCTTTTTTTGCAGACAATTTCTGTGGAGTTTTCGTCTTCCCGGCGAGGCACAAAAGATTGACAGAATGATGGAATGCTTCGCTAAGCGCTACTGTGAGACCAACCCAGGGGTCTTTGAATCTACAGGTAATGTTTGTGGTTGCCTAGATACCGCTAGATTTGTGCCAATTATTTTTGTGGCAATGGCTTTTGTCATATCTGGTTCCCTGGTTCTTTGCTAGAGAAGGCTGTTTGAAAATTATAGATACCCATGTCTCCAGACTAAGTCAGTTTTGAACTATACTTCATCAAATTGTATAAAGAATTGAAACTTTCTGTATCCGATTAAGTGCGTCTTTTCTTGATTTTCGTTATCTCTTTTTTTGTCGACCCCATCGCAGACACATGCTACGTGTTGTCGTTCTCTATCATCATGCTCAACACCAGCTTACACAATGCCAGCGTCAAGGAAAAACCATCTCTAGAACGATTCATCCTGATGAATCGTGGGATTAATGAGGGGGGCGATCTTCCAGAAGAACTCCTCAAGGTACGGGAAGTTTCAAAATTCCACGCCAATTTGTGATACTTTTGGCGAGACACTGGTTCATTAAAATGTTGTCTCTTTACATGTATATTGTGACTTCTACGTGAAACTCAATCGTGTTCGTCTGCAAAGTAAAGTCATTTTGTGCTTCGCTTGCAGTTCAATTAATTTCATTTCCTCAACTTCTACTTTAGATTTATTTAGACTAGGTGGATTTATTTTTCTAGCCTTATCCAAATCCTGTGGTGGTATTATTTTACCCGCCAACTAGGAAGGATGTTCGTACAATGCATCTAATTGGACCCATCTTTCCTGTTAAACTCTAGGCCTTAAAGGGGAAATGCAATGCAATAGAATTGAATAGAATCTTTGAATTGCACTGTGTTGGCTGCCGTTTAGTTTCCACCAATGAGGGAGCACCGAGCCTTGCAGATTGTCCTAGCAGATTGTTCGCCCAATTCTTAATTTTTATCCAGTTGTTTTTCTGGGGCACACTTCCTGACAATGAACTCGATAACTTAGCCTGTTGATAAACTTCGTCTTTCATTTGGCCATTTTTTGCTAACAGTTTGCATACTTGTAGGACTTTGGGCTATCTCTGTCGTGCATGGCCTTGTTCAGTTCCTATTTTATTTGTGTCTCAAGTGTGAATGAAGCTTCTGATTCCCTTGTGATGAACATTGTGTTATTTCAGCCTTGTATTTCCTTCCAGACCCTCCCATTCCATCATAAACAAGCTTTTCAACAGCTGTAAATAAGCCCAAAGTAACAATAAATGGTCTGTGAATGTTGTCCAATCTGATAAGTTTGTTTTGGTTCCTGTGAAAGTAACAAAAAAAGATTTTCCATTTCACAGATTGTATCTTTTTTTCCCATAAATACTGCAAAGAAAACTATGTGTGAATATTTTTCTTAAGTTGCCTGATTCTCGGTATACTTTTTCATTTTTTTCCCAAGTGTGTATCTCACTTGAAACTCAGTTAATTAAGTGTGCACCTGCCCCTATGCTTATTGTCACAGAGGACCCAGATGTAAGGGAGGGGGGGGGGGGGAGGCAGGGGTTGAGACAATAATCCTATCCCCAGACCACTCCCCACACCACCTGACTCAATTTTCTGCCGGTGAATACATACATTGAGTCATCTTCATCTATCGTTAAACACTTATAAGGATAATTGTACCATATGGAATCACTAGAAGTATTGTTAACATTTGTCTAAATTTCCTGTCTTTGTGCCATCAGTAACAACAAGGAAACCGTTTTACTTCCTACATAAAGTCGCTCTTGTTGCTTCTGTACCCGGCCAATTCTGTCTTTGATTACCCACCCCCCCCCCCCCCCCCCCCTCCCCTCCCCTCCCCTCCCCTCCCCTCCCCTCTTCTTTTCGTTCCTTGAGTCACACCTCACTTTGAGTCGCACCCATACATCCTGCATTTTGTTGTGACAATGATGATACATCACGCGTAGTCGCTGTCTGCGCTAGCAGGCCAGGCCACATCTCTCAACAACTTGACCCCACCGCGATATTGCCTCCGTCATGCTGTGTGGTTTCTGTATCACCCCGTGTGCGAATTGGCGTAATTAGATTTTAGAGCGTGGCAATAACGGACGTTGTGTGAAACGAAATCGTTCAGCGCCATCACCCCTCATGATGACTCAAGTTCATTTGAACTACTGTGAATTATATTTATTCATTGGAGTTTTTCCAAGATTTGTAAAAGTGATTATCTCTGTTATACAATAGACTCATTTGACAAGTAGATTTTGATCAGACATTTAAAGTTAGGATATACCATCGGTAATTGCTTGAATGATCAGGAATTAGTGAATTTGGGGGGTTGTATTTTATAGTAAATATCGTTTCTGACCTGTTTGAAGTTTTACAATAATAGATGCTGAGAAAAGCAAGTAAAACAGTGTTCTTTCAACCGGCCTCGGGCAGTAGTTCTTATCATCGTCCAGCGATCGATTTTTTTTATAAAATTCTATTTTTCGGAACAATTACAGGAAAGAAAGGATATCTGTAGCATTCATTTTGCATTATTTACTTTCAAATAAGTAAGATCTTTCTTTTAATTCTGCAAATAGTGTGTACCTTTAAGAAAAGTTGTACAGAGGTACATTTACTTTTCCTCAACTCGAAAGTCACTTACAAATATGTTGTTGCTTTATCTATTAATCAGCAGTTTTTTACAGTACATGTATTTCCAAAAGTTCCTGCAAATATTGAATCATTCTGAATATCAGGTCTCAAAGAATGAGAAATTCTACAAAAAATTACTATCGATCCGAACCCCGACTGATCTTGTACTAAATAATGGGTTTAATAACTGTTAATAATAAATTGTTTATTAATGCACAATCATTGCTGTTTTCTTGTCTTTTTAAAGAACGTAAAAAATAGGCCTTTTCGTGCCAAGGTTGTTAAATTATTATGACATGTTTGTAAATGGTTTTCATCCTAGAGCCTGTATGAAAGCATCAAGAAAGAACCTTTCAAGATCCCGGAGGATGATGGGAATGATTTGACGCACACATTCTTCAACCCGGACCGCGAGGGCTGGCTAATGAAACAAGGTATGAATCACACTTAAACCTTACTACCAGATAGGCTTGGACGGTATTTCGGTATTACCGGATAGTCACGGTTTTTTTTTATTACCGACTAGTCGGTACTAATGATCTACAAAAACCGAAATACCGGTGATCTCGGTATGGAATTGCAATACCGCGATATTGTTCAGAACCTCGCAAAAGTCTTTCAAACAGAAAGAGAAACACCCGATCCACATGTTTCATTCCATTCAGTGTCATGTCTGCATTCAATCAAGTGGAAAGATAAGACGTTATTGTCAATCTCCACTTGATAACCCGATACTTCAGCAGCAGCCGTCCTTCCAGAAAGGCCTTTGAAGTTTGCTTATTACGCCGCCGTGTTAGCGGTTTTCTTTGTGTGTAGTGTCTGGACGAAAGTTCAAACAACTTTTTAAATGCGGCCCAAAAGCTGCTCCCAGTCCCACACCCACTTTACTTTCTCGAATCAAACATGGCAGACCTACTCCACGCACAGCATGCACAAGGTAATACACGTGCTTTTCTCCCACGCACGACTTGCACGCCGCGAGCTAATGTCATTTTAAACAAATCTGATTGGCCGTCTAAAACAACGACCAGAACATTTTTCATTCACAAATAAGGTTTCGTCACACCGATTACTCCAGTACGGCCTCCTATTGGCGCCTGCTCTGATTGTATCGTCGTACGCCCGCCCTGCAAACAGGGCGATATTATAATACATGTACCAGTACATGTACATCGCCGCTGCATATGCTGCGAACGCACACGCAGTAGGAATCGCTGGTGGCCGGCATGAATCGCATGATGAGCCAATTGAATCACTGCCATTGATGCAGGATACCAACTGATAGCTAGCATGATCGTGGGAAGCAAGTTCGCAGTGTGCCGGTGCAGTGCATGGGCATTACGACTGGGCATCGGTCGCTAACAATCGGCATTTCTTTGATAGACATATCAATGACTTTACAAACTCAAACAATGATTCCACAAAAAGTAAGCTTTTAATTTTCAATAATCCATCACAGTGATACATTTTTACAAATATAAAGACTGATAATGAATCTTAGGTGTTGAAGAATTTGCCATGAAGATGCAATTACGTGGTTTGCCGGTTCGACGTAGCATGCAGTGATCGCTGTAATTTGTTTGGGTTGATAATAATGACGTAATACCCACTTAACATAACACCTCGGTATTACCGAATACCGCGGTTTTTTTTGTCACGGTATCCCGGTATAGTAAAAGGCAATACCGTCCAAGCCTACTACCAGATAGGTTGTTGTCGTTATGGTCAGGGTAACTTGGGGTAGGGTGGGTTGCATAGAATCGGCGGGTTCCGGTTCGAATCCAGCTACTGCCACTGTTGAAACAAGGTATAAATCACACTTAAACCTTACTACCAGATAGGTTGTTGTCGTTATGGTCAGGGCAACTTGGGGTAGGGTGGGTTGCATAGAATCGGCGGGTTCCGGTTCGAATCCAGCTACTGCCACTGTTGAAACAAGGTATAAATCACACTTAAACCTTACTACCAGATAGGTTGTTGTCGTTATGGTCAGGGCAACCTGGGGTAGGGTGGGTTGCATAGAATCGGCGGGTTCCGGTTCGAATCCAGCTACTGCCACTGTTGAAACAAGGTATAAATCACACTTAAACCTTACTACCAGATAGGTTGTTGTCGTTATGGTCAGGGTAACTTGGGGTAGGGTGGGTTGCATAGAATCGGTGGGTTCTGGTTCGAATCCAGCTACTGCCACTGTTGTCTGTGATTAACGTGTGTGTGAACTTGTTGTCTGTATGTCTTCAAATGGAGAGGTACACTCTGGTTTTAGGTGGTGAGAGTGGTTTTAGCAGCAATAGTTTGGCAACTCATGGGGATTATTGTTGGGATCCTTAGGAACTTACAAACATGGAATAGTAGCTCAAACATTACATGCAGCTCTTCAGATGCTGAGGTAAGCGTTTAAAAGATACAGGATTGAAGAGGTTGTGTGACTTACAACCAGTTGGTAAGGGGTTTAAGTTGAATCCTTGGAAAGGCTTGGTCTTTGTCATTGTTTCCTACTGTTTTGTTTTGTTATTTCATGTTTACGTATGTGTTTATGTATGTTTTTTATAACGTCTCGCACTACATGTAGTTCACATATACTGGAGCATCAAAGATTATATCTGGTGTTTTTTTATATTTTTATATCTGGTGTTGTTTCGACAGAATATCTGACAATGTATAATCCCTCTGCTAGTGCTTGCAATATTCTAGCATCATCAATCTCTTTTCTTCATATTTAATAAATACTAGAATCAATATTACTCATCTTTTTGAGATCATGTACAGTATGCACATAAGTGGGTGTTTACAACTCTGCAAAAACTAGCGCATCTTTGAGTTATGCTTGACTAACCAATTTAATTTGATCCGTTACGATCCGCGATGTCTTTGACAGACCAGAAAATGACGAAGGCAGATGTCATTGACATAAATACATGTGTCACCCCTGCAAGAAAATAACATTCCTGGCCGTTTGAAAACACCCTCAGATCTGGATGAGCTGTTGATGAAGTTTTAGGCCAGTACGTCGCCGATGACCAAGTATTTAGAGCACATTCCATTGTAATTCACGTATCTAATCCTCTGTCCAGATCCTATTAAACCATCGCTCTAGGGCGATAACTTCTTACCTTTTGGGTCGGTTGTTTACGTTGAAGCCAGCAATCTAGTGATTTACATTCAGTGCTTCTCCACTCAATTCCGGCTCTTCTTTGTCAAAAGCTGTTTTCCAAGGTGCTACAATTGGCAGGAATTTCTCTCGGTGGAGAGCGTAATTACTTGAGTTCTTAAACAGATTCTAATGCAAACAAACAAGTTGGCACAACAAAAACATGTGTTTTTTATTTTTACTTAATTTTCCTTTAATCAATCTTAAATGTGGAAACTAAAAACTAAAAGAGTTTTATTGAAACACTTTTTTTCTTTAGCTTAAGGCAGTTTAATTCAAGACTTTTAAAGGCTATATGTTTTTCCCATTAAAATAGTGTGAATTTTTGCAGTTGTACCAGATTTAAAAAGGACACCGTCCACAATTTTAAAAAACGTATGAAATTGTTTCAACTTTGAAAAGTTATGCAGCACTTGAAGGTACAAATGTCATCAACTTAGTTGAAACTTTCTGAAGACTGTTTATTTTGCTAGCATGAGCATGATGCAATGATTGCAAGCCTAGGATATGTCGTCAAAACAAACGAGAATGGATTAAAAACAAATCCAATTAGTTATATTGAGAGCCTGGGAGAAAAATATTGAGATTGCTGCCGATAATTTGACGTCCTAGAAGGAGAGCTACAAGCCTCATCTTCTAAAACAAACATCTTTCAGAAAGTACAACATACCCTCTTGAGGATTGAAGACATTTTGTCATGATGCATTGTAAGATGTAGCTACTGTTATTATACACTGGAGAACAGAACCAATCTATGGATTCATTTACATGCGTCATCACTCTAGAATTCTGCAATTTAATGCTAAGGAAAGAACTCCTAACTCTACTTACTAATGTATGAAACTTCTCCTTCTACAATTTGCACTTTACACTTATGTTTTTGTAACTTGACACAATACAATTCCTCCGTCATTCCAAGTACAAAACTGGAAGATTTTTTTCCTAGATTTAAACATTTAATCCCCTGATTCGTGTTTTTGCTCGGTTGTGTTTTGTAGAACTAGTCAGCCTCTATTCTCCGAGCCTGTTTTTGGTAACCTTAAACCATTGGAGATCAGTGGGGATCAGTGAGGATCAGTGAGGATCAGTGAGGATCTCTACGGATTCACCACCACCCAAAAACAAATCTATTTATTACCGAGTGACATCTGCTTCCACATTGCTGGATTTAGCCAATTCAGTCTTAAAGACAGTCTTATCAATCGGCACGCGTCTAATAGCGTCTTCAAAGCATCATCTACATCTGTCTTGAACTACATGTAATAATTTCCTCAGCAGTGCAAACAAAACAATCCATGTAGGATATTTTTTTCTAGCAGTTAACAGGTACATGTACATGTACATTGTACATGTACATGTACATGTTGTCACAGAGTGTACTGATACAGCCTGAGTATTTACTGGTACAGGTGTAGGTTTGAGCAACACTGTTTCAAATTGGGAACATGACCTATATTTTCTCTCTTTTTACCTCGGTTTGTTCCACCTGATTCTACCCTAAACATGCATACATGTACATTTGAGGTTAAGGTATCCATACTTCTTACCAAACCAGTATTGCTGTCTTCTTACCAAAAAGTATACTCTTAAAGGACTGGATCATATTACCAGATATTTACTGAAGGCTTGAAAACATCTGCAATTTAAATCATTTTCTTAAAACAAACCATATTGTCTCTTCATACAACATGTAATCATATGTCAACTTGCTGTTCTCTGTGAACTTTTGACAGAAATGTACATGTATCTCATCAGGGGCCAATTTCATAGAGCTGCTAAGCACAAAAATTTGCTTAGCATGAAAAA
The DNA here is from genome assembly GCA_037893245.1 of Crossaster papposus. NCBI lineage: Eukaryota > Metazoa > Echinodermata > Asteroidea > Velatida > Solasteridae > Crossaster > Crossaster papposus. The sequence goes on along the minus strand of JBAIAA010000041.1, from coordinate 519,195 downwards.
TTTTCCTTGGCCAAAACAACGTTACAGACCAAATTTTCAGGTGATCTTTATTGTTTTTGATTGATAATCAGCTGGTTTTTGGCTTAGCATGAAAAACCCGTAGGATTTCGGCTGAAAACCTGTTTTTAATGAGCAAGACTTGTTGGTGCTAAGCAAATTTGTGTGCTTAGCAGCTCTATGAAATTGGCCCCTGTTGTGTTTGTACTAGAATATCTTTAGGTTTGTTTGTCCCAATGTACACATTCTGTTTCCTGTTTGTCTGTGTGTGTTTTTTCCTGTAATACAAAAACAGTCTGATTCTAACTAGTTACGGTAGGTACATAATGTAAACCTTATGTATACAAATAACATCCAGGAACCCTTGAAATCTCAATTAAATGGTGTGTTTATTAAGAGAGGGTACAGGTATAGTGGTATGAGTGTGTCAATTGTGTTCCAATGAAAGAGCAGCAAGTTTATTGTCAATGTCATTGTTTATTGTTTATGCTTAAACAACAGGCAATTGTGAGTATTTGTTTGTAGCCTGACCAGTGCATGGTGCATTTGGTGCTCACCAGGCCTGCCAGATTTGCACCCGTGTTACGTGTAGCTGTGCAGTCGATGTCCATATTTTCATGTGCTTGGACTTTATTACCAGCAAGTAATTGTGCTCATATGCAAATCAAGTGCAGTAGTTTAGATGCATACAGCACTGCATGATTTACAAAAGAATGAACACGTTTTAACCAACTGGCCTATTTGGTTTTTAAACAAAACTATAAAAAAAAAAAGGACACACCTTTTTAGCTGTGCGAATTACAGAGGGGGTGTGTGGAGGCTAACATTCCTTCCCCAGGAAAAAGAATGGATATATTGTTTAAATTTTTGGATGAGCAACCAATATGGGTGAATGTTACTTTCAAATTATGGGTGAATGTTACTTTCAAATTACCACGAAAAAATTGCGAATTTCTAAAAACAGACATTTTGGTCTTCAACCAGTCAGCATTTTAATGCAAATTTGTATAATAAAAAACACATTTTGATAAAGATTAGAAACACTTGATCCATAAAACTTGTCGTAATCTTGTTTTCTCTCATCTTCATAAATCACAACCTTTGACCTTTTACCCAGATGTTAATGGACACATTTTCAATGCCTTGCGTTGCTATGTGATTGTCTCATTGTTTTTTTGACAAATATAAACGACATGAATCCTGACACGTAACATTTATTTGCTTCTCTCCTTTTTCCCCTCATCTTTTTGCCTCCTCTGGAATCCCATAAACCAATGCATCCTCCCAAATGTATCCTTGGCTCCTCCCACCCCCTTGCCCCCCACTTTACTGTGCTTCGCCTCTGTGGTGCGCTACTTTTCAACCAATAGGAGGTCAGTTTGGCTGCATGTTTGTGGCAACTCTTGGAATGTCCGTCAACCCTCCCTCTGTTTCTTTTTGTTCTTTCTTTTTGGTCCTATGCATGTGTTACCATGGCTACCATTCACATGCCATATTTCTCTTGAACATGCAGTGAATTGAGTCATTTGTTTATTCAAGTGAGAAACCAAATACAGGTCATTTAAGGACCGAAGGAAAATTATAAAATGAGATTATAAAATTATAAAATTGCGCAAAAACGATGTTTTAAGGCCCACCTGTGTGCACCATATTGCAATTCACCCCGTTGTTAAGAAACATGAACTCCGACAGTTTTTCTCAAGAGAACCGAGGCATTGTGATGTGTTTCTTGCCGTGTTTGAGTAATGACTTGTTTCCTGACTCCTGGGGTCGATTTCCGGTGAATCCAATACTTGGGATCAACAATTGCCAACCTTTATTATCCACCCCCCTCTAAGTTAAACTCAGTAAACGTAAATGGAAGCTTTCCATGAGAGTTGGCAATGTGCCAATTTATTTTCAGCATCTTTTGTAACTGGTCTTCACTCAATTGTACACCAATATGACAGCATGATTCATGCCATTTCAACTACCCTCCCCCCCCAAAAAAAAAAAAAAATATCGAACCCAACAACAACAGCTGCAATAAAGAAAAATTATAGTTTATCATAAATTCACTTCAGAAAATGTAATTTGTCAAAAAATTAATTAAAAAAACCTCCTTAAAAAAAACCTTAAACACACCAAAAAATGACTTTTTTAATGCGTTACTTTATCTCAAAGGCACAGTACATGACCTGATTTGTTTGTGTCCAACAACATTGTCTTGTTTTTATACTAATAATTACTCAACAAATTCTTAATTTCATCAACCTGCAGAGAAAAAAAGTAGTCTTTGTACAATTGTCATTTAAACAGACAGACACATCTTTTTTGGCAAATCTAGCAAATCTGAATTTTTTTTTTGGTTTTAAATCTTCACTATTTATTGACATTTTGGCCTGAGTTCATGTATGGTATGCACGCAAAACACAGCATGACACTTTCAATATGTTCCGTTTAGTGCATTTTGTCAAGCTTGTGAACTTGAACTAATAGTCTATATTGTAATTTTGGAACTTGTTTTTTCTTTATTCTTCAATTTTCTCCTGTGAACGAAATGTGTCAAATTAACATTTTTTTGTTGTATGTATTTTTCAAGCATGAGTTAGTTTTCTCACCCTGTATCTGTTACTTTTTCCTGTGCTAGGAATAAGAAACTAAATTTAACATTTCCAGTTGAGGCAATTTTAAATGTAAATTGAAAATTTAGTTTAGATTGAAATGTGTGACCTTAAAATTACTGCACAGGTGCTCTTTCAACTACTTTTTATAATGCATTTAATTTATCTTTATTTGATAGAGATCTCACACACTTGCAGATTGTTGCAAAGTGTTTCCATATTTTGTGGGTTTCTTTTCTTTTAAGAAGTAAATTAGTCTCATTGCTATTCCTGTCACATTTCAGTCTCTTTCTCTTCTTGTTTCTTGTCACTCTTTGCTCTTTAAGATGACAGCGTTTGTCGCACACACCTCCTCTACCTTAATTTGATTCTTTTTCTCAGCATATAAAATTGTCGGCTAATTTCACTTGACAGCCCCTCAGATGAGTTGGCCCACTTTCAGTGGTTTTTCTTTTAACGAACATTCTCTCACTTCGCATCGTCTGTAGGTGTTAGTATGGCGAGAAAAACAAGCCAAAATATGTTACTTGATCTGTTTCAAAACACCCACTTTTGACCTACATGTACATGTAGAGTACTATAAAAAAAATCCAAGACCAGCCAATGACTCAAAGAAGGTTCAAGATTGAAACAAAGATTGTTGGTGACTTGTTTTTCCTCAAGGATGTTTAAAAAATGCAAAACAGAAATCACTTATTTTTGTCATCTTGTGTAAATAAAACTAATTTCATCAGATCCTGTTATATTTCATAAATTACATTTTCTTCTGAAAACTCTTACAGCTACATGTATAATTGATGCAGCATTTTCCAGAAAATGAACTGTGCATTGACATTTGAACTTGAAGCACGAAAAAAACAAAACCTGTTTCTCGTTAAAGTGGATAATAATAAATTAGATAAGACAGTACTTTCCTCTTTGTCATCTGCACAATTAAGAAAACCAACCCACAGAACCGCCAAAGATTAATCTCAGGTTTTTTTGACGAGCCCTTGGCATGCCCGGCATAATTGCTTTGCGAGGCCAAGATGCTATGCTGTAACCACATTTAGACAAGATTTGTGGCAGAAAATTGAAGGAAATCCCCCGACATTGGGTTAGTGTGATATACTCTGCTTTGAAATCTAATTAGGCAAGTGTCTAATTGAGGTGTTAGGTGAACACCTTGTAAGAGTTAAATAGGCAAAGATCTACACTTTCACAATTTGTGACTTTCACTGCATTTTGGTCTCAGTAAACCGTATGTTAATGTGGCATTGGTTTTTGTGAGCACGTTGTACAATGTCTTGTGAAATGTTTTGTAGGGTAGTGCCTAAAAAAAAGCATGCGCTAGTCAGTTGTAAACACAAACACACGTTTTGGTTTTTTTACTTTCTGATTCCTCCAGTAAATCAACTAACTACCTTCTAATCTTGTCCTTCTTTTTCCTTTAAATAGTTAGGTAGTTTATTCTGCTTAATCAATTGTCATTAATTCTATTGTCTCTGTTACTAACATGCATTTATCTTTGCTTTCTGCTGGATGGTACAGGTTTGTTGTTATTGATCCCCCCCTCCCTTTTACAAATTTAAACCTAGTTGCATCTGACTATTAAATCACAGACTTATAAATGGCTGACATCCCAGCTGACAATTAGAACTACATCTAGGGCAGTATTTGAGCTTTCATTAAATTAAGGGGCCTGGGAGGGGTGGTGCTTCAACCTCACATCCCCCTCCCTTTTCCCACTTTGACCTTTCCCTAATGGCCTTGAAGAATGGTCAATCACAAAGTAAACTTGCACAGCTACATGTAGTGCCAACCTTAATCCCAAAACCTAACATATAAAGTGGGGCCTGGGCATTCAGCTTGTGACATCTTTCAACAAGAGTAGAGTCTATTTGTGGCTTAAAAAAGGGGGAGAAATTGTAGAGCGTGGGATCAAGATTAAAGAAAATAACGTCCTTAACCGTTGTCCCCCGGGGACGGTCGAGGATGAGTGGCCATCTTTGAGGGGGATGATGCATAATTCCCGAAGGAATCGAACCACATAAAAATCACTGGATAGAACACCCATTAACGTAATTAACCCTCCAGTAATGTGATGGGTTAAGCAACTCCTATTCAGCAATGTTCACCTCTCTCTTTTGTTTTTAAGTGTATTTTTGGGTGAAACATTAATCAGTTTCCCATTCTAAGCCGCTGGAATTATTTTCAGTTTTGGTCCCAACAAAATAGTTTAAGAGAGATATATTTTTGTCCTTGGGTCAAATGAAGGTTTCACTCTCATAACTTATTTTTATGACACATGGTATTGATAGGAAATGGCTCCTACTGTGCATATTGTTTGTTTCTATGAAATTTCTACCACAGTGGATTTCTTGAAATCCAACTTCGTAGAAACTAAGACAATTTTGTTTCTCCCAATTTTGTCGCTGTTATGAGCCAATCATATGATTACATATAATTACATCTTATTGGAGAAATCAGTAATATCAATTTGCACTGACTATTGTCAAGTGACACAATTTTTCCTGAAAGGAAATCATTTTATTTAATCAGAATGCCTTGTTATTCTTATGTTGTAAACTCCAGGTGGCCGCTATAAAAACTGGAAACGTCGTTGGTTCATTCTAACCGATAACTGCCTGTACTACTTTGAGTATACCACTGTAAGTTAGGTTCTATGATTGCAGATTAATGTTTGTTAGGGTTATTGCAAAGTATATTTACAATCATCCATGTCATGTTTTTTTACCATAAATTTTCACATAAATTGAAGTCCTGTGGTCTGGTACCTCAACTCAAGATACTGATAATTGGAGATAAAAGTTCAGCCAGTGGGTCACAGTGGATATGTCCTTAGGCATGACACTTTGTCGCAAGTTAGTTCTCTCCAAACATGAATAAATAAGTGCCGGTGTGCTGCATGTTCATTCTCCCCTGAAAACTGTGAAAGAATATTTTGCGAACCTGCTTTAAGCAAAGTGAACAAATTGTCTTGTAGTAAAACATTATTTTAAAGTTTCTAGAACAAAGGAGCTGACCTTTCCATCTTTGTTGGTACAATATTTGTTTCACAGGACAAGGAACCTCGTGGCATCATCCCACTTGAAAACCTACAAATCCGTGAAATTGATGACAGCAAGAAACCTGTAAGTAGAACTTTCAAAGTCTTCATTCAGCTTTTAAAGGTAGGATACACCATTTGCAGATATCAAAAAAATTTACCACCGAATTATTAAGAAATATCTTACTCAACTGAAAGTAAATAATGATTCTAGGCATCCAGCAAAATGATTGCGCTAGATATCCTTTAATTATTCTGAAAAATATAATTGTATAAATAAAATTTCGCGATCGCCGTCCGTCCGTCCGACGCCGGTTGAAAACAAACGCTGTTTTTCGTGTTTTTCTCAGCATTCATGAATGTAAAACTTCGGACAGGTTACTTAAACGATATTTACTATAAAATACAACCCCCCAAATCCACCCATTCATGATAATTTGAGCAATTACCAATGGTGTATACTACCTTTAAGTCACTGTAAGGACAAAGTAATCAGTCAAATATTGTACCTTTTTTTTTAACAAAATAATTTTGTTTGTTTTGTTTGTTTGACAGCAATGTTTTGAGCTCTTTGCCTCAGATGGACGTGAGATCATTAAGGCATGCAAGACAGATGCAGACGGCAAGGTGGTGGAAGGCAAGCATAACATCTACCGTATGTCAGCCTCTACAGCGGAAGAGAAAGAGGCTTGGATCAAGTCTATCTAGTAAGTCACCATGGGAATTCTAACCCAAGGTCTTTGAACCACAGTTACAGTGTTCTACCAATCTTTGTTGTTTCCTTTGAAACCCTACATTGCCATTCTAGTTCAAACAGTCTATCATTGGTCTGGTCGAGACAACAACAAAAAATGTATTGAATAACAAATGTGCACGCGGATTTTACAAGAGACTCCTTTTCAATAGTTCTTGTTGGCAACACCCACTGCTACAGACCAATATTGGCACGCTGCCAATCCCGTCATAAAGCCCCTCTCCAATTGGCCGACAGTCTCCTTCTAGGTATTGTTCAGATAATCTGTCAGCGGTACCCGTACCAGCCAGTAAAATGGTACGACATATGCACTAGGAAGCAGGAAGTCATAGGTTCGAATCCCACTAAGGACAATATACAGGTACTATGTATAGAGTATTTATAACTACGTCAGTAAGGTAAAACCAAGTGTTGAGTCTGCCATGGAACAGCTTCTTTGCACAATGATTGAGTCATGCTTGGATTTGTCAAGTAATCACCTGTCGCAGTATATTCACCTGTCACAGTATGTTCACCTGTTTGTTTGTTTGTCAACCACAGTGCTAGCATCAGCAAGGATCCCTTCTATGATATGCTGGCAGCAAGAAAGAAGAAAGCTTCCTCTAACATAAAGGACACCTAGAACACCACTCAAGAATTTGGCAACAGGGCTCAATCTCAAGGCTCTGCTTACCGTTAGCGAAAGATTGACACTAACTATCGCAGAAAATAATGCGCTGATGGTTTGCGTATTTCAAGGGATTTTGGTTTAAGAGCCTGAAAACATACGTAAAAAAGGCTTCTAAGCTTGCAGGGCTAGTGCAGAATTTAATTGCTAGCTCAGATAGCACAATATTGCAGGTTGTAAGCGCAGAATCTGGCGTTAAGAAATCCAAGAAATTGGGCCCAGGGATCAGCACGTCCATGTAAATATGTAAAATCACCAGAGCAGAAACTAAATGAGAATTTTTGCACACGATGAATAGGAGAGAGATACAGTACAATGTCTCTATGAGTATTGATTCCACACAAAAACGAAATGTTAAAACAAATTGATTAACAAGTGTCTTGTACTTTATTTCTAATAAAATGGAATTACACAATGTAGGAGTTAAGACTTGGGCAAAAACAGTTAATATTTGTTGTATTTCATAAAGGTAGTTAACACTTTATAGAAATTATAGTTGGGGAGGGGGGGGGGGGGGGTGTAATTTATGTTGTTATTCCTGCAGAATTATAATTTTGACCTACATGTGAGCTTCAATTTCTTTCCTAAATATGTTTGTTGATATGTTGTTAAAATGTCTAACAAATGATAAATGAAATGATAAAAACAAGAAAACTATCTATAGTATATTTTGTTAGATATTAAATCTCATTATTTGTTTATATATTTAGGCATAATTTATTTGCTCATATTAATTTCTTTTCCTTGTAATAATAAGAAGAAATGTGTTCTGTATTGATTGTTGTGTATCATTTAAAAAAATCAAGTAATTTACAGCTTTGTACATTCTTAGATTTAACAAATATTTATTTGGATGACGATTACACTTTGTAGTGTATTTGTAATTATCATCTGACATTTTTTAACAGCATTGTGCACAATAATTGTACAAAATAGCTGTGAAAAAGTTAACAAAAACTCGCCACATATCGACTGTTATGTAGTGAAAGATAATTGTTTAAATGTTAAATGAGTTTGTATAAGCGGTTTTGTTATATTTATTATGCAACTCGGACTTATTAGGATTCAAAATTGTTTAAGAATTCTTTTACGAGGGGGATTTTAAATTGGATATATAAATGTATGAATACATGTATAATTGTCTTGTAAGAAATGTATAAAATGTATCGAGTTTCAATTACCCAATGAAAAATTAATTTCTTGTAAAAATTTCTTTGATAAAATTCAGGATCATTAATGAAATTGTAATAGATTCCTGAAAAGTTCAACTACTAATTTTTGTTGGGGGTTAATCCGGTTAATACCCAGGAAAATGGTGCATTTATTACCAAACCTAAAAACTGCGTCACTTAACGCTAACTTTGTACCGAGTTTTAATAAGTAGAGGATCATGTCCATCAGTTTTTCCCTGCTTTAAATATTGCTTCAAGAAGAAATCCATTGAAATCAACTTATCGATGAACTTGGTTTACATGGCAAAATGGGGATGGATTTTAATGGTTAGGGTTAAAGTTGCACTCGGAAAACTGTAGCCACAGGATGGCAAAAGTTTTTAAAACCCTGGTTGCAGGCAGCCACGAAACATCTACATTGAACAAAGAAAACAAAGGAACGAAAAGTATGTTTTCATTTGTTGGCGTTTTTTTAAAGAAGATTTACTCTGCAATTTGCTTAATTTCAGTGTAGCATTTGTATATAAAAACCCAGAATCTTGGCATGACAAGTTGAACTGAACTGCTTTGCTGTATGGCAGTCAGCAGACGACCTATTCTGCATTTCATTATCCAACTGCAGGGTTATGCGTAGAAATTAGAATCGGAGTTGACTTTGTCTTATGCCAAGTTCTAAAGTTGTTCTCATTCAAAAAATATTTTAAGATGTGACGAAAGTCATTGTCGCAGTGTTATTTGTATTGTGTAATATGCCAAGTTGGCCAAAATGCAGATTAAGTTTAGCAATATTTGAAAAACAGTGATTTGTGTACTTTATAACAATAAAGGTTGATTGGACTGATGAGCAGCGTAACGGATTTTAATCAAGCCTTCAAACTTGCTTTTTTATATACAAAAATAAACTGGTGCTTTACGGCAACTTCAATTTTTTTTAAAGAAACAAGCTCATGAATTTTAATCCCCTTGCACTGCTTGTGATATGGGGACCCTGAATTTGTATAAAATGAATTACTCTAATTCACAACATATGTTAATAAATAGAAAATGAGACCTGATTAAGTTGGTGTAAGACAGAAGTTTATTTGTAATAAGCCAGTTTATAAACACTGATCAACTTTATTTTAATGAAGAAAGAGACGAAAATAAAATACTAAACTGTACATAAATAAAAAGCGAGTCAGATTTTCTCTTTACTTCATGGATTGTGTGTCAGTCTTTGCAGGTACGTGACAAAATAAGTGACTTTATTGAGTGAATTTAGAGACGCCATAATGTTGATTCGGTATGCACTTGTTTCAGTGTACGATGTCATATTCTCTCTGATAACCATATAGCAGCAGAGCATCCAGTCTTGATTACCTTGGAGAGTGTTGAGTACATCGGTGCCTGAAGAATGAAAAGAAGAAGAACCAGCTAACACAGTTTCATTCCTAATATGAAAAGTCATCACCTGCTATGACCACACCTATGACCACACCTCTGCCTTACCCTTACCCAGACCACACCCTATCCACAGACTCACCTGCTCAGCATCATGCTTAAGCCCAGTGTCTAGATGCTCCAACTCATCATCTCTGAATTCCTTGATGATCTTGAGTAGCTCTGCGTGTTTCTCTGGATCGTCTTCAAGAAGTTCCCTGATTTGACTGAATCAGTAATCACTAATCCTTAATTAACTTTTATACTTAGAGAAAAGTTTTGAAGAGGGTGGGTAACTGAATAATCGATGGAATATTTATGAATCTAAACATTGCCTCTTTAGGTTACTTTGTTTTTTCTTCTAAAAAAATTTCTGAAATGAAAACAAAATGTTGAGAGACAATATGTTTCAAATTCATTGGAGATAAGATTTACCTGTTGTAATGTCCTCCTATAGCCTCTTCTACAGCCACTGTACACGCCATTGCACCCTCCTTGCCCAACAATGCTGTACCAGCACCTGGATGTACAATACGAAATTATAAAGTACACTTGGAATTAGAGTCTAAAAGGTTCATTTGCAAGTTTAGGGCTGGATATGTCAAACAAAAAGATACTACATATTTGAATGGAAGCTATGGAACGTACCTAGTGCAAAGCCTGCAATATTCCATATAGGAAGCAATGCTGTAGGACGCACTCTGTGTTCTGGGATCAATCTCTCAAATGTTTCCCGATGATGCTTCTCTTGATCCCACATTTCCTGCCAACAAATTTAGGTTGAAATTTTAAGAGAAAGTGCTATTAAAGTATGTTTGGGAAAGAATGTAGTATTTTTATAGAGGCTTCCCTGAATGGCTGATAATATAAAATTATTATTGACTGCACTTGATTCCTTATTTTAATGCTACTTTGCCTGAGGAATCACAGACGACCTCTGGCAAACTAACGTTTGCTAAAACTTAAAACCAGTGCCTGCCAAATACAGTGTTGTCCTAGTTTTACCTGAATGATTGGCCCTACGGATGTTTTACCCAGCACCGCCATTTGCCCGGCATAGATCCTATCAGCTCCTACTTCTCCTGCATGATCCACACGGATTATCCTATCAATCATGGCTTGACGGCTCGCCTCTGAGTTTGCGTGGTGCAGGCGTAGGAACTGTCTAGTAGATTGTACTCCATTATGACGGGCGAGACAGACCAGACAGGTCAGTGAGCGTACTCGGGATGCTAACATGATCACAGGAGATGCTGCTGCTTCAGGAATTACTTAAAATAACAAACAAACATGAAAAATAAACTTAACGACAACCAAGTTACTTCGATCAATAATTATTAAAAAATAATCAAATAGAATGCTGCCATTCATTGTTTTGCAAATACAAGCAACGCTTTCTCCGATTTTATATTTCCTGTGTACTGTTTCACTTACCTGCGTCAGCAAGGCTGAATTTTGACAGATTAAACAGTGGTTAAACTTTTAAGTTTTAGGATTATTATTGTGTTGTAAATCAACTTTAAACATGGGCGGCGCCATGTTTGATTAAGACACGTGAGGACAAAAGAGGGCGCACTAACAGTTAGAAGGAGCTTGTCACGATAATGTTCCTTATGTTTTGGTCCTATATTTTTTGGTAATTTTTGCGCCTTTTAGATAGCTCTTACAATAATATTAATATTCATAGATAAGTCTTTCAACAGTGTTTGGCATTTTGCATTTCGCGTGAGAGTGTTTTATCTCTGTGGGCGTGGCTAATGCACCTGCGCAATTAACAAGTGCGCATTTAGGCGGGAAATTTGATAAGACTAGTGCAACATATTTGTGAAGTTTACGTGAGTTGAACGGTCAAGGTGTCGTTGAACTCTGAAGAAAAAAAAGTATTACGTAGAAAATATATTTGATATTTAAAGTTATTTTCAAGCTGCAGAAGTGGATGAAACAAGCTGACATGATGTAGTAAATTTAGCAGACAATTTGTAACGTTTTCGCGGAGGAAATAAATTTGTGACGTTGGATGAATTTGCGACGTTGGATTTGTCAAGCTAAATGAGAATCATCCCTAGTATAGTGACAGTGTGCACAGTAAGTACATTACATTATTATCATTGTAGTGCTAAGGGTATTTTACATACTACATGTACTACTAATGTCCGGTACTCCCGGTAGCGGTCTTGTTGGCTAATTTTGTTCAAATATTTTTATTTTAGGCAGATGGAAAAATGTAGTTTGGTCGTGTATAGACTTTATCGTTTCAAAGTATCATGTCGTAACATTTGACTGGCTGAACTCCATTGAAAAAATAAAACAGCATTCTTTCTTAATCCATGTAGTACATAAAATACTTCATCCCTTTGAACTTTAAAAATACTTTTATTTTGACACAATGAATAATACATTATGAAAAGATATATTATGTACAAATGAATCTGAAATATACAAAGTACAAAAGTCAAAAACTTGGAAATGTACAGAAAAAAAATACTTATGAAAAACAAAATTGTTCTAGGTTTTTATTTTGAATTATTCATATAATTATTGTTTTAGTACAAGCGTAAACACTGTAAATTTCATAAAGGTTTCCTTTTATAACGAGGTTTATTCTTTGTGTCATAGAATCCTGCCCCTTAAAGGTAGGATACACCATTTGCAGATATCGAAAAATGTTGCTACCAAATTATTAAGAAATATCTTACTTATTTGGTGTATTGTACCTTTAACATTATTTCATTTGATTTTCAAATACTTTTTTTGACACATTTTGTTTTCTGAAACCTGTAGTGTGTTTCTCCAGTACTGACATTGTCAATAATACTGTAGTTATTCTATTTATTATTCTACAACCAAATTGAACCACTCAACCAATGAAGTGCTCTTCAAATAATGAAGGAGGGTACAATTCCTCTTCAATGAATGCCCCGCCCTAAGTTGTCACTGTTCCAGTGCAAATATTGACACTGCTGTAATTCTAGGATAACTAAACCACATCTGTTTTTGCTACATCAATATTCACATTCTGTGATACAGACATACAGCAAACAGTTTAGGTGATGGATGGGATAAGAATAAAATGGGTAAAAACGGAACCAATCGCAGTCGGGTATCAGACCATTTCAAATATCACAGTTGGCTGTGGACAACTGGACATCCAGTAATTGTTTACAACATTTGGCTAATAATATATCTGGCCATGTTTTTGAAACTCAATGGTTCTTGAGTCTCGAGTACTGGATGGTAAAACATAGTAACGCATAGCAAATAAAGGTGCTTGTCATTAAAAAATTCTGGAATTATGAAAAAATAGACATGCTTACAAATTCATTAAAAAAGTGAACAAAAGGTGGTGTTTGAATATTGTTGGAAATATGATAAATGTGAAAAAGAATCACTCTCGGTATTCAGGGTGGGATTTGTTTTCTTTTACAAAGTCTATAATTATATACATGTATATATATCAGCCTTTTGGTGGAATTACAGTTAAAGTAAATATACAAACAATTAATTTACAAAATGAAAATATAAAGAATTTAGAATTGCAACCTCACATCACCCTAACACAAAGTAATCCTGTGCATCCCTCCTAGCAGAATGGAGCACCCTGTTCCCAGACAACAAATGATGATCCTTGGTTTCTGTTGGACCCAAGCATTTTCCTAGAGGGGGAGATCAAGAACAGTGAGTAAAACAATTATTTTTTTTAATCTATATTCTTAAACAAAGTTTGTGACTTTTTATACCAAAATGAAAAGAAAACTTATAAAGAGCTTTGTACAACTATCATCTTAAAGAAAGTTTCATGTACCACTTTACCTGATGTAAATCTATTGGAAAGTCAAAAAGTAACTTTTAAATGTCTTGAAAATGATGGAAATGGTCTGTTTTGCTGTTGTTCAGCAAACCGTACTTGTTGCCAAACTTGCCATCTCTAATTTGTGCAAATACAGTGGAACGCCGCTATAACGAACATCACGGGATCCACGGATTTTGTTAGGTTTATCGATCGTTCGGTATAGCAATTTTTAGCTGTCGGTCCATCGGGTGCCCATTTTTATAGATGGCATCCGTCCTTAGTGCCCTCTAGTTGCCAACTTCATTTGTGCCATTTTTTATTTATCACACCAAATTCTAAAACTGGGGAAATAATAACCACCCATAACTAATTAACATAAAGCACCGACTGTTTGACGTTCGGCAAATAAAACGCAGCCTGAATAGTGTTTGATATACCCAGTAGATTTCTAAAAATCTGTTGACATATTTTCAACAATGTTTGGTATGTTTTGACAAAAATAAGGAGCAAAGGATGGTGTTCGCCTGTTTGGTATGTACCCGAATGTTTGGTATAGCGGTGTTCGGTATAGCAGCGTTCCACTGTAGTCCACAACCACACAGTTGTACATATTGATTCCACTTTAAAAATAAAATGCAGTGTTTTTAAACAAACTGAGGCTAGCTCACCCGTTAATAGGTCATATTTCTGCTGGGGTTGTTCGGGCCATGGCACCCCTTCACCTCTCTCTAGACCAAGCTTGGAGTGTACCCTCCCGTAAGATGTCCAGTAGTCTAACTGGTTATTGTCCCTGCTTAAGACCTTCTGCATGTCCTGGCCAGTCACATTGTGGGACCAGTTGACAAGGGAGGGGTAATGTAACCTGTTGGGCTGTAAAGGGGAACAGGTCAGTGGGGAAAGAATATCAACCAGCGTGACCAAATTCAGTAGGGTGAACTCATCTGTCAATACTTTCCTGAAAGTCCTGATTTCCATTGATCTAACAGAAAGAGACTATTGGTGTAAAAGATGGACAAGTCATCTCAGTTTACTGTTACATAAAATCACTGAGGATAATCACTTTTTTTATACATTGTATTTTATTAGCAGTTTTACAAGATGCACATGCAAAAGTGCTTCCATTTAAAATGTTTTTCCAAATCATCAAGATTTGTCTGAGCACTGTTTAACAAAAAAAAATTGCGAACACATTTATCAAGCATTTCAGGAATTTCACAAGCCTCTGAAAAGTTATAAAAGGTCTTACGTGTTCTGTTGGACGTTCCACGAACTCGCTGCCATAGCGAGTACCAAAATGTTGTTGCTGGTTCAGACCGATGTCAAAATGTGACGTGTGTAGTGTTGAACACTGTGTGGGCCTCACTGCAGGATCCAAGGATGCCCTGCCTCCAAATGCCTGAGAAAATAAAACATAACATTGCTGTTAATAAAAAAACGAAATGGTCATATCTCCTATTAAAATAAACAGAAGTTAATATTTACCCACTAGTAAGCCAAATTATGTGTGGGTAACTAACGGCAAATTCACTCGTTAGCAGTTAACAAAATCACGTCGGTCGGACTCAGAAGGGCACAACCCAGTATAGACTAAACTAAAATCAAACATGTTTTTTTGTGTAAAAATCTGACCAAAAAACTAAATTTTAATTAATAAATCAAGTTTTCTTTTGGGTTCTAATTACCATTGATGAGTGTAATATTCAAAGCAGCGCTTAAAAACAGGAGTATACATGTACATGTAGTAGGCTTATTACTGTGGAGTGAATTATGAACATAGTGGGCCCTTGCTACACTCTGTAATACAAGATGGTTGTCACTCAAACACGAACCTAACAACAGGGTCAATAATTAATGCAAAATGCATCGTCATCTCTATCAGTTTGTAATCAGTTTGGACCAAACAAAAACCAGGTTGGACTATGGTCCATAAAAACATGGCGTTTGAGAGCCATAGACTCGAACCACTTGCGGGATGCATAGTACCGCTATTTGCTGTTTTGCTATTTGCAACCAATGTGCTTTAAGTGTTGTTTAAGTGTTAAACACTTTTGACCAATCAAATGATCCAAAAGTGTGACTGCTACTCAGTCAGGAATTAACGTTAGGTGAATCTATTTGGTTTGGGTAACTTGCAGTTGTGTATAATCTATGATATTTTGCATTTAGTGACATTATTGTGGATTTTAAAGACTTTAGTCATCATTTTTTGATAAGTGGGAAGCACACCCATGATATTTCCGGCCTCGCTCGCTGTTGACAGATATTTCTGCTCTTGCTCGTGACGTGTTTATCCGTCATCCGTTTTGAATTTTGGAAAAACGTTGCGTTTATATATATACGTTATCCAATGCAAACTGGTTGAGACTCACTGTTTTTGCTGCTGTGTTGAAGTCCCTCTTCCAATCTCTCTCGTCCAATGACAGAGTTGTTCTGTGCATCCACCGTGTCCCCTTTCTCAAGGATCTGGCAGGCTCCCCCCTCCTCTTGTCAAAGGGAGTGATCACTGTAATGTTCTTGGAGCGATTGGTCAGGATTGTTGCTGCTGCATGTCCCTGCTGCATCTTGCAATGAGGTTGTGGTGATGCCTTAGACTCGGTCGGAAGAGTCTCATTTTCTTTGATCATTTTTTACTTGTTTTCGCACAGATAATTTCTCTTAAATTATTAAATAAACTCTTTTCATTAGTTCTTGCCTAGTACAATAGACCTAGGCCTACGCTACACGACTTCTGACTTGTAAACATCTGTAAAAAATGACTGAGTTACTGTTACAGAACCAGTCTAAACTAAAGTGTGTAATGTTTAATTAAGCCCTAAATTAATTCCTATTCACCGCAAACTGTTGACATTTACCACTGACTGTACTTTCATGCAGTGATCTGCCCTCAAGCTCGTGTATATCTTGCTATCGTACGATGCGTAAAACCAGTGAAAATGTGTTATTTTGGGAAGGCTACTTTGGACCTTAGTCCTACTTTCTGAACCGTAAAGACCGGAGCCGAGAGCTATAGTTTTGTAAGCCGCGGCGGTGTCGCTTTTTGCCACTGTCACTGATCATGCTGATGAGTGATGACTGCATAAAAACATAATTTCACCTCAACAACTATAATCATCACTTAACTTAGTACGAATATCACATAAATACAGCATAGTCATAGGCCTAAGTAAAAGTAGATTTTGGTACAGTCATGACTAGTGTGGTATAATCCTATGCCTAGGCCCTTCAGCCAGTAGAGAGAAATTGGCATAATTTTGGGAAGCGCGGCGGGTTGTTGCTGGTTACCATAACAACCGTGGACACGCGAGAAAGCTTTCACATGAGGGCGCACTTTTCATCGCTCACTTTAAGGCCAGGAAGAGTACAGGGGCCAATTTCACGGAGCTGCTAAGCACAAAAATGTGCTTAGCACAAAAAAGTCTTGCTCATTAAAAACAAGTTATCAGCCAAAAACCTACGTTTTTTTCGTGCTAAGTAAAAAACCATCTGATTATCAATCAAAAACAATAAAGATCACGTGAAAATTTGATCTGTAACCTTGTTTTTATCAAGGACAAATTTTCATGCTTAGCAAATGTTTGTGCTTAGCAGCTCCGTGAAATTGGCCCCAGTACAGTGGGCCTGGGCCGGGGCTGCGGCAGGTGTATTTTGTGCTTCATCGAAAAATAAATAAAAGTAATAGATGGGAAATGGCTTTTCCAATTGATTTTTAAATGATAAAGAAAACACTGGCTGATTTGGGAAGTAGAAGCAGACGATCTATATGTCTAATAAACAGAAGCCTTGAGTGTGATCCGGGAGGTATTTATTCGTCGGATGTATTTTGCTATTTTTATGAAACCGGATGGGTGTGATTTCCTTCAGTTTGGTAAAGGACTGTGAAGGTAACGCATTTTAGTCATGTAGGCAGGTGCGTCTTAAAATCAGACACGGTTGTTGCGATAGGTCTCACAAATTAACTTTCTGATATAAAAAAGGTGTATAGACACACTGTTGCGTGCGTTTGTTTATGGTGTAAATGGAGGACACATACCTGGTAGTACATGTACGTGTATTGTAACTTTTGTTCCAGATTCATTTGAGCGTAACGTGTTGTGTACGGGCTGCTAATTTTCTCCGCGGAGGGTCCCGAGTCCGATTTTTGTGTGGTTATAATGGTTATGATCAAGTTATTACGGATTGTTTCTTTTAATCTATAAATTCTAATTTAACTATTTCACTGCAGGTGACGTGTCATCGCCACATACAAAACAAATATACACAATTTTCGAACTCATGTAAACGCCACCCATTTGTTGTATTGGATACTTTAGTTGCCGTCTGTTATTTACGACTGTTTTGTGAATTACACAATTACAGCCGGTACATTACCCCAACAAGTTTACCCAACGCGGATGATCGAGACACTGAGTCGGGGACGGCCCACCACTCGGACTCCTCTCAAATGCAGAAAATATTGATTTCGGTGCGACTTTTATTGTCGGCAATAGTTGGAAGATATCGACCATTGGTTCGCATGGAAACCTTCCTGACCTGGCCACCTGCGGCCTCGGCCTCGTGAACTATCCCCCCGCAAAGCCGAGGTGTTAAAACCGGGGCATGACATTGGTCGCTGTCTGATTTCTGCTGCTGACTTGGGATCATAGAGGTCGCCTATAAATTATAAGTACATTTGATTCAGTAATTGCACCAACTGCACATATGCCTTTTCTATGGGCTCAGAATAGCCAATAATACCTCGGCCACCAGTGAACCTTTTTGTCATAGCTACGGCTCAACAGACTGCGATCGAGTCAGCTCTGTAGTGATTTTCATTGTCGTACACAATCATGGCAGCCGTCTAACTAAAAGAGGCGAGAGGCGACTGTGTGACTTTTTCTGTACGATATGCTGTTCTCTCTGAGGAAATGTCGCTTTCTGCTTCATCCTGTCTTCAAATACTACATAACCAGTGTAAATGTAGCGTGTAAATGCAGTAATAAACTGTGCTAGTCTACAGACTCAACAAAGTTGATTATCAGTCATTGACGATAGATAGTATCGTGCTATATACGCACCGTGACGGAACCACAATGCCTCAGAGCGATCCGAGCGAGTTCGAACTCCACCAGAGGGCCCGTTCTCTGGGACTTCTGCTCCGCCAAGAAGGATCCATCGTGTCCGGACTGAACTTCCAAGTGTCCCCTTTAACAACCAAGACCCCCTGGCACAGAGATGAGAACAGGGTCTTCAAGTTGACGAGGCAAACCTTACCAGGAATTGATGGGCATGTTGGCGGTGACGGCACCGGTACCCACCGCAACCAGCAACTGTCAAAGACCTTGGCGTTTCCCAAGCTCCCCTTCATTAAGCACCCCTTTGAGAAGAGACCCCTAAACACCATGCAGCAGGATGGTGCAGATGCAGGGGACACACCCCTCTCCCTGACAACTTCACTGATGACACCTCGCTCCAAAACCACCCAGAACCCGGCCTCCTTCAACGGAAAGAAACTCAAATCGACTGGAAATCGTTGGTCCACTCACTCCGAGACAATCCAGAATTCCGATCATCATCCCAACACCACCGCCCGCATGGTCATCTCGAAATCCAAGGCAGATCTTCACCGGAGCCCTGGTGAATTCTACCAACGCAAGTTACCACACGTCCAACTAGATCGAAGCTTTGTCAACACCCATCCCCAAAAGCAGCGAAACAAAACAGGGAACAAACTCTCAGGAAATCAAGACGCCATCACAGACACTAGTCGGAACACCAATGAGCTGTATGCCCTGACCAGGTCTAAGACGGATCAGATGGCCGTAGAGCAGCTCATTCATCGGACACAACAGCTGGCCAAATCTACCCGGACATGGGCCGTAGCTGGCTGGCTGGACGGAATGACTTGCAATCCAAAGAAATTACACAGAAGGAGAGACCTCGAATACTTTGTCAAGTAGATTGCATTTAATACATTATTTTGTTTAACTGTACTGAATTATTAATTTATAGGCCTACAAATTATCTATGTAGATTATACACATGCATATGCATATTATTTTGTGGCATTTACATGTATTTGTGTATGTAGCTCTTGCCCACTTCTTGAAATTCCATGGGTGTATGGATAAGAATTAATATCATGGAAGTTGGATTGGCATCATCGAAAATGTGCATGGATTCTTTATATCAATTCCATTATAATTGAGTACACGGGGTGCATGTACCGATGTTTTTACATAACACAACAATATAGACGATGTGCTCTATGTTTACATCTGTATTCAAATGTGCCCGGCAGTATGCGCACGCATCATGTTTTAAATAAATTTGGTTAAGAGATGACATCAGAGGTCACATAATTCAAAGGCGATCTGACGTGCGACGTCACTCTTTAAACAAATTTTATGTAAAGCACAATGTGTGCGCATACTGCCAGGCACGTTTGAATACAAATGTAAACACGTGACGTCAGAAGGCACATCGTCTATAGTTTTACCTGAAGACAATCATAGTATACATGTACCACATTGCCTAATGAATTATTTAAATGTTCAAAACAGCATCCATGCTGTAGGAAACCTGTACCGATCTAATGACATGCATATTTTGTGTTTGCAGTGAGAATTGTGTCACTTGAGTATGGACGATATCACATTGTTCACGCATTGTTTTATTTTGCCGTACTTTAAACGGATGTATGTATTTAATAACGGTCGCACATTGTGTATGCATTTGGGTAAATATTTAAGCATGCCGAAAGAAGTTCGAAGTTTAATCACAAGTCAGATAGCGAAGTTCAAGTGTCTTCAAACGGGAGTCATATATACGATGACGTGAACTTGTTTCAGTCCTACAACATTATCAGTAACTGCAAACAAATAAACAAAATATCTATCTAAAATGTCTTTTATTAGTAGGCCCTATGCCCTTTTATTATAAAAAAGGGCGTTCTGTTTTTTGATAAAATTGAAATAAATCCTAGAATTTACGTAATTTTTTACCATTCTTAGTTTCTTACACTCATCCGTGATTGAAAGAAAATGTACCGGACCAAAACCTAAAACATGATGCGGATACATTTAAGCAAAATTTGGTTCAACTGTGTACTGTTATATCGGGGGAAAACGTCTCCGTTTGGCACTTGGGCCGTGGCAGGACTTTCACGAGTTGTCTAATATCATTAGCTGTGATTATTGTTCAGCTTTTGATCCGAAGTATTTTTCAACGGGATAGAATCCATACTCTTTTTGCATGCAGGGAGTCGGGCTATTCGGCGGGCAGATATCCCCTTTGGGTGAGGCTTGGTAGACCCTGCAATGCGGGCAATCTACGCTGTGTGTGGGTATGACGACAGGTGCCAGCCGTGAGGGACTGGCGTACACAAACACCGTGTGAGGAGAGTAATACTTGTTCTCCGGCCAGACTACGTGAGGTACAGGCGGCTGGAGGGCCAGCATGGCCCGGTCGAAGCGGTTCTTGTCAGAGTCATTAGAGTCCGGAATCTCGTCTAAATCCTCACGCCAGCGAATACCGAAGGGAGTGGCGCAGATCGAGTCATGCTTAACTCGCCTCAGGACAATCTCTTGGAGCTCCTCGCAGACGCTGTCGGCATCGTTGGACGCCACTGGGCTCGAGGTGCCAGGCAACCGCTTCTGATCATCATTCGCCGGGCCGCTACTGTCTGGAGCCCGGTGCAGCGGAGTCGCAAGCTCGACAAATCCAAGTTTCTGTTTTGATGACTTACTGGTCACCTCGATTACGCTGGTCTCAAGTTTTGGACGGGAGGTTTCCGGGTTCAGTTTTTCTTTGGTTCCCAGTCCAAATGAGATACAAGGGGATGTGTCACTGCGGCTTGCTGGTGCCATTTTTAGGGTCGTGCTGCTGGTAACCGTGCTGCTTACCCGCCTTCCCTTCGGAGACAATTTCTCGCTTTTGGCAATTGATGTTTTTTTACTGAGGTAATCACAGATACACTCGGTCGCCATACTCTCCACGCTGTTTGCCTCACATGTGCATGAGTTCGTCTCTTTGTTGTTAAACACCGACTGGAAGTCTGGAGCACCGACTCCGGCTTCACCGGTGCTCGATACCAGTCCCCGATTCCCCTGGGGTTTTCTTCTTTGTAACCTTAATATAACCTCAGTTCGGCTGTAAGAATGCTTGCCCAACCTGTGCTCAAATCTGGAGCCTTCTTCGGGCCTAATGTTCGGCAGCTTAATCTTGCTCTTCGGACCAGTATTAGTCGTGTTGCTGCTGTTATTAATGACATCAAATTGGGGCGCAGGTGCGCCGATCCGGTACTGATCCAGATCACTGCTTTTGGTCTCCTCCCGGTAACCCATCTGACTTGCCGCCCGTAGGTGCTCCGTCGATGCCTGGGTGATGTTGAAGAGCTGTCGGGTAGCATACAGACTTCCTTGTGTGTTTGATCTTCCTGGTGTCTGGGGTATATCAGGCCAACCAGTGGGGGTTGGTTTGAGGTACTGGGGTAGTACCCCAAGGGGTCTCTTCCATCTGCGGGCGCGCATGGCTGGAGAGGCGTGGCTCGTACTCCAGACGGGCCGGCTCTGCGAACGGGTTGGTAGCAAGAAGTCTGACTGGTACGGTGGTCAGATGAGCCTCATCTTATGATGTCGTTCATGGTGAACCTCCCTAAAGTGCATGTGAAATAATACAAGAGACTCTAAATTAAAAACCATGCGATAACACGCAAACATGGCCTTCCTACTTTTGGCAATTTCCCTAAACAAATGTTATTATCAAGTTGTTATGCTAGTCAAAATCATACGAGGACAAACAATTCAAGTTGCATGCTGTAAACCCTTATTGTGTGATTAGAAAGGAGTGTGTTTTGAATCCACGTGGAAATCGCTCTTGGTTTCTCCCACACCGCTGTCATCTTTGTCGGATCTTAGAGCTTATGGTTGAATAATAATTGTTGAGTATTAAACTTTGGTATATTTATTAATTTATGTGAAGCGTTCCAGGACACCTTCGTTCATAAAACAAATACAATAACAGTTGTGAATGATGCATTTTACACTTTATACAGTTGATCTATCCCCGCAAAATAATCGACACACTTTTGCATAAATTTGTTTATTCTACGACGAATCGAGTAAGCACGATGCCGCCCATAACTAAGATATTATGAAATAAAGTAAAGAAATAATGTCGGGTTCATGACACGGCCCTTTTACTTCCGAGTAAATGTAAAGCTTTTAGTTGAACATTAATTGTTGAGCATGTCTATAATCTCAAGATGTTCTACAAACGAAAGCAAAATAGACCTTCGTCTATCAGACGCACCTGGGTAGCTAGCAGCGTTGGGTCGGTGGTGACACGGGGACAATGGCCGGTTAACTCGCTGGTGAAATGTCTCTCTGATGCACTGAGATGTAGCGATGATCAACGACCCTTGGCTGGGTCTGAAGGTAGCGATCTGCAGATTTAACTTCATATCATCATCATTCATCATTAGGTGCATTATTCCCCGTGTATGACTCTAGTATACCTCCTATTTCAGTACGACTCCGTTACTGCCAGGGGAAAAGAATGGAGCGGCCTAGCTTGCCGTGGAAATCGGGCCTCGAACAACAGCTGCAAACCCACCGTCAAATTCCTGCCGACAAGTGGCAGGTCGGTGCATTTTGAAGTCCCTTTGAGATGTCTGTATTCACGCACACGCTATTCAACTCTTAAAGGAGTTCATTAATTATTAAACCGAAAAGGAAACTGATTTTCACAGAACCAGCTTCTCGTGAAATTGTCTCTGAATATATGAGTGACGTTGTCCATGCATGCTCTAGCCGGTTAAAACTCGTACGTATCCAAATCTTCGAATTAATGTCGTGTTTAAAATTCTAACAACGAAACTTTAACAGCGTTGTTCACAGTTGTCCACATGTACATCAAACTAATCCTTGTTGCTACCCGCGCGTGAAAAACCATGAATAGCTCGCTCGTCCGTGTTCGGCATATTTTTTTCAGAAAGCAAAACAGATACCAATCTAGTGTGTAGGTAGTGGCTATCAGCCTGTCCCCAAGTCACTTGGCTATTCGCTTGTACAACAGACCCCGTAGAAATAGGGCAGAGAACCACACAGAGAACAATACTCCTGGGTTCTTGGTTGTTATCGTAGTAAACTTTTGTAAGAAAACAAAGAAGAGGTCCTTGAAGAGAAGACACAGCAAGCAGTGAACAACCTTCGTTCAATCTATACATGTGTTGCATCAGCTCGTGGTGAATAACATCAAAACTGTACTGAAGATCAATATTATTGCTTTCAAATGTAACAAACCAACAAAATTGAATCCACCATACCACCGTCTGATCGACCATGACGAAGGAACACAACACTCGCTTTAAAAGTTTCAACACTCAGAAAATCTTTGTACATGTACCACAATTTAATACCTCTATGCTCCTCCCTAATCTGAAATTTTTTTTATGACAGTTTCTGTACAGTTTGTGGCTTTACATTTTTCTGGGAAGTGTTTAATTATAAGTGACCAATGCCCACGGGGACGGACAATTGCATCAAAGTATTCTACTAACGAGCCTTAAAATTGCACATCATTTGAATGACAGGTATTTCTCTTCCGCACTACGCTCGTTCTTTATTTTGAATGGTTTCAAAGTCTGGTGTCGGCCGCGTCATCAATCATGTAAACGAGATATTAAACGCTGGTATCATAAGCAGACTATGGACAGGTGCATTTGGATATTAATAAATTAGTAGATTTGTGACATTCCATTAAAATTGAATGCATGCTATGCGAGAATAGCTTGCAGGTGTTAGATATAATTGTGGTCAGGCATGTGTGGCTGCTTGTTATTGTTGGTACGTACAGCGGCGTAACTCAGTTTCAATTTGTAGGGGCACATGGGGACACTGAAGGTAGCTTGTATTTTGTTTTTATGCAATTCAAGATTTCAATCGGGGGGGGGGGGGGGGGGGGGGGTACCCGGACTGCTGACATAGAGGGGGCCGTGTAGTGTCCTGTTTTACAGTGCGGCATGTTTACAGTGAAGTGGCACCGTCAATTTCACGGCCGCTTGACAACCAATTTCTAAATGACATTTTGGTAAATAGCTGTGTAAACAAGACAGTTTGCCTTCGAACACTATAAAATTTGCTATCGTCATACGATAGTTTTATTCACATTAGCCTTCACTCAACTGGTTTATACAAAGTTTATAATTAGGAAGAGGCAATGGGACAATATAGAGCCACATAACGGACCCAGAAGGGTAAACAAAAACCATCAAAACAGTCTTTGCCCTCATTGGAATGATAATGCGGGGCAATTAGCGCAGTACTTAATGCAAATAGGGCAACCTCGCAGGGAATAAAGGTTAAATTGGAACCAAATTAATTGCTCCCTGACATGACGCTTTACTGCCGTACTTGTGTTTTGGTGAACAAGCGGTGCGTGCCGCCGTTCCAGTCTACACACACATGTTTATGTTTCTAGAGATGAACCAGGGAAGCGAGGGTTGTTGCGACATTCGCAGTACACGCTCTTCAGGGAGTGACACCTGCCTCGCTCCTAGCCTTAAGCCGGCATCAGGATGAAAATCTCTCGGCAAATTGGTTTCGACACCGCGTGAAATGGGACCCTCTTGGAATTTCGCACCCCTCCTGAATTGTCTACTCGTAATTTGTTCTTGCGGACAGACATGTCAATACCTATACTGCTGGCATTGTAACAGACCTTTCAAACATTTCAGAAGTAAATCTGCTCATTTATCATCCGGGTGAAAACTCTTACAAGATAGAAAGACCTCTTAGATCGTCCAAAAAACGGCACCAGATGACCAGTTCAGCAACTGGTTATTGAGGAACTTGGTCAGATTTGAGATGGAGACAATTTATTCTCTCTTGGGCACCAGCCAGCAACCAAGGCTGGTCAGTAACTCCAACGAACGCCTGTTTGTCGTGACGCGAAAACCGCTCACGCAGTTACCGACTATCGCGCCCGGTAAAGGCGCAGAGGTCCCGGGCAGGTATAGAGGGAAATGCCGCTCATCATCAGCCTCCGCGGAGAAGAGAGGCTACCAGCCGACCAAGGATAAGAAATTGACTTTTGAGATGGGGAAGCGAGTCAAGCGGAACGGCACCACATCGACTACAGTGAGAGTCGTCTTCCCTGGGAGTAGCGATGTGACCGGGCGGAACGAACCAGCCCATCGCCTCGGGAGTAAGCTCCATGCTAACCGACCCAAATCCGTCGGTAGACATGACATCCGGGAAACAGGCTCTCTAGGGGAAATGCATCGGCGCAACGAACTCGTCTCTGACAAAGAAAGTAAAGAAGACTCTCCTTGGACATCTAAATCCTTCTCCCAAATCCACACTATGGGTGGAAGAAGAGAAATGGTACCGGGCGGTATCCATGACAACTATATGCATCCTCACGTGACCAGAGTGGATATTCTCTTCAAACCTTTGGCAAATTCGGTGGATAGTGGCGAAGAAGACCAGGGGCAGAAAACCTATCAGCAGAGAAGAAGACTCCCGGTCAACAAGCAGCAGACCAAGCACCCTTCCTTTGGAACAGGAAATAAGGAGTCCACTTCCCTGTCCTCTTCAGACCTCCTCGTCAGAACATCCAAGCCTGATTCGTCCCCCGTGCACGATAAACCTCTAGAGAGCACCGAGTCACACAGCTCCGAGGGTACCTGGGACTCGGCCGCTTACACGGCCAAGAACACTCGCATCGAGTTTGCCAGAAACCTGCATGTACCACGGCCGTTTGTTCTGCGAAAGAATCAATCGAGATGGTCCAGAAAGTCGCAAGAGACGACGCGGCTATGCAGCCGTCACCTGCAGCATATTCGTTCCCTCGGACTAAAGTCGCAGTCACCGAATCTTCACTGCTCGAATCCTTGGCTGGTCACGCCGACTCAGCGCCGCTTTGAGCCCGGCCAGCCGATCCTCTTGACGTCCCGATTGCCCAATCACACCCTAGGCATGACCAAGATAATCCAATCCCACGGTCTATCCATTGAACCCACCCACCCTCACCTGAATCTAGCAGCTATCAACTCTGTCTATAATTGCAACATACTGTCTCTGCCGGACACTGTTACACCTCCTGCGAGTGAGACGGATAGCCTGGAATATCTGGACGATTTTGAGGCTTTTAACCTCAAAGTGAAGATGGACACGCTTATTAAGAAATTCAAACAACTCTATAGAAACTAAAACTGCGTCCAAGCTACTGTAGCTAATGACAAAACTCTTCTTTGACTGGGCTCAAATGTTCTCGTTTTAAGTTTGTCAAAACTGGCAAACTTAATTCATTAATCGTAATTATGTTCAGTAGTAAAAAGCTGCCATTCCTCAGGAGGGATTTGCGCCTCCATCAACAATTTGCATTATTTTTCCATTGACCAATTATTTCCAGAGAATCCTCAATCATTTTACAAGGTTTGTTCATTTTTAATATTCACTAAATGCGTCAATTAACTTGATGTAGGCCTATATTTTGGAATTTGATGCAATATATTTCATCTATATATTGAACTATATATTTCGTCAATGTGGAGTTTTATTTTACCGCTCATCTATTTATTTACAATTTCAAGTCAACTTGTTCGTCGTGCAAATCTTGTTATATTACATAAATAAACCACAAGAGAAACTGACTAGGTAAATTTGCATAAATTTCAAAGTGAACAAATACATTAGCAATGCGGGTGCTATCTTTTCATGGCAAACGAGCGGGTGTGAAACGTGAAGAACTTATATTTCATCGTTATGGTATTATTATTTTAAATTATTGTTGAAAAGAAAGATTTTGTATTTTATTTTGCTCATTATGGAATATACCATTTGCCGACGTCCATACACACAAAACTAAACTGAGATTTCACTTCTCCGTTTCACCGGAAGAGGGCTCAGTTGCACAGCGTGACCGGAAACTAAAGCTACTTTAAATTTTCTTAACAAGTGAGGGCGCTTTGACAACCCCACGCCACTCCATCAACACTTTTCATTTCTCCGGGTTATTTAGAGTGAAAATTATCGTATATTTTGCTCTTTAGATAAGACAAGATAAATCAATAAAATCCCCCATCAATTTTATTACGATGTCATTTAGTCAAAGCATTTGACTTTGACCCAAACTACTTGTATTTTAATGTATGGTGTCAAAGTGTAATGGCTGACAAGAACGTATTTGCATCATGCATAGATAGACGTAGATTTCTGGGTAGATAGGGGCTGGGAAATGGGGATATTTGTTATTGTTAGTCAAATATATCTTAATCTGGTGTTTGGGAGGAGTCCCCCAACCCCCAAGAAATCCACGCCAGTGGCATCATGTAATACTTAGTTACTTGTTTCGAGCTTGTGAATAAACAAAACAAAATGTGTTTTTAGTAAGGTAGTGCTACTTTTAAACCTGTCAAACCTGAGATATTTCACTTTGATGATCCTCTGTTTGTTTCTTTGTGTACCTTAAGCCAATTGTTAGTTGTCGTAGTTTTTGTATCGGTGTATGTGACGTGAGGAATGGGTGAAAGCCCCCCCCCCCCCCCCCCCCCCCCCCCCCCGCTGCATACGCAGGTGTTACATACCCTACCTTGGCGTTCCCGATAACCTGAATATGACATTTCAACACTCGGCACATCCTAGCGGGACTGCCCTTAAAAGCAATATTCAAGTTTAAAAGCGAAACGGACCAAATTAAGAAAAGTGAGACGTGTTTGTTTCGTGTAACCCTGACATCTGTCACGCATCAGATCATTTTCCTTACGAGAAATGTTGTCTTAATTGAAAATGTTGGTTAACTGATACCGTCTCTCGACTTCACTTACACAAACCTAATTACCATGGTCAAGCTGGCCCATATTTGATATCAGACTATCCGTGCTTGATTAAACACCGTCAATAATGGATGTGTAATCGATACGTATTTACACTTAAGGTGTTGTTCTTTCCCGCACAGGGTTCAAATCGTGGCGAAAATATGCGCGCACGGGCGGCGGGTGAGACGAGCGTACCCCAGGCGGGGAGGTTGGTGCTTGTACGCAGGTCAACCCGATCATTAATGTTACAGTCACCCGGAGGGGAAAGACGGTAAACGAAAGTCATGTTCCTGTATTCATCGGTACAAGTTGGAAATACGAAGCTGTGTAAACGGCGTAGCAACAAACGATTTCAGGTTACATGATCGCCTGTGTTCTCTACGAGAGACACGACACGCATATAGTGGTGACAATAGCATGCAGGGATTTCTTTCGCACAAGGATATTGTGATATTGAATAGAGATGAGCGAATCATCTGAGTAACGACGAGAAAAGGCTGATTATTAATAATCTCAGGAGCCGTACATCGTATTACCAATCTACAACCATGTGAAGAAACTTGGCAAATACAAGACACTGACTGTGCACCAGGCAAATCTTGAAGACGCATGGTTGACTTTGGAGGAAACATACATGCCTTTTCTAACCGGATACGCAATTTGTGCACAAAACAGCTAGCATCGAAGGTCGACATCTTTATTCTCGCACACAATTGTAACTCGGCACAAATAATGTTGTCGTATCCTGTCTACTAACACTGTGCCCTTCATAGCCCGTAAGTTTTGAAAAACACAGCCAGGCAGCTTGAAAACAGTATATAACTGGTAAATAACTCGGCGTTGATTATCCTCAGCGAGGTTATTAAACATTATCAAGTCGAGATGCTGTGATTTCCTCGATCTTGGCAGCTGCACGGACCATCAACTAATCTCATAATATACGTGGAGTTCATTCAGCAGGTATGTCCAGTTATCAAGAGGAGACGCGTATATACAGCCACCACTAATCCACTATCTCGTGCTACCTACAACTATAATGTTGGAGAACAAAGTTCATTTCAATTGAGTGTGTTTGTTCAAGAACTTCAGACATAATGAACTACTTTTGTAATTATTACCATAACCAAAGATATCGACCAATTGGTTGTAACTATGTCATATTACCGATCAAATCTCTATTCTGATCTTTGTGCTATGTGGATGTTAGTTATCTACATACCAGTTTGCATTGTGTTTATAATGGTTGCGAGTTTACACACGGACTCGGAATGACATTTGGCATGTATAGAACCACGCCCGTGTTTATGTCCACTAATACGAACAGAAGGTCACCCGAAGGGAGGACAGAGGATGAGAGGGGAGAGGTTGCCATGAAGAAGAGAAACTCTGGCCCGTTGCCTCAGATACGAGTGGAGGAGTGTGGCCTCACTGTGGACTTGAGGAAGAGGCAAGATGGGCGAAATAAACTCAAGGAGAAATATCTACTTGACGGTAAGTTCAAAGGCGGTGCTTCAAACCACAGCAACCAAGAGGAATTTTCAGCCATGCATTCTTCAACTGGCCAAGCCGCAGTGGTGGCAAGACGCTGCTCCGTGGGTTTCGTAGACTCACTGCGGATCGGTAAGGCAGATAGCCAGGCTTTGACGAGGGGCCAAGCTCTGCCCGGGCCCATTGAACCACGGCCTGTTCCACGGATGCGATACTCCAAAGGCGCGCCTCTCGGTTGTAGCATCGGAGACGCGGTAGATACAATCCATACACGGCGGGCTGTAAGCATTGGGGCTGTCTCCTCAAAGGAACGGGTGGTCATCCGACGACTAGCCGCCAAAAGGTCCGAGACTGTTGCAAACCAAAACCTGATCCCATCAACCACGGTACAATTTGCCGGTACTCGCCGGTACAGCGAGCGGAACGAGCGACTACAGCAGCGCTCTTCGTGGAGAGACCGTCGGTACCAAAGCCATGATGACACCCGCTCGCGACTCGGTGTGGTGACTAGGAAACACAAACATGGCGGATCGACGTGTCCTGATAACTTTGACTTTCACCTGACCTACACGAACGTGGACGACGTGGCCAGAGAGCTACGCTCCAGGTCTGGTGCTGATCTATTCACCGGGGCTCTCGCGGGCAAAGCGAGGCGAGGCACGCCCGGTGAACAAGGCGGTTCGAGCGCCGCGTCTGACGGCTCCTGTGAGGTGCATAGCGTGGACTGTCCGATGTGCTACCGCTATGAACCATCCAGATTCGGGCATGTTTGCCCGCCTAACACTCCTGATCCTCTCCTACAACTGGACAAAAATGACGAGATGTTGTGAACGAACGTTACCTCTTACTATAGGCTCATGGCTTATACTATTAATAAGTCACTTTATGCCAAAAAGAAAAGTGCCATACATGGACACCAAGCAAAAAGGTCATCCTTTCTCAAACGACCTCAGGTTTGGCAAATCTAATAGACTTGTATTGTTTTTAATACAGAAGGTAATGATAAAAAGTTTGGTTTTAATGGCGAATAAGTGGTGCGGTGAGTAATTGGTATCAGTGTGTGGAACTCTTTCCGCCAAAGATATGGAGAGGGTATTAAACAAGTGCCAAAATAATGATGGATACATGTGATGACTTCAAGATGCATGGTTATAAGTTAGCCTTTATATTATATTTATTTAAGATACGTTAATGCTTAGAGAAAGTGCTATTTTCTTACCAAATCTAATTTATTTACAAACCAAATCTACCCAGAGGGTATACACACCGCGAGTGCTTTCATTGAGATATAGGACCGCAATTTAATGTTGTCAATACATTTGCTTTTAAGATGGTTAACTACCAATATGCTGAGTTAGTGTGGTACTAAAAGTTACTGTAAAACTAATTAGGCCTAGACCTGTAAACTAATGCATAATACCAAGTTTCGACTACACTCTTGCCCTAACTTCTAGATAATGCTTATTCAGTTAAATAAAATATAAATGTTTTTACTTAGATTTTTTCACTGCATCCTGGATCAATTTAAACACTAAAAATAACGATCTGTTTGTTTTGTTCGTTTCTGAGCCATGAATCATGTTGTGATACAGTTTGTTGAGCATTGCAGGTATTTATTGCATTGTTTTCCTTAAGTGTCAACGTCAGTTTCCGATTTCCGATCGTTTCGTGTCCAAGTACTAAAGATATTTTTTACAACGGAGGCAAAATCTGATAGATGCGAGTAAGCTTTATTTACTTTGTATTCGTTAATCCTTACAGATAGAGGACGCTTGTTCGTCGCAAAGTGAGATGTAAAGGGATCATCTCTGAATGTGCTGTGTTATATTTTATCTGACCCTTAGGCTGAGTTCAGGCGGTCTGTTCTTGACACGCATAAATCGTGTTCGCGCTCGAACGGCGGGAACGCGACCCAAGAACATTGTACTCGGAACAGGATCACAGGCACTACATAGGCTATCCATCGGGGTTTTGCACGAACGAGTTTCGCGTGTCAAGAACAGACCGCCTAAACGTGAACCCATAGCATCAAATTACATGCATGACAACTATCCCGTTTTATCAATCCTTGTTACAATAGATCAAATTTGACAACAATACAACTGACGAATTAGTGAAATTTATCATCTCCCAGCTAGGGGCACTCAAATGGATCAAGTTATGCGTTTCATGGTTCGGCACAATGTTGATGTTTGTACCAAAGATGGGTGTTTGTTTACCGTCATATTAAAATGGGCACCGACCCGTGCAAACAGAACTTACAATGTTTAATTTGTAACTTCCATGTAAAAATACAATCAATTGTAATCAAAGTTTCCCCCTAAATGTGATACTTTTGCCAGTAACGTGCATCTAGGTAATCGTTGCCGACCGACAACACAATTTTGCTGCCAGTTCAGGCAATCGGTCCCGGCGAGTATAGGATCTTGGGCTACATCAACCAGTTAGGCTTTATACTGATAAAGCCATATGTGCTGGTTTATAAACATGCATTGACTCATTAACCTTGGCCCATCGTTGCACGAGATAATAAAATAGGTAGTGTTTGATGAAATTCATTTATTTATTTGTATTTGTTTCAGAGAAAAGGAGGTCCAAACTTTATTTGTAATAGCGCTCTCTCCAGATTCTATTATTTCCCCACACTTTCACTCGTTTAGCATAACAAACTTTTTTTGAAAAAGGAGACCGTTTGGGTAAAATAAAAGTGGTTTTGTGTAAATACAGCCGAGGCTCAACTCCCTGGTTTGGGGGCTTTCATCTTAGGGCAGACTTGGTAAAAATACGCTTGAAAAAAAAATGGGTCCTATTTGCCACTGGGAAAGTGGAGGGATACCAATATTTTGTAAAATGGCTGCAAGCAGGTTTGGGAAGTACATGTATCACTTTTCGGGAGGTGAGTTTGTTTTGTGGGAATATTTAAAGATGTAAATGGCTACCCCACACAAAATTGAAAAGAAATGGAAAGATGAAGGGTCAGACAATAATTTAATATTTGTTTAAGAAACACCAGTGATGTCGGCTTGCATGTTATTTGGCCCTGAACTTTGGGGCTTGAATTAGTGCAGTGGAACCTCGTGGAGTTAGTTCAATATCGATCCCATTCATTACAAGACTGTGAAAACAAACGAGGGTGAATTGGCAGCGAGAGGTGCGTGCTTGTACCTCTACGGCTGGGCTAAGGGTGCACAGTGGGTATGCTACATGGGACTGCGACCAATAGAGTACCTAGCATGCAGTGGGCATACATGCCCCGTACATCGACACTCTCTAGCCTTGAATAGGGGGATCAAGTACTGCACTCGGCATGTGTTATTTGCGTTGTTCGACTACTGTTTGTGGATAAACAAGTTTGACAGTTTTGTGAACAAACTGATCTTCAATTTATGGTCGAGATCCTCATAAAAGGGTCCGTTTGGAACCATGTGTGTGTGTACCAAACTCAACAGTCGTGACTGAGTTTCATTCAAGTTCAAGTCACGCTTGCCTTCTGTTTATGGGACATGTAGTCTTATTGTGAAGCGTACACTCAGCATGACGAGGGTCAAGGGGTGACACAAACAGAGCAACAATATGAACGCCATACTACGTTGCTAACGCAAAACCACGCAGAAGGGCCAGCGGTTCCCGCAAGAAAATATGGATTTCTCGGTGATAAATCTGAAATCATGCGATGTGAGGATGTGATATGACCAATGTAGGAGATTCAAACTGGAGTCTGGGAGCGTCTACGGGAAGTACAGGCTCGACATCTAGTACCCCTCGTCTGTGTACCCACCGTGGGATGTACCGTGGCAGTGGGAGCATGAGCGCGGACGTCATGGGCCCACAACAACCGTCACCCTGCATGGACTCGGCTGTCGAGTCTCCAACAACAAGCTGCTCACCTAAAGAAAGAGAACGATATAACCAAGCCATGGACGTGGCTCACATCAGACTTCGCCCGGAGATCAAGCCAGGTTTACCGGTTTCGGTACCAAGCAGCGATCAGGAGCCTCCGGGCTACTCGCCGTCTCACCACCGCGATCCGACCAACCATCGCTCGGTCAACGAACAGCTAGATGCGTACATGGTAATCCGGCAGAGGAGCTTCCATGGGTACGCCAGGAGCAAGCATGACCTGAGGCAGCTCCCTCAGACTGACCCGAGGGAGGACACCGACACAATCCCCGACTGGCTTCACCGCTCGAAGACCGATATCTACATCGAGAGACGGCGAGCTAAGCTAGCCTCTCAGCGGGCATATAGGCGTGGTGGCTCAGGTGGGTACAACCTGGACGGAATCACGCTAGAAAGCCTCGTAAACCAACTACCAGTCCCGGGAAAGAGGGACTACAACGGGAACAGCAAACTGGACTCAAGGAGGACGGTAAACCCAAGCTCCTTGGCGGGGAAGGATCAGTGGGAAACACGGTTTCCTAAGCTGACTCTAAACCGCATGAAGCAGAAGATACGAAATGACATTCGGTCTTATACCATGGAGAGCCAAGCGACTGAACCTCGCCGCCCATCAACGACCAACGCCTTGCCTACCTCCTCAACTACAATCTCTGTACCGGACCCTCCTCCGAACTCCCCACCGCCCCCTCCCAGAGAAACCACGGGGCACAGGAGGGGTCAGTTACGGAAGCAGCCTCTAGGCTCCATCCCGTTGAGAATATGGGAACCCAGCCTGGATTACGTACTCGGGAGTAATGCTAAGGAGTTACAACACCGACAAACTGTGTCGTCATTAGCGAATCAGGCAGCAATACGACAACAACCTTCACCTCTGAAATAATTCCTGTTAGTATCCAAAATGAACAGTATTAATGTTGTATTTAACTGCTGCTAAAACCAAGAAGAGAACACAACATACACGACATCACTTTCCAAATGAAACATTTCAAAGTAATCATCCTTCTTAGAGTCCTGTGGTACACCAAAGGATGTAAACGTTATGGCCGATTGTAAACTTTATTGCCGAACATGGAGGTACACCTTTGTGACTCAAATTGTATTGAAAGATGGAGCTTCTCCAAAGTTCGAATCGTGAAATTCCCATAGTTTTAGTGACTGCTTTGAAACGTCTTCATTATTAAAAAATACGGGTATGATTATCTCAAAATACTATACTGTCCAGTCCCCTTCAAATCTATCGTCCCGCCCCCACCGAAGAAATAAATAAAACGTGAGATGACAAATATGTGGTTTTAAAACTATATTTGAAAGTCTCATATCATAACATTTGAAACCGTCAATCGCCTTCTTTGTCGAAAATATTTGTTCCCTTATCATTTGGACAATAATGGCACATTTGTGTATAATGTGTTTATCACTAGAAGCTGGGCTACCCCTCGTAACACGTGGACTTTGATCCTTGGCCTGGTCAATATTTCAGACCTTTTTTTCTCATTCAATAAAAAAATATATAAAATGCATGTGCGGGGATTTGTTGTTTACCAAAGAGGCGCCGGCAAATGCATTTGAGTGGGATTAAAAACAGGGGAAACTTGATGTCCGTTTTGTTTATATAGCACGATCATCTCAATATGCAACCATCCATTTGGCCGTATCTTTGATACAAATTTGGCTGTTGTCATGAAACGTCACCACGCACCCAAAGCTAAGACACCCAAACTTTAAAGAAAACTATTTGTCAAGTTGATGTCGAACAAGCTGGGTTTCAGACATAACTGTTGAAGTATTTTACACAAATACAATGTATATCAAGATTTTATGTTCCATTTCTGTCGATCTGTTCTTATTTTGATTAAACTCCCCAAAACAAATCAGCCATGCTACCGGTACATATTTTTTTTCACTGGACATTTTTAGACATTTGTATATCAGAATAGTTTGTTCTCGATAAGACAAAGCGTCAAAATGGCGAATTGTTTTGACGGGAATATAGGGCAATGCCTTGTATGCATTATTCTTTATCATTGATATTCCTGTTATTGTCAACCAGAGATAATTATTGTCGTTCACATGATATTGATACTGAAATCAGCGATAACCCTCAGCTCAGTGCAACCCGGGCAGGAAGTTCACAAGGTTGACGTGTGTAAAACAAAAGGATGTAGTTGACAGTGCAATTGTAATAATACTTAACCAGTATTATTTTTACTATTGAATAGTATAAGTAGTATTAGTAATAGTAATAGTATTGAATAGTAATAGTAATAGTATTGCATAGTAATAGTAATAGTATTGAATAGTAATAGTAATAGTATTGAATAGTAATAGTAATAGTATTGAATAGTAATAGTAATAGTATTGAATAGTAATAGTAATAGTATTGAATAGTAATAGTAATAGTATTGAATAGTAATAGTAATAGTATTGAATAGTAATAGTAATAGTATTGAATAGTAATAGTAATAGTATTGAATAGTAATAGTAATAGTATTGAATAGTAATAGTAATAGTATTGAATAGTAATAGTAATAGTATTGCATAGTAATAGTAATAGTATTGAATAGTAATAGTAATAGTATTGAATAGTAATAGTAATAGTATTGAATAGTAATAGTAATAGTATTGAATAGTAATAGTAATAGTATTGAATAGTAATAGTAATAGTATTGAATAGTAATAGTAATAGTATTGAATAGTAATAGTAATAGTATATTGAATAGTAATAGTAATAGTATTGAATAGTAATAACCACTTACATGATATCCATGTCTATTATTATTCATAATTATCCATGAATGCCGTCCGTTAGCCTACTATAATTAAAATATAAAAGAAGTAATGTTTGAAGTAATTTGTAGACATTCGTATGAACCGTCCAGTTCATACGTAGCCAGATTATTTACTCCAAAGCTGGCGGATCTATTTTATTTACCGAAGTATTTACATTGTGCCGTCCGTTGCTTTATAATTTATTTGTGTTTTTACTTTCTTTGTAAAGTAACTGTTGTGATTTATACAAGTTTTTAGATACAAAACTTGCCATTATTCTCGAGTTTTCAGAAATGAAGGAAATTAATTTGTATCCTGGTTGAAATTATTTGTGTTTAAGATTTTGTTTTTCTAATTTGTATCAAAAGTGAGACCAGATTTGTAAGAGCTTTACTCTTGAGGAGTTGAGGTTATCCTCCAAAGATAGCAAGACAATTACGTGGGGATACAAAATGTTATTTCATAACAAATCCAATATCGAAAGTTTGAAGTGGTCTGTTATTTGGGGACACTTATAATACAACGCTATATTAAAAAAAAAAAGTAATACACCAATGTTAAAATGTTTGGGAGTTAGTGAACGTTATCACTTGACATGGACAGTGATGTTAACAGTTATGCTAACAGTTAACGTCGCTTGTCGTTTAAAAGCAATTTGCCCTCTGAAAGTGCAAAGTTACCTTACATAAATATTAATTGGTACATGTAAATGTACAAGTACATGTACATGTTCATATTCATATTGTACAACGTGTTGATGTACAGTATGTACATGTACACGGTACAATATACACACACACCCGCATCAAAACCTACAGTAACCAGTTGAGTGAATAACGCGTCCATGGTAACAAGGCCAATATTACCACAGTTTGACACGGGTCAACAGTTCCTTCATTGGACTCGACACGACGCCTATGTTTTACACCATAGAACTACGCAGCCCCAATACAACACTAGCGTTTAAAAGCTAGCGTTTGTTTGCGTTTACTACAATTGCTGCTACATGTACTAATTTGTGACCAGCGAAAATTACACGTGATTAAGACAAAGTATTACTTACACGACGTTATTTAGAAATATCTCTAAATAAATAAAGATATCTCTAATTTATCGAGAAATATCTCTTATTAATTTAGATAGTTATTTAAAGATATTTCTAAATAACTCCAAAATATTGCCGCGTCCGTAATAAATAATAAATGGGCTCGTCATAGAAGAATCTTGTGAGCCTACGTCATTACCAAGTTATGGTGCATAACTGGTTTTGTTGCAAGCAACATCCATGTAAGTTAAAATTAGTCTTTCTTTCAACTCACAAAATTGTCATTTTGTCCATGCCATATACATGTAGCTTTTATTACACGTAGCATACATATGTTTTTTTCCAACTATCGTTTGTTTACACGACCTGTAACAATGATTTTACACCTCGGAGGAAATTAAGCTCAAATGAAATCACCTCACCTTCATACAGTTTCCAGGACCAGCTTATTTGCACCGTTAATGACACCCCTTTTGTTCACCTGTCTATTTTTGCCTCACAGATCACCGATGCACCTGTCACTATCTCCCGCTATCGCCCTGGCGATAATCCGCCACAGTAAGGTAATCCCAAAAATCAAAAACAATTGTAGTGTTCGTGTGGTTTGGGGTAAGCAATTCATTTATTCATTTCTTATTTACTCTGGGGAAACCTCTCAGTGAAACACTGTTTTCCCAGAGGAGCAATTATACAATTGATTACAAATACAAAAAGACTCGAAATAAAAGCAGTAACATAAACGAACCAAAAGGACACTGAGAAGAAAAAGCAATAAGAAAAGTAAGACACCAATATACATATTTGAAATTCCCGAAATGTTGTTATTGTGGTACAGGTACATCATTTACAATCTCAAACAGTCTTGGTAAAACAAATATTGGTGTTTTGTTTAAATCTTCAATCATCTATTCGGACGCATATAGCTAGGTATACACCAACAAGATCCCCATGCAGTGATATCACCATAAGGTTTGGAAGACCTATGACATCAAATGCTTTTTATTTATATTGCATCAAAATTGTCCTAAGTGGCCAAGTTTAGAAACTGTGACAGCGTTAGCAGAGCTGAGGCGTAGGTGTAAGCGGCCGACGACCAGAACGGAAAGATACTTTCATTGTAGCCTGGGAACTCGGTGGGCGTTGGGTGGCCAAAATGAGGCTCCTGGACCAGCTTCTTGTACTGGTCATCGGATACCACGCCAGACATGGCCAGCACCAGACTATTGTCAATGTTGACGTGTGTGTCGTTCAGTGGAATCTTGGTCCCGTTAACGAACTCTAAGAAGTTGATCGGGTAGTAGTAAGGCAACGTCTGTTGAATGAGAAGTAAGAGAATTGGAGACAATTTCAAACATTTTGCAATGATAAAGGGACATAATAAAGAGAACTTCTGGCCCTATTGACCATTCGAGAAAGGACAATTCGGGTCTCCAATGCATTCATTGGTATTAAAGTTTCCGGTGTCATCTAACTTTGTAGAACTTTTTTTATAAATTGCTAAACTTTCAAAGTACATGTACTTGTAATCAGTATAGTTAGTGCCTTAAGTTTGCGTCATTTTCGGTTGCAAGCAAATGCATTGACGGGGAAGAAGTTCTTTGTTACCATCTTGATGTAGGCCTATGCAAGATTTCCTTAGTACCTTCCTTGTAAGATGTCAAAATCCTTAAAATAACTTATCACCAGCGAAGACAATCCAGAAAATGGAGTGACATGTCGAAGATCTTACTTTACCTATCATCAACTTACACTTGCGCCTTTGATGGAGCCAGAGAAGAAGACATTAAGGGGGTTGTAGTCTTCGCTCAGGATGAACTCAGCCAGCCACGACACTGCTTGATCTACCACACGAATCACGTCTACTGGAGTATCTGTATAAGAGAAATAGATTTACATCATTGTGGTAATTGTTTAGAGCATGCAACAGCATGTACTTGAAAGCCATCGACTTACATCAACTAACTAGCGTTTGTTACGTGGTGAAGCATGGTATGCGTAATACTCACTCGGGTCCTTATAAAAACCAGTCTTCTCTTTAAACTTAGTCGCCCAATAATTATGGTGTATCAGCAAATTTTCCCCCAAATGTCAAAGTCAAACTACGTGAAGAGTGGGCTTCATCTAAACATTGAAGAATCTCGAATTGTCAAAATGTACTCTTCTGGGTAATAAGATGTAGTAAAATAAAACCTTTTGCCCAAGTCAACTGCCTCGTCATCTTGTCCTGAGTTGTCCACGTAGCAATCAATGTATTGACAGCCATTGATGTACTGAAGAGGCGATCTTCAGCGCTGTTCTGTGTATCATTAAAGAAAAATGAAAACAGCTGACATTTCCAGCAATAGCCTTTTTCCTCGTCTTGCGATTTGGCCAGAGGCCTCTCTTTACCATAGTATGCATGTTTCATCGTGCTAACTGGTTTAGAAAGGGGCAAACTTATTCACGTTTGTGCACAAGAAGCAAAGCACGGAAAAAGAGTTTTACATTTATATTCCAGAACTCCAAAATGCTGTGACCCAAGCCAGTTCCTCATTATTGAAATTCTTATTCTGACAATCGCCAAGACTCACTCTTGGTTTGCCCTCCCACGTCTCATCAGCTCCGCCCAAGAAGTCATCGAAGTAAACCCACTTGCCTCCTTCTGTTTTCGCTTCTGCCAAAATGTCGGTGGTCACCCGACATTGAAGCACATCGTTCAACTGCTCGTATGCCAATCTTCATTATTCGAAGAGAAACAAATACCTCATCAGTGGACACTCAAATGTTTGCCGTTATAAGACGCTGCAGTAGGTGAGGAACAAGTTTTTGAGAATGAGGTGTGTGGTTTTTCAATGCATGTCTTAACACGATTTTTGGCACCTCTTTTATGAAGTAAAGGTGTACCATTGCGCAATTGCCACCGTAGTGCTACCGCAAACAACTTATTTTTTTGCCTTTTCACCACGCAAACCTTTAAATCTCATCTCACAATGTCTTCATTTGTTTGTTCACGTATGACGATGCATCAGGCAAATCTTTTCACACATAAATCAGTGATGTTCATTTTCACCGCTGAGGGGGTGATTTACCTGAGTGAGGGGAACGATTGTAAGCCACCGCTAGCAAGACGGTTGGCGAGGAGGAACCTGGTGCGAGATACGAACCAGTAGAAGTTATAGCGAGATGGATAGTACGTCAGGGCTAAGTCCGGCCGGTTGGTCATAGTGCCACTGTCGATGACCCACGCGATAAAACTCGTCGTGTTCTCATACACCATCTAGAGAAGATTAAACAAGTTTCCAAGGCAAGTTACATTTACAAAGTATGTTTTTCTTTTCGCACTCGTTTGCCACGTTGAAAGGAAAGCAAGACTTAATTTGTTGTTGAAATTTAGGCATTGCATTGGCAGCTTTATGCAAACAGGTGTTCTTTTCAAGTTGTCTTTTCAAGTATGGTATAAGTTTCCACACTGACCCTTGTATCTGCGTCGAACCACGTATCCGGTTCGAACATATCCTCAAGCAAAGCCGCAGTGATGCCGTAGATTACATTCGCGGCCACCGTCGTATCCACGTTGTTGACGTTTAAGGGCATGCTGACGCCCTCAACGTGTCGCACACGTTCCTCTGTTAGGTTTTGAATCTGCCGCCAAAATCCACAGAAAAAGAGGGAATTCAAAATAGGTTATTAACGTGCGACAAAGGGCAAATAACATACATGTACAACCATACTCACCCATGTGGTCGCCAATGATACAGGTTTCCCTTCGTGTTTTGCTTTTTCAAGAAACCCGCGGGCGTAGTAGTACGTCCTGGGATCGATCACGTTGGCTAAGCCGTCCGATAGAGGGCGGTAGGCATACGTCTTGAGGAAGTCGAATGCGGCGTCTGCGTTTGTGTTGTTAGCCTCCCAAAGCTGACAGAGGGCGGGATAGCGCTTGTTCAGCTTCTTGAGAAGGCCCCCCAGACCAATGTTGACGAAGGTGACGTCAAAATCAGCGGGAAGGTTGAGGATGGGAACAAGATTCTGCCTGAAAAAGCAAACAAAAAGATCGCACCAGACAGCATCAACAATAAGTATGGATTACGTTAAGATTATGCCCATCGTAACAGTCACGCCAGGGTGTACGTCTGAAATCTGCAAGGAATATGAATCATCATGCTAGGGAGCATGGCCCCGCACCAGAGTAGACTAAGTGCGCTATGGAATCTACTCTAGTGCCGGCTATAGTATAGGCTAAGGATATGTCCTGCTCACGGGGTTGATTGGCTTAGCTGTAGTGTTAGTGTTACAGTCGCTATTATGTCGATACTAATACGACGGAGCCCGATGTACGGCTATGGAAAATATAGGATCAACCCAGCTTTATTCTTGCCAAATGCGGATGAGAATAAGACAGTAATAGTCACAAACCTATGCATGGATCATCATGAATTCGTTTCTTGAATGTTGGTGTTAAGCGTATCACACAATACCTAGCGGTTTGGAGATATTTCAGGATCTCGCAGAGCTCTGCAAACGTAGGACCGAGACTGTTGCATAGTTTCTCTATCAGATCCCACGGTAGAGTGTCATCAAGGAGATTGATAATGGAAAGGATGTTTGTGGGATGGCTCATCCAAAGGCCGCTGGACTGGT
The DNA here is from genome assembly GCA_037893245.1 of Crossaster papposus. Classification (NCBI taxonomy): domain Eukaryota; kingdom Metazoa; phylum Echinodermata; class Asteroidea; order Velatida; family Solasteridae; genus Crossaster; species Crossaster papposus. The sequence goes on along the minus strand of JBAIAA010000041.1, from coordinate 477,128 downwards.
TCAAAGTCTAGCAGGAAATAATTAATAAAAAGTCAAACAAAATGCCATGTTCTGCTTGCACGTGCATGCGATAAGGCGTAATTAAAAACACGTTTTAAACAATGTGATGTAGTTGCACGCGTCCCCAAATGGGTGAACATTTGTAGCCAAACGCAAGATCCCAAAAGTGTTGACAAAGACAGACTGATTAGATTCGGTTATTAATACGATTGAAAACAATGGTGTACCAGAGGCCAGAGGGGGTAATTTCGGAACTCATTTTTGACGGGGACAATTCCCAAACAGTTTTATTTCTGCCTTTTTATAAATTCCTTCGACATGTACCCGTCAATCTAACCGATTCTTAATTGTGATTTGATCTCACTGCAACGTTTACCTGTGGCCAGAAGTTGAGAGCCCCGTTGCCCGGCGGAGTGTTCTTATCGTGGTGGCGGTTGATTAGTTCCAAGGCTCGTTTTATCTGTTCCTTGTCAGGTACCGGGGCTCCCTTCCCGTACTGTTCCACCTCCAGCAGGCAGATCGTCACCCATGCCGTAGCAAACTCATTATTGTCAAACACACCGAGCTGTCGTAAGTCTGCCAACCAGGGCTTGCCGTGCGTGTTGATGCGGATGTTGCTTTCGTAGACACCCCGGTCTTTGGCCCAAAAGACAGGCGGGACGTAAGCGCTGCTCCGCTGGACCTGTAAACCGGCAATACGGCGGTTCAGCTCCCACATCGTGTGCTGAATATCACGATCATGGTTCACGTCAGATGTACCGTATAAACGTCGAGCCATTGTGGAGACTACAAACATCGCAACAAAACTCAATACAACCTGATCCGAAAACATGATTAAGTTTTCCACCACTATACAGTATACGGTACCATAAGAAGTGGATTATCAAATGTAAATACTGTATTGTGTGTACAGATAGAGGTGTTGTTGGTTCTGAATTATATTTCGTGTACAAATATATAGGTTTATACACACAATGGATTGACAATGATGGAACCAATAGAAAGCGGACACGTGAAAGCGTGACCATAATGTAAACGTTCATTCATGCGGAACGTTGCTCTACCAAAGGGTCAGTTTTAACAATTGGTTTCAGCCGCGCGACAATAAAAAAAAGTCCTTGTAATGAAAATGCCCCTTTTGTTCACCTGTCCATTTTTGCCTCACAGATCACCGATGCACCTGTCTCTATCTCCCGCTATCGCCCCGGCGATAATCAGCCACAGTAAGGTAATCCCAAAAATCAAAAACAATTGTAGTGTTCGTGTGTTTTTCGGTAAGCTATTTATTTATTATTTATTAATTTCTTATTTAGCCTAGCATTTATACAATTCATTAAAAATACAAAAAGACTCAAAATAAAAGCAGTAAAATGAAGAGGTACGTAAAAACACTTTGAAAAAATACCTGGACCAGCCAATAAAAACGAACCAAAACCACACCGAGAAGGAAAAGCAATAGGAAAAGTAAGACACCAATATACATATTTGAAATTACCTTAATTTCGTTGTGTTATTAAATGTTACCGAAATGATATTGTGGTACATAATTAACAGTCTCAAACAGTCTTGATAAAACAAGTCTTGGCCCCCGCAAATAATACGGGTGAGCACTTTATTTATTTAAAATCTTCACGTTATATTGGTAAAACAAATATTGGTGTTTTGTTTAAAGCCTCAATCATCTGTTTGGACGCATATAGCTAGGTACACCAACAAGACCCCCCTGCAGTGATATCACCATATGCCTAAGGTTTGGAAGACATATAACATCAAACACTTTTTATTCAAATTACAAATAATTGTCCTAAGTAGCCAAGTTTAGAAACTGTGACAGCGTTAGCAGAGCTGAGGCGTAGGTGTAAGCGGCCGACGACCAGAACGGAAAGATACTTTCATTGTAGCCTGGGAACTCGGTGGGCGTTGGGTGGCCAAAATGAGGCTCCTGGACCAGCTTCTTGTACTGGTCATCAGATACCACGCCAGACATGGCCAGCACCAGACTACTGCCAATGTTGACGTGTGTGTCGTTCAGTGGAATCTTAGTCCCGTTAACGAACTCTAAGAAGTTGATCGGGTAGTAGAAAGGAATCGTCTGTGGAACGAGAAGTAAGAGAATTGGAGACAATTTCACGAACATTTTGCAATGATAAAGGGACAGAATAAGGATAACTGTTGGCCCTATTGACCATTCGAGAAGGACAATCCGGGTCTCCAATGCATTAATTGGTATTAAAGTTTCCGGTGTCATCTAACTTAGTTTATAGAACTTTAACAAAGTTTAATAATAAATTATCCCCAGCGAAGAAAATCCTTAAAATGGAGTGACATCTCGAAGATCTTACTTTACCTATCATCAACTTACACTTGTGCCTTTGACGGAGCCAGAGAAGAAGGCATTGAGAGGCTTGTAGTCTTCGCTCAGGATGAACTCAGCCAGCCACGACACTGCTTGATCTACCACACGAATCACGTCTACTGGAGTATCTGTATAAGAGAAATCATTGTGGTAATTGTTTAGAGCATTCAACAGCATGTACTTGAAAGCCATCGACTTACATCAACTAGCTAGTCAGCGTTTGTTACGTGGTGAAGCATGGTATGCGTTACTCACTCGGGTCCTTTTGAAAACCAGTCTTCTCCTTAAACTTATTTGCCCAGTAATTATGGTGTATCAGCCAATTTTCACCCAAATGTCAAAGTCAAACAACGTGTATGTTGAATAACGACAGGGTGGGCTTCATCTAAACAAGAATCTCGAATTGTCAAAGTGTACTCTTATTGGTTATAATATGTAGTAAAATAAAACCTTTTGCCCAAGTCAACTGCCTCGTCATATTGTCCTGAGTTGTCCACGTAGCAATCAATGTATTGACAGCCATTGATGTGGTGAAGAGGCGATCTTCAGCGCTGTTCTGTGTATCAACAAAGAAAGAAAATAGCTGACATTTCCAGCAATAGCCTTTTTCCTCGTCTTGCGATTTGGCCAGAGGCCTCTCTTTACCATAGTATGCATGTTTCATCGTGCTAACTGGTTCAGAAAGGGCACACTTATTCACGTCTGTGCACAAGAAGCCCAGCTCGGAAAAAGAGTTCTACATTTATATTCCAGAGCTCCGAAATGCTGTGACCCAAGCCAGTTCCTCATTATTGAAATTCTTATTCTGACAATCGCCATGACTCACTCTTGGTTTGCCTTCCCACGTCTCGTCAGCTCCGCCCAAGAAGTCATCAAAGTAAACCCACTTGCCTCCTTCCGTTTTCGCTTCTGCCAAAATGTCGGTGGTCACCCGACACTGAAGCACATCGTTCAACTGCTTGTATACCAATCTTCATTATTCGAAGAGAAACAAATACCTCATCAGTGGACACTCAAATGTTTGCCGTTCATGATAAGACGCTGCAGTAGGTGAGGAACAAGTTGAGAATGAGGTGTGTGGTTTTTCAATACATGTCTTAACACGATTTTTGGCACCTCTTTTATGAAGTAAAGGTGTACCATTGCGCAATTGCCACCGTAGTGCTACCTCAAACAACTTATCTTATTGCCTTTTCACCACGAAAACCTTTAAATCTTATCTCACAATGTCTTCATTTGTCTGTTCACGTAAGACGATGCATGATAGGCAAATCTTTTCACACATAAATCAGTGATGTTCCTTTTCACCGCTGAGGGGGTGATTTACCTGAGTGAGGGGAACGATTGTAAGCCACCGTTAGCGAGACGGTTGGCGAGGAGGAACCTGGTGCGAGATACGAACCAGTAGAAGCTATAGCGAGATGGATAGTACGTCAGGGCTAAGTCCGGCCGGTTGGTCATAGTGCCACTGTCGATGACCCACGCGATAAAACTCGTCGTGTTCTCATACACCATCTAGAGAAGATTAAACAAGTTTCCAAGGCAAGTTACATTTACAAAGTATGTTTTTCTTTTCGCACTCGTTTGCCACGTTGAAAGGAAAGCAAGACTTAATTTGTTGTTGAAATTTAGGCATTGCATTGGCAGCTTTATGCAATCAGGTGTTCTTTTCAAGTTGTCTTTTCAAGTATGGTATAAGTTTCCACACTGACCCTCGTATCCGCGTCGAACCATGCCTCCGGTTCGAACATATCCTCGAGCAAAGCCGCAGTGATGCCGTAGATTACATTCGCGGCCACCGTTGAATCCACGTTGTTGATGTTGAACGGCATGCTGACGCCCTCAACGTGTCGCACACGTTCCTCTGTTAGGTTTTGAATCTGCCGCCAAAACCAACAGAAAAGAGGCAATTCAAAATATGTTAATATTAACGTACGACAAAGGGCAAATAATAAAAAAACATACTCACCCATGTGGTCACCAAGGATACAGGTTTCCCTTCGTGTTTGGCCTTTTCAAGAAACCCTCGGGCGTAGTAGTACGTCCTGGGATCGATCACGTTGGCTAAGCCATCCGATAGAGGGCGGTAGGCATACGTCTTGAGGAAGTCGAATGCGGCGTCTGCGTTTGTGTTGTTAGCCTCCCAAAGCTGATAGAGGGCGGGATAGTGCTTGTTCAGCTTCTTGAGAAGGGCCCCCAGACCAATGTTGACGAAGGTGTCGTCAAAATCAGCGGGAATTTTGAAGGCGGGAAAAAGATCCTGCCTGAAAAATCAAACAAAACGATCGCATCAGACAGCATCAAACATTGTATGAAGTATGGCTTCTGTTGAGATTATGCCCGTCGTGTTGGTCACGCCAGGCAGCTGTGTACGTCTGAAATCTGAAAAAATATGAGCTATGCTGGGGAACATAGCCCTATACTATGGCCCCGCACCGTGACTAGGTACATGCATGCAGTCCTGCAACTAAACAGGGCTATTGTGTCCATACAGCTATGGAACATAGGACCAACTGCCTTGCCAAATGCGGATGGACGGGAAGAAGTGAGTAATAATAGTCACAAAACTATGCATAGATCATCATGAATTCGTTCCTTAAATGTTGGTGTTATTTCAGAGAGGAAAGCGTATCACACAATACCTAGCGGTTTGGAGGAATTTCAGGACCTCGCAGAGCTCTGCAAACGTAGGACCGAGACTGTTGCATAGTTTCTCTATCAGATCCCACGGTAGAGTGTCATCAAGGAGATTGATAATGGAAAGGATGTTTGTGGGATGGCTCATCCAAAGGCCGCTGGACTGGTTCAAAGTCTAGCAGAAATTTGTTTAATAAAAGGTCATTTACAAATATATATGTTCAACTAAACAAAATGCCATGTTCTGCTTGGTCGTGCGATATTTCGCGACCATGTGTAATTACAAACTTTCCGGCTTAGTTTTTAAACAATGTGTTGGAGTCGCAGGGGTCCCCGATGGCGTGAACATTTAGCCAAACACAAGATTCTAAAAGTGTTGACAAAGACAGAGATCCGGTTGTGAATACGATTGAAAACAATGGTTTAGCAGAGACCAGAGGGGGTAATTTCAAAACTTATTTCTGACAGGGACAATTCCGAAACGGTTTTATTTATGCTCTTTTCAAAATTCCTTAGTAGGAATATACATACCCGTCAATCTAACCGATAACTGCAACGTTTACCTGTGGCCAGAAGTTGAGAGCCCCGTTGCCCGGCGGAGTGTTCTTATCGTGATGGCGGTTGATAAGTTCCAAGGCTCGTTTCATCTGTTCCTTGTCAGGTACCGGGGCTCCCTTCCCGTACTGTTCCACCTCCAGCAGGCAGATCGTCACCCATGCCGTAGCAAATTCATTGTTGTCAAACACACCGAGCTGTCGTAAGTCTGCCAACCAGGGATTACCGTGCGTGTTGATGCGGATGTTGCTTTCGTAGACACCCCGGTCTTTGGCCCAAAAGACAGGCGGGACGTAAGCGCTGCTCCGCTGGACCTGTAAACCGGCAATACGGCGGTTCAGCTCCCACATCGTGTGCTGAATTTCACGATCATGGTTCACGTCAGATGTACCGTATAAACGTCGAGCCATTGTGGAGACTACAAACATCGCAACAAAACTCAATACAACCTGATCCGAAAACATGATTAAGTTTTCCACCACTGTACAGTATGAACGGTACCATAAGAAAGTGGATTATCAAACGTAAACTGTATTGTGTGTACAGATGTGTTGTTGGTTCTGAATTATATTTCGTGTACAAATATATAGGTTTATACACAATGGATTGAACCAATAGCAAGCGGACAAAGTTCCCGTGAAAACGTGACTTAGGCCGCATCCGAATCTCTTGTCTATGGCTATTGTCTAGGTGTTCGCCCATTACAAATACACGTGAGCAGGCTGACAATAGACGTAGCCGTAGCTCTATAAGCCCGTTTCTGACACGGCCTAATACGTTCATTCATGCGGATCGTTGATCTACGCAAGGGCATAGCTTTAATAAATGCATTGTCAGTTTTAACAATTGGTTTCAGCCGCGCTACAATAACAAAAGTCCTTGTAATAAAAATGCAGCGGTAGTTTAACCCTTACAACCGTAAATGGCTCTAAAAGTACTAAAACATAGTGGAAGGTAAACATACTAAATAAATTGATATTCCAGAGCCAAAATGCTGTGACCTAGGCTATTATAGAATGTTTATTCTGACAATCGCCATGACTCACTCTTGGTTTTAAGGCTTAGGATAAAGGTAGGATACACCATTGGTAATTGCTTGAATTATCATGAATGGGTAGATTTGGGGGTTGTATTTTATAGTAAATATCGTTTAACTAACCTGTCCGAAGTTTTACAATCATGGATGCCGAGAAAAGCACGAAAAACAGCGTTTGTTTTCAACCGGCGTCGAGCAGTTATTCTTATGTTATTTGTGTTTTTTCGCGATCGCCGTCTGTCGATCTGCGATTTTTTCTTTATAAAATTTTATTTTTCAGAATAATTAAAGGATATCTAGCGCAATCATTTTGCTGGATGCCTAGAATCAACATTTACTTTCAAATGAGTAAGATATTTCTTAATAATTCAGTAGTAATTTGTTTCGATATCCGCAAATGGTGTATCCTATACCTTTAACTTCATTTTGACGCGCACAACTGTTACTTAAAGTTGACCACTCAGTTATTTAAGGAATTACGTTTTCAAAACGTCATCCAAGTTCAATATATCTTTGTGTGCCATTTGACCTTATATTTAATTTTTAGGGCAGGTATTTTTTGTTTCAATTGTGATGCCACTCGAGGCAACAAAAGTAGTGTCCCGAAAGTGACAACAGCGCCCTCAGTAGGCCCTAAAACGTGGACATCTCATAGTTTTTGTTCATTTTAGAGAAATGGACATTTGCTACAAAATTTGTGCTCAAAACTCATTTTATGGACGCTTTAAAGCACTTAAAGTCCCCCGAGTATTAACTAAATGCAAACACTTTGGTAGAAGAGTAAAAATGAACTTCACACTCGCAGTACATACAGAACTGTTTGTTTTTATTACATTAGGTATTATACAAAAATGTTTAAATCACGACAAAACTTGCAAAAACACAGCACAATGAAATATTCATAAAGTATTAACCAATGCTTTCAGAGAATAATAGTCTAAAATCAGTAATTCTAGCTGATCAATTTTATTGATTGTATTTATAGTTTCTTGCGAATCTTTCTGTACTTACATGTACGTGTGCTACGATTGTAAAGTTATTAGTTCCCAAATGAAAACTACATCAAACTATTAAATCTTAATAACTCCCCAAGGTGTGTCCAATCATATTGATTGGATGATTGAAGACTGTTAGGATTAAAGAGTATGTTTTATCACACAATAAATTTGTGGTTTTTGTACGCAAAAACTTTAACAATCCAAATGGTTTACTAATCTAATGTAACATGCTTCCCCATTATTCAGAATTGTTTATTTTTAAATCATTCCATTATTTTAGAAATTGTGTAAATGAATGAAGAAACTTGTGAAGTCCACTTTTGTTATGCAAAAAGTCAAAAAGCTTTGTACTGATTATTACCAGTATAAACAGTGATCCCAAGTAGAAATAGCCGTGATTTTTTAATTTAAGTATTTTGTTTATTCAAAAATTGTTCCTAGAGGCCGGGATTTAAACCAAAGAAATAAAACATTAAAATGTCTATGAAATAAATACTTTTAATCTGTTAGAGTCGTTCAAAGTAGAGGGACCTGTTGATGGATGTCATATTGATGTCGGAGGTCCTGTCTTGCCCTCTACATATCTTATAGGAGCTGTGGAGGAAATACGTAGGATATTAATGGTCAATTCCCTTTCAAATACATACAAACAATCCCCAACAAGATCACGCATGCTGTCAATAGACCCGAGATTTAATGACGTCATGGCTTTGTTTACATATGCGTTTTCCTATGGGAGCCAAGTCGGGATGCCAGACGAAGTAGGGACAGACTCGCTCATAGGCCAGCACACATGTAAACAAAGCGTAACGCCATTAGGTATTGGGTCTATTTTGAGTCAATTAATAAGCTATTCAAATCAACTGACACTTGTACCCAACAGTATCAAAGCCCTTCACATTGTCACCCCGGGCATTGGGCCCACGAAACATTTCATACACCATCTCAGCTCTCTGGGGAGTATACAGCGCCATTCCGGCGCAATCACAATCACCATCTATGCCATCACAAGTACCCATTTACTCCTGGGTGGAGAGAAGCAATTCGTGACAAAGTGCCCAAGGGCACACACACCATAGTCCTAGGCTAGACACGAACCCACAACCTGCAGCTTTTATTTACAGATTACAAATTCAACAAGGCCATGGCACTGCACTGGATACTTACCAGGATACCTGGTGGGCATTAGCGCGTTAGTCTTCGCAGCCCTGTCCTTCCAGGGCCAAGCTAAGAACACCAGCATTGCTGAAATGGCAAAACACAAAACTTTATATCAGGAGACGTTGCCGATACACCATGTGAAGTGATTATGACTCTAAAACAGTCCAGTTCTGGGAACCAAAGCTTGTTCTAGTACACATTCTTTGGTTCTTCTCTAAGACACATTTAAAAAAGAATTTACCACTGCAATTGGCATTCATAATTGCCTCCAAATACATACTCATTACTAAAAATAATAATCTTATAAAGGAAATATGCAAAATCTGAATTCATGTTTAACCTTTAAGAAATATTCCTTTATAATACCTTAATTAACCCTTGCTCTCACTCCAATATTTGCCGCCCCCCCTGTTTTTGTTTGCATGGCCCACCAATGTGCTAGGAATGCCGTAGGAAACAGCAGATAACTTGGTCATGTTTTTAGTACACTTCGTCATTTTGGGAAAACAAATTGTCAGAGTTGCAATTCAATCAGTGTACGGTGTGACACATGGCAATCCTCAAAGCTGGAAGTTACAGATGAACATTTTGTTGTCAAAAGGAAGGGAATTAATATTTGAAACGTACGAGCAAACCCCAGGAATGCAGAAGTTACGAGTACAGGTTCATTGTCCCATGCATACTTCAGCCACGGAATATAACCTGTACAAATGTAAAATGTATGAAAGCATCAACATTTTGTACACCTATCTCTGTATCTCTGCAGGATCAATTAAGGCATGGTCCAAATTAAAGTTTAACACTCTCAATCATGATCATTGAAAAAGAAGCTTGGTTACTGCTTAGACCCAGTAAAACTCTCTTTTTTCCCCTGAATTTTGACTTTGGTCCATTTCAAGTTCTAGGTCCCCAGTTACTCTACTACTACTAGGCACCACCATACTTATCAAGCCTTTATGCAGTTACGTTCGCGCATGTGGGAACTCGCTGTAACTTACTTTGTTTAAAGTAATGATGTCCGCTGCAACACACGCAACGTTAAGCAGTAAAATAGCAAAGCATTTTATTTGTGATTTCTTTACATTTTCACGGCAGTTTATTCCTCCATGGTATATAAGATTAGACATGTAACTTGTGTGCACTAGCAGTGTAAAAGTCGTACGATACATTAAAATCAAGTTCTTGTATTTTACACCCTTGTTACTAGTTTAATTAAAGGTAGTATACACCATTTGCAGATATCGAAAAATTTTACCACCGAATTATTAAGAAATATCTTACTCATAATGAAAGTAAATACTGATTCTAGGCAACCAGCAAAATGATTGCGCTAGATATCCTGTAATTATTCTGAAAAATTGATTTTTATAAAGAAAAATTTGCGATCGCCGGACATCCATGATTGTAAAACTTCGGACAGGTCAGTTAAACGATATTTACTATAAAATAGAACCCCCCAAATCTACTCTTTCGTGACAATTCAAGCAATTACCAATGGTGTATACTACCTTAAGCATGGTCTACTCTTGAATATATTGGCCAGGCCGGGCCGGGCCCAACGAGGTACACACAGCTAGGTCACTACTACTACTGAGTACTACCATGGAGGAATAAGAAGCCTCCATGCAGACCGAGTAACGTTAATACAGCGTCCATTTCAACTTCAATCAGCGTGAGGCAGCTGTACCAAGTAAGTAGGCCTTTCACGCAAATGAAAACGCAAATCTTAGCAAATCTTAGCAAATCTTTCAAATGATAAATGCGAAAAGAATTGCAGAAAAATCTGACCTTTTTTCCAAGCCTGTTTTGCAGGAGACAACACTCGAGTCGCCATCTTTGTAGTAAAGGGCGCCCTCTGTTGTGGATTATGGATTGGCGCGCGCGCGACACAAGTTTTATACAACACGTGTGGCATGCAGTTTTGCGGGCGTTCTTTGTCTTTAGCCTGCAGACACCTGCAATTAAATGTGTTGACTTTTTTGTAAGTTAATGGGCGCGGTGTTGAGCTGGGCTAACCCCTCACAATTTTTTTTTAAATTCAACAAACGAAAGCAATTAAACTAAGTTTTTTTAAGTAAAACTTTATTTTGTACATGATCACTGGTTTCAACGACTAAATGACACGTTTTAAACAGTGCTGCTAGTAGTGCTTAGGTTCATTTTGTTACAATAATTTTTACATTTTTTAAACAAATTTCTCCAGAGGAAGACTCACTTTGAGGAAATGATTTTCATTTTCAATGTAATTTTAAAATATGTCTAATTTGTGCAGAAAAGTTAACATGTTTAATTCTTCTACTGTTATATCTAACAACCTATAAAAAAACTATCAATTGATAGGTTTTAATACATTACGTAATTGGTTCCATTTTAGCACCTAGAAACCATTACACTCGTGTAGAAACAGTAAAGTTGTTGGGTGGAACTGTGGATAGTTTGCTGTTGACGACAACGCTGAAAGCTTTCAGCTTAGCGTGGTAGTGTTGGATGTTGTTGAGGCACTGTCCATGCTAAGCAGCTTCAGTGTCTCCGCTATTAGTGGAACTGTGGATATAGTTAACTGTTGACTCCAAAGCTAAAAGCTTTCAGCTTAGCGTGGTAGTGTTGGATGTTGTTGAGGCACTGTCCATGCTAAGCAGCTTCAGTGTCTCCGCTATTAGTGGAACTGTGGATATAGTTAACTGTTGACTCCAATACTGAAAGCTTCCAGCTTAGGTGGTAGTGTTGGAGGTTGTTGAGGCACTGTCCATGCTAAGCAGCTTCAGTGTCTCCGCTATTAGTGGAACTGTGGATATAGTTAACTGTTGACTCCAATACTGAAAGCTTCCAGCTTAGGTGGTAGTGTTGGAGGTTGTTGAGGCACTGTCCATGCTAAGCAGCTTCAGTGTCTCTGCTACGAGTGGAACTGTGAATAGTTTGTTGTTGACTCCAATACTGAAAGCTTCCAGCTTAGGTGGTAGTGTTGGAGGTTGTTGAGGCGCTGTCCATGCTAAGCAGCTTCAGTATCTCCGCTATTAGTGGAACTGTGGATATAGTTAACTGTTGACTCCAATACTGAAAGCTTTCAGCTTAGGTGGTAGTGTTGGATGTTGTTGAGGCACTGTCCATGCTAAGCAGCTTCAGTGTCTCCGCTATGAGTGTAACTGTGAATAGTTTGTTGTTGACTCCAATGCTGAAAGCTTTCAGCTTAGGTGGTAGTGTTGGAGGTTGTTGAGGCACTGTCCATGCTAAGCAGCTTCAGTGTCTCCGCTATGAGTGGAACTGTGGATAGTTTGTTGTTGACTCCAATGCTAAAAGCTTCCAGCTTAGGTGGTAGTGTTGGAGGTTGTTGAGGCACTGTCCATGCTAAGCAGCTTCAGTGTCTCCGCTATGAGTGGAACTGTGGATAGTTTGTTGTTGACTCCAACGCTAAAAGCTTTCTGTAGCACGACCTCAGCATTTTCTGTAAAAACAAAATACATACAATTACATTTGTGAGTACTGAGTTTACAAGATAAATTCTGGTTCATATGCCATGTAAATAAGAGCCAAATTCGTGATATATAATTCCATTTTTGACAAAACTGTAGACGAATTATCAAGCCTTGTCAGGTTGCAAGGAGAACATCTTGAAGAAATTGTTGAACTGGTTTTGAATATCTTTATCGTACCTTGGCAAAGAAGCGTAAACTCAGGAAGATTCTTCAAAGCTGTCTGTATGACTTCTTGGTCCATGCTGTTCAGACATTCCATGTAGGCTGGGAGAAACTTGCTGGCAACACTGGAAATAGATTGAAACAAAATAAAACCCACGGTTAAATCATTACACCATGGGTGTAGTGGGTTATGTTAGTGGGCCTAGGGTTCTATTCTGTATCTTTTCTTGCAGTCTGGTGTTTTTGTTATTAATCTATATGTAAAATGTGAAATGACTTTAGGATATTCTCGACAAAGAATGTTGTTGTTGTTTTGTTTTACAAGGATTCACAGAACTGGAACATAATGAATTAACATCTTAGGGTTGTTTTTTGTTTGGGGGGGGGGGGGGGGAAATGAAAGTTCTACTATAGTATTTGACAATGACATCTTACCTTGGGTCGTGTCTGATGTATCGAATAACCAGAGCAAATGCTGTCTGTCTGCATTCTTTGTTGCATGACGTCATCTGAGTGGACAACTCAGCCTGAAAGGCAATGAAAAAGGCAAAAACAAAGAAGAATAAATACAAGCAGCAACATTTGTTTTAGATGTCTTATTAAACTTGGCCTTGAACTTGTTGACCCCACTTCTCATTTTCAATGATGTAGTCAATTAAGTTTGAGACAATTAGTATATTCCATCAGGTGTAATTAGTTAGTGTGCAGTTTAGATTTCATCTGAGGTAAACATGTACCCCCGTGAAATATTCAGAAATAAAATATCAAACAACACAAAATATTTAAACTGACATCATTTTAAGAGCTGTATACCTGTAATGTATGTATAGATCTTAAACACAAACTGTTCATGTGTTACTTTAAAAGAGGTGCAAGTGGCCAGTCATTTGTGACTGCTTTAAGCTAACCTTACTTACCACAAAATTCTGTAAGATTCCTACTGCTCTGCTAGACTTCTCTTCCAGTTCATTCAAGGCTTCAGCCATGCCTAGTCAACAAAACAGAGACGACCAGTGAAAACATAAGAAAGCTCACATATGACCAGCTTTTTGATGAAAAGATGCAGAAATCCATTTTGGAGATCTAATAGTGCTTAACCGAAGCATTGTCAAATACTTCAATTTTAATAATTATTTTACAAACCCTAGGGAGTTAGGCTTAACTACCCTAAAATCTAGTCATGCGATGGACTAGCATCCCATCCAGGGAGAATATAAATATTCTCAGTCGTTTCATGCTAGAGAAAAAACGAAGTTAAACATCGGCCTAATGAGCCATATTGCCTTGTGGAAAGGATTTACTTTGACCACAAATCTGTTACTTCCTTGCCATCTATCTCTGTGACTAGGGTTCGAATCCAACCATGGACAATGTATAGATTGAGTTTAGAATCCAAGTGTGTCATTCTACCCTAAATACCTTCAGAATCTTCTTCCTGAGATAGTCTCTCAGCGAGCGCCTTTACGTCCTCGGTATCCCACGATGCATCATCCCCCATCATAGCACTGAGCGTCGGTGAGTAGGTCTCCTCACGACCTCCGACCCCAGGAATCTCATCCATAGCTGACTCCGCCTGGTTGTGGGCGGAGCCAAGTCCTGATTGGTCCTTGGAGGATGAGGTCAGGGTGATGCTGGCCAATAGGGACTTGAGCTGTTGCATGTCTGGGTAGACCTGGGATAGGTTACTGTAGGACGATAGTTAGTAAGGAGTGAGTGAGTGAGTGAGTTTTGGGTTTAACGCCGTACCGGCATCAGTGGCCATATTCACGGCGGGAATGTGTACAAATATAAGACAATAGTTAGTAACAAAAAAACAATCAAGTGAACTGTGGAGAATATAAGAACTCGGAGTCAGAAGGAACAATTATCAAAAGAATGAAAAACCATTGTATAGAAGAATAACGATAGGCTGATTCTAGGCAGTTTTCCAGGAGAATCCCGTGGAAGGCGGGCCACAGAGGATTCCCCAGACACACGGCACCCTGTCTAAATTTGTCCCGCAAGGCCGGCCGTTTCCCTTGCAGTTTAAGGGCCCGGGCCCCGCCGGTATTTTCACAGGTCCACATACCTCCGGGTGATGAGGGGACAATGGCTCCGAGTGTCTGGTCAACCCCCCATGACCAGTCCCCCAGGACTAGCAGGGCCTCCTGTTTAACTGTCCAGTTAATTATAATATATTAATTGTGTCGATAAAATTTATAGGAAGTGTATGAATAATGTCTGGATTTATTTTGTGAGACTCATCTCAAGGGCAGAGCAAAATCTTGTCTCACCAGGGTGAGCAAACCCTGAGATGAGTCTCAGACCAAAGAAAGACAACTTTATACGGTAAAGAAAGTGTGGAAATTATATTTGTATATGATTTGGAAAACTTATCCCAAGGGCAGAATAACATCTCGTCTCACCTGGGTGAGCAAACCCTGGGAGGAGCCCCAAACTAGAAAAAATATTTGTTATATGAAAAAATATGCAAGTGGGTGATTCACAAAATGTGGTAAAGTTCTGATGATTTTAGGAATGCAATAATGGTATTTAGAGGCATATTGAAAGTATCTTTTAGCGTAGCAGCAAAGAAGTATCGTTGTCTGATTTCAGCTATTTCAACACATTCTACAATAAGGTGGTTCATGGTCAGAGGACTATTACATGAAATACACTGTGGTTGTGGGTCTGCTTTGAGAAGGAAAGCGTGTGTTAATGTTGAGTGGCCTATCCGGCATCTAGTCAGGACAACCTGATCTTGTCGAGATAGATTTCTATAGGGTTGCCAGAAGCCAAGGTGAGGTTGAATGGAGAAAAGTTTGTTGGATGTAAAAGTTGCCCAAGATACTTGCCATAACTGTTTGGTGTAGGAGTGAATAGAATTCCT
Organism: Crossaster papposus; assembly: GCA_037893245.1. Lineage (NCBI taxonomy): Eukaryota > Metazoa > Echinodermata > Asteroidea > Velatida > Solasteridae > Crossaster > Crossaster papposus. Next base: position 461,881 of record JBAIAA010000041.1, on the reverse strand, counting down.
CAGGTCTGTATAAGGGATGGTACATGGATTTATTGGTAAATCTAATGCTTGTTTAGCTAGAGCGTCCACTTTTTCATTTCCTGCTATGCCGACATGGCTTGGAATCCAGCAGAAAATGATGTCAAAGTGTTTCAGATGGAATTGAGTTAGTTTATTTAAGACTTTTATCAAATAGGGATGATTTATGTTGCGTCCACTTATGGCCTGTAGACTTGATAGAGAGTCACTAAAGATAATAAACTTCTTTTTCTTAATGGAATCAATCATTTCTAGAGCTAGCAGGATAGCCTTGATTTCAGCTGTATAGATTGAAGCTTGGTTCGGAAGACGAATACTTCGTGTGTACTGATTACATGTGGCAGCTGAGGAAACTTTGTCTTCATCTTTAGAGCCATCTGTGTAGGTGCAGATGTGGTTGGGAAACATAGCTTTAAATTCATGGTAATCGTTATGGAATAGTGATGCATCCGTTTCTGATTTCTTGTACTTAGTCATATGTACAAAGACCCGAGGTTTGTGGATTTGCCAGGGTGGTATAACTGGAATCTCGGTTCGTGCTATATTTGTTAATTCTAGTTTAGCTGCATGTATGTGTGGCTGTAAACGAAGACCAAGTGGTTTAATTGTTTTTGGTTTAGCAGCATATATATGTTGAAACTTAGGATGAAAGTTAGTAAGGAAGACAGAAACAAAGGAGTTAGAAATTAACAATGTCCATAACTTTGTCTACTTCTAAATTTGTACTTCAAATTCTGCAAGTGTGGTTCAAGGGTTTTCTTACTTGAGTGCGGTTGAGTGCTTCTCTAGGAGGGGCTGCGCTTGGGTTGGGCTGTGGCTAGAGTACTGATACAGAAGCTGGATAAACTTGGTGATGATGGATTCTAGAGGCTTCTTAGCAATCACTGAGTGCTATAAATGGATCAAAGATGCGACAGTACACAAATATTACACAGATGAAGGTGTGTAGTTATTCAATGATACAACACTATCCATGTTTATTCCACTACTATTTATATGTATTATGGGGATGTGTACTAGTGACCTCGACACCGGTCAATAGAAACAAATATTTCTGCATTCAGAGCAACAAGGTATATGCAGTTATTTATGCTAGTTAGGTCATATATAAAGATTAAAACATTTAATCTGGTTTATTAAGAACGTGTCGATCTTGCTATTTGCAGATAAGTTCGCAAAGCGTAAAATCCGCACAGGTGAGAATTTGATTATGCCGGGCTGTGCATATTTTTAGAAGTCCTGGTGGTGGGTTATGTAACTCCCATAGCCGAAAGCATTATCTCTTTGTGTGGGTTTTAAGTCCTTATTAAAAAAGAATAAAGAAAAAGAAAAGAACGTAGACTCGTGGTTTAAGAGGTTTAGCTGACCAAGTGGTATAGCGTTGATGCCGCATTTCATTCTTGGCTGTCGTCACTAACACAACGTCTCCAATTTTGCTCAGCTTCGCTTCAAAACCTGCGACTGTCGAGTCCGTTTGTGAAGTCAGCAATAAATCCAGAGAGTTGCCATTGTGTTCTTGAACACACCAGGTATATGCTTTACTGTAATTTTCCAACTTGTATGCCATAACATGGACCCAAAATTTCCTTTAAGTGTGGGTGGCGATTCCTCGAGGGTGTCCATAGTGGGGCACTCGTTAGTTAGACGATTTAAAGAAGCGATAGGGCGCAAAAATCATCCTTCATTCCAACCGAACTTGGGTATCAAAAGTGTTCAAGTACAATTTGTTTGCAAGGGTGGTTGGCGTATCAATGACGTCCAGGCCGCCTTACCAAAAATCGAAAAACAAAACCCGCAGATAGTTATCTTGCAATGTGGCAGTAACGATCTCAGTTCAGCTCGAGATGCAACTGCAGTTGCAGCAAAGCTAATTGACGCAGCCAAGAGAATGATTAATGCAACCGATGCTAAGCATGTATTTGTGTGCCAGATTTTGCATCGCAACCAGGGTCGTTATTTGAAGACAGTCGATGATATGCACACATTTAATGATAAGGTAGACGAAGCTAACGCGTTCTTAAAGGAAAATTGCAGGTCAAATGGCATTAAATATTGGAGACACAGAGGCATGATAAGTCCTAACTTGGCAGAGACTGGGGCTATATTATGCCCAGATGGTGTTCACTTGTCACACAGAGGGCAGTACAAATATTACAAGTCTCTGCGGGGTGCAGTTCTTTTCGGGTTAAAGGAAAACAGCTACATGTAATAGGCACACTTCCATCAGTGGAAAATAATGGGGGCAGGTAAATTTTGAACAGCGGGTGGTTCAGCAAACCTTTTACTGGTGCAGCAAGGGGATAGCACAAAAACGTTATAAATAAAACAAAACAAAATTTGTTTTATATAAGAAATATATATAGATATATATATTACATTTTGTGAAAATGTGTTAATTAACACTGCATTACCCCAAGGCTGACACAGGGGAGCCATTTTACAGTGTTCTACACGCGGTTCCAGGTTGCTGTTAGCGCCCTGCTTTGGCCAATATATTTGTTTTGCTCTATTACTGAGCAATTTTCAGACAGTTAAATGTCTGTTTTAAATTGATTGCATGTTGAATACAGCCCAAGCCATAAGATATTGTGGCCTGTTTTATTCGCTTTAACTGCCATGGCGAGTGCTATAAAGGGTAGTGCGTTGGTGCTCATAGCCATCAGTTGTATGCGTTTTTGTTTAGTGGTGAATATTTTACATCACTAGGGCTGTATGTCAGGTGTTCATAAATGTTTTGGATATCCTGATCTGCAACATTGCATAATTACATATTTGAGCGTTAGCTTATTTATCGTGTGATATCACGCACGTTGGCCTATTTTTCATATATATTTTCTAAATAACAGGCTTAAACAGGAACTGAACAAACGAACTGGGAAAAGATATTATACAAGAAGTTCAAAGCACAAGCGGTCGGTCGCTAAAACCTCTCAGAAAGTGTCCGGCCAAGGAGTCCGTTAATATATACATCAGTTCAGGAATTAATAAAGGCAATTTTAAGTTTGAACGAAGAACTGCTGGGGAGTTTGTTGTTAATGTTTCAGGATGCCCAAGAAGGCTACTTCCAAACGAAAACGGCCAAGCGCACCGCAAAGAAGATCTAAAAGACGCAAGACAAGCAATCAACCAGTGGTCGAAGCACAATCTAGACCAGTCGCTGACGGGTCAAGCAACAAACCGGCTGTCGATCAAACATCTCCTCAAGCGGCTGCTCGACAGGATGAGAGCTCGGCCCGGGACAACGTTCACACGACGGAACTGAACATAGATGTGTCTCACCTTCAAGACTCGGTGACAGCCGCGGTGATTAGTGCAATCTCGGACCATATCCGTTTGGCGGTGCAGACAGAGATAGCTCGGTTGCCTCTCGTTAACCAACAGCCCACTCTGGAAAGGGCAGGGCCCGAAGAAAGCACGGCAAGTGGAACAGCTATAGGCCGACCAGCAGCAGCGTCCACGTGGACCCCTCAGAATCAAGGAGGGGGAATAGTCAACGCAGGGCCTGATCAGGGACCACAACCAGGTGCTTCTTCAACTGCTGCAAGTCGCCCACAGGTCGGGGATGCGCCAAGCTTCGGACTGGGGCCGAATCTTTGCGCATCCTTGAATGCAAATGCAGCAACCTTTACCGGTGAGTCCTTGGGCATCGGGGGGTCTGTTCCATTTACCTCACCGTTGCCGTTGGATTTTGCGGTTAGTAAGGAGACTTGTGGGAAAATTTGGGCAAATGAATATGTCGAATTTAGTGGTTTACTTGACCCCGTTCAAGTTTCTCAAAGTAAGATCATGGTCCAAGAAGTTGCAAATGGAGATAGTTCGCTCTGCCTGATGCCAACAAATAAAAAACTCCCTAAGAACATAAACGAATGGTCCTCGGCATTTGCAATATTTTCATCTGTATACGTTAAGAAATTTCCAAATGAATGTGGCAAGCTCCTCAAGTATGGTGAGCTGGTTCGTCAAATTGCACACGAAGGGGGTAATTTCAATGGTTACGATGTTTCGTTTCGGAAACTTAAGCAGACCTTCACCTTGTCGTGGGATCACTTCCACTGCGAATTGTATCTAAAGGCCTTTAAGGGTGCTACTACGGGATTTGCTTTAAATCAAAAGGCGCCTGCCCATACTGGGTGGTTAAGAAGAAATGCTCCGCGTAATGGCACAAACCAATTGCAAGTTGGATTCTGTTTCCGTTTTTTACGAGGACAAACTTGTGATGGGCTATGCGGTTACCAACACAAATGCACAAAATGCACGGGTAACCACTCGCCTAACCAATGTTGGCAACGACCTCAATATAGTTTTCGCAGCAGAGGAGCATTTCCAAGAGCAACTAACCAAAGATCAAGTGTGGGGAATTCGGCCAGACATTTCTCACCACAGTCTCGAAACGGTGCAGGGCGGGGACAGTCTCAGGTGGCCTCGGGACAAACCGGTAACGCCCGTAAATAAAGATGCTCTTGAAAAGAAGCTTAAAGGGTACGATGTAAACAAATGTAAATTATTAACAGAAGGATTTTCGGTAGGTTTCCGATTGGGTTTTACAGGGGCACAGGAAATAAAAATGTCAAAAAACTTGAAATCAGCTTTAGAATTTCCGGAAGTAGTAAAAGATAAATTACAATCAGAACTGCGCAGTGGAAGAATTGCTGGGCCTTTTGAAAAAATTCCACTCGAGAATTTTCGTGTTAGCCCGATCGGACTCGTTCCCAAAAAGCAACCAGGAACATTTCGTATAATTCAGCATTTATCTCACCCTGCTAATGGATCAGTTAATGAGGGCATACCTGACAGTAAAGCCACAGTTCACTATGCATCTACTGATGACGCCATTTGTAGCGTGAAGAAAATTGGTTCCGGATGTTTTCTATCTAAAGTAGATATCAAATCGGCATTTAAGATAATACCTGTGCATCCTGATGATCATCACCTGTTAGGTTTTACATGGGACAAACAATTTTATTTTGACAAAACGTTACCCATGGGTTGTAGATCTAGTTGTGCCATATTTGAAGAATTTAGTTCGGCAGTCGAATGGATAGCTAAAAACGAACTTGCGCTTGGGGGAATGGTACATATACTGGATGACTTTTTGCTAATTTCTAAGTCTCAACAAGGCAAGGAAGACCTGATCGGTTTCATGTCTTTATGTAATACCTTAGGTATTCCTCTCGCACCCGAGAAAACAGAAGGACCAACAACGTGCCTTACATTTGCTGGGATTGAATTAGATACGGTAGAAATGTCAGCCCGCCTACCAGCTGATAAACTTGCTAAGGCAAAACGAATCATAGGTAACGCTTTAAGAAAAACAAAACTTACCTTACGAGAGCTACAATCCATCGTTGGGTTTCTTAACTTTGCATGTAAAGTCGTCGTACCCGGTCGTGCATTCCTAAGAAGGTTGATTAACCTAACTATTGGTATCAAGAGCCCTAACTATTTAGTACGTTTGACTTTGCAGGCAAGGGGAGACCTGCAGGCGTGGCTTTTGTTCTTACAGCAATTCGATGGAAAGTCATTTTTTCTTTCAGATCAGTGGTTGCCGGATTATACCTTGCATTTGTTCACAGACGCAGCAGGTTCACTAGGTTATGGTGCCGTTTTTGGCAAACAGTGGTTTTATGGAGGGTGGTCTGAATCATGGATGAAAGAAAACATTACCCTTAAAGAATTTTACCCAATCGTCGCTGCGGTATACGTCTGGGGACATTGCTGGGAGAATAAAAGGATTTTGATACACACAGACAATGAAGCCTTAGTTAGTATCATCAATTCGAATTCATCAAAGCAGGTGAAGGTCATGTCGCTGGTCCGTAAACTGGTAATTAAATGTATGTTACTGAACATTAAATTCAAAGCGGTTCACGTACCAGGTTGTGTCAATATATTGGCTGACAAACTTTCTCGTCAACAGGTCGCGGCTTTCAAAATATTAGCCCCGTGGGCGAGGGAGCAACCAGTATCACTTCCGGTACAAATACAGCCTCAGAGTTGGTTCCCGGCCTTCTGAAATTACTATCCAATTCAATAGCAGACTCTACTTCAAAGACATACCAAAGAGCACAGAGTATATTGATGCAATTTCTTGGTAAATATGGCTTTCAAAACACGTTACCAGTACCACCAATAGTAATGGCATTATTTGTAACATATTTAAATGAGGAAAATTACGCGCCTGCCACAATTCTAACCTTTGTGTCGGCTATTAATTTTATCCATAGATTGTACGACATGCCTCCACCGGGTAACGCATTCTTAGTGCAAAAAGCTATAGCTGGAGTCAAAAAAGTCAAACGCAAAATAGACAAGAGACTGCCCATAACTGTTTCGATTTTGCACCGGATTACCAACGCGTTGGAACACACTGCAAAAACGGCGTACCATAAAACCCTATACAAAAGCATGTTCTTATTGGCCTTTGCAGCCTTTCTGCGAGTAGGGGAAATTACCGTTTCGAATAAAAACACCGAAAATGTGTTAAAATTTGACAATGTACAGAAAGGTAAGAATAGCGATGGAATCATGCTCAAGTTTCAAGATTTCAAACACTCGAAAGGTCGTTCGGTGAGCATAGATATAGCTCGTACTGGGGGAATATTTTGCCCGGTGGACGCAATGGAAGGGTATTTATTGCAAAGAAAGTCCTTGCTGTCTAGCTTCTTGTTTTGTTGGCCAAACGGTGAACCCGTTAAAAGGGAACAGTTTGCTCAAATATTAAGGACAGTGATTAAATTCATAGGATTAGACACGCAGATTTACACCAGCCATAGTTTCAGGATAGGTGCAGCTTGTCATGCCCTATCTCTTGGCTACTCTGATGCGCAAATCAGAGAAATGGGGAGATGGCAGTCTGATGCATTTAAAGAATATTTTCGGCTGTAATTCAAGTGTTAAACCAAGGGTACGAGGCCAGTAATAACACTATTCAGAAGATGTATATTTTCAGTGCCAAGTAATTCTTTCTTTTTTTTCTCTCCTTTTCCTATTTTATTTTTTGGGGGAGCCTCCCAATGCAAATCCGTTGCATTTGGCGGCTTATGGCGGTTTCCCCCCTCAAAATGGTAAAAGGTTGCCATAAGTAACGAATTATTCCTAATAATTGCTTATTTGTTGTAGGGTGAAGTTCCCCTTGGATTTAGACGGTTGAAGCTAGCAATATTAATTATCATTATTTATAAAGCCAAACGTCATGTATTGTGATTACGTTTAGTAATGCGAATATTTATAAAGGAATTGAAAGCTGTTTAGTTTAACTATGCCAGGTCAACGACTCATAGGGTCAGCCACAAGAAAATAGAAAGCGGCCGTGTTAAACTTAACATTACAAAAGAAGCTGTCTGGGTATCGGCCTGACTATAGTATATATTTAAGAACTAACTAAGTTATAGAATTAGGTTGTAAGACAATAATAATATATAATAAATGGACTCCTAAACCCACACAATGGTATGTACCCAATAGTTTGTTTGTTGTCGAGACACGGAAACATAAATAAAGATTAAAACATTTAATCTGGTTTATTAAGAACGTGTCGATCTTGCTATTTGCAGATAAGTTCGCAAAGCGTAAAATCCGCACAGGTGAGAATTTGATTATGCCGGGCTGTGCATATTTTTAGAAGTCCTGGTGGTGGGTTATGTAACTCCCATAGCCGAAAGCATTATCTCTTTGTGTGGGTTTTAAGTCCTTATTAAAAAAGAATAAAGAAAAAGAAAAGAACGTAGACTCGTGGTTTAAGAGGTTTAGCTGACCAAGTGGTATAGCGTTGATGCCGCATTTCATTCTTGGCTGTCGTCACTAACACAACGTCTCCAATTTTGCTCAGCTCCACCTCCCTTCCCCACCACCGTAACTTATTTTTGTGACCGTCACCATGCTGGTATTTACTTTCAGTTATCCAACCTTAACTTTGTTAGCGGATATACGGAGTTAATTAACTTGGTTGCCACAAAGTTGGAGCCGGATGGGAATTTCCCCCTGTTTTTCCCAAGGAAGGTTTTCATGGGGTTTTTGCCCATCCCGTATATTAAGCTAATGTACAAGTAATATATTCCTGCGTTGATATCATATTATTACACTGATTCTTTATAAAAGTAATTATGGTGTCAATCTGGAAGTAATTAATATATTGTTCTCAATAGGTTAATATGCATTATGTATGGTATGTGAGTATTTATATATATATATATATATATATATATATATATACATACATGTATATATGTTTGTTTATATTATACACTGAGTAAAGAGCAAATTAATATCCAAAATTACACGGAGTTGCCATAAGTAACGAATTATTCCTAATAATTGCTTATTTGTTGTAGGGTGAAGTTCCCCTTGGATTTAGACGGTTGAAGCTAGCAATATTAATTATCATTATTTATAAAGCCAAACGTCATGTATTGTGATTACGTTTAGTAATGCGAATATTTATAAAGGAATTGAAAGCTGTTTAGTTTAACTATGCCAGGTCAACGACTCATAGGGTCAGCCACAAGAAAATAGAAAGCGGCCGTGTTAAACTTAACATTACAAAAGAAGCTGTCTGGGTATCGGCCTGACTATAGTATATATTTAAGAACTAACTAAGTTATAGAATTAGGTTGTAAGACAATAATAATATATAATAAATGGACTCCTAAACCCACACAATGGTATGTACCCAATAGTTTGTTTGTTGTCGAGACACGGAAACATAAATACAGGTTGGATTGGGAAGTGAACTCAATAGGATAAGAAATTTGGTTTCAATCAAACTTATGCACTAGTGCCCTCGCTGCCAGTTAATATACAACAAGTGTTAACTTTTGATAGCAGGAACACCTAGTTCTCCACACTACTACATACCGGTAGAATAGGGAAGTAGGTCTCCATGATGCTATGAAGGACTGTATTCGGCTGAGCAAAAAGTTCAGGTTCCAGAAGTTGTAGGATTCCCAAGATGTGGTTGAAGAACCGAAGATGACCTCTGACACGAAACTCCTTAAAGTTCAGATGGGTTCGGCCTTGAAGCAGAACGGCTACCATGGGTAGTTGCCTTTAGCAAATGAACAAACATTATATGGTTATATACCACTGACAAGCCTGATCTTAATACAAAATATGTTGATCATGTCAAAGGTCATAAAAACAATGTTGTGCTGATGTTTTCTGACTGTTTCTATGTAAGACAATGAGGCAGCGTTTCTTAATTTGATACCTTGTGGAGACCGATAAACATTAGAGGATAAAAGAATAAAAAGGTGTCCACAAGGCAATTCTAAACAAAAGGATGTCTCCACAAAGAACTTTGCGCACAAATTCTATGAGGGAGCAAAGGAGAGAGCCAAGTCATGTCTCCACAGGGATATATATTTGAGTTGATGTGGGGTGACATCAATGTTGCTAGCCTACCTGAGTACGAGTACAGGGTGTTCTGCACCCAGTTTGAGTGGGTGTGGGGTGACATCAATGTTGCTAGCCTACCTGAGTACGAGTACAGGGTGTTCTGCACCCAGTTTGAGTGGGTGTGGGGCGACATCAATGTTGCTAGCCTACCTGAGTACAAGTACAGGGTGTTCTGCACCCAGTTTGAGTGGGTGTGGGGTGACATTAATGTTGCTAGCCTACCTGAGTACGAGTACAGGGTGTTCTGCACCCAGTTTGAGTGGGTGTGGGGTGACATCAATGTTGCTAGCCTACCTGAGTACAAGTACAGGGTGTTCTGCACCCAGTTTGAGTGGGTGTGGGGTGACATTAATGTTGCTAGCCTACCTGAGTACGAGTACAGGGTGTTCTGCACCCAGTTTGCGGCAGGCTACGTTAGCGTCATCAGCTTTCTGCTTACTGACATCTCCAGGTTTGCTGTCTGCTAACACGCACAGTAACCTACAGGCAAGAAACCCACAGACAATGACAATCAAACTTGGGGTAGCTGCAGTGTTTTCATGAAAATTACCCCAAACTATTATCGGGTTGTCGCAATTTTCCAATTCAAATGAGCCTTTCAAACGAGCTTGACAAAGGCATTCCACTCCAACTATTCATCCCTGTAATTTGTGACCTCATACAAAATTTGACCTTTTATCGTGGAGTGCCGTGGCCTCGTGGTCTGGAGCATTGAACTCACAGTCTGTGGGTAAAGCTGCAGGTTGTGGGTTCTAGTCTGGCTTGGGACCATGGTGCATTTTTTTGGTTATGTGTCAATATAACTAGGCAAGTGTTTTCAACAAAATTTCAATCTGCCCATACCAGGAATGAGTTGCCTTTTTGGCCAAGTCACTTGGGGCAACAGATTGCAGCACTGTTAAATTAGTGGTAGTAGTTAACATTTCATTTTTCCCCTTAGCCTAAGTTGAAGGCAAGTCTGGAGACAAAGTCTAGATTTGAAAAATGGCCCAAGGAAGCACCAACCTGTGTGTGAGACAGTCAACCGGTGTTGGGATGTGACTAGTGTCCTGAGATTGTAGCTTAGTACTGATCAAGGAGAGGTTCTGTATAGTCTCAGGGACCTGGAGGTACAGCTCTAGTAGGAGTTGCTGGTAGAGGGCAGATAACGGGCTGGCAAAAGAAAAAATGACGGACATAATCCCAGAGATTCATTAATCATAGACACCTGTTTTGTATAGTCTCAGGGACCTGAAGGTACAGCTCTAGTAGGAGTTGCTGGTAGAGGGCAGATAACGGGCTGGCAAAAGAAAAATGACAAACATAAACCCAGAGATTCATTAATCATAGACACACGTTCTGTATAGTCTCAGGGACCTGGAGGTACAGCTCTAGTAAGTGTTGCTGGTAGAGGGCAGATAACGGGCTGGCAAAAGAAAAATGACAAACATAAACCCAGAGATTCATTAATCATAGACACACGTTTTATCGAACACTAACACAAAGGTTTAAAACTCTAGTCTGCACCAAAACAATACATTTCCATTCTACAATGACATAAGAAAATAAGTCTCAAAATAAGTCTCATCGTTCAAGGGTACATTGTAAATTCTACGAACCTTGTCTCACGACTACAGTCCCCGAGATATCGGATCAGGTGGTCAGCCACGCCCTTGTTGCCATGGAAACAATTCAGGAGCAAGGCAAGTCTTGCTTTGATGGTTTTTGAGGCTACCTCTGACAGACCCTTGTCTCCATCGGGCGTGGCATCAGGTGTGGCACTGGGCATGGCACTGGGCGTGGCACCATACTGCCCTGAGGAATCTGCTGCTTCCTGGATGATGTAATCAGCCAATGCACAGGTCTGGTCCGGAGACAGACATAAGACGTCCTCTTCAGAGTGTCTCTGTGAGAGACATAAAAATAACTGATTTGTTGGTGAGATGTTCAAAGCATCCGATGTACTCTGCTCATACATGCTCCTTAAACAGTGACCAAGAAAGATATGACATATATAACCTCATTGCCCTTAAAAGCCTGGCACTCCTGCCACTACCTTAGAAGCCCTTGTATCTCGTCCTTGCCATATCTTGGGTATGTGGATGCACGCCCACAGGAAGTCCAATACAGCCGTTGCACTAAAACTAACAGACAAAATGACATCAAGGTTAACACCAGATCAATTCATTTTATAGCTCTGCTATATGAATTATATACTTGTGATCACAATTGTGCTTACAGTAAAAACACACAAATCGTGGATGGTTCACATCTTGCAGGTTCACATATCGTAGAGAGCAATAATAGAAGGTTTACAGTTGCACATTGTAACATTTTTGTGAGAATCTAAAACGAAACATTGTAAACTCAACGTTTCAGATAGTATATTCCGCCTGTCATCAGGAGATATTAATAAGCACAAAATCTTAAGTATGTACGTGTACATCCATGCACAGAAAACATAAAAAAATACCAACTAAGTGTGCATAATGTTCTTCCTTAGTTAGCAGAAGTTTTGATGGTTAATGCATAAAACAAAAGGAATTTGATAGTAATTGATAAGAAGGCTATTTTTCAGAATTGATCACTAATTATTCCAGCTACTCACCTGTATGGATCTCTGGCAGGTCCCAGTAACCTATCAATACACCTGTGTAGTGTACCCCAGTTAGCCTGGTGGGTCAACAGTGCCAGTAGATACGCACTACCGATTCGCTTCCGACTGTCACCGACGCTGCTGGGGCTGTTTCTATTCTCGAGGGGTGCTGGGGCAAAGATAGCTTGTTGCTGTAGTTCAGGACATACCTGGCACGCCTCTGGATCCAGAAGAGCCAGCCAGTCAGTTAGAAGGCCTGATGTAGAAGCTAAGAGCTGTGGATGGCTGGAATGGTACAAGATGATTAGATGATTAAAGAAATACGTGGAGTCAGAATGAGTTGATTTTGGAAATTAAGTGATTTACAAAATCATGAAAACACACACAAAAATACAAATTTCAGGAAATTTACTTTTCAACCAAAATTCTTGGATACTATTGGGATAATAATTGTAAGACAAAGATATTAATTTTTGTTTTGGATATTCTGTGGACTTTTTAATTACCTTTTGATTTTACAATTTTGGAAAGAATCACCCGTTCCTTAAAAACTACAAGCAGAGCACAACACCAAGTTTTACCTAGAAGTCAGGGTGCCAGATGCTGTCGAGTGCTTCTGCTGTTGGTGCGTCAGTAGTCTGCTGAGCATGCCTACCCTTCGGTGGGCCGGTGAGGGTGCTCTTCTACCATGGAAAGCCGTCAGGCTGGTAGTAAGTAATCTCTCCAACTGGTTAGCGTCGCTGTCTAAGAGCTGCTTACAAGCTGCAAAACAATCCAGGAACAAGGAAAGTTTTAAGATGAATATAATTTCACTCTGTCTAAAGTGTAGTCCTTCAATTTCTACACTGAATTCCCCTGCGTCATGGTGATTTATTTCCCGTTCAAGAGTTTGTAAGAAACAGGGATGAAATTATCAAAGGAAAAAACCAGAAAATTGTTACCTTGTTCTAGTAGTTCATCGTTTGCAGGGGCTTGTCCATGTTTCAATGCCTTCACAACTTTCTCGATGGATTCTTGTTTGTTTTCTTGAGAATCTTCAGTCATCTCCTTCAGGGCTTGGTCAACTACAAGAAAACAAAATTTTATCAGTTCATTCATTTTTCTTTCGCCGTCTTTATTTTCTTTTTAATTTGTTTTTCCTGGGGTGTCAGGTTGGCGTAACCGTCCTCTCCTTGCCTTTCACCGCTGTGACCTCGATTCAAATCCCGCCTGGGCCAAATCCCGCCTTAGTCCCTTTAACAGTCCAAACATCCTAGATCTTTCACAAATCCATAGCAAGATTTCTAGTAGATATTGTAAAATGCCACTAAAGGTGAAGATTGTGTACCACATAGGTTAAGGTACAGTATTAGAATGCCGAAGATTTTGTAAGATTCAGGAAGGATGCAATGGCAATGAAGACAGGATGAGTAACTGCTTCATCAATTCGGAAGAGAAGTATCTTGAGAGACACTCACCGTTGAGGTCTGATGAGGCCACACTGAGCTCCCTTTGGCAGTGAATCACCATCTGTGGCAATGTGTCTTTCTTATTAGTAGATAGTCCTTCACAGAGGTACTGTACTAGCTCAGGGAAGGTAGAGGCACATCTGTACTTCCGCTGAAGTTTCTAAAAAAGAAGAAGTAAGCAGAGAGTCATGATTACTCCATCCGGTTAAAGGCAGCGCACAGCATTGGTTTTTGGCCATTCTGTATTCTTTATTTTATTTCTCGGGAAACATCAACAAATGCACAGACCAAAATTACAAAGAATGCATAAAATAAAAGCTTTAGATACAAGATATAATAACCAAGACAAAGAAAAAATGCCATTCAGCTCCCGAAGGATTACCCAAAAGAGACATTGTTCTTGTCGAGGGGTTTGGGGAGAGGTTTGAGATTAAATGCCTGCGGCTGCAGCAGCTTCAATAGACATGTGTGTAATTTTAAGCCGTAGCCTACTAATTTGAACACAGCCTTAGCAGCTCCATGGACATTGCTCTTACCTCTCTTGTGAGTAGCAGACTAAGTAACGGACAGCCGATGTCTGGCCGTGTGGTCAGCTGACTTGCTATGAGACTTCCATCCTTTAACATGCTTAGCAGACTCCTTGTAAGCATCTCAGAGGGTCTGTGTAGAGGATCTGTTCTAAGTCTCTGAATATCCTTCAGTATCTCCTGAGAAGATGCAACAGCGATAAGCAATTTTTTTTAAATGGAACAAATTTTTAATTGAAAAAATTATATTTGACTTTAATAATGTTACGGCTATTGACATGTGTGTAAAAGAAATAATCACCAATCAGTGTGCTTTGTCTCACCTGTTGTATGGTAGCAAACACCTGTCGCGATTCCTCTGACGATTCATCGTTAAATAACTGCAAGACAACAGTGAGATTGGTTGAATGTAACAAGATTAATATACCGTGACAAAGTACCTTGCTTAAGGGCACACGCATCATAACACCAGGCTGGGCCTAAACCAAAGACATGCGTAATTACCTGCAGACCACAAATTAAATGCAGCTGGCCACGAAACCACGGTACCTTATGCGGTCTTTTCAAGACTCAGCCAAGATGACAACATTGCTTTTGATTTCTTTTCTTCAGCATCTAAGCCAGTCTGACTTTGATGAGCAGCTTGGACCATTCCCTTTGCTGGTTGTCTTCAGGCAACCTCACTATCGACTCAGACATGTGCATTTTCTCTGCAGATTGCTCTTTGATATCATCTGAGCCTGTCTTACCTTGATGAGCAGCTTGGACCATTCCTCTTGCTGGTCGTCTTCCGGCAACCTTACTACCGACTCAGAAGTGTCCATCTTCTCTGCAGATTCCTCCTTAATCTCCACTTTGTCTAGAAAACCAAACCAACAAAATTAATGAAGAATGTCACAGCATGTAGCTATTAGGCAGAGTTAGATGCTAGGTTAAAAAAAAAGGCAGTTGATGAATTTCACCTTTGTCCTTGTCTGAGGGTTTTTCCACTCCTTTGGTCAGCAGTGTGTGGAACTCCACCCCTCCTGACGCTCCTCTCATCTGCTGGACTTCAACAAGTTGAGCCATGTAGGCCTTGTCTACTACCGCGTGTTCCATGGCTTGAGGATCCTGCTTGACTGCTGAGTCCAGGTGAGCTAGGAGCTCACTGAGAGGCAGACAAACAAACGGACAAGGATGTCTTAGTTATATAATGTCAAGCAAAAGAGGACCAGAGCAATAACAACGGGCAACCATGAGTGGGGTGTGTGTTCCCCTCTCTCCCAACCTTGGGTATAGTCTTGAGTCAACATGTTGTTTTGTATCGCTGCGACAGCTCACTGCCACAATCCACAAACCACCAAAAGACCATGATGGAAAACAACAAGAGATCTGTATGACCATTACCTCATACTGGCTGTTGGAATACCAAAAGACTGGATGAAGAGAACTAACTGGGCTGGTTCCAGATCCTGTAAAGCTGTAGCAACAAGTACCAAAGAATAAAAACAAGAAAAAACCTTAAATAACAAATGTCAAGAAACTCTAAGCAACCTTACGATGACAAAGTTTGGAGTTAGATCTAACTGCCATTTGAAAAAAGGAATTGTGTTTACTTTTACTTTCACAAATGGTTACAAAGTGTTGTCTACTGTTCATTCATTGAATGCATATGTCCAAACAGAGCCTTCTGATAGTTGAGGTAGATGGTAGAGCCTTCTGAGTGTGTATACGCCTCCAATTAAGGACCTCCTATTGTCCCTCTTTTGTTTGTACTTTAAACTTTTCAGGAGGCCTCCTATAGGTTTTGTACATGAATCGGAATCAGGAACCTTTTCGTAAAAGAGGACCCTATTGTCCTCTAAAAGGTAAGTAGGGTTGGCGTAGCGGTTCTTTCCTCGCCTTTCACCAATATGACTACTTTTTCTCATTGTCCTCTTTGTACAGGTTTCTTCAGGCTTGCGAGCTACAGTGCCTAGAGCGCTCTCGAGGGATTCTTAGTTTCATTACCAGAAAGAATAATGTTCTATGTCCCCTATTTCGATCAAAACAAATTTCCAACAAACCTGCTAAGACAAGGTCCGGCACGCTGGATCGTATCATCCTGAGTTTCAGCCAATCAGGAAGCAGCAAGGCATCCTCCGAGGTGTCCACTAGGTAGGCCTGGGGTGGGGAGCTATTCTCAGGGAACCAGGAGTGTAGCAAAAGCTGGAAGTCACTATCAACTAGAAGAGATTTAATATGAGAGTTTTCATTTAGTCAAATATTAAGATAGCTTCAACTTCATGGTCAATATTTTAAATGGAGAGCTGCCGTTATTGGTTTCAATTAGGCGCCATCTTGCTTTGCGACAGTACCAGTACAACAATCAACACACTGCATGCAATGTGTGTGTTAACCAGTGAAGCTCATGTCCCACCAAAGAAGGCATCAGTGCTTGATCAAATTATCTTGATAAGCATTTAACAAAGCCAGATTTCTTTCTGAACCTCAATGTTTTAAAAGATTAGGTGTTGGCACTAAAAAAAAAAAAAAGTATTGTTTCACAATGTTTTTTTTTTCCTCAATTTATCTGTAAGACAACAGAGAGTTGGGGTGTTACAGGTGTAAAAGGTTTAATGTGATGGAAGTATTTTGAAAGAAATAATCTTACCTTTGGGTTGTCCGTAGGTCAGCAGTATGACCATAGCATGAACAATCAAGATATGCATCGTGGCTGATTCACCTGTCTGCCAGTACAGGAATACTTGATCCTGGGTGTCGGACTATTCAGACAGGAAGAACAAAAAGAACACAAACTTTGTTATTTCATTAATTGTTCTTTCTTGGTAATGACAACAAGGGGTCCTGGAAGGTGCATAGACACCATTGTCTGAAGGCCAGAAAATTGAAGAAGTGGGTGAGTCTGGAGGGATTCGAACTTGGGACACACAGGTAGAAAAAGGAAAGTACGACCGATTGCCTCAAGAATCATCGAAAAATACATTACCGCTACTACATAATGCATGTACATGTACAGTATTGATGTACATGTTCCGGCACCACATAACGACCGAGGGGCGAGACACAAAGGAGAACAAAGGAAACAAAAGCCCCTCGGTCGGCGGTATGAATGGACAAATTCGGTCCTCGATCGACGGTGCAAGCGCAAAGCAATACAAAGAAAACACAATATCGAGCCTCGATCGTTATGTGGTTCACGACTGGATGTACATATACAAATTATACACACACAGCGAGTCAGATTTGCACTTCTGTAATGATTGTTCTCGACTTTGCAGTGGTCTTTTTGCACGATTCAAAGTTTGCAAACTGGTTACACGGGATAGATAACTTGATTCAGGTATTTCTTTACAATAAAAAAAAGAAGAATTCTTGCAGATGTTTGTGGGTTAAATAATGACAAGAATTTAACTCAACAAAAGATTAACCGCCACTATCTCAGTTTATTGACACAATAAAAAAAATACGCAAACATTTTCCGAGTGAGAGCCTCCTAACTCGGAAACCTTCTAGTAGGATGCTCAAGTCATGAGATCTCAGGGAATTTACTGAAAAACAGATGTTCCAATGAATGGTTCCAACGACATAGGTTACATTTTGTAACTTTACCCAGCTATATCCCTCTTCGTTGGGCTTGGTCGCTTTCAGCAAGTAGCGGCTGAATATTTTGATCATAGCTGCCAAGGTGACATCAGCTACTTCGTTGTAGGTGTCGCGGGGCAAGATGCAAGATACGATGGTTGGTCTCTCCACTATCAACTGAGCAAGATCCTACGACACGTGAACAAGAAGAAATAAAAAGACATCAGCATAACGAACAAACCAACCATGATAGTCAAGCTATTTATTTTCCCTAAATTTGTTTATATCTCTAATTATTGTAGTCATCTGTTCTGACAAGTCTCCAAGTCACAGGTCCATTCATAAGTCCAGCAACAATAAATTATAAATCCATCACAAGTCCCGTAATGGTAATACCAGATAAAGCATCTCAAAGGTATGTCGCTGAGATGAAAGATCAGGAAAGGTGTTTCACTGAGGATCAGGAAAGGTGTGTATCTGAGATGAAAGATCAGGAAAGGTGTGTCGCTGAGATTCAAGATCAGGAAAGGTATGCCGCTGAGATGAAATATCAGAAGGTTTTTGTGACTTTACATAGGACTGGTCGACTTGTGATGGGCCTGTGAGGACTTATGATAGACTTGACTATGGTACTAAGGGCAAAGAGTATTAAGCATCGGACTTACCACTGCCAAGTCATTAAGATCACTGACTGGAGCAAACTGCGACAGAAAAACGACATAAGCGCTGAGTGATAATGGATCAGTCTCAATCTGGCATGCCTGGAGATGACAAACATTGACAATCATAAAATCAATGAAAAGCTGAAAGACCATCTTTCAACCACTTCCTGATGGAATTATTTTGACCAAAAACATTGTTTTTTAAATACAAAATATAGCACATAACTTTTAAATCAAGTGATGCACCACAAATACTGACTGTAGAACAATTTTTACAATACTTGTATCATATTTCTCAACGAAACTTCATATTTTGCCACATTCCGAAGCCCCGTCATGCAGCAATATTTTCTGCTATGACAGGGTGAGGTGGGGTTGGGTGGGAGTTGGGTGACGAGGGAAGGCTTGAATGTTGAGGGAACGTTTGAAGTAATGTACCTGTCTAAGAGCAGTAGCAGCAGTTGCCCTGACAGGGTCAAAGTGAGGGAGGGAGGCCATATTCTTCAACAGCCATTCATGCGATGCAATCAGTGTAGGGCAAGCCCAGGGTGGATCTTCCGTTTCCATGTCTTCCTCCATTGTGTTTTTATCGTCAGGCACAGATAAGACCATCATCAGACCCTATGTGGGAAACAAATATGACAATGGTCAGCAGCTCTAACTTCTGGAGTATTTTTTGTGTATTTCCTGAATTCTCTAAAATCCAATCACTTTGGAGGAACCAATTTATCGCAAGCTACAATAAGGGTATCTGGGCACTAGCTTTATTTAACTTATTGTATTCATGACCTGTTTGTCGTGTGATTAACTTACAATAACTCTGCTTGGTGGAAGTTGGGGATGTTAAAACAAGCCTTGGAGCCCGATCCAGCTAACCAGTACGACCCTATCGGTCTTACCTTAGCAGCTAGTGAGCGACTGGCTTGCTGCTGTGAGCTGAGACGTCTCAGAAAGTAATCCATGACTTCACAGCAGGTAGATGCTTGGGAGTCTGGTCCACGGACGAGGGTCTGGAGACGGGACAGTAACTGCTCCTGCTTGTCAATACGCTGACCAGGACAAACAATCAAAGGATTTATTCAAGTGAGAGGTTTATGCACCCATCTGCAGCCCCACCCTACCATTCACTCATGGCATCTTCTTTTTTTATGTCAAACCTCAAACCACCCGATTACGGTTCCAGCAGCTCCACCCACCCTTACCTGTTTCCTCTTGGCATCTTGTTTCTCGATTTTGAACCCCAAACCACCCGCTTACGGTTCCAGCAGCTCCACCCACCCTCACCTGTTTCCTCTTGGCGTCTTGTTTCTTGATTTTGAACCCCAAACCACCCTCTTACGGTTCCAGCAGCTCCACCCACCCTACCTGTTTCCTCTTGGCGTCTCCTTTCTTGTTCTCCTCCTCTGCTTCAATGTCTTGGTTGTCATTCAGGAGGAACTCGCAGAGACACTGCACCGGTAGAACATCCAGAGAACCCTCGGCAGAGTTGACTAGTTCAGCCAGCCACGGCATAGACTGTGATGTGCCCTGTATGAGTCCAAATGAAATAAAACCATCACAGTGGATTAGGTCTATGCTAAATTCAACCTAATAAAGAAACAGACAGGCGATTGCTGAAACATAAATAGGTAACTCAGTTAGTAGAGCACTGGAATGGTATCTTAGAGGTTTATTAACTCAGTTAGTAGAGCACTGGAATGGTATCTCAGAGGTTAGTAGAGCACTGGAATGGTATCTTAGAGGTTTATTAACTCAGTTAGTAGAGCACTGGAATGGTATCTTAGAGGTTAGTAGAGCACTGGAATGGTATCTTAGAGGTTTATTAACTCAGTTAGTAGAGCACTGGAATGGTATCTAAGAGGTTTATTAACTCAGTTAGTAGAGCACTGGAATGGTATCTTAGAGGTTAGTAGAGCACTGGAATGGTATCTTAGAGGTTTATTAACTCAGTTAGTAGAGCACTGGAATGGTATCTTAGAGGTTTATTAACTCAGTTAGTAGAGCACTGGAATGGTATCTTAGAGGTTAGTAGAGCACTGAAATGGTATCTTAGAGGTTAGTAGAGCACTGGAATGGTATCTTAGAGGTTAGTAGAGCACTGGAATGGTATCTTAGAGGTTAGTAGAGCACTGGAATGGTATCTTAGAGGTTTATTAACTCAGTTAGTACAGCACTGGAATGGTATCTTTTATTTGTGGTTTGTTTGACGAATGAAAATGTTCTCAACATTATAGCTGGTAGTCTGTACCTGTCTCTGTATAATGTCCAATAGGAAGTCTGGGGACCGGCTTCGGCACAGCATGTGACCGAGATTCAGAACTTTATTGAAGTGTTGGAGTTGCTCCAGTACTTGGGAAGGAGGCCGCCTTGCTATACCACTGTGTACATGATGGAAAATACATTAATCAATAATCAATGACTGATAAGTAATCATCAGCGACTGATGAACTAATATTCCAGTCAATCATCTGTCTGTTGTTCATTTTCCAAACTCAACAAACGTGTTTAGAAGCCTCGTAGATAAAACATTATTTGCAGTAAACATTCTACCTCAATGGTGAATTTAGCCAAAAATTCTGTTGTTTCTGAATCATGAAATCGGGGCGCGTTGTTTTTGCTGTTAGTTGACTTACTTGGGGTCCATGCGTATGACCTGTGTCAGGAGTAGACTATTGGCCTCTGTGATGGCCACTCGAGCTAAGTGGTTCTCAAACTCCAAGATCTCTTGCTTCTCAAGTGCAATCACCTTTAACAAAAGAAACCAGCATATTACAGAATATGGTTCCAGGGAGCTTTGTGGATGATCCCTACCATAAACATGACCAATTAACCCCACAAAAACGAGGACTGTTTCCCAAACCCAAGCTTTTGACTCCGTCTCCATCATCATTGCCAAAACTAAGCTGGAGTTTGGAAAATGGCCCAGAAGTAATAAACTTCAGGCATTAAACCAGACTGTGGAGACAGTTTGCAGTTTGCTTTGGTGCGAGTTCTGACCTGGAGTTCCTTCGTTCTGACGTCCTCTTGTGAGCGTTCATCAGGGGCTGCTGTGGGTGGGGGGTACTTGAAATTGCTGCCAGAAAAAAAAATTAAAAAAAATAACGTTAGATGAATGAGTGACAACAGATTACAAAATGCATCAATATATGTGTCTCTTTAAACGTGTTCTCATAGGCATTCGTGAATGCAATGCAACAAATACAGCCTGACGTTCGTGTTTTTCTTCATGAACAAATTACTGACTTACTTTGTCATGACCATCTCCATAAAACAACGTAGCATTGGATACCGTTCCCATGCCGACAAACCTAACGATATAAAAACAAACGAGGCAGATTCAACAATAAATCTAAAAATTCTATTTTACACCCCAAAAACCTCCAAAAAAAGAGGACAATTATTAGTTTTATCCAGTTCGCGTCAGACTTTCCAAATTTTAATAAGGATCAACATGTCACGAGCAAGGCCGGACAAATCTGTCATCGACCGGCTCGCAGCGAGTGAGACTGGAAATACCAGGGTGTGCTAACCACAGATGCCAGCCTGAACCCGTCTGGTATCGAGGTTCATGAAAAATAAACCAGGTGCAAACTGGGTATTAGAACAAATCTTAGACTTAAGGAGCCAGACTGACCTATGTTGGTTGGATTGAACGCGGTGATGACGACCAATAAGATCCATCCTTTCCAATAGAGATTAGAGATTGCCAGACTAGGCGGTGAGTAACTGTGGAAATAAAACCCAGATTTCTCAGAGGTAAACACAAATCACAGACTCAAGTTGCCAAAGAGAGAGTTTCAGAATTTGGAATGCTGATGGCACCGTTGCGAAAAGGCACATCATCTCAGAAACTGCCGGAGTTAAAGATTTCTGCCTCTTTACTTTCATTTTTTTACATGTTGAAAACAAATACCTACAGTGGAATCGATGTTTGTTTATAATTATTCAGGGCATTTATAGGGTAGAGAGCCTACCCTTGTGGTAGCTGGATGTTTTCAGGGTGATGGTAGGCACACAGATTCAGCACTGCATCTATTAACTGGATTCTCTCCACCTTCAAAACTGGGAAATCTACGGTAAGGAGAAAAACTTTGGTTAGGTGACCCAAGTTTGATCCGAACTCAAGGTTTTTTTGTCTGCATGTTGTCTTTTAACCTAAAGTGATGACTCAAAGTCACAGTGATGAATCACAAGATGTAACAAGTCATCACAAGATGTCACAAGTCTGTCTTCTGTCAGTTCACACAATACTGACCTTCAGCATACAGCACCGCGGCCCGTTTGACTAACTTATCGGCAAGCTCTAAACCATCCGCAGATGGTAACGGTAGCTCACGTGACAAGCCCATCACAAGAACCCTCATTAAGGTATCCTCCTGAACAGGGACTTCAGATAGTAGGGACAGCAGCAATCTGAATCAAGGAAAACACGGTGAATAGAATCACAGAGAATATATTTAATGTACGGCAACGAGACAACCACTGTACCACTCAAGGATTTCACGTAAAGTCCTGCCATTCAACAGTGGTAGATATTAAAGAACCCAAGATGGGCTAGCACAAACATCCAGGATGTCAGAGTTAAAGACGGATGGTGTTGGTTACTTACGATCTGTCAGATTCTGGTGGCCAGTTGTCTTTGCTGCAGTAAGATTCCGATGGCTCAACGAACAAAACTTTCTGCAAACTACAAATCATAGAGAAAGAAGCACATGACTAAACAATCTGGTGCAGGTAAACTTATCATTTCAGAAACTTGTCTAACTACACAACTCAACTGTAGTCGTTTCTTTTGGAGCAAAATGCTGGAAGCTAATTTGATGGATCTGTTCAGCATGGGATTCTAGCAATATCTCACCATTGGTTGAAGTCTTGCTGGTTGGCTTTGAACATCTTGGGTGTTACGGTGTGCAGCCACCACACGGCATCTCTCTGCATGACAGAGGCTTGGTTCTGAAAGGCTCTCAGTACATCCATGTCTGTGATTACAAAAAATAAAAACTAGCAATCTTAGATCGGAGTGAAACCTTTCCTAATATTTGACTTGTTGGTACATTTCCTTTGATCCCAGTGACAGAACTTTTTACTAATTTTCCAACTCATTAACATACCTTTCCCCATCTTTCATGGCCGTGACATACATTTCCCCATCTTTCATGGCCGTGACATACCTTTATAATCAATGGTCTTAGTGACAGAACCTTCCTGATCTTTCATTTCAGTAACACACCTTTCCTGATCTCTCATCTGAGCAACACACCCTTCCTGATATATCATCTCAGCGACACACCCTTTCTGATCTTTTATCTCAGCAACATGCCTTTGAGATGCTTCATCTCAGCGACATACCTTTATAATCAATGGTCTTAGCGACAGAACCTTCCTGATCTTTCATCTCAGCGACACACCTTTCCTGATCTCTCATCTGAGCAACACACCCTTCCTGATATATCATCTCAGCGACACACCCTTTCTGATTTTTTATCTCAGCAACATGCCTTTGAGATGCTTCATCTCAGCGACATACTTTTCCTAACCTTAAATCTCAGCAACACACCTTTCCTGATCTTTCATCTCAGCGACATACCTTTCCTGTCACCTCTGGTGTACGCTGCCACTGCTTCTTTTATCACTGGGCTGACACTAAGAAGAGCAGCTAACACAATCAGGTCAGTCAGAGAAAGGAGCATACGATCCTTAACAAAAAAATCAGTACAACAATTATTTTAGTGTATAATAAACTCAGAACCCACTGAAGGCATAGGTTGGGTATATTAATAGGAGATGGCCTAGAAACCACACTAAGAAAAAAATCTCACAAAAGAATGGGCAAAGAATCAATCCAACACTCCAATAAATTTACCTTAAATTGGGCCTCTATGTCAATGAACTGTTTGTCTGTCCTTTCCTTCATGAGGCCCCTGCAGAATGCTGGGAAGTCCAGGTCGTAGCGCAACGATTTGACGATCTCTCTAAACAGCGCTCTCACGGCCCGTAGATAGTCCTCTTTGTTCATCAGCAAATCTTGGAATACGTTGGCCAAGTACTTGAAGGAAAACACAACAGCACAGGCATAAGCACATAGTTATTACAACAATACTTTTTCTTTGGATAATTTTTCATCTTTAATAAACAGTATTTTGAGAGCTTTCTTTTCCTTAAAAAAAAATTCTTGTGTAATTTTTAGGCACTGAAAGAAAATACTGGCATTTACAATGTAGTAAGCTATTGCAGAGAAAGTTACGAGATGGCATTTTGCATCGTCACAATAAAGTCTCAGCTTCCCCCCCCCCCTTTACCACCCCCCCCTCCACCCTTACCCCCTTACCCCACTCCCAACCCTATGTCACACCCTATTTACCTTGGCTGTTGCCTCTGGTGAATGCTGGAATATTGTCACCAGTAGAGGCATGTTGTTGGGATTGCGCGAGTTGGACAACTCATTGTAGATAGTATGCTTCAGAAGGGTGGACAGGTTGTCAGAATGCTGGTTCAATAACTCTCTGTGAAGGTGGGGTACAAGACCAAGAAGTACGAACTCAATGCACATGTCGGGTTAAAGCTTGATATAATAGATTCGAACTGACCAGTCAAATCAAAATCAGTTATCAAATCATTGTCCTAATGACCACCCATTGTAGGGCATTGCTTGTCCGCACATGCCCCCGATATTACATTTATCACAGTTTTGACCCCTTGTTTTAGAAAATGAAGTTAACAGTTTTTATTCTGTATACACTTCAACTTGAGTTTAAAAAAAATCCCTCCCACGAATTGTTTTTAAAAAATTCGCGAAGAGATTCAGTTTAAAATCTTTGGGAAATGACAGAAGGTTGTTTAAATAGAAAGTTGTTAAAATCTTAAAATTGAATTTTCAGTGAAAATTGTTGTTTCTACTCATAACTCAAAAATCCATAGTGCGACTTTATGCTCATTTTGTGCATTTAGGTCGTATATGTATGAGATCAGGAGTTCCGTCTAAAAATGCAATTTGAACAATGTTAGCGGAGATTTTAAGGTTACTTACTTCATACTGAGCATGTAGTGATTAATGAGAGGCTTAGTCTTGAGACGAATCTTAATGAGATGACCTATAACCTCTACATCCTCCTGGCCATGGGTGTCAGAGTTCAGACAGACAGCCATCAGAAGCTCCTGGGCAGGCCGTGTCAGCTGCAATAAACAAAGATCATTGACTAAGGCTAGGTTGGAACATATAACCGTTAGAATACGGTACTAGTGCTCTACCAACTAAACTAATGTCGAGATGGTAATGATCACTTAGACATGATACAGATTTGAAATCAACAAATAAGCACCCATCGGATCCAATTTGAAATTGACTGACAACATTTTCAGTTGATCAAAAAAAAACTGAAGCAGGATTAGAACCTGCCTCCTGTATATGCTCTTAGTTCATCAGCTCTGCCAAGTCAGCCATCAAATGCAATCTTGGCATTCTCCACTTAAAAAAAAATATGTCTTTGTATAGATATAGATGTGCCTCTTTAAAACATTGAAGTACTGTGAATGACGTTTTACCCCATCATGAGCTCTGATATCTAACCTTAGGGTTCTGCAGCCACATCTCTAGCCTTGCTGCTGCTAGGAGTCGCACCTCAGGAAAGCCACACGCTGCAGTCAGGACACGCAGCAGGTTCCTAGGTGTGTCCATGCCTTGACGGCGAGTTAGCTGGTCACGAACAAAGTCTACCACGTAGGTCTCTATGCTGTCCTTCAGAAGACTGTATCTATTTAAAAACAAAACAAACAACAAACATTAAATGTAAACTCTTTTTATAAAGTGAACAAAAGAAATTGGCAAGGCAAGACTTGAACCTGCGACTTCTGGAATACCGGACTGGTGCTCTACCAACTGAGCTAGCTTGCCCTAAGTTGGCGGTATCTTTGTTCAAGAGCGCTAGTGGTTTATTTGTTATTATGAAATATTTTATCAAAGTTCTTACGAATTGTTTAGGGGGAGTGTGGCCTAGTTGATAAGGTTCGTGACTCATGATCAGAGTGTCAGGGGTTCAAATCCAGCTGCTCGCCATACGTTGTGTCCTTGAGCAAGCCACTTCACCCCAACTTGCCTCTCTCCACCCACGAGTACAAATGGGTACCGGTACTAGCTGGGATGGACTAGCATCCGGTATAGGGGAATACAAATATTCTCAGTTGTTTTTGAGTTAAACAACGGTCTGATGAGCCATAATAGATGGGAGAACTAATGAAGTAATGGCTTTGTTTAGGTCTTGAGCCTATTGGCTCGTGACAGACTTTGATTTGATTTGCTTAGGAATTGTGAATTGAGCGTGATCTTTCTTATACCTTGGAGTCACTCCTTCTGCTTGTAGGTTTGCAGATAAGTCTATATCCTCGCTGGGTTGGTTAGTGGTTGACTCTGAAGACAGATCACTGTCATCACGAAGCGGACTTCCACCTGACACAATCAAACCAGGATTTAGTCCAGCACAGACATTATGATCAACATTAAAAAAAATTCCAAGAGCTTATCACTTGCTTGAGTGGGACTCAAACTTCCAACTTCCGGCCAACTCGTGCAGACTACTTACTACTCATTCATCGAGCTTGCCATCGTTGGCTGGTTAGTATCGTAAGGGTGACGCCTTCCATGACCTTAGATGAATATTCAGGGTTCAACTATTTGGTTTAGGTGAACTTGAATACAAACAAGAGTTTACCCAAAACAAATACCGACTTCTTTTTGTGTCCTCAACATATTAAAAGTGCAAATAGGAAAAACCTCTCAGCAAGACTCCATTTCACAATTTGGGTGAGCATTTGTGGAAAGCCTACTTTGGAGGTCGGGAGTGCTGGTGGAATGGCGTATCTGGTCAATGGGCATCATGAGGTGACGAGGTGGCATCTTGGTACCAAAAGCCGTCTGGATGTTACTGCAGAACTCACGACAGCTGAAATGGTCTACCCAGACCCGCTCCCCCATGGCATCTTCAAGGTACACCTACAAAGTCATTCGATTTTTAAACTTTCAATTTGTAATCGTATCGGATGTTGGAGCAAATTGTGTTGCAGCTCATAAATTTGGCCGTGGTGCCACTTCAGCCTAAAAACACCCCCCATCAACAAGACTAGACAAAATCGACCACACATGAATATCAAATATTGACACGATAAAGAAAGAACTTTGCAAATTTACAAATTACGTAATTCAATTAGTGATTTTGCAGCCAATTTATTACCGACTTTGTTGAAATGTGACTATGAGACAGCCAAGACATGATTGTAACACAGATCCAAAACTTAAGACGATAGACAGGAGTACAGTCCTCAACATATAAAAGTGTTGCGGTTTTCGGTGACATGCTATTTACTCAAGTAGAATAACATTTCAAGCGATATCTTTCTTCTCTTATAGACTGGGACTCACCTTGACAAATGCTATGGGCCAGTTATCCTCATAGAGGTAGGCATGCATGAGGAGGTTACAGGCTAGCACAGAGACCAGAGGGTTGCCTTTACTCTTAAAACTTAAGCTGATGTCTCGTTTGAGCAAGCCGCAGACATACTGGAATGCAAACACAAGGTCAGTTATATGAACATCGTGATTCCAAAAAATGCAAAGAGAGTGAATAGGTAACCAGAAGGCAAATTGTTTCATGAAATAGCTGTATAGAATTTACACAAAAACTTGGAATTTTAAAGGTATGGTTATCCCATCACAAATAGAATTACATTATGCAAGAGATATTGGGTCAACATCTTAACCAGAAAGATAATTCTAGTTGAAATAGGAGCATTTTAAAAATAGTCTTTGACCCTCTGAACATTTGGTACACGAGAACAAAACGATGTTGCCACAAGGATACAAAGTGGGTTCATCATGTGAGTATCATGGAATTCTTTAAGGTCTTACATCCACAACGTCTTCCGATTCAAACAGCATGGGTTTGATCTTGGCCAGGTACATCAAACTAAGGTAGAGCTGTGATCCCGGCTTTGCCCGAGTGCTCTTCAACATCTTGAGGGCACCACACAGTAGACCGTCGATGCGGTCATCATCTTCTGCTCCGTCAGCATCTAAGACTTGATCTAAGAGCTCTGAGGCTGGCACTGTCGAGGAAAAACAAAAGTGGAAGGGTGTGAGGAGTTGGGGTCTGGGGTCTTGGGGAGGTTATATCCTCCCTGTAAATTCCCAGCTAACATCCCACTATCCTATTTACTGCACTCCCCAACCCACAAGAAACAACGTTGCCCAAACTATCCACTGAATTCAAGGGGCCTGTGACTAACAAACAGTTCTCCTTTACCCTCCCTTCTCAATTCTCCTAAGTCCTCATGGCCAACAGTCAACACTTTTGTTGAAGTTGGCCCAAGTTCTACCGCGAATTGACTCTTGAAAAAAGACAAATTTTTTATTGAGTTTACGGTTAAACGTGCAGTGATGCACTACGATATTTGATTTTGGCTTTAAGCCGGCTTAATGTTGAGCAAAGTCGACAAAATCTAGGTGAAAAAGTGTCATTTGTCTAAGAACCTTCGATGGTCTTGATTCCTGGCTTAATGACATGCTCTCCAGCCCCTCCTTTGCTACTCTCAGGCCCCCCTCGACCCAGAGGAGTGAAGGTCTGGCCGGAGGCCTTGGCAATCTTGTGAGGAGGTCCAGCTGAGGGAGTTGGAGCATCTCGCTTCCACTCTGGGTTGGGGCGGAGATCTGAGCCATCTTGCCCCCCACTTGGGCGGGACTTGGCACCAAGGGCGATAATCTCACCTGGAGGAAGGACTGGCCAAAGAAAACAAATGAAATAACCAACCTGGATATCAAATGTTGTCCGAATAAAAATGTACTTATATAAGAATAAATAATAAGAATTAACTTATTAAGAATTAAGAATAAAAGAAGAGTTAACTTAAGAATATAAGAATAAACTAATCTTGTTTTCATGAAGACATAATCGCCACAGCACAGACAATCAAACTCGCTACTATTGGAAAGGTTGTCGATGCTTCTTCCAAAAAATAGATTTTGTTTAACGATGATCGTTTCCATACAGGAATTAACACTTACGGTCTGTTACCGATCACGCATCGGCATTGCACAACTGTGCACGTGAGGAAACTGTGTGTTATCATTTATCGGACTGCCGGACAATCGTCACGGGTAGTTAAGCCACACAGTGATAGATTTATTATGGCCGGAAAATTATTCCACCACACAAACATAAGGAGTGTAGTATCTGACGGTTTTTATCTAAGCCTATAGACAGCAGAGGAACTCCGGGTAATTTGATTGACCAGTTCGTGTCCGGAAATTGGGCATATACGCGTAGGCCTATGCGTATTCGGCAAATAAATAACACAAATTGATATTTCTCTCCCTTACAAATCTAAATTTTACAAAAAAACTAAAAAACTACAGTCATACTTCTCCTTCCTGGCAGTTTCTTTCCAAGTTGTTTACTTCTTTCCATCTCGGCAGTTCAAGCCACAAGCGGCATAAGTCTTTTTATGACCAAAACAAACGCATTGGTCGGTAGGTCGCGATCGCCATGTTGAGTGTAGCCTTTAAACAAGGCCACATGTCTGATAGAGGTCGAGCGACTAAAAAGAGACTAATCGCGAAAACCTGAGTGAACGCCAGTGCGATTAGGCCGTATTTTTGAACGTAGAGGGCGCTGTGCTCACGGTATTTGGGGGTATAATTAAAAGTTATTAGGAGATAATTCACGTCAGTTTAAATATTCTTACAGCTCCAAAATATATATTTTTTCTAATATTCAACTTTTAGATAAAAGTAAAGTTACTAAAACTACTTCAATAAACGCGATTTTGCCTGCGTACCGTACCGTTGGGTACCCAGAAAATGGCGTCTTACAGCGCCCTCATTCGGCCAAAAATACGGCGCATTGCCCAGACCCCACCATCGAAATCAAACCAAGTAGAAGGATGTGTCCGTTCACGTTTCACGCAGCGCAATGGCACCGCTCGAGGGCGCCCGCCGCCATTTTGCGTAGTACAAGAAATCGCCTGCGCATACGTATTGTGTACAAGCTCCTAATTGCAATTATTGCAATTGGAGGAAGGGACGTCCAGAAACCAGGGTTTTATTGTTAGTTTTGGTGAAAAATATCTTTACATATATTGTTTATGCCCTTTTCCAAGTCCCATACAGACGTTTGATGACTTGAATATTGGAATAAGAGCGGCAGCTTGGACAGTAGGGGAGTTGAAAATTTAGGGGTTTTTTTGGGTTGCATAAAGACTAAAAGAGCTAGACTATTTGTTAAATATCATTTGTGGTATTAGGCTAGTTTTGTCTCTTTCTGTGATAGAAAGAATATATCAAATTATTTAGGCTCTATTTATATAAATCACTCCCACTTTCTCTTTACACACACTCGTAAATTCTCAGTCTTTCCACATAATTGTGAATACTTTCATCTTTATTAAGTTTTTGTCTCTACCAGCAAAAGTTAACCTTGGCATTGCGCTATGTATTACATGAATGTATACAGTACATATCAAAACATCCATGAACTATTGCAATGGTGGATATGAAGAAAAAAATCCTCAGTGGTGTGGAAAAAACTTTCCTACAAGCAAGCAATTATGGCACATTATGTTTATACCGGCACATTTCTTATTCATTTTAACACAGGGAAATAATCACGTACATTTGCATTTGACTCACTACAATTACAAAAGGCAAGATTTTCTCCTTTTTAGCACTCAAAACTTGAACATACTGCATTAATAAACTAGACATCAACAAGATATAATACATATGAATCAGTATTTCCCTCTCTTTGGTTTGTTCATGAAGCAGTCATCTGATTTCAGTGAAAACTTTTAAAACAGATTTTTACTCTATATTGTAGATGAAAGTTGCAATTTTCATTTAGCTCTAGCCCTTTCAGTTGGTAAACATGGATACAACCATTGCAACTACAGTTTTAATTCAATAGTGTAGAATAGATGACACTGCACATTGCACCATAAAATCATTGGACAATATTCTATAACAAAACAGGGATCGTTTGTATACACCGTAAACCTCTGTATACAGATTTTCATACAACATATGTAAATTCCTTATCTAATTTGACGAAACAATTTGTTTGTACACACATGTATGTGGCACTATGCCATCACCGAATACATTATCCATTATCAAGAAACAAACGCACAATTGTAAATAGCTTTGGTAACCATAAGTGCAACCAATAGGATATGAAGGCACAAGTACAGTGATCAGAGTCAAGTTAAAAATAAAAAAAATTAAGAAAATCCCTTTCCCTGAAACACGTTGACAATAATCCAGTTGTTTTGTTATTTCTTTGATGCCTCTTTCGCAAATTCTAATCTCAAATCTAATTTATGCAATCAGATTAAAATACCTAAACCTGTCAGACAGAAGACAGGCTAGTGCCAATAATAGAATCACACAATTCCTTTCTCTCTGGGTAAGCCTAGATGTATAAAACACAAATTAGACCAATAGGGCAAACATCGTATATTATCCCTGTAGTGCACAATGACATTCTGTCATTTCAGTAGGAAGGAGAAGGAGTTCGTTGGACCCCACTCGTACTCGGTCGCGCGTTCACCCCAGGTATCTAGACTCATCTCGGCCGCTTAGCCAGAGTCACGAGGCCTTGTCAAAAAGCTATGTTGAGTGCAGCTTCGCGCAATACGCGCGAGTACACACTGAGGGCGCTCCATAGGATTTGTTTACTTTAATTCTCAACTCGAAACCTTTTTTTGGACCTCGCGTAATAACAATTGTTGGTTGTTTGTGTACAATTACAAAGTAGAGCCTGAAAGTTGACCCCTGGTGGCGCGCTTACGGACGCCTCGTATAGAAAAAAATAGGTAAGACAATAATGCTGGTTTCCTTTAAACCAGATGTTTGAAATTGGATAAATAAACACTCAATCCAAAACATAGAAATGTTGGAGATTTCAGGACCTAAAGTACCCCTTTAAAATAGATGTGTGCACAATCATCGATCGAGTCACCCTTAGCAGTTGCTATGGCGCCGCGGCCTTAGTAACTCACTTGATCAGTGTATTTTAAAGGTAGATAGGCCTACACCATTGGTAATTGCTTGAATTATCATGAATGGGTGGATTTGAGAGGGGGGGGGGGTGTTATAGTAAATATCGTTTAACTGACCTGTCCGAAGTTTTACAATCTTGGATGCCGAAACAATCACGAAAAACTGCGTTTGTTTTCAACCGGCTTCGGGCAGTTACTCTTATGTTATTATTAGGCTTTTTCGCGATCGCGAATTTTGTTTTATAAAATCCTTTTTTTAAAGAATAATTACAGGATATCTAGCAGAATCATTTTGCTGGATGCTCAGAGTCATTATTTACTTTTAAATAAGTAGGATATTTCCTAATAATTCGGTAGTACTATTTTCGATATCTGCAAATGGTGTATCCTACCTTTAAGAAAGAGAGGCCAGTTTTTACCTGTGAGTGCGTGTACAATCTTTTACCGTGCCAAGGTAAAACCAATTATTTGATAATGCACGTGTTGACCTATGATACGCATCAGTGGGTAAACATTTATATAAAGGTGTTGCGTGAATAATAATGTATATTATCATAGAATTGCAATATTATTAGCAATTCTCCCAGCCATCAGGTTGTAGGGTTCATTCCTCATTGTTCTAGTTTCGCGGAGAGTCGTTGACTACACTTCCGTTTGCCACACGTTGAAGCTAATGTCGCAAGTTCCAAGTTGGTTGAATTGTTGACTGAAATCACCGCACACGAATTTGCTGTTCAGTGGAAATTATACACTGTACATGTACATGTATTCAATAAATGGCGAAGTGTTGTTTTAAATCTGAGAAAATAAATCGCTACATGTACTGGTATTTTAATCGGTTTGTTTGGACCGCCGCATATTTGTTGCTGTACGTGTAATTGGTCATATTATCACATGATTTTTAAACTGGCCTGTGTTGTACTTCGACTGTCTTGTTCGTATTATTAATTGTATTTTGTACGTGTATAAGTTTTCCAAATACAGCATTGCTTTGACCGTATTATTATAATTAGTGGAATTAATTATTATAAATTAAACTTTGCCCATCTAAGACCGTTATTGGCTCTTAGCGATCACCCGTATCATCAATCATTCAGTTTGTCTATACAGCCTGGTTGGTGTATTATGTTCCTTACACTCAAACCAGGGGTTTGCGCTTAGTACCGCCTACTCACAGCTCTCAGTCTCGGACTTCTGTTGAATAAGATCAAGTTTATTAGCAATCAAGGCTTCATGGGTAACACATTAGTATTAATAATAATAAATGCTGCATCCGCGGTTCTATAATAGAGCCAATATTTTAGGGGGCTAGACCCTTCGCAATTTCTAACTTTCGCAGATCCAGTATACGTATTTTCCAGAATGTACCTTTTATTGCCTTATTTTCTTCTCTTCTTTTTTTTGGGGGGGGGGGGGGGGGTAGACAAAAGCGAACAAAGATGCTGACAATTAATTACAAGGCGCTGGCTGTGTTGTACTGTGCTCATATGATGCGCGATATGATGCGACAGAGGGAACCCCAGCTATATGAATACGGCTATCGTTAACGTAATTATTTTCTTAATAATAATAATAATAATAATGCTAGTTCTTATATAGCGCTTTTAGACTCCCACAGTGGGTGTATCAAAGCGCTTTATTATTACCCCGGTCATTGGGCCCATGAAACATTCCAAATACCATCTCAGCTCCCTGGGGAGTATACAGCTTGATGCTGCCATTTCGGCGCAAAGTAGCTAAATCAACCACAATAACCATCTCTGCCCTCACAGGTACCCATTTACTCCTGGGTGGAGAGAAGCAATGAGTGACAAAGTGCCTTGCCCAAGGGCACACGCACCATAGTCCCGGGCCGGACTCGAACCCACAACCTATAGCTCTACATACAGATTAAATGCTCCAGACCACGAGACCACGGCTTCTTTGCCAAATGTTCTTGTGGATTATTCTAACCACAGAGCGAGGCTGAAGGGAAAACCGAGTTACATACGTACGTACGTGCAAGAACCGCTACACGAAATAGTTTATTGTGACTCAAAGGCCGAGTTCGGGCGGTCCGTTCTTGACACGCGAACTCTGTTCTCGCGCTCGAACGGCGGGAACGCAACCCGTGAACACTGCACTCGGAACAAGAACACACACCACCTATCTATCAGGGTTTTGCAAGAACAAGTTACGCGTGTCAAAAACAGACCGCCCGAACTCGGCCAAAAGGGCCGGTTTGTTTGCTGCCACCACGCGTCCGAGTATCCCATCGTGCATACGAAACAATACATAAGTAAAATTTGATAATTAATAATCTAACAAATTAGTACTTAGTAAAACTATATATATATTCGATTTTTGTTTTATATTTCTATTAACAGTATATACATGTTTTGTGTGTGTTATATTGTGCTCTCTAAATGTATAATGTTTACCGATTTCTTAATATATAAGAGGCTAAAATAATAGAAGCCTTGACCGAAGAAGTCCGTCGCAAACACTGTTCTAAAGCTTTGTGTCCGCTAACGTTCTCTTGTCCGATCTGTGATTGGTTGACTGATGGCCTCGTTTCCAGGCTGTTTCCATTTTTCTTGCATGAAAGAAGACGTAGATGGAAAGAGAGTAGGTCAGAAGACTAGCGGACAGCAAACCGATCTTGACCTGAACATCGCACACAAAACATTAATATAAGATATCAGTAACAGCTATAGTCCATTAAAAAGCAGATCATTAAATATAATTCGTGGTATGCGGATAAGTCTGGCGGATTAGACTACATAAACACCACAAGGATGAAAGAAATGGTTTTTATGCGAAGTTTAGTAACAGGAAATTCTGAAATAGAGTTACGTACTGTACGTTTACCAAAATGTGTGTGTGTTCATTATACATCCGCCACTTGAACCCATTTTTCATGCGCATGAGCGCAGCGAATTCGAAAGAGCATGTAAAGAACGGACTTATTCGGTGTCATTACCCAGAAGTCATTATCTTCGAGGAGATCCTGTGTGATGATGAAGAGTGGATACTGCAACAGACTGAATACTGCCGACATCAGGACCATCAAACCATAAAGAGTGCCAAAATACTCCATGGGAAAACTAGATAATTGCAAAGGAATAAACCACGACAACATAAGTAATTTAACTCTTAACTCTATAAAAGGAGCATTGTTTGAGTCGTGAAATAAAGGCACAAGTACCCACTCTATTGCCAAGAAAGAGTTAAAGGCAATAGACCGTATTATTGAACGTAGGGGTAGATTGATTCACTAACCTATTAAAAGTCCTGCTACAGACATTGCCCAACATTAATATAAATAATAGTGTCGATAAAAATTGTTTTAAGAACTCTTACAATAGAGAAGTTCCCGAGGCTGTCAGGCTGTACACAAACGATCTGCCCATTACAGAGAGAACAAAGGTAGCGTATTGAACCTCCAGGATGGGTAATATACCACACAGGCAGAACACTAGACAAATGGTGGTACTGGTTGCATAGGCTAGGGCGGCATCCTTTTGATCACTGTAGGGACCACGCCCTCGAAGTCTCTCTATGGATAACAAAAGTCACGTGGTAACATTCGAGAGCCAATTGCTTACAAGGAAATGCAGGTTAGGCAACCAGGTCATTATTATCAGCAAAAGAGACTTCGGAAAACTAAGAGATTTAGTTTCCTAAGTTTTTGTTTATGCTCCAGTCTCTGGAAACCAATAAATATTTGTTGTGATTACGGTTTGGCGTTGGGGTATTTACCAAACCGAGGCTTCAGTATCAGACGTGGCCCTAAGGCCACTGACTCATCTTGACCGTTTTTGTCACCGATATATATACCCACACCTCACCTTCTTCCTTGTCTTTGTCTAAGCAGCGATGTCTGCGTTTATTCCTGCTAACAATCATCCCACTGATTGGTGCACACAGGATCCCCCCTAGCTGAATGAAGGCTAGTGCGTTGGTGTACGAACTCACTGAAACCCCGAAGGAACAATCATTAGTAAAACCTAAATTACAATTCTCAAATTTCGTTCAAATGTTGGCATTTATGCTGCTCTCACACTGTGGCGAATATGCTAGCGAATGTGCTTACGAATGTAAATATTTGACAACCGCTCAAACTTCGCAACATTCGCCGTGTCTTCGTGAGCGTTGGTAACAAATCATCGGAACGTTCACAAGTCATTCTCCACCTCCTTACGAAGATCGGTCAATTTAGGAAGCGCTTCCTAAATTTCAGCGAATGTTGTGAAGATGGTCATTCGCCGTCGATTTTCGCAAGCATTGGTAAGCCATTGGTAACGTTGGTAAAGCGTGCGTAAGCGTTGGCAACATTCGTTAGCTATTCGTAAGGCATTGGAAAGCATTGGCAAGCGTTGGTAAGCATTCGTAATATATTTGTGAGATATTTAAGGAGAGGTCGAGGGACGACCGAGGACGACCGAGATGAAAATATTCACTATCCAATCGCAATTTTTGGGCGAATTTACCGCGAATTCAAAGATTCATATTCGCAAGAATATTCGCCACAGTGTGAGAGCAGCATAAACGTGTTCACTGAATCTCTCCAAATCTACTGTTATCTTTTAGTGTCATAAACTGACACCAATGCCGCACACCCATCCAATTGAGTTATTGGCACTTAATTAACCTACCAATCTTCTTGTCATTGTTTGCAAGCTTGTTCAGCATCGGGTTCAGCGTGCTCACAAAAAACAGAATGTCCAGTTGCAATATAGAAAACCAGAAGTAAAAAAACACGAAAAGGGGTGACACGATGCACGCCCTCAACGACGGAAACTCATTAGCGATCGGGTTGGACTGAATGTTGCTAGGCGACGTGAGGGAAGAATCGCCATCTTGGTTAGCGGTGACCCCATTAACATTCGGTAGTCCACTGCCACACGCAGTACCACTGCAGTATTCAGAATCTGTCGCAATAAAATAAAGATTGATCAAACTGAGATAAGTTACATTTTGTGTCAAAAATTGGAATTGGAGATTTGTTCCGTTCAGTGAGTCACTTCACACTAACAATTTGTTTTCATCTACCAAATATAATGAGCAAAACTGTTTATACCAACCATTATCCTCAACCTTCTCCGCTTCTTTGGGATCAGTTTCCTCAAGTGGTTCAGCGTCTTCATTTTTACAGCAATATTTTTCTTCTGTGTCGGATATGTCGTCCGTGATGTTCTTACTGTATGCATGCAGTGTTGTATCCTCATGAATATTCAATGTTTTTGTCGATTGCTGACTGGCGCAGTAATCTGATGGGAGTGGCCATGGAATGGTCGCCTTTTTCGGCAGCAAGAAGAACGTATTCAGAGTGAAGACAAACGTGCTTCCCGCCAAAATGAAGAAAGTGGTTTGAACTTGGACGTCGTAATTTTCGTAGAGAACCTGTGAAATTCAAAAGAAGCTGAATTAAAGATTGCCGCGGTACCTATGCGTGCAGGTGCGCGCGTATAAGTTGTAAGGCGCATTATATTGGTCGAAGATAAAAGTAAGTGCGCGTACAACGTGCGTGCAGATGTGGGTGATAACACGTACCTAAAGTTATGTATATGTACGGTACACCCACAGTCGCTTTCCAAACTCGTTAAGACAAAGTCCTAAAACAGAATTGTGTTATTGTCTTGTAAAAGACAGGCCAC
Source organism: Crossaster papposus (assembly GCA_037893245.1). Lineage (NCBI taxonomy): Eukaryota > Metazoa > Echinodermata > Asteroidea > Velatida > Solasteridae > Crossaster > Crossaster papposus. The sequence continues at coordinate 424,015 of JBAIAA010000041.1, read as the reverse complement.
ATCCAAATTATATGTACTTGTCTACGGACGTACCAGCCGCTCTGTAATAAGCGCGTGTATGCGTAATTGTGAGCCTTAGCCATTACGACGCGACCTACGATAGTGGGAGGAAAACCCCAAAATATTTTTGGGGGAACCCACGAAATCAGAGGCGGGGACTTAAAACCCAATCCACATGCTGGCCCAGTCGGGATTCAAACCGGGTCACAGCGGTGGAAGGCGAAGAAAGAACGGTTAAATTAATGTTAACCTGATCCTGTACACACAAAAATGTTGGCTCTTACTACTACTAGTCAGGGTTGTAGTCGAGTCCCTGCAAGTCCTTTCACAAGTCCTTTCGTGAAGCCAGTCACAAGTCCCTTCATAAAGGCAGTCACAAGTAACTGGATGAACAATGACAAAGAAATGCTTTTGTCGAAGCTGATTTGAATAGCTTGTGATTTGAATTTGAACTGGAGGACTTGTGATGGACTTGCAGGGACTTGCAGGGACTTGTGATGGACTCGACTACATCCCTGCTACTAGTCTCGTATTATTTGTGTTGCATGATGAGTTCAACCACAAATCAAAGTTAGAAATCGTCCCGCGCCAATCATTCCAGTAAAGGAAGTGAACACGTCATTTTAGTCAAGTTGACGAATGACCACGTACGCCTGTATTCCCCCTAATCGTTCCTGGTAATATTTGCACCCTGTTCACAAAATATCAATGCGTGTTATAATGATTGACAACTTTGTACACGTGGCATACATCATTCAAAGCGGATGCGATAAATGAAACGTGTACTGGGTGTTAGACAAGGATGCAACCGGTTTCGCAAGCACGTCAAGTCATACTAGATAGAAGCACCTGTATTTGTACATGGTCAAGTGATCTGGGTCACAAACAAAGCGGTTACGCGTGATGGACTGGCGTTGAACTTTGGATCCTTATAGTGTCCCGCTGTGAAATTTGGGAAAGAAATGTATAGACGGTGGCGCGGCCGGTATAGCTACCTTTACGGTCGTTGTGCGCATGCGTATTAATGACCTAGTTGAATCAATTTTTAGTGAAAGCTCAAGAATTCATAGGTAATAAGATAATATGGTACCGCCTTAGGCAATCCGGAGGTGCGAGGGCATGGGGATAAATAATTGTTCTCACAACTTGTCCAAATTTAACTGGGGCAGGCACTTTTAGTTTATCTGTGTTCCGTTAAAGGTCAGTCGCCCCATAGAGCAAGGCTTTCTCTATGGTCGCCCCAAGTGCAGTTTATCTTATAGGCCATAGCTACGTTTCATGCCGCACGTAGATTCTTTGTGCTTTTTTTACGACAAGCGATCAAGTTACAACGTGCAATTTCACTACAATGGGTGATTGTACGCCCAACGGGAAGTCCCATGGTCTTCAAGAGATTTGAAATAATTGTTCAGTTATAAGGAAAAGCTTCCTTGGCTTGACAATATGACTATTGTTTATGCCGAAGGCTATCTTTTTGAAGTCGTGTACGACATCTGACTGACCTATGCAATTTTACCGTAAAGAAAATGGTGCAAATTGAATGGCAAGCGAAAAGTCAAAAGTCCAAACTGACGTACTGTACGTGGTCATTGTTAAAGGTCACGGACATTGACTGTGTTTCAGTAAAAGCAGTTTTTTGTGTGATTTTCTTCGATCACAGAAATATAATATACTGGTACAGAATGTTATACCTGCCACGTTAATTTCTACTCTAACACTTCGAATTAAGACTTTTTTTAAAGATCGTTCCGTCATGCGATGACGTTTTATGGGAGTATGAAGTTGTATGTATCGGACACCAGAGGAATCCAACAACGTCGTGCCCAGACACAAAACGTGTGTGTAAATATCGTTGTTATGTTCATTCTTTTGTCACTGAGGCGTGGGAAAGATTATAACTTATCAAGTGGCTTGTTTGCCAACTGGTTTGACAAATTGTATTTCAAGTTTTACAACTGATACCGATAGTCATAATTTATCATGTCTTATTGTAAATTGTTTTAACAATAACAAGAGGTTTCCGCTTTAAGTATTTGGCAATGGTTTATTATGTTAGTGTTGTTTGTCTTTCTTGTCAGTGTGTATAGTGAAGTTAGTGGGACGATTCAGGGAGAGCTAAACAAATATTTATTGCTAGAAATGGGTTAACTAGAGTGTAAAATGATAAGAAAGAAAAACAAGGTTACCTTGACAACCAGAAACACCCAGGACGATGAGTCGAAACAGCCGCATAATATTGTCATAACTATCCATTTATTTCGTCCAAAGAGATTTGAAATCTGCAAAGCAACACAGATGAGATTATATATTTCACATTGATATTTAGCTGCATATTGACACGTGAATAGACCAATATGTAACGGTGCAATATTAGCTTTATAGTGAAAACAAATCAAACTCTTCAAAACTCTTTGTGGCGCACAACGATTCGGTTGTGTTCGTTTGTTTGTTACGTTTAGTTGAGCAAACAACGTATAGTAGGAGTTTAAAGCTATACCATGACATAGGCGCAATGCTTATATAAACGAGGAATTCAGTCAATATAGACTTATTCACGATTTTTTTTAATTTTTTTTTTGGGGGGGGGGGGGGGGGGGGTACTTGACGATTAATGATAGCAGAATTAACACCGATCTGCTATGGCTATTATTTAATGCTATGGCTATTTTAATGATGTCATAAAACACAACCCGTTAAGCAAAACGAAGGTGATACCAAAATAGCTAGGCCTATAGATTGAGGGAACGCGATCGAAATGAAAGGCTTCCTCCTCGTGAAAGGTGCTCGATGCTGACAGCCACTCGGGTTGGTACATCATCACTTATAAATTACTCGTATTTCATCTTATTAACACTGGTTCGATTCCCTCCCATGAACCTCAGTGATGCGATCCAGAGGTCGCAGGTTAAAATCCCGTTCTAAACGAAATCTCACCTGCAAATTTACAACGAGTAGTTGGACACCCCCGGCTGATACACAAACTGCTGCGGGGAAGACCAGTAAAGGATCATAGGAACTCAGCGCAAACATCAGGCTACCAGCTAACATCAAAACGCTAAATAATATGAAACAAATAATCCGGGCACCATCTCATTATGGCGACTGTTGTGGCCGGTGAATGAGTCTATACCTTAACAATTATTTAATTCAAAGTAAAACTGAAACCAGTTTCGAAGTAATTACTAAATTCAATTAACATCATTTTTTTAGCAATGGTGCTTTGTAAATAATTGTAAAACTTACCCACCATGGTAAACAGCGTCACACAGTACCTAACAGAGTTGATATCGGGCAATGAGTTCTAACATTCAAACCTAAAGTCGCTGGTATTCATCTGAGTACAATGTAAATTTCTAACTTGTGTTACTCACCTAATTATTAACCTCATGAAAAGAGTTCCCATTTTGTCATAGAGAAGTCCGAGGGGCAAAGAGGCGCCAGAGACGCAGAAGTTAGCTACCGTGAAAACCAGCTGAAGCTCGGCGTCCTGCTTGTCACAGCTCGCTGGTCTCGCCCCGGTGGTCGGGTTGCTGGTGTTGGCTGTGGAGCCGCTGGACGGCACGGTACTACGAGGGTCTGCCGTGGTTCTATCGACCGGGCACTTATCGGCAAAGTACCCTTCATTCTTCAGGACAAACACGAGGGAGGCCCACCCAAAGATCCACCCACCAAAGCACAAACATTCAAGGGCCCCAAGAACAAGCAGACTGACTTTTTGAGTCTTGTGTTTTAACATCTTTGAAAACTGCGTTCTGTCGATTCTTAAACACGACCACGATACAATTATTATCCAATGCTGGTAAAAACAGTCGAGGTTTTATATTGATTACGTGAAACAATGTTAATTTGAGGACTTAGTAAGTTGCAACTCAGTAGGCCTATGGCCTTCGGACTTGCGACAAGTTATACCGCAAAAAGATCGGTTTGTGGTACAGTTATTAAGTTCAGGTTAAATATTAATAGACTTGATACACTGAACATTGTGCGTGACATCAGCACGTGAGGCCGGCTGAAAATGAACTCGACCCAAAACTGATTTGTATAAAACGTTTTGTGTGTGTGCTTTTGTGCGTGTCGGGAGAATTCACTAAATGACCCCCCTAAACGGCGTGGCCAGTCAAAGACCTAAAGGGGGAGTTCGGGCGGTCTGTTCTTGACACGCGAACTCTGTTCTCGCGCTCGAACGGCGGGAACGCGACCCGTGAACTTTGCACTCGGAACAAGAACACACACCACCTATCCATCAGGGTTTTGCAAGAACAAGTTACGCGTGTCAAGAACAGACCGCCCGAACTCGGCATTAATTCACAATAAATTCACAATACACGCACGCGCGCGTCTGGCGGTAAAAACAAAAGCAGACTTTCACTACTATTGTGGACAGATATTAGGCAGACACCACCCTAAACTTAGTACCGCACCATCTAGGTGTTTCTTTTGTTCCTCTCGATAAATTCCTTTGTTTGTCCTTTGTTTTTCCGACGGCTCTAATTGGTTTTGTACACGAATCTCAATCGAGGTCGTCCTCGATTCTAACCCTAACCCCAATCATGATTCACCTTCGTGTCGCCAGGTATGTGTCCTCCATTTACACATGATAAACAAACGCACAAGTACATGTAACGCCCAATACGAAGCAACGTACCCTTTAAAGTTGCGTTACGTTACCTTTTTTTATATTGATGTTTTAAGCAAATTGCCCATCACATGTGATGGACTGGTTTATTTTCTTCCACACCTTTTTGCACACCTCGAGTGGCCTCGTGGCCCGGACAAGGTCAGTCGAGGTGTGGATGGGGCGAGGACTGGATCGACCGGACCAGCCCCTCGTAATAATAATAGATCGACCGCAGATCACAAATTGCATGCACCAGTGGTCAACAGAGGGCGCTACACAGCCACAAATTCCAGGCGGCGTTCGTTGTCCATTTTGCATAGAAACGCATGATTTTGTTTTCTCACCGAAACTGCGAAAGTGTATGAAATACGATTGAGAAAGTATTTTTTTCAGGGGAGGAGCAGTTACTACAAGTGAACTACAAAGTAAAATTCAGCAAGACGGAGTCAGTACTACCATGGAGAAATAAGTCATTTATTTCTCCGTACTACTACAGACAGGGTTTGACCTGTTGTGTTGTTGTGTTGGTTTGTAATCTGGTAATTTTACCTCATTAAATTAAAAAACTGGATCATAATTTGCACGTACACATGGTCCGAGTGACTGGACTCTAGTTAATTATCGCTTCTTTTTTAAATTACACTTGGACATGATCTGGCGCTTCACTAATAGCACCAGATCATGTCCAAATGTTAAAAAAGCGATAACTACTACTAGAGTCCAATAACTCGGACTACATGGAGGCTATGTATTTTTACCTGAGAAATAAATGAAATGAAAAATAGCCACTTTGTAAAAAAAATCACAACTTTAACAGTTTATTATATTAAGAGCGCCCATTATAACAATTTTCCAAGATTGTTACTAACAAGAAACCAACATAAACTAAAATTTGCAAAATTTGATTTTGAAGTACATGTATATGCATTTTCATAATTCAAGGTCATGTCATTTTGGTACCGGTATATGTGTTGTTTTTATGCTTCATACTACGGTTTTGCTTTTATTTTATGAAATGGAGACATTCAAGAGCCTTAAAAATGTTCAACTTGCCCTTCTACTTCTAGGTGCTACTGCTATACTTAGAGAATGTATAAAGTAAATATTTAAAGTTTGGAGGTCATACTATAATTTAGCCCAACATAAAACCATGGAGGAATAAGAAGGAACAAGCCAAAATTGAAAAAACAAAAAATCAGTTCTGGGGTTTCTATTCTATTAATAGTCCAATTATAACACCAAATATAATTTTAATCTGTCGTGTCAAAAAGTGTGTTGACACGGAATGACCCATAAAGTGACTTTTTTCGTTGTCTTAATAACTTTTTTTTTTTTAACAGGGTCCTGAACTACACGATTACCCATAACGCTACCTTTTCAATTCAATGGAGAAGATTGCCTAGTTGTATGTATGTGTTTGGAAGAAAAGCAGCCAGGAGAAATGCCCACTATTCAAGACATTAATCCTGAGGTAGGCCTTCAATTTTCTTCAGAAAATAAATAACAAGATGGATATTCATTTTTTACCCAACAGCACTTGCTTGACATTGTATTACATTGTATTACATTGTATTACATTGTATTACATTGTATTACATTGTATTACATTGTATTACATTATATTACATTGTATTACATTTTTGTATTGAAAAGTATAATAGAATTAAAAGTATAATTCTTTCTTCTGTTTCACACAAATTTTAACCTGTTCAATTTTAGGAATCATTTTATTCGGATGATACTTTTTCTGACAATTCTGACGAGGAACTTCGAGTAGAATCAAGAGAGTCACGCGCAACCCCGCTGTCTGTGCGCCCGAAGAGCGCCTCCAGGAGGACGCCAAGGAAGACAGGGTCCACGAAACCACGCAAGTATTCTCCATGAACTCTGTGCAGACTATAGATCAGGGCAGAAACATCTATTCATTTGCAGACTAGTTCTCATTGGTTGCTTTGTGTTACAGTCAGCACTCCAGACTCAAGAACCATTGAGTTTCAAGAAGATTGGTCTGGGAGCTAGATTAGCCAATGTAAAAAGAAATGTCCATATTCCCGCACCCACCTATTTGTGAGAGCAAAAAAAAAGACGGATTAAAGTTGAATTATCTTGCTGCTGTTTAGCAGGCAAGTATTGGGGAACCATTAACTTAGGAATTAGGGTTAATCCTGCTTATTATCCAAGTAACTCCTGGGTTTTGATTGATGTGGTTTTTGTTTTGGTAATTTGGTACTTGCTACAGCATCGCCATACCAACAGAGACCTTCGTCAGCCAAACAAAGAGGCCAAAACGCAACGCTATCTTCCAGCGGTCCTCAGAAATCCTCCCGAGAGGTGTGGTTACAGAGCCTTCGTCTTGGCACCGGAAGTGAGTCAGATCATTATAACCATACCGTATATTAAAAGGAAAATCAATTCCACAATTAGACAAGGAAACACGTAAACAAACATAAGCAGAATCAGCTCAACTTTACTCAATATTTAGATGAAAAAAATAAATCCCAAATCTTTATGACACAAAGACAAAGTCCTCAGTATTTCATCAGCCAAGTTTGAATTCTCATTTTTTTAAGAAAACGTTTTTTTAACATTTTGTATCATTTTGTCTTTCCTCTTTGTCTAGATTTAACAGGTAGTGGTCGAAGCAGTAACTACGCTGGCCAAGCAGGGGTAGCCAATGCCAGCCTGAACAGCTGTAGTGACTATCTCAAGGAAACAGTGTTAGGAATGGCGTCTAGAAAACACCAACGGGGTAACACAGTAGATGGTAAGACCTTTTCTAAGTGTTTGACCGAATACTCAATTATTATAAAACTCGTCAATAACGTTTTACACAGTGTGTTCAATTAGGTTTACCTTACATACGTACTGTGAACATTCTTTTGTATTCGTGTAGTTAAAAAACGTTGACTAAATACTCATTTTTCTCGCTTCCCCAAAACAAATTTAACCTCAAATGTTGATTCTGGGCCTCTCAGCTGTTCCTCTTATTTTTTCTATATATAACCCTAACCCCTTTTTTTTTCTATATTGTTCGGAGGTCCACAGTGCGTATGCAAAACTAACTCACATATGTCAGTGTCAGTCATATGTCCTGTGTGAACTCAACAATCATAGGTCACTGATAGTCACCTAAGTCTGTGTTTATTCCTGTTTGTTCCTTCTAGAACTCCTGAACAGAAACACTAAGGGTGTTCCCAATTACAAACCCAGAGAAGATATGTATGACGACATCCTGGAGTTGAAAAAGGTGAGAAGCCAGACATGGTTATCATCAAGTGTTAACAACAACTTTATCCTGAATTGTTTAGAGATGTGCAGGCTTTCTTAAATAAGGATTAAATTGGTTGTTCTTGATGTTAACCCTTCCAGATTCCTCTCAGTTGATCAGAAGTTGATTCAATGGATTTTGTAGGATTGAGGAAAGTGGGACTTACCCAGTGTTGAATTATGAGGGGATTAATGAATTATGAGAGGGATTAATTCTCCTTGAAAGTTACCAAGAACAAAACAAATTGATAGTGGTATTCTGCAACAAGACAAGGAGGATTTTGGAGGATGTGAAAAGCTTTCTAAAGATTATAAATTCCAACATTATTTAAATGTCATTTTGTTATGTTTATCAACAGCAAAACAACATCTTGAAGGCCGAAAGCGAAAGAATCAAAGCACGAAACCGACGATTAGAAGATGAACATCTCAAGAAAGAGAGGGCGATTGAGCAACTTCTTGATCCGACTAAGGTAAGACAACAAGTCAAAATGGTTACGTCACTTGAGATTAAAGAATACAGGAAGGCATAAGGAATAAAAACAAATTATATGGAATTCTTAAGTTGAAAGGAGAAACACTTGACATATATCACAAACAGATATTATAACTTTTTTCCTTTAACATTTCTCCAATTTTCAGGGTGATTTGCGAATGACATTAACAAGCAAGCAACCGGACACTACAGCAGTAAGTACTAATTACATTGCCTAATATAGACAATTATTCTTGCCAAATTTATTTCCCAGGCACTTCTTTTTTCTTATCCCAACCGTTTCTTTTTTTCCTCCACAGAAAATGAACAGTTTGAAACAGAAGGTTGTCAAGCTGGAGATGGTTCTTAAAGACAGAGAGACGGAACTGAGGTAAGGGTCAAAGGTCACATTGATGTCAAAGGTCAAACAAAATGGTTGGGGACTTAAAGAAAATAGAATATTAAAAGACTGTAATTCTGTTTTTGTGAGCACATTTCACATCTTATTAGCTGTTGAACATTTTTCATTGCCAAAACTTTGGTTATCCTTTTTTAATGTGGTCTTTGTTTCCATAGCAACTTGAAGAGCGACTTGAAAACGACGAAGATTGACGAGATGCGAGTTGGCATGGAGGCATTCTACCAAGAGGTAACCAAGACTAAACCAGTTTACCACAAGAACACACTGGTTTACTATAAGACGTTAACTAGTTAACCATTAAGAAAGAAACTGGACTGATGAGATTCTTGCATCTGTTGAAATAGAAACCTTTATTTTTAAGAGGAACCACTGTTACTTCTATGACGTCCTCAACTTTCTGTTATTGTGTTCAGGTTCAGAGGTTAAGATATCTTCAGTCCCAAGGAATCAGAGAAAATGGCAGGTAATTAAAATTTGTTCAAAAAATAAAATTGAAGTTTTGAAAAAGCACGAACAACCAAACTTTAAATCCTTAAATTATTATTACTGAAATTATCGCTTACATAAAGCACCAGTCATATGGCAATTTAAACGGTAACCAATTTTCGCTCAGCAAATAATTTTTAACGCTTAGCGAATTTCCATGCTTAGCTCCATGCAATTAACCTTGGAATGACGTGGATACGGCTTGCAATTACACACATACCTATGGAACCTGGTAGCCATAGCCAAGGATTTTTGACGCAGTGTATTTAATAGATCTTATTTATTGAATATTTTAATACAAGGTCTCCTTCAAGGCACAACACCGCAGAGAAGGATTCTAACAGCACGGCTAAACTGAAAGCCTTGAATGCAACCATCCTGAGACTGACCGAGAGTAACCAACGACTGCTAAGTGAGAACAAACTACTCAAGCAGGATCTTGAGAGAGCTCTAGACGAGGCCATGTCAGACCTTGGTGATACGCCTCGAGCTAAGAAACGAAGAGACAGGAAGAGAGGTAGGGCTAAGCAGAAATACAAACACTCTGTTATTCCTTGTTGTTGTGTTAGACAAATTAAAGATGGAATATATCCTTTTCAACTATCTAAAAAGTAACCAACCAAAATACTATTAAAAAGATATTAATCATTCTAAACTCCCTGTGAATTTTTTTCGTCTGGCATGCTGTCATTTTGAAGAAAATAACAAAAGAATGCCATTTCCAAATCGGCATCTCAGAGATGTACATTTGGACATTTCCGCAAATAGTGCTCGCAGGTGCTCTACTATTGGTCTGTTCAGTGCGTGACACGTGAGTAGCTGCAATCTGCTGGCTGAGAACGCCCTTAATGCAGATTGTGCTCGCAATTCAAATTTGTAATCAGCAAATTTTGAATTGAAATTGAAGTCTTAGAATACTGTTTTCTCCGAATATGCATTATTTAGAGAGCTATAACTTCACAAGGTTTAGTTATCAAGCACCTTTCTATATATTGTGAGCCTTTTGCTGCTTCAAACGATAACAATGCACAACTGACACTGTGGGTGTTCAGATTGAACTTTTTTATCAAAAGTGAATGGACTATTTTATCATATGGTATAGGTCTCGTAATTTCATGAACATTTTCTTTATTCAACTTACTTAAAGACGTTGTTTTCTAAAACTTTTTTCAAATGTAGACTATGAAGACATGAACAGAAAAGAGCTGCTCACTGCAGTATTGGACCTAGAAGATGTAAGTTGCAATTATTCTTTACGTGCTTTGTATTTTTTTATATTTTTTTTCCCCCTTAAACTAATTTTGTATTCCATCTCGGCTCCAATGTAGCAAGTTTCCAAGCTAGAGGGAAAGACTGCCTCTAACTCTGCACGTCGCTCCGACATTCCTGAGAAGATTGAGTTAAGCGGTACCCTGGCAGACCGGCTGGACCGACTGGACAAACGAGAGACTGAGCTCTTGGGAGAGAAGATGAAGATGGAGAAAGATTGCAAGAGGCTGAGAGACGACAAGGCTAAACTCCGACAGAGGGTGGATGAGCTAGAGTGAGTTGACTTATTACAAAGCGCTGTGTGGTTATTACACCTGCTCGTTATGCCATAAGACCAGTTTTATGCTCCAGGCCATAGAAAGCGGTAAACCAGCACAATTCGGTGTCTACTATCACAGCTACCCAGTTTAACTGCTGACAGAGGAAGACAATTGTAGTAAAGTGTTTGCCCAAGAAATATCTTATCTCTTAACCTTACAGGTGCCCAGTTATACTGCTTGATAAAGCAAGTAAATTGTAGAAAAGTGTCTTGGCCAAAAACAATTTTGTCTCTACACTGACTTGTACCCAGCTACTCTGCTAGGTAAAGCGAGTAAATTGCAATAAAGTGTCTTGCCCAAGAGCACAAGCTACATGATCTCCTTTCAGATTCAAACATACTGCTGCAGATATTAAGTCAGACTTTGTAACAATTGACCAAGATGCTCAATTTTTTCACTTTCGAGGGAGGAGATTCAAAATCTTAAGAAGGATCTGTCTGAGGCAGCCTCCAATGACAAAGACCGACGGCGTTCCTTGCAGCGCCGTTCTAGCTCAGACTCTCTGCACAGCTCTCGCTCCCAGAGACGCCAGCAGCAGAAGCAGAGAGGAGACGAAGAAGAATGGATCAGGGAACGAGACCAAAGAGTGGAGGAGTTCCGTCAGAACCGCTCGGCACGCAACATCCAGACAAACTGGAAGGCCCATCAGAAACGGGTTGGCATAGATTCATCTTGGTTAAGAGATCATCACTAGAAATCAGGCAACCTTCGATAACAATCTTGTCAAATACTTGAGGAAAACTAGGCCCAATCTTAAAAATCATCTCTCTTCAGTTTGGTGAAAAATGTTCTTCTCTACGAATCTCAACGTATTTTTCTCATTGTTTTCAGGTCATGGATGATGAGGAAATGGACGATGTAAGTTCAAAATTTTAATTTCAGGACTTTGGCTTTCAAGCACTCTTCTTACGTTTTTATATTTAACTACAGTTCGCATCCAAATATCCAAATAAAACAAGTTTTCAATATTCAATAATGAATTGAAAAAAACCAAACGGAATATTTAGAAAAACTGTACAAAGCATTAAAACAATGTTTGTGTGACTTTTTGATTTTCTGCCACTAGGCCGCTGTGATGATCCAGTCAGCTATGCGAGGCCACATGGGTCGCAAAAAGCAGATAGGGCTGCAGGATACCAAGCGTCTCCGTAGCAACCGAAGTGTGTACAGCGACGATGATGATGATGAGGATAGCGAGATGGATGATGCAGCGCTAACCATCCAATCAGCAATCAGGGGTCACATGTCACGCAAAGACTACATGAAGAAAACGTAGGGAGACCTTTTAGTTTTATGAGAATAGCAATAGCACAAAAAACAATTTGTGTGATCCAAATACTGCAAAGATGCTGCTAAGCATTTTGGCTTGGGTCATCTGTTACTAGTCTGGGTCGCATGAAAATTAGCTAGTTTTATTTCTAAATTCTGAAGTGACTTTTGATTTTATTTTGTTTTCCAGGAGTGATGATTCGGCATCAGAAAGAGAAGAGCGTCGATCATCCAGGTCAAGATCAGGCTCAAGACACAGCCGATTCAATGGCAATAGTAAGATTACTAGATTACCGGGTCAAGATTAGGGTCGAGACACAGCTGATACAATGGCAATAGTAAGATTACTAGATTACCGGGTCAAGATCAGGCTCAAGACACAGCCGATTCAATGGCAATAGTAAGATTACTAGATTACCAGGTCAAGATCAGGCTCAAGACACAGCCGATTCAATGGCAATAGTAAGATTACTAGATTACCGGGTCAAGATCAGGCTCAAGACACAGCCGATTCAATGGCAATAGTAAGATTACTAGATTACCAGGTCAAGATTAGGGTCGAGACACAGCCGATACAATGGCAATAGTAAGATTACTAGATTACCGGGTCAAGATTAGGGTCGAGACACAGCTGATACAATGGCAATAGTAAGATTACTAGATTACCGGGTCAAGATTAGGGTCGAGACACAGCTGATACAATGGCAATAGTAAGATTACTAGATTACCGGGTCAAGATTAGGGTCGAGACACAGCTGATACAATGGCAATAGTAAGATTACTAGATTACCGGGTCAAGATTAGGGTCGAGACACAGCTGATACAATGGCAATAGTAAGATTACTAGATTACCAGGTCAAGATTAGGCTCAAGACACAGCCGATTCAATGGCAATAGTAAGATTACTAGATTACCGGGTCAAGATTAGGGTCGAGACACAGCTGATACAATGGCAATAGTAAGATTACTAGATTACCGGGTCAAGATTAGGGTCGAGACACAGCTGATACAATGGCAATAGTAAGATTACTAGATTACCGGGTCAAGATTAGGGTCGAGACACAGCTGATACAATGGCAATAGTAAGATTATCAGGTCAAGATTAGTACTGGAGTACCGGAATATCAGAGTACCGGAATATCAGAGTACCGGAATACCAGAGTACCGGAATACCAGAGTACCGGAATACCAGAGTACCGGAATATCAGAGTACCGGAATACCAGAGTACCGGAATACCAGAGTACCGGAATACCAGAGTACCGGAATACTAGAGTACCGGAATACTAGAGTATTGTATTGCTTGTGTACTCAGTTACCAGATTACTAGAGTGGTAATGTTTTTTAGATCACTGGGTATGGAATTTAGCTTTGTCAAGTTCTAAAAACTATTTCTTTTCTCAGTTTCTTCAAGGGCCGTTTCAGAGATTGAGGAAGACATCTTGGATTCAGACGATGACAGCATTGTGATTGGAGGAAGCACAGCCAACCTAAAGTTATCGTCCAATCATAGCTCTCGACCCACATCAGGTCAGTGAAACGACGATCGTTTCTGAGATGCAAATATTGGTGTTTATTAATAATAATAATTTGTCATTTATCTTTAATGTAATCTACTTTATTTTGATTTACTTTTCCCCCCTCCTCAGCCAGAAAAGATGTTGAGGTAAGATGAACATTTCTTCTCTTCAAAAAATAAAAATACTCATAAAGCTGACTTTAATATGTCATCATGCCAGAGCTTATTGTATGGTATTGGAAATTTAACATGCTGAAGTGCCGACACTGTTCCTCATATCTTAACATGCTGAAGTGCCGACACTGTTCCTCATATCTTAACATTTCTCCAGCAACTTGTAACTGTTCACGTTTTCTGGTCAGACTTTTAAAAACTGGGATTTCTGCGTTTTCTTGTTTCAAGTTGGTTTTCCTCCGTGTTGTGTTCACAAATCTCTGCTACCACCTTTTGTAAAACTATTCATCCACCACTGGAAATGAAAACTGATGGTGTACTAACTTTTTCTCTCATTGTTACCATAACTAACCATCATCCATCCAACAATCCTTACATCTTACCATCAATGCGTGTCATCACCTCACGACTGATCACCAGCCTGCCTCTAGGGGGCGCCCTCCGTCAGGCAAGTCACGCCTCTCACCTCGCAAGGGCAGCGGGGACAGTGAAGAGGACACGAGTAGCAGGAGAGGGCGCTCTAACAAGTCTAAGAAAGGAATTTTCTTCTGATTGGACCATCGGGAAATTTAACCTTCTTAATGCTAGTATTCATTTTTTCTTATTTTAGAACAAACTAGGAACTTTAAGGGAAATACGGCCAATTTTTATTTATTTTTTTAGGAAATTGTGTATGGCGGTGACGTTACTCTCTAAGTTTTGAGAAGTAAAAGGCTCCTTGCCTAAAAAACAGATACGAACATTTTTTGGGTTGATTAAGGTTAAACTTTTGAGAACACATAGTTGTAAATACTCATAGCGTGCCATCATGTACATTGTCATCTAAAAACTGCCAAATTCCATTATTGTCCTGTCATTTGCTTTTTTGCTTTTATTGAGATCTTTGTCATTGTAAGGAGCTTGGAGTAATGAAGTCTTTATTAAAATTCAAAACAAAGTTACAAGTGAACCTAAGCAGTTTATCTAAGGTTTGGGCATTAATTTTACTCTTAACCAGTTCGCGCCGGATGGCGTTTATAAAGGGAAAATTTTCTCCAAATTCAAAACGGATGACGCATAAACACGCCAAGTTCAAGTTCGGAAATCTCTGTCAGCAGCGAGCAAGGCCGGAAATGCGTGGGTGTGCTTCTCGGCACTATCGGCCTGAACACGCTTCGGATCGAGTTTCGTTAAAAATAATCCCGCCCCTCGGCTCGGTGATGTTAAAATAATCCCGGGGCGAACTGGTTAACAACACAGCACCTTCTATATTCAATTGTCATGTTAAATGTTTGTTGATAAATTGTGTGAAAAACACTACATCCTTAGTGGCAAAAATGGCGAGCATATTGATATTTAAGAAAGTCAAGTGTCATTGTTTCCTAGGCCATTTTCCAAACCCCTGGCTTCGGCATGAATAAAGCCTGAGACGAAGACGAAGTTGGGGTTTGGAAAATGGCCCTAGTAATCTCATTAGAAAGTCTTGTACCTAGACTTCACAAGGTTGTGAACATAACATTTTGCTCATTTCTTTTGTATATTTTTCTGTCTCTGATCGATGACTTGTGAACCTGTGCAGAGTCCATTAATGAAACTGGGAAGTCGTCATAGTAGTCGTGTTGGTAGTCGGACAAGCACACCGCGGATTGCTCGGAGTGTTCTCAGTGACAGCGATGACGATGATTTTGTTGTGGGTGGCAAATAAGAAATCCAAGATTATTGTAAGGTACGCAGGATATGTCTGGAAGCTAACTCTCTAGTTACTAACTCTGTTTTATGTCACAAAATGTTAAATAGTAGATTATGTCGAGAGTTTTGATGACCTAAGAGTATTCAGTTTTAATACAAAGTTGTTTCTTCATGGGACAATTTGCAATAGTGCGCCTCGAAACGTTTGTCTAGAAGAGGCCATTTTTGACTACAAAGTCAACATGTTGTGTTTGGTATCCTGCATTTAATTACTCATCCTAACTTGTTTACGCGAGACCAGAAAATTGACAAAACAAACATTCTATACAATGAACACAACCCTTGATGCGTGTTCAATTAATAACTGTACAAAGAAATCACTTTTTGCTTGTGGTAAAAAAAAAGACAAATGTTCCCAATTTTTGTAATGTGTATATGAAACCTTTGGGGTAAGATTCTGCGACATCTTATTTCAGAATGTTGTTGGCATTTAAATGGGAGTCGAGTACAATTGGTTGGCCAATCAGTGAAATTTACTAGGTACATGTATTTCGTTTTTTTTAAATAGAAAGTATTTGTATATTTCTGCAATAAATTCTGTGTTTGTGTGACGTTATAACTTAAGTGGTGGTAAGTATTTGAGATAGTAGCTTTAAATGTGTGATTGCAAATGTGCCTTCAATTGGATTGTGAATTCTAGTATTCCATCGAGGTGGTTTTGACTTGTCAATTATATTGATCAACTTGTACAAAATTAAGCAGTTTTTTTTTATGTGGATATATTGATAACTGCCAGCATTTCTTTCCGCCTTTGGTACTCGCCACACAGTCAAAGCTATTCAGTCAGAGCTTTTGGACAAATGGGAAACAGGCAAATTCAATTATTGGTATCAATTTAATGAAATAAAAAAAAGCCTGATTATTCAAAATCTTGACAAATTTCTGTCTCTCTCAGAATTGAAAAAAAAATATTCACAAGTATAACTGTCTAAGACAATAGCAATTTACGAGCACAACTTAAGATTTTCTTGTAGAAGATATGCAAGGAATACGGGTAAACTCATTTCTTTGTTTTTTAATAAAACTTAATGTCTAACAATACATATGTTCATTGTATTTGTTGATTTTGACTGATTTTAAGTACAGTAATTTTTCACTTTAGTTCCTGTCACCTACGTGCAAATAACAGGAATTTCCATTAAAATAAATTTGACGTAATATTGTAACAGCTTTAAGAGAAAACACAGAAATTGCAACTTACCAAACACAACTTTATGGCTTAATTAAAGCCAGTATATCACTGGAGTAAAAAACAATTCTCTTCAAATATTAACTTTGGCTTTCCAATGATTTATTATCAAGAAAACTATGACATGTTGGCCTTCAGAACTTTCACACACTTGAAATTTTGGGGCACAATACGACATACACGCAGACAAAAGAATATCAATCAATTCCCTCAATAGCTCATGAAAATGTGGATTAAAAACAAAACTATTAAAACTATTATTTTCATCCAACAAAAATTGGATGAATGATTGTTTTCTTTCTCGTTGGGTTGGTTCTCCGATGCAGTCTGCCATACTTGTAAACTTCAGAGTATCACCTGCTAAAACTAATTGACTCCAAACCTGCAAATGAGGAGATGAAAAGAATTAAGTGTTTCTTTTTATTTGGTTACATTTCTTAGAGAAATTTAAAACGACCCGAGTACTAGTGATTCGATCAGTGAATATAAAAGTAATAACTAACCCTCCAGGTTATTTTGGCTAAAAACCTTGATGAACACGTCAACATGCACCACTGGTCAAAGTGACAAGTGCAGCGAGATTCATCAAGCCAACAAATTTAAGGCCATAAAGTCTCAGAGTCTGTGTTCACCTAACACAGCAGGATCCATCTGGGGACTAGCTCTAAGTTGCCATACATGTACTGGTGTCGACAGCTAAATACACGTACAAGTGCACGCAGTCGTGAACCACATAACGACCGAGGATCGATATTGTGTTTTCCTTTCTTCCTTTACTTAACCCAATCCCCATTGCTTTGCCATTGCACCGTCGATCGAGGACAGAATTCGGACAAGCAAACCGTCGATCGAGGATCCTTTGTTCCCTTTGTTCTCTTTTGTGTTTCGATCCTCGATCGTAATGCAAGACAAGAACATCTGACTTTTGCACTGTGCTGTGTTTGGAAGGGTTAGGGTTTTAATACACCCTCATACAGCCAGTGCATATGCAGAGCCCATAGCTTTTTCCCCTAGAGTCTTACCAATCTTCTTAGCATCTCGCCAAGCCCACACAATGCAGTAATGATCCATCAGCTGCTGTAATGGCTCCCTCTCATCCATAAACTCCAACCTCTCGATACGATGTAGCTCCTCTGCAGGAAGGCTGCGATAGACAGACATCATATCCAAGGCTGCAGCACCCTCCCAGCCGTTGGTCAGAAACCGGGCTTTCTGTAGTCCAACAAAACAAAAATGGTCACTGACTGCAAGTTTTTGAAATAACAGTTTTAATTCTAGCTTTGGCTCCAGGAGATAAAGCCCTTGACTTTAATAACAAACTCTGGCTAAATAGTTATACCAAGCTTGCACTTAAAAAGGCTTGCAGGTAAGTCTGGAGAAGTGCCATGGTTTCAAAAATATCTGTACCAGAGAGCACAAGGCAAGATGGTGGTGATATTGCTGCTCTGATTTTCACTGTGTCCAGAGTTCATTTCACAACTCGATATGTATGTACACAGAAGCTGATGTTGTGTTAACTAACAATTACAATGAGTAAAGGGTATATTCTTATACGTTGAGTACTGTATAATGAGTATGCATACCAGTGTACACATGATTATGGTTCTTCAATTTCAACACTCTTTCTTTGCTCAATTTCACCGTAAGGAATCTTACCTGTGTCTCTAAGCTCATGCAGGCATCCACGCCTGCCAGATCGCATGTCCTCTTCCGTAGATTCTCCACCATGACTTGGCCGAAGCGATCGCCCATATTGACTGGCTCATAGTTCAAGAACAAGGCGGAGCTAAAGTTGGTTCCCGCCCACTTTACTAGGCTGTTAGACTTGTCCAGGGGCATGTAGATAAGCACACACTCGCTCAAGAACAGTGTGGGTTTACTGGGTGGGTACATCCAGAAAAATAACACGGTTAATATTCAGGCCTGTTTATGTTGCCCTGTATTTCCAACTTAATGTACAATAATTAGTCTTAATTACTTTTTATCCAGTCCAACTTGAGTAAGTTTCTGTTCAACCTGTGCTAGGTCTCTCATGTCTGCCCACATGATGTGATAGTGGCTTGAGTGAAGCTCTGCGTCTTCTGTATAATAAAAGGAAAATTCACAAATCTGTTTACCTGTTCTATAATCAAATCATATAATACCACACATTCTGATGCCACAATAAACAACAGGTGTATATTAAAGTACTATAACATGTCTTATTTTCTATTTCTCACCAATCAGCACTGGATCCAAGCCGTGACTGGCTTGAATCAGTTCCAGCAGCTTGGATCTGGTTCTGATCATGTGACACTTGCGGCTAGTGACTGGCCTCATGTCCAGCTCCACAAAGACATCTGCCAACAAGCCCTCGTCCTACGAGGAATGAAAATACAATCACTCAGAAAATCATTTAAAAAGAAAACTACCAAAACAAACGGATTTCGTGCAGATATCCACAGCGGTGAATTGGATGCCTTTTTTAATTAATGTTAATTAATTTGTCTTAATGCCTTTGCATTACAGGGGCTCGATCTAACTTTCAGAATCTAAACTTTCATCTGTTCAATTTACAGAAAAATCCTGAATCTATCTCATCTTTGCAAATGCTAACACCACACGGTTAGACTCTGATTCTGGTGGTAGGCCTAACCCATTGTAAAATAACATCACTTTACTAGTGCAGTACCCACTCAAACAGACTCCAACAAAACATGCAGTTGGATTGTGATGGGTTGGGGTAGTTAGAGTTAAGTTTGTTCTTTTACTAGCCAACACACTCCAGAGAAACCCAATATTTGGCAACGTTTCTACGTGAAAGACAACAGTCACCTAGGAATGCCAACAAAGTACCTTGAGAAGCCAGAAGTTGGTGTCGAACCCAGAACCCAAGTTGACAATCTGACAGGCACAGTGTGTCAGCTTCAAAAACTGTCTCATAAGACTCCGAAGGCCCTCCGTTCTTGCATAGTAACCTGTTAGTGTTTTTAGACAGTTTAATTTATATTATTTTAAAAGCTTCAATTCCATGATATTCAAGACTGGCTGCCCTAACAGTAAGTTCATATAGGATTCAAGAAAAATAAAAATTATTTCACAGTCCTGTAAAAAAGACTTAAAAAAAGAAAAAGGAAAATCAATATTTATGGCTACCTCTGTTGATTTCTGGTGCTTTTCTCTCCCCAGCTTTGACCAAAAATTGGATGTATGGGTCCTTCCAGTAACCTTGTTGGACTGCAAAGCTAAACAAATAAAATAATGATGAACATAAATTTACATAATACAAAGAAAGTCCAAACATATTCAATACAATACTTAAGATGCAAATGTTTCAAATAACCCCTTCCCTTGGCAGACGACCAAGTGGATGTCACTTTTTGTCAGTAAGCAAAATTCTTGTACATTTTCATTTTACACTCCAGGGATTTGAACCCAGCTGTTTGTGAGTACCTATAGTCATGCCAAATTAATATGCCATTTTGTCACAAAGGACTAGAGAGTTACTTTTTGCAAACGAAATAAAATATTGTCTGCCACAGCTATTTCAGTTGGTTTGTGTAAACTAAGAACCACAACACACACCACTTATTTCCCTAAAAAATGAAAACCCTGCCCCTTTTTCACCAAAAAAATCCTGCAAATATTCGACATGGTGTCATCAGCATCATCTAGTTAGGTGAGGCCAACAAGTTAAAAGTGAATTTTTGTTCACTTCAAAGGAACGAAGTCCTAAACAATATAACCACTGACTGTGTTAAACTTTTTAACTAGTATAACTTGTTATTAACCTATTCCAAATAAGCCCCGCCCCCTGGTTACCGTTTGCACATCGCAGCGTCGTCGTTTGTGGCGTAAATGGCATCGTCTCCCATGCTGTTAACAATGTATGCATTCCTTTCAATGTCGAATAGCAAGAATTATCATCAGAATATAATTATCAACCGGTCTGTTTAATACACATTGCGAACAAAATGGAATTGTTTTGCACTGCAACCTAGCTGTCAGTGTCACAAGCTGTTGGACAAAAACTGATCCATGGGGGTCGCCATATTATTTCAGCATCATTAGGATAAAATAGCGCCCTCATTAGTTTGAAAGTTGGAACTCTTATCGGAAGTCTTTTTTTTCCCCATCACCTTTTGACGCCCTCAATAGTTCGATTGGTTGTGACTGTACCATCCCGCAAACGTACTGTATCAGCACAGTGTGATTTAGTGCTGTATGCGCAAGCAATGAAAAATTAGTGCATTAAATAATTGTGACACAATTTCCCGTCATCTTCGCGATTTAACTCTGCATCATCATCGTGACCTGGACATTATTGATCTCTTTTTCTTGTATATGACTTCAGCATCAACTCCTGGCATGATAAAGACCAGCAAATGACGGATTGGTACTGGTACTACCAGAAAGAGAAAGAGGGTAAGTTGTTACTATTTTCGATGAGACGAAATTCATTTCAAAGTTCAGTGATTGATTGTAATAATGTTGTAATAATGTTGAGCAGTCAGGCGGTCATTTATTTATTAACATGCACAGCATCGCAACACACCCAAAACATATTATATTGACAAAAGAGGTATAGAACTGTGATACATACAATACAAAGAGTAAGAAACTAAGGCCATGAGAACTTAGGTATGAGTTTACCGTCCGAGACTTTTTGAAAAGTGATGAGGCTTTTTTTCATTATTCATTATTCATTATTCAATATTTTTCATTATTTCATTATTCATTATTTTTGTTAACCCTTTTTTCAAGCGAATTAAGTTTATACATAGAACCGACAATCACGGAATCAGGTAGAGAGGTAGGAACATGCACTTATTTTGTTAATTTTTAACTGAATAAAAATGCACAATAAATGAACAAAAGGCAGAAGATAGTTGATTTAAATTGTATTTTATTTATTGACGCGACGCGTATTTTATTTATTGTATCATGACGCGAGCATTCGTCTGCTGCGGCTGGGTCCTTCAAAAATCGCAAGATATCGTGTTAGATTTGTGCCATCGTTTGATGTAATTACATCTACGAGATTCATCAAAACATTATTCAGGTTTTCATTTGCGTATTTATGACTTTTCATCGTTTTAATGCTCGATATGATGAAAATACTTACGCACATGCAACACGGGAAATCCCACACGAAATCGGCAAATCGGTAAGCAACATCCGGGTCCCGGCCAAGCGTTGCCAAGCCGATGAAAGAGGACGACGGTGATTGGCTGACACGTTTGGCGCCCAGTAATAGTGTAACTACAAGTCGCTAGGGCCGAGTTCGGGCGGTCTGTTCTTGACACGCGAACTCTGTTCTTACGCTCGAACGGCGGGAACGCGACCCGTGAACATTGCACTCGGAACAAGAACACACACCACATTCACCAGGGTTTTGCAAGAACAAGTTACGCGTGTCAAGAACAGACCGCCCGAACTCGGCCTAGATGTCTCCCTGAACAACGCCATGATCGTAGGTGTAGAATTCGTCGTTTTTGGAGGGAATAAGTGAAACAGACTTTTGGGATAAAACTGTGCAACTTTTTTTGAGAAATAATGAAATTTTTTTAAATAATGAAATTTTTCATGCGGTGGCGCCACGACCATGCGGGCGGTGGACGGTAAACTCATACTTTCATTCTCATGGCCTAAGAAGTAAGAACAACCAACGTGGCATAACAAATCACAACTTGCATCAGAAAATATATGGCAAGATTTAGTTTATTTGGCATGAATACTCATATTCGTCCCCACAGTGTTGTCACTCCCGGTATGCTGCGCTAGTGGGACTAGAATACTCTATGCTTTTTACGTTTCCAAACTTTTAGTTACCTTTTCCAGGTTTTTCCCCAAATAAACCATGCAAACATTATAATAAATTCAGAAGAGGCCTGTCACATAATTCCCTAAACTTGTATCACCTTTCAATTTCATATTTTTGTAACAATTTGAGTTTATTTCAATTCTCTTGTTTCACAGGTGAACTTCAGAAACCAAATATTTCAACATTTTACCTGTAAAAGGGAAAGTTCTACAACTAGAAAACTCGGCACCGCTTTGTGACGCACGCTTCCAAGTAGGCATTGATTGGCCAGTCTGGCCTCTACACTTAGCAATGCCGCTAACATGAACGGGTCTCCAGCGCCCCATCGGAATCGTACGGCCTACGATTACCTACTGAAATTCCTTCTAGTTGGTGATAGCGATGTAGGAAAAGGGGAGATATTGGGCCGGCTTGATGACAGCGCCATTGACATCACGCTTGGAACTTACACCAGTGTGAATGGTAAGTTAGCCTTTAGTATCAATTTTACATTTTACTTCCCAGTTCCCAGTTGGCCCACAAAATTCGGACTCTCAATAGAAAATACATGTTTATGAGAGTTGCAAAACGTAAACATGCAACACAAGAAAATAGACTGGCAACATTCAGTCCAACACCCACATCAATCAACGTTGCCAAAAGAAACATCTGGTACCTAGTCTCTATTTCTACACATGTCAAGCCACCAGACTACTGAAGGATAAAGGTTTTCAAAAGTTAGACGAATCTAGTCTTGGGCTTTAAATTTAAAACACTTGGCTTCACTTTCAGGTGCAAAAGATTGAGAAAAAAGTCTCTTTTGAAAATTGAGATAAGATTTCAAACCTAACTGGTGAAATACTTAGGACTTTGTTTTCGCCTCATGAAAAATTTGGAGAATTTTGTCAGATAAAGAGTGAGTATTTAAGAGTGATGTATTTAACATACGAGTCTGCTATGCCAGTATTCATTTATTACATGTACTAAATTGTGGGTAAAGAGAGGCAAAGCTGGTAAAGTGAGTTGCCCAAGGACACAACCCATAGCAAACAGCTGGCCAACAGCTTTTTGAAAGTCACAAACAATCATTGCGCAACTTGATTTTTGGCTAAGGAGTTGCTTACCACTGAAAAATGTACTAAGCACGGCAAAAAGTGGCTTAGCAAAAGCGAATACCTGCCAGAATACCATGAGATTGATATTGCTCCAAGATCTCTGTTGAATGTTGTCACATCAGTACAGAAATTTGCCGTGTTTTTGACAAACATATTTGAGTTTTTTGCTTCAAGAGAATAATGTATAAAATGCCTGTTATAATGCATTTAATTTTTAACCAGCAGGTGTTTATGTTAATGTCTGTAGGAATTCTCCACATGTACTGTACCAAAGCCCTGTACTTTTGTACATTGTACACTTGAAGGTTAATTTGGTGCACAGTCATAAAACATGACAAAGGCCCTGACCAAACCTACGTTTGAATGTTATAAAAATACAAAACAGGAAATTTGGGGTCGCAGTTTTAAAAACAACCCAATCTGGTTGGTGTCATTGTGTAATTAATCCAAATTTAGCCCTTAGTCAACAGTCTTTGAAAATAATTATGATCACATCGCACTGAGAATAGAGAACATGCAGTGACTTGTTGCCCGCTTTGTCATTATTTGTTTTTAGCACATTCATGATTCATAAATGACCTGTCCATAATTGAAAGCTTTTGTACAATTATGGTTTAGGTCGCTTCGATACATGGTCTCAGTTTAGTTTTAATAAAGTGCAAATAATTATAAAAATATGAGCGCAGTTTTCATTTCATAAAAAGAGGAAACTAAACGAAAGAAAAACACGGCAAAACAATGGTTGTGAGAACAATTATTTTACTACCCTACCGGTACTACTCCTCAGTTGTCATTCGTTGTTTTTAATGTTTTTATAATTTTTGTTGCTAAAGGGGTGTGTGTGCAGTGATGTTGACAGCTATATTTATTACCTTACTTTTGGAATATAAAATGACAACATTCCTGTGTTAAAAGAGAGATTGATAAAGATTGATCTAGTGGATTTTGAAAAATTTTCTCATAAAATGGCAAAGGTGTTGAACATTATACTATAAAGTTAGGGTTAAATTAAACAATGTACAAAGGTACTGAACAATGCACACATGAACACATGTGTGGTAATCAAATATATATAAAGTGTACAGTACAATATTTATCCACCTATGTATACATTGAGATTTAAGGTACCGTAACTTTTGTATTTTTGTCCTGTGTAGAGATAATTTGTGTCCTTAACCCTTAAATCGGTGTTAGTGATTTACCAGTAACCTTCCTCTGTCTCTCTATGGAAACTCAAGATGTTCCCCAAATTATTGGACCCTGTTGTTCTAGTACTGTACATGTACACACACATGTATACGGTATGTACCACTAGGCAGTACAAGTTATGTACCTACTGTATGCCTAACCCATGGATGTATTAGCATGATCAGATTTCAACAAATAATGTAGTTGGACTTGAAAAGGTTATGTGGGGTGGTTAGGGTTAATTGATGTACCATGATGAGTTGTTTTGCCCAAATCTGATCAAAGTACAGTTGTCCATATTGTATTTGACCACACATGTCAAGACATGTTTGGGTTTATGTACACATGTACATTGATGTAGGGCAGTGTTCATGTATTGTACATGCAACAATGGACCAAGATCATGTATCGATACATGTACATGTACATAGTATGTGTGTAAAATCATAAACCTGAAGTATAGTTTTGCATGTTCACTGTGCGTCGCAGTGAAAGTAATTAAAACAAATAAAATTTGTATTGCATTTTTACATCTTCGTCATCATTTTACCCTAAAATCAAAATATTGCCCTCTATTTACAACATACATTGTACACCTTGTTTTTTAATTTGGTCGTAAGCTAGTTTGGTAAATAACTTCAAAAGTGGATTTTGTACTCCAAATAGGAATGGGGCCCGTAACTAGACAATTGCCAAGTACACAACTACAGGTTGAGTTTAACAAAATGTTTTTCATTGTACCAAGTACATGTAGACTCCAAATTGAACCACAGAGCAAGGAACAGTTCCTTGCTTGATGATTGAATAGAATCAGGTTTGCCATTACAGCCAGCATGAAAAAAGATTCCAAGGCAATTTTGTCACAACTCCAAATGCAAAGGTCATTCTTTGTTACAACAATATGGCAGATAGAATTGATTCTAACAGTAAACTGCAATGCCTCAGTAAATGTATTACACACTGTAAGGCATACATATAGTCAATCAAGTCAAGGTTACATCATAATGCATTGTTTGCATACTGTTTCACTACTCTTCTTTGTTTTCCAACATTTCTTTGTTTTCTCCTCAATTCCACACTGTAAACAACGCAGGATCTTTATTGTCAAATTTGTCATAACAACTATTGTCAGGCAGGCTTTGATAATAAACCTTGTGTTACTTTGTATTTGGGTGTTGCTAAATTAATGTACCTAAGAAATTACGTGTACATGTAATTAACATTCCATTGTAATCCATGTACACATGTACATGGAGCTTAACATTCCATTATAGTTAAATGTACTGGTACCAATATTTGATATCGCTGCACTGAAATTAAAAATGTGAAGAGTTTTTAGGTTGGCAGATAATGTAGATTTATGCAGAATTACGATAATACTGAAAATGGGTGTATTTTCCTGTAGTGAATGACAAGTTATTTCCCACAGTTACCGGTACATGTACTGTACTACATACCGGTAGTTCTAAAGACAAATAAGATTGAAGTTCAGTGAACTCCTAAATGCCCTACATTGTACTTTGTAGCTGTGAGTGTAACTGGCGCCGATCTAAACCTGTTTTTCTGCCTCCTAACCAATGGCGACTTGACTGCCCATCTAAGTGGCAATCGGCAAACAGTAAGAAAAACTAAATAAAAGCCAATCTTTTTGGTAAATACTGGACATGAATTGACGTGGCCGGTTAGAAAAAAGTACACGTGCGATGCGTCCGCAGATCTCTGCGAGGCTTAGATCGCGAGAAAAATCCCTACTTGGATTGAGGCATAGGGACAGTTGGCGGCAGACAGGTTGGAACCGGTGTAATGGATACCGGTTGGATCGGACATGCCTGTAAAGCCCTAAGGAGCCTAGAGCAGTGTCTTGAGATGAGAAGGTTTGCATCAGACTGGCGGAAGATGCTGAGGTCTGATGTCAAACTGAAATGACTTAAAGGCTTAGGTATGTCAGCAGTTAACTGTTGTGACTGATATATTGACAATGCAAGAATTCATTACAAATGTACAAATTCATGTATTTTGGACTATTTACGTACAATTAACCTAACCAACTGCTTCCTACATTTTAGAGCAAACAAATACCGGTACATGTACAAAATGCATGCCTAAAATATTTGTCAGGATAATCGGCATAAATGACAGAAAAACATGTTAGTAGCCTAGTAGGCTTGATAAAAATTAGTAGAATGCTTTCTTAATCACTCCTTTATGCTGGAATTGATACAATATACTATAAATCAGTTCCAATAAATACATGAATCTGAGAACTGTCTAAAATTAATAGCATTGTTGATGTTAATAACTCGATATTGAATGACATTCTGTTTTATAACATTCATTGACAATAAGAGTACAATCCTACAGTACATCCCTAAATCAACTTGACGATGTGTTCAACCATAATTAATGACTACTGCCGGTACTTTACCCATGCTCTATTAATGATATTTCCTGTATTGATTTTCTCCTTGGCTCTAAATTTGACAGTTGGCCATACTGCAGGTGAGCCGCACGCGTAACAGCCCATTGCAGCCCCTACCGGTATTAAAAATCCATTTACATAATTAAATTCGTATTCATGTACATAGTGAGTCTTTTTGCCTTTTTGGCTGTTTTTTTTATCTAAACAAATTATAAAATTGTGTTTGTACGTGTACACGTGTACAGTGTACATTGTACGTGTGTGTAAAAATTGATGTAGTTTGCTTTTTGTTTACTATAGTGTGTAACTGTATGTACAGGCCTGTACAATTTGTAATTTTGTTCACATTGTCATAACACCTGTTCCCAGCCCAAATAAAAAAGGACCCCCTTCACCCCAACCTTTGGTCCTAAATTCTCACTTCTAGTAATAAAATTGGGACCTAAATGACCCTTACAGACATGGAATTGATGCCCTGGCTTAGCAGAGACATCAACAGATTCGATTCTTCAGCTTGAGGCAAGGAACATTTACAAGCTCACAGGTTCCTATCATAATAATTTAAACCCTCATGACAGCCGTGACAGGCCTCTCCTGTATACATACAGCATGTGATACTACACTGGTTCCCTGAATTGCTGGTTTTTATTCTAAACAAATAAACATGGATGGTTGTATTTCTTTCTCCGTGGGAGCCGGGGCTAATTTGTGGTTTGGGGATGTCAGTCTGAATTGAGTTCCAGATGATTGGGATACAATTTGTTTATATTGAGGAAATAACCTTTTTATTATGGGCCTAGTGAGTTCATTTGGAGGGTGTATGGGTCGTAAAAGTTTTTGCAAGAAATTGAAATTTTTGACTAAATATATCATACCGTATCAGCACAGGAATCAATCTTGAATGGTGTAAATTACTCAGTGTCACCTCCCATACTGGGCGCTGGGAAGTGCCGATGTGGCTTCACAGATTTCTGTGAAGGAAACGTGGTGATTTGGGAAGCGTAAACATGCAAGCATTTCGGAACTGATGACCTTCAGCTTATAGGGCACACAAAATCTATCCAATTAGGGGCCAATTTCATAGGCTTAAGCACAAAAATTGCTTAAGCACAAAACATTCTTGCTTAGTAAAACCAGCTTACCAGCAACAACTCCATGTGATGTATATTATTTGTGTTTGGTACAAATGTATTTAGCTGTTGTTAGCTTAGCATAGCGATCACGTGGAATTTTGGCTCCTAACATGATTTACCAAGCAAGAGTTTTTGTGCTTAAGCAACATTTTGTGCTTGTCAGCTCTATGAAATTGACCCTAGAGCTCGAAGCGTATCAGCGCTTCTTAGTGCCTAGTGGTACGGTGGGACCCAGCAAATACCAACAAATTGCTTGGTGACATACATATCAGCAAAACACCATTAGCACACACCAGCTTGGTGCACTCAGCATGTGCACAAACTAATAACCTGCTATGCGAGTGCAATAATTTAAATTTGAAGATATTTAATGCTGGGAGATTTGTTTGTTCAATGTCTCAATCCAAAGTGAATAAATGTTACATACATGTATATATATTGCGTAGAAAAAAAAAATACAATTAAAAACGTTAACAGTTTTGAGGTGAAACACGAAGGAATGCATCTTTATAAAAATCAAATGACAATTTCGTATTATTAATTTTTCACATTTTTTTTTCAGGGCTTTAGTATCATGCATTGCATTTAATTATAATTGCTACATAAACAGGGTAAAATGTATTTATTTCCTCTAGAATCCACGAAGTCAAATACACCAATATGACTCATAATGATATGCAGTTCTCATTGTTCCATAGAGTGGTTATTGTATACCAAACGCAGTGCCCCACACTTAAAATGGAATGACACGACCCGTCTTTCTCTATGGAATATGTGCGTAGACACTTGCTCCCACTAGAATACAAAAAGGGTTGAACACAATAAATTAATTTGAGAATTCTACTAGAACGAACCACTGTACAAAGTACATACTGGTATACGTGACCTAGAATCTAGGTCACGTGTACCAGTATGTACAGTGGTTCGTTCCTACCAGCTCTAAGTATGAAGATTCGGTGATTACTCAAAAAAAAGGGGGGGGGGGGGGGGTTGGCGAGAAATTTGATTTTCTGCACAGTCGATATCACTTTATGATAGACTAGATTTTTGTGGTGCAACGTAATTTTTGTGGCGAAACATATTTTGGTGTGGCCTCGATGGGTCTCGACTGTAAAACCCAAGACTGTGGCATCCAAAACCTACCCGGTAGACCGAGACCTGCACATTCGAACCCGAGACCACGAACTTGTGCATGTTTATTCACTTTATATAATGTTGATACATGTACGCTGCATACATGTACATGTAGTACATGTAGTACATGTAGTACATGCAGCTTTCTTGTATTTTGTTGTCATTGACTGTTTATCTAAGCAAAATTACTCATTTATGGGGGCTAGAGTGAATTATAAAACGACAATTATTGTAATTATTCCCCCACGAGTGTAGCTTCAAGTTATAATGTACAAAGACTATCAAAATCCTTCAGCACCAGTGGTGGATTTTGACAGTTTTGGTCCTTACTTAGTAAAACGCTATAAAGTTATGATTCTGTTGTCAAGAATTATTGTCATCTCCGTGAATATCAAATATTCCCATTTGTACACCTTTTTAACTTGATTAAAAGCCACTGCAATTAGATTAGGATGACTGACCCCCTACAGGAACTCCCCAGGTAGGATTACTCATAAACACAACGTTGACAACACACCATTATTGGACATACTGTATTGTCATTTGGATGGCCTAGGACTGTGTTGTTATAACCTTAGAATAAATAACAGAACGAAATCAGAAATATTGGTACACTCATCCAAAGAGTACACAGGTTTGCAGATTTTGTAAGATTTCCCAAAACATGACTAAACTTGACAAAAGGTATTTTTCAAATGGAAGCATTTATATTCACAAAACTTTGCGTTGCGACCAGAACACAAATTGTGTGTTTTTTATATTTTTTAAATTTATCGTAAATACGCCAGCTAGTCAAGTTAACCAGTACGCGCCAGGAATATTTTAACAACAGGATTATTTTTAACAAAACTCGATCCGAGGCGGGTTCAGGTCAATTGTACCGGAAAGCACACCGTACCCATGCTTCCGGCCTTGCTCGCTGCTGACAGACATTTCCGGCCTTGCTCGTGCCGTGTTTAAATGCGTCATCCGTTTTGAATCCGGGGAAAACTTTGCGTGTATACGTCCTCCGGCACGAACTGGTTAACAATTAAAAAAGTTTACATGTAGTTTAAGAAACTTCAGTCATTAAACTGAAAATAGATTTTTACTGTGAAGCTAAAACAAATTCCCTGGTTTTATTCCGAGTGCTGATTCGTACGCGGATTGCATAACTTTTTGTTATGGTACATGTACTAAAGTAAATGGCCAATAGCTATCATGACTTAGTGAAATTAGTCTAAATATATATTGCAGTCTGGTTTTCATCAAGTTTAGATGGGAGGTTCTAACTGTCCATTTTTTGCTGACATTAGTTTGTAAGGTTTTCCTGCTGGATTCAAGCCAATTTCCTTGGATGCTGGTTCATGGAAACAGACAATTGTGTTCAAGGATATTTTGGTCATTGACCAGTAAAAGGTACTGTAGGAGACACCATTTGAAGCTATAAATGTTTACTACCGAATTATTAAAAAAATCGTACTTATTTGAAAGTAAATAATGATTGTAGGTATCCAGCAAAATGATTGCGCTAGATATCCTGTAATTGTTTTGACAAATTTATTTTATGAAAAAAACAACAACATACATTTAAGGACCACTGCCCGACGCCGGTTGGAATCGACTATATTTGATTTTTCTTTATTCAGCAATCATCATCCATGATTGTAAAAATTCGGACAGGTCAGTTAAACGATATTTGCTATAAAACAACCCCTATAAAACATTTGCAACCCCCCAAATCCAACCATTCGTGACAATTCAAGCAATTACCAATGGTGTATTCTATCTTTAACTTTTGGCCTTTATCATGTCAATTCCATGCGGAATTTTCCAATATTTGAATAGTCTGTCCTTATTGATTTCATATTACATGAATTGAATAGTTATGATACTGGTAAACTCTAATGTTCTAGGCATTCATTTGGGGTACATACTTACACTGTACTACAAAATCCTGCTCAATTCTCATATAGACCAGTGTACTGTACATGTACCGGTAGTAAGAATACTACATACAGTTTACTCAAGGGGTATTTTGTAGTATATGGTGACATAAGGGCTAAAATATATGAATAAAATCATACATCATTACATGTATTATGACGTGTCGTTTGTTTGTTTTTCCGTGAAAAATGTTAGTTTTGTCTTTAATCATTTACTATGTGCATGCATTCATCATCAGAGCCTCGAGCAAAAAATGCCCACATATTTACAAAATATTTGAACCTCATTCTCTGCTTTTTAGGAAAGAAAATATAATGCTCTGTCACATTTCCTCTAAGAGTTCAACATTTGGACGACTCTTAAATTGATCAATTTCAATTCTGGCGTATTTTGTGTTTGTTTTGACAAAAAGTTTGGCAAAAACATCTACTGTACATGATTGTCAGCGTGCAAGATGATGACAACGATATTGTATAAAACGATAAACAGTGATTCTTGGCTGGCAGTCATTAATCGTTTATTATGTGCATGCATTCATCATCAGAGCCTCGAGCAAGAAAACATTAAAACCTTTTAAGTTTCAGATTATGGATAAATCGATGGTGACATCAATTTCACACACAGGGGATGGGATGGGATGGGGCTGGTTTCCTTGTCAACTCCAATCAGCTCTGAAGGAGACATCTCTAAAGATTGATGGAGAGAGTGGAGAGATTATGGCAATAGCTTTTCCTGAATTGATGCTCTTGAAGAGTAATGGAGATTAACGCAATATCAAGTTGTAACTTTAAAGGTGTATTTCTAATTTGTGCTCGTTTTTTAAGAAGTTTCTTTTAGAATTTCTGACTCGCATACATTTCAGCTTACATGACTGTAGACTCTCTGCTTATCTAGACAGTTAGACAGTTAGACAACCGGTAGTTGTTGGCCAAATCTCACCTACTGGTATTTTAATCATAATTCGCCATTTCAGTGAATTTTTTATTTTTTTTCTCTTTGCAGGAGTTGATCACAAGATTACGACAATTTTGTTGGATGGAAAGAGAGTAAGATTAGAACTGTGGTGAGTATTATGACTAAGGACTAGTATTAAGACAATGTACTTCCTTAGTGTGAAATGACTAAGAATGTGTCTGTTCCCCTGAATGTGATGCTAGTCCATCATACTTACTCCCCGGCTAATGCTGTTACCCATAACTCATGAGTGGAGAGAGATGCAAGTATGAGTAAGGTAGCTTGCATATGGACACAACATATAGTGGGATTCAGACTCTAGAGCCCATACATGTACATTTATACATGTAGCGGTCCTGTTTATTATCCTAAGAAATTAGGTGGTTCTCTAACAAATTTAGGCCTTCCCTGAGAATGGATGAAAAGGATAAAAATGACTTCATACTTATTGTAGATATTGTAGTTTCAGAAATACAAAAATATGTTTATATTTGTTGATTGGATAATGAAATTGTGCTTGCACATTCATGTACCGGTACATGTAAATGAAGAATAGGCTACTATAATATTATCACACACATATCCCAGCCTAGTTTGCAGACTGAGTATGTCTGCATGTAAAGCAAGGGTAACCATGAAGTAAAGACATTGGTTATTATAACCTTGACCCAGGTGTGAAGTTATAAATAGAACCCAGCATACATGTAGATATCATGTGCACATGTAACATTTGAGTTGCAAATAAATTTAATTTAGAATTTTAATGTATAAACTGAAATTAGTTCCCTTAAAATGTAGTAAAACTGAATAAAGCTGCTTTCTGACTGGAGTGATGTTGCCTCTAATGATTTAAATATCTGTTAAGATTAAAATATTAGGCCTTTTTATTTAATTTGATTTCAAATATACATGTACAGTACTGATGCAATTACATGAACATGAAGACGTAATGGTACGGAAACAATGCTATTATTGTTTGCGATGCACATTTTAATGTTGGCAATTTGTATAGAGATTGTTCTTTTTGCAAAGTGCAATGTGTACACTGTATCAATACAAAGTACCCCTGTGTACTATACATGTCCAGAATTCTGTCAGTGCTCAAACTAAACTACCGGTTTTGCCAAGAGAGAATTAATTATATTTCCAGTCATTTTTTATCTGGTCAAATCGTTGCCACCTCTCAGTCTTAGGTAGGACGGTGCTCTATTGATTTGTTCGTCCGCCTTGTGATTAATAAGTGCGTTTACCGCATTGATCGCCTTCTGTAGTCGGAAAGATAGAGGGCAGTATTGATGCGGATATAATGGGCAGATAATAAGCCAGTTCAGTATCTGGACAAAATAGTCCGGGTCAAAGTTACGGGATGTTATATAAACGCCCATTCTGTTTGTAAATCTCCAAAAGGAGTTAGGGTTAATGTTGACCAAAAAAATAAAGAATCAGAAGCCATCTTGATATTCGAAGACGGCTTTTTTAGTGGAACGTGCCCTTTAAAAATATCTGTAACACTTAAGCAATGTTGCTGAGTAAACTTTGTATGTAACAACGAAAACCAGGAAGACATTGGCAACGTAACATTGTTGAACAGCTGCGTAGGACACTGGCACCAACCGATGGCGGGGAGCCGGTTGAAAACCTCACATACATGTATTACGAAGCGACCGATAACATACAACCAGACGAGGCCCAAACATTCCGATTGAATTAGCCAGGAATTTCAAGCAGATGAAGTATCCTGTGTCGGTCTCTTGAGACCGAATTATTTTCGGAAGGAGATGAAGTAAAAGCAAATGAGAAACGCCGATGAAATAGAATTGACCCGTTAACACTTAGTATCTAGACTGTAATGGCTTGGAGGCCTCCTAGCGCCATGGATCCCAATAAATCACGACTTATGAGATTGATTTATACAAATTGGAAATTCATCAGATTTTTTTTCTTGACAATCATGTTAATTTTTATCTCTGTACTTTACCGGTATGTTGAGAACTACATACATAGTGCAATAACACTCTAATACCTGCTAGTACTAATTTTAGGATGACTCCATGTTTAAATGATTGCAGAAACATTTCATTACCTGTTTTTTATTAAGTTTTGCAGTACTGAGTACTGATGGACCAGGTCCTCGCACTGTTATCCCTAAATAATAAGGCAGATCTGGCCAACCGTCCATGTTTACATTAATTACCCACATCATTCAGCCTGCATTAGATTTCAAACCTCAAGCAAACAGGTACTTGACGGTGTTGGTGTACATTTCATAATGGATTCCAATAGGATGCTGTATCTACAGGAAGTGCTAGTATCTGGTCACATACAGGGTACCGGTACATCTCTGGATAAACCCATTCATAATAGTTCAGGAAAAGGCTACAAATCGAATATTCATCTACATATGCCATAGAATCTCAGGGCCACTTACAAATTGTGAAACACTGTCACATATTGTGTAAGACATCCAAAGATATTTGATTCTTGTTTTGGGTTTTTTTCTTTAAATAATGGCAAAAAATCGGAGTCATTTTCAGATGGGCATTTTTGTCCCAACTGTAATTCTACTCTTTTTCAGTCTTTCGGAGTGTAGTTTGCAGGAGTGGAGTCTAATTAGTATCATACTGGTGCATGTACGGTACATGTATGACTCGACACTTCATGTATATAATTCTGAGATAAAATCTACAAATAGGTCTCCAAGCAAAAACAAAAGTTTGGACGAGAAAGTAATGTTTTTTTTTATTTGGCCTATTTCAATTTGTTCTGCCATTTCTAAGACATTTAACTTGTTATCGTTTTAGGGACACGTCTGGACAAGGAAGGTTCTGCACCATTCTTCGATCTTACTCCCGAGGAGCTCAAGGGATCCTGCTAGTCTATGACATCACAAGTCGCTGGTCATTTGACGGCATTGATAGATGGATCAAAGAAATTGATGAGGTACTAGAATGTTCGGGATTATTATAAATTTATCTGTAAAACGAAATCATGTCTTGAGATCTTCAGAGTAGTTAGGAGGAGTTGTAAAATGCTTTGAAGGTACAGTTTTAGTTTTAGGGGTGGGGGGAAAACCACAGAAAAATATCATGGAGTAAACCCACGGAATCAGGCAGGGACTGAAAATCCAATCCACATTTTGGCCAAGGTGGGATTCAAACCTGTGTCACAGTGGAGGAAAGCGAGAAAAAAACCGCTACGCCACCCTGACTCCATATGATTTATTTTGATAAACACTGTATACTAACATATTATTGTCCCTAAAGGTTAAGTTACGAGTTGAGTAATAAGTCGGAATCGTAATAAGAATGTGTTCTGAGGTGCCAGATAACCAGTAGACTTTGTAATAATAGAAAATGACCATAATGATTGCTCAAAATGGCCTCTCAAATAAAACACATAGATTCACAAAGTTTATGTTTTCGATTAGAGGAAGAAAGGCACCTGTAAAGTTAATCTTTGAGCCAATTTATGAACTTGTTGGAATTCCTGACAGTGTATTCATTCACCTGACGCAAATCTTTTACCTTGAAGTGTGCAAGATCCTAGATACAATTAATTACAAGGTGAATGGTCGTAATTTGTTCATTAATATATATTGGACTCGACACTTTCACCGTCCAAAAAGAAGGGCACTGGTCCCGTGAAAACAAGTCGGCCCACGTAAACTGATCGCAATCAGCAATCAGTCTAAAGCCGTTGGATGATCCTACGATGATAATGGAGAAGCTGGAGTGATGATGTCAGTGAGTGAGGAGAGAACTGCTTTAGAAACGGGGAACCGACCAAAAAGAGATGTGATAAGATTTGCTAATGCATGCTGGGATTGATACGATTACTCCGAGTGAGTGCATAGAGATTGATGTAGTGGCCTCAGAATCACCAATGAAAGATGTGTTCAGATTCAAGAATTGTAAACATCCGACAGAGTATTATAAACAAAATTGTTGTGGTTCTGATAAAAAATGACTGCATTCCTTCTTCCCTAAAATAAAAAATAACCATCGAATATTCACACTTTTTATCCAGTGATTATTTAAGCTTTATGTGCACACAACAATATACAATGTACATGTACAGGTACACACTCATTAACCAGTTTGCGCCGGATGACGTATAGAAACGCAAAGTTTTCCCCAAATTCAAAACGGATGACGCATAAACATGCCAAGTTCAAGTTCGAAAATGTCTGCCAGCAGCGAGCAAGGCCGGAAATGCGTGGGTGTGCTTCCCGGCACTATCGGCCTGAACCCGCTTCGGATCGAGTTTCGTGAAAAATTATCCCGCCCCTCGACTCGGTGATGTTAAAATAATCCCCGCGCGAACTGGTTAAACATTAAAAATGGTTAATCGCTTAACCCAAACTGAACTTAAGTCATCAAAACCCAACAGCATGTTTTGTTGAAATCTGTTAGGATTGGTACGATACTTCTAAACTGACAGTCCTTTACATTGGGTTAGGCATACCGGTACCATCAGAATAAGAGTCCAACAGTTTGTGTGCAAGGTTTGCCATATGGTGTTGGGATTTTACAGAATGGGTACAGTTCCTAATAAATTTTGTTAGGGAGTTCAGGTTTTTAAGATTCCCCTTTGTTTCTGTTCTTGTTCTTTAGCATGCGCCAGGCGTGCCTAAGATCCTGATAGGTAACCGACTTCATCTCGCCTACAAGCGGCAAGTCAGCTCAGAGGAAGCCCAGATCTATGCCATCAAGAATGACATGGTGTACTTTGAGGTCAGTCCCCTCTGCGACTTTAACGTGACGGAGTCGCTAACGGAGCTGTCGCGGGTTGTGCTGAAACGCAACGGCATGGATCGACTCTGGAGGACTAACAAAGGTGAGGGTCAAAGGTCAAGAGTTTTGATTTGATTTGTGTTTGATGCGACAATGTCTTCTCTTAACCCTTGTAGTGCAGCCGGGAGATGATTTCTGACCTACTGTAAAGCAAACACGAACACAAATTTGTGACATCACGGGAAGTTTTCTTGCTGCAAATCTACAAAAGTGGAACACATTACAATTCCGGGGAATGTTTGCAGGGAACTATTGAAGGATTTTGCAGTTGTTTTCTTAAGCCATGTCGCCAAAAATGGAAGGCTTATCTTTGGTTTAGTAAGTTTCAATATTTTGGGAGCTGGGTAGCACCGCCCGGCGCCGCCCGGCGTGTGACAACCCTGGTTTCCAAAATTAAAACCGAACAGTTGAATTAAAACCGAATACAAAAAAAAAATAGGTTTCAAATCCCACCACTAACCGGTACTCATGCACATAAGCCAAAATTCCTCGCTAACCCTTAAAATACGCTTGCTGTAAGCATGTTTTCTCTGCTCCAGGAAGCAGGGATTTTTTTCGCTAACTGAAATTGAGCCATGTGATAAGTTTGAAGCTTACAGTTTGATATATGTCAGGTGCATGTAAACACTCATGTGCATGTAAATGCTGTGTCAGTAAACATCTTTTATGGGTTGACAAAATCTAGTTCATCCTACAAACGATATATGCACAGGACAGTTCAATCTGAAGATAGTGCAAAGGGTACGCACGGTTTCAAGTTACCAAGCCCAATTATTGGTAACAATCCCATGGGTTTGGGAACAGAGCATGGCTCACATACTGGCTTATTAATCAACGCTGGCCTCAGTTACCTCACCAGGGATTAGATGCAATAAGCAAACTCCTGTCTAAGCATAAACACATAATTGAGGTGACCAAAGCCACCCCCCCCCCTCAATCGCTTCTCTGGCTGCATATCCCAGGAAATGTCCTCATTTAGTAGCACAGCTCACAAAATTAACCCTAAATTCTGGTCGTCTTATATAATTACTTAAAGGGACCCCGGATTTCATGATTTAACTAATTACAAGAAATACTCCCATTTAAGAAAATGAGTTCAAAGCCCGATCATGTGATAGTGTTACCATTTATAACAAGTTCTAAATTTGAGCTGCTAATTTCTTGCCTGTTTTGACCACAATTTCCAGGTTAATTGTATAGCATAATTTACTGTCTTACATGTACATGTACGTACCGTAGTTGGCAGTGAAATTGGATCTAGTAAACCATACTGTGTTTTAAATTCAGCATTAGTGAGGCAGCCGTGGTTAGGGCACAGGTTGAAGAAGACTTAAGATGATGGGATGATGGTGACGGTCACTGGTCTAATTCTGTCAGATTGGACCAGCCTGGCACCACCGTTCAGCCTAGGGGTGTTTCATTACAGCCCATGTACTGTACACAGTACATACTGTCTCTAGATCAGTCTATAAGCAGCTTGGGTCAATGACCCAGTTTGTTCTTGCATTGTCTCATCAACCATTGACATGCATGCTAGTTCAACTAGAAGATTTTGTTCCATGCCCTGATTTTTGAAGAGATCTTACAGTTTCCTTTTTTGTTCTTGTGTGTCATAAGTGTACGCTTGGCTTCAATTAATTCTAAAACCACACTCACAATCTTGAAGTGTAGTTTGATTTGTGTGGGTGTTTTTGGAATCGAAAGGTGTTATTCTAGCGTCAATTATTTTGAAAAATATTTTCAAAAAGAATTGTTTCAAATGAGGGATAAGACCACTTTCTAAATTGTACATTTGAACACATGTATGTACTCGTGTATAATTATAGAATTTGTTTTACTTGTCATTGTTTGCTTAAACCCTAAAATTGTAAACAAAAAGGGGGTATTTGTGACCCCTGGGAATGGTGATATTAATATTGGTAACCCCTGGGTGGGGAGGAGGGGCTGGGGTTGTGCGAGGAAGGAGGGGGTGGCTTCTGGCCTGTCCTTTCATCCTGCATTTGTACCGTTATCTCCTTTGAAGGATGTGTATCATGTGTAAACTGATGAACATACCGTACTGTACATGTACATTACATGTACCATATGTATGTGCACCTACTCAACAAACTGTACTGTAGGATAGTATATTCATCACAGTACCAGTACAAGTTGCATTTTTGACCTAGATCATCATAAATACACGAAGCTTGCACAGATTGTCAATCTGGAAAGTATGTATTGTCCAAGGTGGAAGACATTAGCTCCTTAGTTGGAATGTTGAATACATTCTTGTATGTATAACCATACTGCCAAGGGTGACCTTAAAAAAAGATTCATTAAAATGCTGTCAAGAATGTGATGCAATCATTATGTTGTGGGCCAGGGAGGGTACATTGTAGGTGGACCAAAGGATTACAAGATAAATGCAAATCTTTGCAAAAAAGAGAATTTGCCAGAAATTATATAAATGTATTTTTTGTTTTTAAAGCATCGGATTTCAGTCTTTTCAGAAAAACCAACCTTAATGCGTAGAGTTTTTGAATTAAAAACAAAGTTCTGTCTTGACTTGTTATTGACTCGACGTGAGAGAGTTTTATAATGTAACCAAATGTTTGTTAATGTGATATCATTTAAAGATAAATGCAAATCTTTGCAAGAAGGAGAATTTGCCAGAAATTTTAAAATGTACATTTTTTTTAAAGCATCGGATTTCAGTCTTTTCAGAAAAACCAACCTTAATGCGTAGAGGTTTTGAATTAAAACCAAAATTCAGTCTAGACTTATTATTGACTCGATGTAAGAGAGTTTTATAATGTAACCAAATGTTTGTTACATGTGATACCATTTTACATAGTGGGGGCCAGTACTCAGTACAATACTGGCTCTAAATCACATAACTTACACATGATACTGTTACAGTATGTACATACATGGCATAGTCTGAGTGAGTCATTTGCATTGCATTGAAAAAGCTTCAATGTACAGTATTGTCGTGAGGCCCTGTCATAAGCAGTTTGCTGAGAGGGGCTGAGTATGCCGTGAATTGTTCCAAGAAGATAACTGTTCAGTTTTAGTGTTTGTTTTGTTCAAATTGTGAAATCTCAAAATCTAGTCATGGAAAACATGTGAAAAGTGTACTCAATATATCATTACCAGTTGTAACACAAGGACTAATCAAAGACAAACAAATTTGCATTAGCATAAAAAAACACTAAAATGCACTCAAATACCCTTGAAAATGGCAAAACAAAAGTTGGACACAATGGTTCCATTAACCCTAACCCCCTAGACTCTTGCACTAGAAAGCATACCAAACGGACCTAACAAACTGCACACAGGTTCAGTAATTATTGGTACTGAACCTAACAGTACTAAACTTGCCAAACTCCAACTTGTTGAAGTTTGATTGACTTGGTACAGATGGGTCGATGCATTGTTCGGTGTTCAGGATCAGGGCTGTGCATTGGTTCTGTGTGTTGGGCTGTCACAGTACACAGGGTGTACACATCACACTTACAGTTTGACCAGGAACTGTGCTGTGACCAGCCTGAGCTCACCCACGAATAAATACCTGTGCATTCCAGCTCCAACATTTGTACAAGTCTCATGAATTCAACAGTGTCTTCCTGGGCCTTTTGTACTGAGTCAAACAAAGTCCAACAACACTAAGTTGCTAATGTTTGGTACCAAACCTGCCAAAACCTACGGTAGCAAAACCTGCAGTTTGAGTTTAATGGGCTTGAAAGTAGTTAGTGTTAACCACAAACCATGACGACCATTGCCAGGCAACGCTCCGTTAACCATTTAGGTGTATAAATATACCAATTATGGGTTGAAAAATTGAAATTGATAAACAAATTGATACTAATGATGGTGTTATTTGATTGTTTCTTACAGTGTTAAGCTTACAGGATTACTGTTGCCGTGTGATAGTCAACTGTACCTCTACCTACACAATCGACAAGCTGCCTCTACCACCGCAAATGAGATCACGTCTCAAATCGTTTGCTGATGCCAACCATATGAACCGGTATCTGCTGCCTCCATTGGACTTGCGCTCTAAGAAGCGCAGAACTATACTAAATGCTATGGACCCACCGTACTCGTCGCGGAAAAGCTGCATCATATCGTGATATGATGCAACCTTGTTCTCTGAAGTTTGATCCCGCCACATG
Organism: Crossaster papposus; assembly: GCA_037893245.1. Taxonomy (NCBI): domain Eukaryota; kingdom Metazoa; phylum Echinodermata; class Asteroidea; order Velatida; family Solasteridae; genus Crossaster; species Crossaster papposus. The sequence goes on along the minus strand of JBAIAA010000041.1, from coordinate 382,681 downwards.
TCTGATCGTCTCCCATCTTGCGTTTCATGACAAATTTTTGAAGGGTGTAACTGATGCAATTATGTAGGCATTATTAGGCAATGAGCTAATCTCATTGGAGACTCATAAGCCAATCAGCTTTGACCGTCATCGTGATAGATCTGCCAGGAGTCAACATGTCAAATACAACCATGCAAAGCCGTGGGAAGGAGGTGGATATATGACATCCCCCGTAACACATCAAGGCCCTAATTTTTTGGCTCTGCTAACCACATAATTCTACCCTTACGATCACCATTTTGCGCTAACTGAAACACCGGTAAATTATGCGCTAACCCTGTAACCCTTGCAGAACCTCCCTGGATAGGGATCCTGTATAATTCCAAGTGCAATGTTCTTGGGTCAGGTTTCTACCTTTGGAGCGTCGAGAACAGACCTCCCAAACTCGGCCCTAATATGTCTGCTTTGGACTGAAACCCTAGCTATCTCTCCAAAATCCTTCAAAATCCACCAATTTTAATTTGATGACTTTGTAGGATTTAGGGAGTACAACCACACCACTTGAGAACCACTGACAGTTTTCAAGTAAAAATTGTGCCAATGGGTTTCTGAAGATAGGATTGTTTAGGATTCAGTATACCATGTCAGAGGCGCGATGGCAAGGCTGAGTGTGAGTCACAGATCCTTTGGTTAGTAGACCGGTGATGACTCGGTACGAAACACATTCACAAATCCACTGACTCGGCAACTTTGGACTGGGGAAGAGGAAGTGATTTTTTACCCTCTTGGGAGCGAGCAAGTTTGTCATCTTCTTGAATGCCGTACGTGACTACAGACTTATTCAAAGTTTAGTTAACTTTTTGTTGTTTAGTCGGAAGAGCTGTTGGCTGTAACTTCCTGAGGTTTTTGAAGAAAAGGGAAACTCTTCCGGTTGAAAATCTGTCAATATAAGCAAGCAGAGCCAATCACAAGAGGGGTGGAAAAAAAGTAGAATTTCAAGGTTTAATGCTGTCTTAAATTTCTGTCATTGAAATCTGAGAAGCTATGAACTGAAATATCTCGCTGGGGTATTTTTGAATGACTGGTTTTCCTTTTGTTTTAATGATTAGACACAACATAATTCAAATAATTTGACATAATTAGTTTATTAGATGCCTGAGTTTTCTTGTTTGCGTCGGTGACGATAATGTGTGCTAGTTGCATTTCTTTCTATCACAGAATGTTTGTGTTGCAGATGATGACCTGTATTATTGTTTAAATAAGTTCTAGCCAATGAGGACTAAATGCAATTCCAAGCACCCTGGTTGGTTGATGGGTACAAGCGAAAAAAACATGTAGAATCTGCACAGAAATGTGCCATGGTTGCACAGGACCAGTTGTGACCCAACCCAACAAAATGAGTCACGAGTTACCAGAGCTACTTTTGAGTAATAAACCTGTTAACATTATCCCACACAATACAAATCAATGAAAACAGTAAACCCTTTCACCCAAATAACATCTGTATATTATAAGATGTCAACCTGAGTGATATACCAAAATGAAGAGCTTTTTATTTTTTTTGTCTGCATGTGAACAAATAATACCTGACAATTTGTAATTGAGACTCAATCAAAAAATAGAGGGCGCACTTCCAAATAGACCATTTTTAAAACAAAAGCATCGGTGAATTTCCCTAAAAGGTTAAAATCAGAAAAGACATGTTATGTTGTGAATCTATTTCATGATATTACACTTGTTTTACAATGTATACACAAATTCTGATGTAAAGACATTTGCAATGCAATGAAGGCAATTTGCATATCCATCGAGTATATTTGCACCATTTAAAAAATAAATGCAATGTTAAACAAACAATGTTTAGGTGCATGTTCCTTTCAGGCCACTACGGGTCATTGTAAGCTCCATGCTTCAGGCCACTACAGAAGGTCATTGTAAGCTCCATGCTTCAGGCCACTACAGAAGGTCATTGTAAGCTCCATGCTTCAGGCCACTACAGAAGGTCATTGTAAGCTCCATGCTTTAGGCCTCTACAGAAGGTCATTGTAAGCTCCTTGCTTCAGGCCACTACAGAAGGTCATTGTAAGCTCCTTGCTTCAGGCCACTACAGAAGGTCATTGTAAGCTCCTTGCTTCAGGCCACTACAGAAGGTCATTGTAAGCTCCATGCTTAAGGCCACTACAGAAGGTCATTGTAAGCTCCATGCTTCAGGCCACTAAAGAAGGTCATTGTAAGCTCCATGCTTAAGGCCACTACAGAAGGTCATTGTAAGCTCCTTGCTTCAGGCCACTACAGAAGGTCATTGTAAGCTCCATTCTTAAGGCCACTACAGAAGGTCATTGTAAGCTCCATGCTTAAGGCCACTACAGAAGGTCATTGTAAGCTCCATTCTTAAGGCCACTACAGAAGGTCATTGTAAGCTCCATGCTTAAGGCCACTACAGAAGGTCATTGTAAGCTCCATGCTTAAGGCCACTACAGAAGGTCATTGTAAGCTCCATGCTCCAGGTCACTACAGAAGGTCATTGTAAGCTCCATGCTTGTAGCGAGACATTAATGGTTAATGTTTAAAGCTTTGTAAATACACTTTGTACAGATGCTGCCATAAATGGTGCATAAGAGTGTTCTGTATATAGATGAAATTGTAAATAGAAACATTTTAAAATGTATTCAAATTGGATGAGAATTTTTAATGGCAGCAATAGATTAAAGATTGAGCTAAACAAAAAGTTATGCAAAATGTTCCAGGCTAAAATTTAAAAAAACATTGATTTTACACGACACATATTTTAGTGCATATTTTCCTCTAACTTACTTGGGTTGGTTTTATACCATATTTCAAATATATTCCAAAGGATACAATTCAATATTCTGTTGAAGAGAATCATAACTACGTAAGTTTTTGCAAAAAAAGAAAAATTCAAATTGCATCTAAAGGTCTGTGAGATGCATGCTGTGATTTGAACCTAAACCCTATGCTTTGCCAAAAACAAATGCGTTTGATCGATTGTGTACAACACATACATGTATTCTTTTCACGCAGTGCACCCACTAACGACACGATTATATACCAGCCTTTGTTTTTGCAAAATGCTTCTAGAAATTTGATTTTTTCCTTATTTTTCTGCAGGCTTTTCTAGAGAGCCAATCAGCGATCACAGAACTGCGATAATTAACCTGTGAAGCAGTGCTAAATTAATATGCAACGCAGGCCAGCGCGAATGTTGAATGGTAGTTGACTGCTTAAAGATGCTATGCCTATATTCGAATGGTCGAATTAGCAGTAAAAGGTCAAGCTCCATTTAAGCTATTTGCAAAGACCATTGCATGATTGAGGGAGCTGATGGGAATATAAATTGTCATTAGCGGGCGCACTGTCTAATGCAGTGGTCTAAACCCATGCTGGACACACTGCAAAATTTTTAAAATGTTTAAAATGATAGCATTATCAGAAAATTTGGTACCTCATTCTGAACTCACTTCTAATATAAACTTTTCCTGAAACTATAAAATTAAGTGTAATCTATGCTTAGATTCCTCAATATAAGTTTTGCCAAGAAATCGTATGTTTTTTTTCACAACATCTTTAAACATATTTTTATTCCTTCAGAAGAAAAGAAATTTGGACATCCAAGCTGAAGTCAGCCATTTTCAAGTTAATAAAGGTTACATAAGTATGTTTTTCCACATATTATATTTAAATATGCACACCACCTCTGTCATTGTTATTTAACTCGGCTCATAACAAATTTTGAGACAGATTTTAGATACATTAGTTTGGTATTTTGTTTGAGGAACTATATGTGATCCACCTGATTTGATAATTTTAAGTCTTTTTTTTTGTTTAAATATCTATTATGTCATTTCTTGTGTTTAAATTGCTTGAAGAATGCCATGTTATTCACAAAGAAACTTGTGTACAAGTTTAATGAATGAGAGTGTTTTAAGATTTTGTTTATTTAAAAAAAAATATCCTATCACTTTTTACAGCTGAAATAATCAGTTATCCAATCACGTGGAAAGGGAGGGGGTGGAACCTGTGGTCAGCAAAGAGTGGTTCTGATTGGTTGAATGTTTTTCATTGTGATTTTACTCGACTTCGTTACCGTGGCTACGATCTTGCTGCGCCATGTTGTCCCATCATGCCTTGTGCAATGTTAACCCCTAGAATTTTCTAATTAAAATGTGCCGTATATTGGCACATTTGAATTAGGACTGCAGTCAATTTGTATAACACCCGAAGCCATGTTTAACATTTTGTAATTGTTATTTTGTATAATCAATTATTTCAAACATGATATTTTTACATCGTGTTGTTTAGCAAGGATTTATATTAAATGTACAAGTACGTACTTCTGTCGTCCCTCTACAAGTTACAACATAAGACACAGGTTTTTTTTTTGAAAAACGATGCTTCCAAAATCCATATTGTACAGGTATTGCGCAGTCTTGGAACAAAATGTTTGTACATGACGTGAAGTTCAGGAACGCGCGATCGCATTACATTGTTTGAGGCGTGCAGTTTTCGAAATCCGCGCGCAGTATGCACTAAAACTAGTCAGCATCGTTTACGTATGTCCTGGGGTTAGTGAAGGAACGCACACGCACCCATTATGGAGTCGAAACTGTGTACATCTGGCAATTTGTATTGGTTGACTTTATTACCGTGATTCAGTTCAAAATTGGTTCAAAATTGGTTCAAAATTTGAACCGGTTACTTTAATTTGTTGTTTTATTAATGTGTTGATGCTGTTTGAGTCGCTGTCGTTATGGTGCTTGTGTTAAACATTTTTAGAATAATTTTGACAGAGTTTTGTGAATGATATGATTACTTTAACTTTATTGTGAATACAGCATTTTGTTTGAATAAAAGCAAATTACAAACAAGAAATAGCGTCATAAAATATTCAGCATTTGTTTTTTTGATTCTAGCATCGTAAATACGGAAGACTGTTGTAGCGGTTTGCGATATTTTTTTGTTTAGGAGCTGGGTGTGCGTAATGCATATTCATGAGAAAGAGCAAAAATGGCAACTCATGTACGTACGGTACATATAAAGGACTACAAACTCGTTAATAATAATAGCCTAGTTGGTAGAGAGATGAGCTATGGATCGAAAGTTCTGTGGTTCGAATCTGGCTATCGTTATTCTGTTTATCTTTTTCTTCGCAAATTTACCGTGTCGACAACCATAGGGCAAGGCTGAGGGAAAACCGGGTTATTAGCTACCGGTACGGTACCAAGGCTAAGTGCCTTGAAAAATACAAGAACTTCTACACTAGATAGTTTACAGCGACTTTCTGTAAATACCGATATTCCATTAAAACTAAACTTTCCCCGTCCTACAATCACCCCGCCCCGCCTTCCCCGCCCCCTCCACCCCCCACCGCCCCCCCCCCCCCCCCCCCCTCCACCCCCCACCGCCCCCCGCCCCCACTGACCTCTATACATGGACAGATCATCCATTGTTTCATTTTGAAGTCGGCATGCAGAGAAGTGCAACATGGCGGACCCACGAAGTCACTCTGTGAGCCAATGAAATGTCCAGGTGTAGAGTTCAGTTGGTTGGTAAATCCACTGACCTCTACAACTTGACATTTCATTGGCTCACAGCAGTGACGCCATGTTGCACTTCCAGTTCGCGCCGACTTCAAGTGTTAGCACAGCAGAATATGGACAATGATCCGTCCAGGGGTGCGTTCCACTTACGCGAACTGTTTGCGCGAACGTTCGCCAACGTTTTGAGTTGGCGTTAGGGGGAGTGGAACGATATTTTAAAAACTACGTTTTCAAAATGGCGGCGCCCGGTGAAAGTGACATCGTTTGGTTCGCTGCTTTTTGTCCAACTCATTATTTTTCTTTAAAAGATCCCTGTGACTGCTCAAAACAATCCACCGTTTATAACGAAAAGTATAAAACGTAAATAAAAACCGTGAAAAGAACCCTGCCGTCTGCTAACCGCTTCGCCATCATTAAAATACGTCACTGGCCAACAGCGAACAGCTCGGAATGTCGTTCGCCGTTTTCGCTAACGTTGGCCAACATAATTGGCGCACATTGCGTTCCACTCACGCGAACAACGCTAACGTTGGCCAACGTTGGCAACGTTCGCTGGAGTGGAACGCACCCCAGGTGTTGAGGTCAGTGCCCGCCCCCCCTAACAAAAATATTAAAAAAATGAGGGCGCTCATCATCTGTGATTGCGGATTGCGGCCTTGCGGCCATATTATTTTGGGGCTGTCAAATTGTCAGTAGTCTGGTAATTTACCTCTTTCCAGATAATTGTCTTCATGTTGAGAAAGATACTAGATATCTTACCGCCTAGATTTCTAAAAATTTATGCCATGAAAAGAAGATAATGTACACAAGCAATACGAATTTATTCGTCGTATTGCGCAAAATACTAGGAGCAAAGAGAGTTAATGATATAGCAAAACATGAGTTTTGGCATGTGCAGAATGCGTAGAATGTCTGGACAAGATAGCGATGTCATCGGCACAAAAATAGCCCCAGAAAGAAGATTCGAGAGCTGAAATAAGCGGACTTGATGTCACAAGGTAAAAACTATTAACTAAGAAAAGATGGAGGAAAGCCATGCGGTAAAGTTGTACGTTTACGACATGACGAAAGGCCTGGCCGCCCAGATGTCTATGCCACTCCTTGGTGAGTTTTTGAGAAGTCTTGACTCTTGTTTTATTCTGTTGACTTCGCACACAAGTATGTTCCCTCATTTGGGAATATGAACGGGTAATTAGTTAAAACATGCTTAAAGTTAAACGCCAAATAATTATAATAATAACTCGTAATTATAAAGTAATGTTAACAACAGAGTTATACTTATACTTGTCTGTAAAAAAAAATATCAACATTAAAAAACATATACGTCTTTTACTTTTTTTTATTTAAAAAAAAATGTTTATAGACATTTCCATTTATTTTTTTATATTTAGTTTTGCTGCAAAGTAATAATTTTCAAGGGGGGAAAATGGGTCAGAGTTTTCTGAAGAGGATGCTGCAGTAGTTTGTTACAAAATGAAAACACTTTTACAAAATTATTTCTACTTCCACACACCAGTGCCAATAATTTTAGTATGGGGCTCCTGATGTCCGCAGCGGGCTTCGGGAGCCCAATAGTTCTAGGGGTAATCTGCAATTAGGTGATTATGTGTCAAATCACCATAACAAAAATAATTAAACCTCATCCCCTTTAAACTAGTTCATAATTGTTTTATAGGGTTATTTTGGGTGAAAAAGCCCAAATTTCAAGTTTTAGCAAAATTCAACAGGCAGTTTATGTACTACATGTACCGCCTGCTATTTTTTTTTTTTTTGGGGGGGGGGGATTTTGGCCAAAAAGGGGCGTGGCCTCAAATATTCAAAGAGTTCTACCTCCCTAACCTGTGGACCAAATTAGCTGATTTAGATTTTACTGGAAGTGAAAGAAAGCTAACATCATAAATAATAATGGAATTATTGTTTTATGTCCAAGCATTGACCCAATTCCAATTACCATAATTATTTGTTCAACAACAAATGGATGTGTAAACAAAAGCAAGTATATGTATGTTTTTTTTGCTGATACATAAACAAAAATTATTTGAAAAATGCTAACTGTTTAACGGTTGATTTTCCCTCAGGTAAGCAGCTGGATGGAGTCTGGCATACAAGCGTCGTGGTCTTTGGGAGAGAATACTTCTATGGTGGAGGAGGGATAGAAAGCTGCAAACCGGTACGAAAGTTTCCAACTTTCCTAGTTCCTTCAAAATCCTTCCAAATAAAACATGGCAGGTTGAAGGAAGGTACAATGTACCCTGACATCTTTAAATTAACCAGATTAATGTATAATGTGAACACGGCTTTATACTCTAAATCTGCCATATTACATGAATAAGACGTGATTTGTCAGTGTTTGGATGGGGTTCAAGTTTGTTACACACTGGAGATGGAAGTACCTTCACAAACTATAGTCTGCAGTTTATACATGGAATCCATATCTAAATGATCCAAACAGTTGTCATCCTAATACATTTGTTTGATCTTCCTGGTTTTGTTTGGCATTGTTTTGTAGAGCGGCACTATACTTGGCCAACCAAACAAGGTCCATGAGATCGGCATCACTCAAGTTAATTACACAATCTGGCTGGAGTACATGGGTGGACTAGGATGTGATGAATTCAGGTTAGTGTACCGGGGAAATTATTATTATTATTATTATTATTTATTCGACCCAACAACATGGAATATACAAGGTAGAAACAAGACAAACATTCTCAAAAAGAAAACAAAACAAATTAACAGGTATACAAATGTAATAATAAAAACCGAAGACAGGATGGGAGCCATATCAATATACAAAATAACCGAAGACAAATTGAATAAAAACAACAAGAAAATGCAACAAAATATGTGGGGCCAGGGAAAGCAAAAGTAAAATTAACTACTGTTACCCGCAGGTATGCTATCCCACACATATTTACACAGGGACAAACAGATGTAGCAAAAACACACAACAAAAACAATACTAATTGGCCCCCATTGATAAACTAATGATGGCATTAACCGGATAAATCTTAGTTTTCAGGAAAGAATGAGTGCTTCAGATCTCTTAGAAAATGGGAGGAAGAGTTGATGACAGCAGAATCTTTAATATGGGGGGAAGAGCATTCCAAAGTCTAGGAAATCTACGGGTAGGGGAATGAAAGAGAGCTTGAGTACGGGCGGGGAGATGTCGAAATGTGAGAGAATCGGGATGTCTTGGATTAATGACCGTGTTATCCGTGACAGATTCACACTTACAAAGACCATACAAACATTTGTAAACAAAGGAAATAACAGGAACGTAGTCCATCTATCATAAGTCCTACAGTCCCAATTTAAATCACAAGCAATTCAAATGAGCTTTGACAAAAGCATTTCTTGGTCAGTATTCATCCAGTTACTTGTGACTGGATTTATAAAAGGATTTGTGACTGGACTTGTGAAAGGACTTGCAGGAACTTTACTGCAACTCTGAGGAATGATCCGATTATAGAGGTGCTTTTTTTCAATTTTCCAGTTCACGCCGGGATTATTTTAACATCACCGAGCCGAGGGGCGGGATTATTTTTAATGAAACTCGACCCGAAGCTGGTTCAGGCCGATAGTGCCGGGAAGCACACCCACGCATTTCTGGCCTTGCTCGCTGCTGACAGACATTTCCGAACTTGAACTTAGCGTGTTTATGCGTCATCCGTTTTGAATCTGGGGAAAACTTTGCGTTTATCGCGAAGTGGTTAACAAATTTTCTACTCGTGCCTCAGCGTGGTACCCAATGCCCTCTGTGTGTTATCACTTCATCTGTTTTGCAAGAAGGGTATCGTTCTTCTGTGACCTATTATTGTATTCTTTCACATGTGTGTTCACATTGAACTATGACCCTAGGTCACAGATTTAAATTGATGTATACTCTGAGCTTAAATAAAATTGTGTAACAAGCACCCTTGATGTGGCAGTGGGTTTGAGGATTAGCTAGTGATCTAAAACAATTAACGCACTGTCCTATATTATAAATATTTTGCCCTTTTTATTTGTTTCAGCGGTGAACGTTATAATCTGTTTGAGCATAACTGCAACACATTCAGCAACGAAGCGTGCCAGTTTCTGACGGGAAACAGCATCCCATCATTCATTCTCGACCTACCAAAAGAAGTCATGAATACGTAAGCTAAATTCAGGCATAAGAGATTTCTGCGTTTTTTTTGCGTTTTTAATTTCCCAACTTGGCTCTTTCTTGCAAGACTTCGCGTTTATTGGTTTTTCCGCCAATAAACCTCCCGATCCTGCGTTTGACATGATTTGTGTCATCAGGTGTGAGTAAAATTGGGCCTTACAATTTTGGTTTAAAGTTGTTTGAAGAAAACTCACGAAAACTCGGGAAAGATAATAGATATATCCGTAAAGTAAAGTGACTATTTTTGCTGTACTTTCTTTTTAGCCCCATAGGCGCCATGATGAAGGGCTTGATAGAATCTCTAGCTGCCAACCCTACGGGGCGAGTAGGGGGTCCTACTCACCGCCCTGTCTATGACCCAGTCCCCCCCCCAACCTACCGGGATCCACCCCCTGAAAAACCCTCAGAAGTCAAACCCTCAGAGGTCAAACCCTCAGACTCACAGGTCAAACCCTCTACTGAAAGCACATTCAAAGTACAGAAGTCAGAACCTCGAACCTTAACCAGCGAAACGCAAGCCACCGCCACATCAGAAGCAGTAGCAACCAATAAGGGAGCAGACTCTGGGCATGCTCAGTCTTCGGCTGCTACTGCAGATACTGGGTTGCCGGTGAAGGAGAGTTCAAGGGTCAACTTGTATTACGATTCTGACGACGAGTACATAGACTCGTTGCGCCAGTCTGCTCCACTGGAACCCTTGCGGTTAAAAATCTTCAGTGGAGTAGATGTGAGTAATCAGAAAAGATGGCCGTTGATTTCAGTCAATTAATTCAAACCTTGAATTTGTCTGCCGTGGATTAATGGAAATATATCTGATGTTATTAGTAAAAATATCTAAACAATAGTAGTTTTCCATTTGGTTTCAAGGATTTGCATTTTGCATTCTGGTACATATACTATGACCACAGTAAACCCATTCTCACTTCTTTTAAAGTTAGTTGAACTAATTATTTTGTGCAGCTCGATCATTCTAAAATAAAATCAGTAAAAACAGTTTGCTTCATTTGTCTCGTGTGACTGTGAGGAGGCTATGGCATTGCCTACTGATGTTTACCAATGTCTTTAGGAAAATAAAGGACACTCTATTATTTTTTCTCTAATTCTTTAATTTGATAGGTTACAGATTGTGTTGAGACTATCAAGAAGGAAATGCCGGAGGAAGTTTTGACGAGAGAGGAGATGGAGCTACTGATGGAACTCAAAGATTGCGTGAAGCTGGAATACCTACTGGAAGAACCTCCTTCACCCGTCAAATCAGAGACTTTCCTTGTCATTGGTAAGAATAACGGTGGTGTATAAAGTTTGTCCCGAGTCCGTCCCGAGTCCGTCCCGAGTCCGTCCCGAGTCCGTCCCGAGTCCGTCCCGAGTCCGTCCCGAGTCCGTCCCGAGTCTGTCCCGAGTCCGTCCCGAGTCTGTCCCGAGTCTGTCCCGAGTCTGTCCTGAGTCCGTCCCATATAAAGCCAACCAGTTTTTAGCTCAAGTTACAAGCTATTCCAATGAACTGATAAAGGCATTCTTTTGGTTTTGTCAATTGTCAATTGTAAAATGACTTGTGATTTGCTTTTAACCAGTCTCACCACCCAGATTCAGAAATTGAAAAGCTTCTTTTTGATTTTAGGCCACACTATTTTTCTCGTTTTCTCTACCATTTGCAGGGAAACTACTCAATCTTACCGTTGGTGGGGGAATCCCATCAGAAGTTCTTCATCCTCTGGTAGACCTGCTCTCCATGGCGTTTCTGAGCCAAGACGTCATACACACGTTGTGTAATAACGAAGATCAAATCATCATGACGTTTGTCAGCAACAGTGACTGTTATCCACTGCCAATCCAAATATCAGTCTTTAGAATGGTATGTTAAATCTTGTCCACAAAAATCTGTTTGATAAATCCGTCATTCAAGGAATACTTTTTGACATCATCCTGGCTTGCTAACTCAACTAGGCTCAATTTCGCTGTGCTACTTCCCACTTACAGATCTTTATTCACAACTTTCCTGTTAATCCTGTTAGCTTAGAATCCTCAGCTGGATGTGGACACGAATGCTTATTAGAACCCACAATTTCTTGCTTACTAAAATATTCTAATCATTAGCAGACACTTTTATGGTAAGCAGAACCGTACAGTTTATTAGGCCTATTATGAATTTGTTTCTTGTAATGAAACAAAGGATTCCTTAAAAGCTAGATATCCTGAAGAAGCCTGTAGAAAGAAAACGAAGAGAAGAAAGTACATTTTTAGAGGTGGAAGGAATATTCTGGGGGAAACCCACAGAATCAGACAGAGACTGAAAACCCATATATTGGCCCAGATGGGATTCGAATCTGGGTCACAGCAGTTGAAGGCGACGAAAGAACATGACTCCTATAAAAAACAAAAACGTGCAGTTCTAAATCAGAACAGTGTTCTCATTGATGAGATGATCCCAAAACATATTTTAATAAATTTTGTTTTCTTTTTTACCTCCACAAAGCTGTGCAATATCTGCACGTCTTACAGCGGCAAGGATTGGGTGGCTCAAGTCCGACATTGGACTCTTGCTGATGGCTCTCCGCAATGCAACCGAGATATTATATCACGATTGATTGTATCAGCCATACTGAGTGGCTCGGATGAACTGTGCTGTGCTGCCTCAGCCCTCGTCTACAACCTGACTCGCTATCATGTACGACTCATGTTAAAATGCCCCACTTTAGAATTCCCCAAGTTGGAATGCCCCAAGTTGGAATCAGACCAACTTAGAAAGTGCCGTGGTGGAATTGGTTCACTTTAGATTATGCCGGTTTAAAATGAGTGTTACAATAAGCCATTTTCTTGAAAACTATGACTGATTAGGTGCACAAAACTGGTTAAATTTGGTTTAAGTAACTAATCTCTAGGGTGAACTATATGCATGATAATGTAAAAAGAAACTGCCTAAATTTTGAAATAACTAGCTAAACCTCTAAATATACTAATTGGTTTATCTCTTGTTACAGATTTCAATATTGGGCTCTAACTCGGGTTAATTCTTGTACAATTGATGAAATTTATCCACTTTGACTGTTTATGTGTAGGTTTCTGATGACAATGCAGTTGAGTTCTCTAGTGCCTTGTTACAGTCTCTTACAGCAGAGGTCATCTCAGAAGAAACAGGTCAGTGTAGTCACCGTTCTCTTCAACTCAACTCAACTCAACTTTCAATAATTCTGAAAGTTAATTAATTTTCTAGTTTAACCCTAACTATAGCCCAGGTTCTCCAAATCCACCTGGATCTCTTGACGGATTTAGGAAGCTATTTTATTTTCTTTACAAGAAAATTGCTAACTCTTGACACTGTGAGCAAGTAACAATGGATTTTCATTGTTAGTGCATCGTTTACATTTCAAATTGAACAAGGAAATTGGCGAGGTGGGCCTCGACACCGTTTTATTTTGATTGATATACAGTAGTATGAAATGGTAATTCTTTAAGAATTCTGGATAGTTCCTAATAAAATGCTTTTGTTTTGAAAACAAATTGTTTAGGTATTAATTTAATACAGTCTACATTCTGTGTAATGTTTATTTCATTTTATTTGTTTTTCCTGCAGCCTATTACAGTCTGTTGGCCCTGTATGGTCTGATGAAATGCGGCGAGGTCATGTGCTTAGCAACTGTAATGGGTCTGGATACCGCACGGTATGCTAAGATCTCGGAGCGACTTGGAAAGCTGTGTGCAGATATAAACAGCGTGATTGGTTAGCGAGTCAACACAACACTTTACGTGGGAGTTTAGATGCTAGAAGACGTCTATAAACCTTGATCTCAAGCAAGTGCAGCTATTTTTTCGGTCTGATTCGACCCAAGATACTTGTAAAAGTTTGCTAGTCGCCCAAAAAACACTAGAATATAAAACAGAAATGAGACAAATGACGTAAGGCCAGAATATTGTCAGTAAAAACAAACACAAATGATTTTCAAACACTTGGACTTTAGCCTGAATATTTTGTGCATGCATTATGATTACAAATTGTGTATTTATTGAAATAAAGTTGTATTGACATTAATTGATTTGTTCAAACATGTTAAGGTTATTTGAAATCTTTAAATTACTTTAATTGACATGTAACAAAATCATTGCACTTTTTAATTTGTGTGTTTTTAATGCAATTATTGTTAATGTCATTCAGAGCACAAACGTTCTAACGTTCTAAAATGATTTTTTTTTTTCAATTTAAAGGTAAGGTTCCCCTTTTTGCAGATACTTAAATTTGTTACTATCAAATTATTAAGAAATATCTTACTTGTTTGAAAGTAAATAAATATTGTGGGCATCCTGCAAAATGATTGCGCTAGATATCTTGTAATTGTTACGCCGGAAAACTTGAATTTTATGAAAAAAATAGTGATCGCAAGATGGCGATCGCGAAAAAACAACCAAGAACGCCGTTTGTCTTGCTTTTCTTATCCTCTGCATCTATGATCGTAAAACGGGACAGTTAAAAGGATATTTACATGTACAATCATATACAACCCCCCCAAAAAAATTCATCCATTCCTTATAATTCAAGCAATTACCAATACTGTATCCGCCTACCTTTAAGAAACTGTAATGCAAAGAAGAAGTTGCTATCTTTTAATTTGTTTTCTGACCCCGCAATTTTGTAATAATATCCCAGTATGTTTTATAATTACTATAAACACATCCTACGCTTGACACAACACTTTTTGTGGAGTTTTTATACATGATGTTTTCCTTATAACTAGAAAACAAAATAAAGGGTGAGGTCTATTTGCTTTTGATTTAAATATTAAAGTGGTTATAGTTATGATTTTAATGAATATTTGTAGTTGCCTGATATGACAGACTTTTCAAACTGATTGTTGTAATTATGTGTTAGCTCAGTTAATTTTCAACAAAAGCCTCAACTTATATTGTGGAATAAAAATGTTGGAGAACTCTTTTCTTTATAAAACAAATATCATATTTTAAATAAATATGCAGACCATTCTGTGGTTTGTTTTACATATTACTTTCTGTTGTACTTTGGTTTTCGATTTTAATAATAAATGATAATAATACATCACATCTTCTGACATGAAAGAAGCAGACCCAAAAAAATGATAATAATACAGAAACAAATTGAAGAACAGCGATACAAACAATGCGAATACAGGGGGAAAAACAGATTAATTTACAGGGGAAAACGCATTTTAAGGTGCTATAGTCAGACAAAATGTTAATATTTAGAAGTCTTTTGTGAGGCAGTGGTTCCCCCCCCCCCCCCCCCCCCCCCCCACCGCCCTCTCTTTATTTTACTTGATAAGACCCTCTCTGGGCCTGAAATGCGTTTGCATGTATTTTTTTTCTGAATTAAAAGAAGTGTTATCTTGCATAGATTCCCCCTATTAAATCTAGAACAAATTTTTTAAAGTTTAATCATAAGCGTTTTCCAAACTCCCAGCTTCGTTTCCGTTTTTTTGCTTTTGTTCATGTGGTTTGGAAATGGTGATAGAGCCAAACACTGAGTCCAAAGTTAGGGTTTGAAAAACGGCCCAGAACGGTCTCGCAAACTTTTTATCAAAATTTCAATACCTCATTAAGAGGGCGCTCGTCATAAACAATATTTCAATGAGTAGTAATTTAGTTGGAAAAAGTAGTGCATCATAAATTTACGCAAGTTGTAAACTCAAAATACCAAAGAATTAAAGTATACAAAATTTACTGACACGGAAAAGTGTTTAAAACTGTTATGTAGTGTACGATGTTTGATTTTAAACCGCCTATGCCAAGACCGCATTACACCTGATTGAAAAATATTAATCCGAGGGATTTCAGTAGAAAAACACAAGAGGGCGTTCTTTCTTTTCCAAAAGTACCGCGTGTGCGAACATTTCGCAAGCCGGTGAGTGTCAGACAACGAGGAAATGTCTGATTTTTATCAAAAATTTGTGAAAATGTTCCACACCAATTAAATATAATGTTGTTTTACCTTTCTATAAATTATTCGAAACCTTTACTTGAAGGGTGTAAAAAATAAAAGATTGATGATAATATTAATAAGGTTGTTTCACGTTCCAGTTGCGCATGCTCAGAGGGGAACACCCTCTTTTATTTAGATCCATGCGGTCCTATTATTTTCTACGCATTTACATTTGATTACATTTGCAACACGCACGCGTGCAGGAGCGTTAGGTGCGCATGATTACGGAGGGTCGAGGCTATACAATTTATACATTGGTCTGTCGTGGGGTAAAGAAGCTTTTTATAATTATATTACACACTACAGTACATAAGCAGACAAAAACAATTAAAATGTGGATTTCAATGGCACGATCAGTTGATTCTTTTTTAATTGTTTATATTTCGATTGAATAAACAAAAAAAATTAAAACCATTTTTAAATATTTTGATTGAAGAAAAGATTGAAAACAATTGGTAGACTGCACAGTCAAGTTGTGCACAGTGTTTGATTTTGGCATATTTTTAATGAGATTTCTTAAATAATCTAATATTTTAATTATTGACAGGTCCTTGTAACGGAACATCATGCCAAGACACGTGTGCAGCAAGACCAGCGTGACGCCCAGGCGTCCCTTTGAGAAGGAGCGTTTGGACCAGGAGTTGAAACTCATTGGCGAGTATGGCCTGCGCAACAAGCGTGAGGTGTGGCGTGTCAAGTATACCCTCGCTAGGATCAGGAAGGCTGCTCGGGACCTGCTGACCAGAGAGGATAAAGATACCAAGAGGCTGTTTGAAGGTAGCCATTACATCACAGTTTTTTCAAACGGACATATCCCCCTCCCCTCTAAATTTGTCTCCTTGCTGAAACAATGATGGAAAAGAATGTAGTATATGACGTTTAAAAGAATTTGCAGATGTTCCAGCCGCCTGTTGGAGAATTTTAGATGTAACTGCCAATCGAAATTCTGAGGAGTAAAATTAAATTGTGAAGTAATTTGTGTGTGTGTTTTTGTATTTTCATCCAGGAAATGCTCTTCTGCGTCGTCTGGTCCGTATTGGAGTGTTGGACGAAGACAAGATGAAGCTCGATTATGTCTTGGGTCTGCGCGTAGAAGACTTCTTGGAACGTCGTCTGCAGACGCAGGTCTTTAAGTCTGGCCTGGCCAAGAGCATACATCACGCCCGTGTCCTCATTCGCCAGCGCCACATCCGGTAAGTATTGGCCAAAGCTTTAGTTTTGTAAAATTTGTGAAGGTCCTTACCAAAATCTCCTTAGAGATGGAGATGGCGATCCTTTAGAGCCCGGGTACACTTTATAGTACATGTACTGATATTAGTGCATTTCTGTCAAAGAATTTTGTTGTTGCAGTCATGAAAAAAGTAGTCCATGTTTTAACCACTTGCTTCAACATAACGAGGCAGTTTTTACCAAATTTTGTTTATCTTCACTTGGCTTATAGACACCTGCTGTGCTAGATATTACTCAAGTCTTATAACTGACCAAGAAGACCACTGAGAGAAGAGGCAAATCTCTAGCCTCATACAGCTATAGTTATTGGCAAGACCACTTGGGCATGGAAGGCCCTATGTCTTTGCTCCTTCACAGACTGGGCACTCGCTACCAGTAAATCTGCATTGTTTCAATGGGGCCACTTGGTCACTGAATGTCCTATGCCTCACCGCTGTGTGTTATCACTGAGATTACATAATCCCCAAGGCCAATGAGGCAGGATTCAGATCCTTGCTTTATGTCTTGGTCTAATAAGAAGAAACTTGAGTCGTTTGGGCAGGTATGACAATCCTACATGCTTAACAGTTTTACATCCATAAACCCATTGTATGATTGTCTTGTCAGTATATGTTTTTTAGTTGCCCACTTGAGTATTTGAAATTCCAGTGTATTAATGCATGTCCATGCCTCTGTAATAATTTGACAAGTTTGTCCAACTGAGAGCCTTAGTCCGAATGATTTGTTCTCCACACTGAATCTGCAATTGTGGAAGTTTATTTCACCATGAAGAACGTGTAGCAAGTGAAGTATTTTGATAGTATTTCAAGAGCAGGCCTATAAAGATTTTTTTTGCTTTCTGAAATAATGTTACATACTGATGCCAATTTTTTCATTATATATTATCTCAATGATGGTCAGTCATTGCAAATGACACCAATCTAGGACTAGGAAACATTTCCGATTTTGTTAGGAAATATTTTGAAAATGCACTTGACACTCAATATCATTTTTCCCAACCAAAGAAGTAGTGTCAGGATACTACATTGTTTCCTTGCTTTCTCTCTTCTACATGTACCTCCCCTCTTTCCTTACAGTGTCCGAAAGCAAGTGGTCAACATCCCTTCCTTCATCGTCCGTCTGGACTCCCAAAAGCACATTGACTTCTCTCTGAGGTCACCGCTGGGCGGTGGACGTCCAGGCCGCGTCAAGCGTCGCAACATGCGCAGAGCCAAGGGCGGAGCTGGCGAAGAAGTTGAAGAAGACGAGGATTAAACAAGATGCTGCGAAGGAAGGACTAGTGTCCAGAGAGAAACTTCCCATAGAATGCACTCATTTGAACAAACACCTGTCCATTGAAACACCTGTCCATTGTTGGTCATTCCTAGATGGACTTAACAATAGAGTACCAAAGTGTGAAGTCAGTTGTCATAGTAATGGCCTCATACCTTGACTAGTTAACTGAAATGTTCATTGCAAAGTATAGGAAATTGGTTGAGTAACTTTTGTGTAGAGCCAATTTCCTCGGCTGACTCATATTCAAAGGCTCTGATTAAAATGTACCAAATAGAAACTTTGCGATGTTAAAAATACACTTGATCACAAATTGATTAATTTCGACAACAATTCAATGACAAAAGAATATCGTTTTTTCATTGACATGGATATTTGTTAGATTTCTCTGGGACTGTTTAAAAACATCTGGTTCTTTCTTTGTCGGAACATGAAAGCAGAATAAAAAAACCTGTATGTTGGGCTAAAATGAATAAAAAATAGTGAAACTTGATTTGTTTTTTCTTTTCTGTTCGTATCTGTCTTTATTCTCATCAGGTTGAAGTCAAAAATTCAAAAATTAGTATGAAACTCTGAAATTGTGATACATGTACATTGTATTATTTAGTAGTACAAAAAAGTACATGTCTTTAGTGATCACATTCTTGCAATATAAGGGAAAGTGAGACTTGTAAGAATGACAGGTTTTTACCTTGCTCTTAGTCTTAAACAAATTGTCAAGGCAGGATTACTAACCTATGACATACCGAACCGGCGCTCCTAGAAACGGAGCTATCTTGCCCTATGTTGGCCGTCTCCCAATTTGTCAGTATCTTTGTTTGAGGGCGCTAGTCAGAAGTCATAAACGCCAGAATGCCGTATGGCCAGACTCGCGCCCAATTTTACGATACAATGTTTGTTAGACCAATGAGGAATGGGGGTTGACCAATGAGGAATGCACACTCGTGCAATAACGTTCTTTTACAACTATCCAAAACATTCGGAATGCTCATAAATGTTGAGTGGATCTGACTCGACTGTTTCGGATCAAGTGCATCATTTTTCTCGAAATATTTCATAATTATTTTAAAAAATCTTGTTTAACAATAAGGCTATAACCCTTTTTTACTTAACTTTTTGGAAAAGAAATGTTATTTTAACGACTAATTATTGGAAAAATCATTTTTTCATGAATATTCGTAATGCATGCATTAGCTAGATGAAAGCATATGCACTTATCCATATCCGGTATCCGATATGATACCTCTATAGCGCCGAATAAGGGTAATGCATATGAGACGCGGCAGCCACATGTGAGGGCGCTATTTTTTAGGCAACTGACGTAAAAAGAAGTAGTAAAAGACGTGCATGCGGCGCGCGCCGCGAGAGCAAAATCCACTCCGAAATTGTGCAATTTTTGGACTGAAAATGGCAGCGCACGTCTTTCTTACTATTTTGGTTCATGTCTTTGCGGTATTTTCTCTCATCTTTTGCACTTTGCTTGTGTTGTTATGCTGGCTGTTGCCTGTGGAATGGTGTTTTTGGTTTGCCGTAACTTTGCTGTCTGCCTCGGTTGTTGCATTGTGGATGTATCGTCTGCAGCAACCGAACGACAGCCAACTCAACACATTCTTCGGGGATAGCTGGCCCAAACGAGATATTTGTCACCGGGGCGCGGCAGCAGATGCACCGGAAAATACGCTGATTGCCTTTGAAGAGGTAAACTAAGCGTCCATGCAATCATGATTTCTAACAGTAACATTTATTTAGGCTAGTAAAATAATTATTAATATGATTTTACAAAAGTAGGGTGATCGGCAATTTATTTGTTTGTCTGTCCAAATATAACAAACTTGGTATCATTGGAAAGAGTTTCCGAAGTGAAAACCAATGGTATTAATTATAAGTTTATATCTTAAGGTATGGTGAAGTTATGTCCGAAGTTTATGTCCGGCTTTTATTAAAATAAGCTGACATAGTCATACAGTGCGGGGTGTTAAAATAAAAATAACTCCAAAGCAGCTCCAAATATTTGAGAAAGGTCTGGAAAAATTGTTCAAGTTGTTCATTGAGATGAGATCATATTTCCTTAAATTAGTTTTCATAGGTCCCCTTATCCTTTAATAACTGGTAATGTATTTTTTTGC
The DNA here is from genome assembly GCA_037893245.1 of Crossaster papposus. Lineage (NCBI taxonomy): Eukaryota > Metazoa > Echinodermata > Asteroidea > Velatida > Solasteridae > Crossaster > Crossaster papposus. The sequence continues at coordinate 362,422 of JBAIAA010000041.1, read as the reverse complement.
TGTTGTCCTATTTGAGGTTGAACCAGGATGGGAATCCAGGGACCTAAAATAGAAATGCATAAAATAATTGCATTAAAATTAGCCTCAAAACTGTGTGTTGAAAGTATTACAAGGCCAAACAAAAAAGTTTAAATTGTAGTGCCTTGTATACATGTAGTGGAAAGCCTATCTTCTTAAAATTATGGAAGTATTTGCTGACAAACGTGGAAATATAAGCGTCGCGAGAAAAACATAGATTTAACGATTTAATGATTTCGCAATTCGCACACTGCGATCATCCCCCCAAAAAATAATTAGAAAGATCCATCTTTTCTCTCCTAAATCAGAGTTACTCTTTGAGTTTCCAAAAATATTTCGCACACAAAATTATTAAAATGAAGATCGACCCCCAATCCGGAAACTCTACCATCTTATTCAAAAAAGGATGGACAAGAAACTCCTTTGTTTTTACTTGGCTTTTATGACTGATAGGGCCTAAGTGATTTTTCAAAGTGCATGCGGGACTTCCTCTCCTAATTTATTTGCAGCTTTTTAACAAACTTTGTGGATTCTTATCTTCATTTTTTATAAATTGTCATTCTAGGCTCATAAGAATGGCTCAACATTTGTGGAGTTTGACGTGGCACTGACAAAAGATAGCGTACCAGTTATCATTCACGATGACACAGTGGACCGTACCACCGATGGAACAGGGGCACTCAAGGACCTGACACTTGATGAAGTATTAAAGCTAAATGCTGCAGCCAAACATCCTCTCAGGTCAGACTCATTGTGATCTAAGATGGTCAGATAGACCTTATCGCAAATATTATTATTATTATTAGTAATTCTTTCTGGTAATAATGAAAGTTATTTTATGAAACCAAGGATCCCTCTTAGGTACCCTAGGCACTGTAGCTCGTAAGCCTGAAGAAACCTACAGTAAGAAGACATTGATAAGAAGGTACAGTTTTAGAGGTGGGAGGAAAACCCCACAGAAGAATATCTTGGAGAAAACTAATGGAATCAGGCAAGGACTGAAAACCCAATCCACATGATGGTGCCCCAGGCCGGATTCAAACTCGGGTCACAGCAGTGGTAGGCGAGGAAAGAACCACTATGCCAACCTAGACCTATTTGTTTCTCCCCAAAACCCCCCCCCCCCAAAAAAAAAACCTCCCCCCCCCCCCCCTCGAACCTCCTCCCCCCCCCCCCCTCGAACCTCCTCCCCCCCCCCCCCCCCCCCCCCCAAGTATTATTTTGTTTTCCCTAAGTTATTTGGCATCAATTATTAAGTGTGATCAGTAGCCATATGGTTGCCACAAGACCGACACACTAGTTTGTTTTATAGAATGCCCCAGACTTTTATCACCGAACTCGTCCTAATGATTCCATTGAATAATTCAAGCCCTACCCAATTGTGAAATGAATGCTGATCAATCATCCACGTAGGCTAATAATATATTTGAAAGCTGAGCCAACCATAATTTATATAAGGTTTTAAACTGTTTTACAGCCAGTAATGAATATGCGATCTGGCAAAATGAGATAGAACTGGCCACAGACCATAGTACCATAGAGAAAAAAGCAACAAACTTAATAGAAGCGATTTTGTTTCAATTTTAGATAATTTATTCTTATTAATTTTGTCTACTTGATATGTCTACTTGACTATATTAAAGAAGTAGTATAAAATATGTGCAGTAAAAATGCTTTAACCCTAACCATCCAAAATCCTCCAAAATCCTCTTTGCAAATTGCAGGATTTTGCAGGATTAAGGTCACTTAGAAGTTGATGCATCGGAGGTTTTTTGGAAATTTCCTGTTTAATGTACATGAATTTCCACTACAGGGAAAAATTTCCACATGCCAGCATCCCAACCCTTGAAGAAGCTACTGTCAAATGCCTGGGCCTTGGAATGAACATTTTTTTTGACGTGAAGGATTGGTCCACAGAGGTAATATGATACTGCAACTTCTATATTTCTTGAGGCCACTAATATAACAATTAATAGTCTGGGAGCCAGCTCATGATATCTGTCGTTTTGTTTCACTCCTAAAGGGAATAGGATGGGCACAAGGTGGCAGCAAGGTACTTTAATTCACCAATCCCTCTAGGTACCCTAGCCTTGCTACTCGCATCCCCACATTTCTATTTTGTAGTAACAAAAGGCTGAGTAAAAAAAAAATGAGGTACACACCAGGCTGAAATTTTTGAAAACGGAATCAGATATTATCTGATTCTTTAACCCTTTCTCTATGAGAGTTGTTTATTGCATGGCAGTCTAATGGTACTTGCCAATGTACTCCAGCTTTGTGCATTGGAAGATTATACACCTAAGCATGTTATTTGGGCAAATATTGAAGTGAGTCGAAGTGTAAACAAGAGCAGAGTTTATTTGTTTGTGTAGTGTAAGTTTGAAGAGTTAACATGGTTTCATTTCTGACATGTAGATGGTGAATGCCTTGATTGTGCTATTCCAGCGGCATTCTGAACTGTATCAGAGAGGAATAGTCTGCTCTTTCTTTCCCATGCTGTCATACAAGGTACAAGAAGAGTTGTAGTTCCCTTAACCCTTACATCCTAGGCTCTTGCACTAGAATGCATACCAAACCTAACAAACTTTAACAGCTCACACAGGTTCAGGTTTTGTTGGTACACTGTACTAAACCTAACAGTACTAAACCTGCCAAACTCAACAGTTGAAGTTGTCTTGACTTGGTACAGTGATGACTGGCCTGTGGTATTATGTGCTTAAGTAGGGACACATACAGGGTGTACATGTACATACAATTGAAGTTGACCTGTGCCGTGACCATGTGGGTCACCCACAAATAAATGCCTGTGCATTCTCTCAAACTCCAACATTGTGACAAGTTTCATGCCTTTCTGTCCTGAACCTCGCATAATTCAACAGGGTCTCCCTGGGCCTTTGGTACCGAGTCAAACAAAGTCCAACAAGTTGCTAATGTTAGGTACCAAACCTGCCAAAACCTAGCAAAACCTGCAGTTGGAATTTGATGGGTTTGGGGTAGTTAGGGTTAATGGAGACAATAGTTTCAGGGTATTGGGTCTAATTCATATTGACCGACATTTTGTGGATGATACTTTGGGTCAACATTTGAGTTAACATGTTGTATGCGCATGGCATAAAGTATGCACAACTACTTTTATTTCAAAAGTGAACAAACCTATCGGAATAAAACAAAAAAATTAAATTAGTTCTCGGCCTTTGTATCAATTTTTTTTAAATTTTTTAAAAATAATATGACGACAATCAGTATTTTCAAATGTGCACTTTTCTCCAGATTATATTTGTTTGTTTCTCTTTTGCAGTTTTTAGGAGTGTAGTATACAGGGTTGGGTCTAATTATCATAAATGACACAATGCTACATAATTGTGGGATAAATTCTATACGTACAATTGCATCAAGCCTTGTGGGAAAGAAAATATGCCCTCGTTTAAAAAAAAGTTAGGACAAAAACAAATATTTGTTTACCGAGTCTAAGCATTTTAGCGCGGGCATCGGGTGTCGTCAGGAATGAGTTTAAATGCCATCGTTGAGAGGAGTATATTTGTTGTTGGTTAGATTCGTCGGCAGGACCCGGCTATCTTGACGGCTTTGACTACCTGCACTACCACCATACAGAATTGGTTTGACTGTGATGTGTCCGGCCCATTCTGGAAACGCTATCCATGTATCTTAGCCGATTACCTTCTAGTCTGGTCCCAATCTGCTTGGCTGTGGATTCTATGTGGGAACGCGGCCACACTGCTCAATAAGAAGATGGTAACTGAGTAAGTATATCTATAAATTGGAACACTTTCTAGCCAACCCCCCTCCACCCACCACACACCCCACCCCCACCCCCCACACACAACACCCCCACCCCCACCCCCACCCCATCCCCCCTTAAAAATAATTACAAAATACTACACCTTGTTGAGGAATGTATCCCTAAAAGAAAATGGACTGTCCCCTAAGCTTCAGAACATTGGTAAAAGTTGGGGGAGTGGGAGGGGGAGGGGCAAAGCAGTGCATTTCTGTTTATCTTGTGCGGAACTGCGTTTTCTCACCAAAATTTTATAATGAGCAGTTTGTTGGGATTCCTATCTAAACAACAAACCCAGTCAGAAAAAACAGCATTTTATGTCAAGTTTTCTTTTGGGGGGGTGGGGGGGGGGGGGTAATCTGAAACATTACACTGGCTCCGAATTTATTCCAGGTTTAGGATGGTTAGTAAGTTCTAAACATTTTATTTTTTTTTCTGTTATTTTTTGTAGCGATATTGTGGACTATTGGACACAGCGGGGCATTAAAACTGTGGTATGGACAGTGAATGATAACACAGAGAAGGAATATTTCCACAAATGCCTCAAATGTGGAGTCATCACAGACACGGTTATCAAGTTCTCACTTTCTTATGAAAAAGTGGAATGATTTTGTGCCATTTTATTGATTTTTATTTATTTTTTTAATATCTAGTGGTTTGAGGTTTCCTTGACCCTAACTCCCTTGGGTGTGTGTAAAATCATATTGAGTTTGGAGGATTGAGGGTTTAATAAATGCAATTCAAGTTTGTTGACAAAGATTAATGATTTTAAATTTTATTTAAGCTGAAAACGTTTCAATGTATTATTAGATTGTAAGGAATGTAACAAATTCTTGACATTAATTTTGTAAAATGTAACTACAATGTGCAGGGGTTTATACATAATTATTCAGTTTTAATAAGGGAATAAATGTGTGTTCGAGAGGTTTTAATCACTCTGTTTAATACCGATTGGAGTCTGGGTGCTGATAATTACCCGAGCCGAAGGCGAGGGTAATTATCAGCACCCAGACTCCAAGAGGTATTAAACAGAGTGATTAATACCGACCGAACACACATTTATTCCCATTCATAAATACATTTTTTTTTAAATTCAGCCCAAAAAGCCCCGAAAATCCCGGAAAATGGTCGCAAGTAAATTTCGGTGTTTCGTCATTCTGTCTGTGTCAAATGACATGTTTCCGCCTCTGTCGCTCTCTACACAATACATGCAATAAAGCGTATTTACTGTGAACCAGACTATTACTGCCATTGGCAACCTCGTTCCCAAGGTGTCGAGCTGTACGCGCTCAACACTACCCGCTCTTATTATTGGAGACGAGGTACTGTTCAGGGTTGGAAATAAAGTGAGCCCTGGGGACGGAATGTTGTTTCCATCTATGTTTAAACACTTCCAGCCATGTCTTTATCGTCCGTTTAATACCGGCCACGTGACGGGCTCTCGACCAATAGGAATGCCTAAACTGTCCCAGGTATTTATGAATGCAAAATAATAGCAATGTTTAACCTAACACGTAAGTAACCTATATGCATGTATTGCAATGCATAATAATTATAAAACAAAACACAAAGTGATTGAACTATCAAAACAAAAACATGCAAGCCAAAATAATCACTTCTTCACAAACTTCAAACACCTTTCAGAGTACATGTTTGAAAAAGAAATAAATAATAATTTGCATAAAAAAATATGTGTGCAGTACTGCCAATGGTTAAAAATGAAAAATGGCGGCGTCTGGATATTTTGGACCAAAGTGTGTTATAAAACACATGGACTGGCATAATTCGGTCACTAGAGCACGTCTATCCCCCCTCAGGCCTGTGAGTGACCAGAAGGGGGACCTGATTTCCGAGGCCTTGGGAAATACGTCCCCCTCCTGGTCACTCACAGGCCTGAGGGGGGATAGACGTGCTCTATCTAGTGACCTCATTGCCACTGAGTCTATATGTGTATACTAGTAATAGAGCAAGGGGTTTATGGCAGCAAAATAAAATTAAAAGGGAATATTTTGTAAGTAAAGCCATTTTGATAAGAAATAGAATAATTGCGTTTAAACTTTAAAGATTTTACCCAAACACTACCGAAAACTGCTGAAATTCCTGTCTAGTGACGAGACATAAAGCTATTAAACAAGTTTAGAGTGGGTTTGTTTAGAGTGGGTTTGTTTTTTGTTTATTTCCAGAAATCTAATTGAATTACCAATCGAGTTTCATTACAAAGATTTTGTTGAAAAGTTTAGGTTTCTGTTTTGAAAGGCTGAGGATTAAAGGAATACCTTTTGAATGAAGTATTTTACTTGTTAGTCCACATGAAAAACGATGTAATTTTATATTCTAGATGAACATTTTTAGACTATTTTGTATTTCTGCCTCTGCCAAAATTAATGTATTAATGTATTACGGTTTAATTAATAATCTGTTCACTTAATTTGATTGCATTTACCACAAATATGTTGCCAATTGTTGAGTAATATTATATACTAGGCGGTCACCCGGGGTTTGTCGGTTCTCGGGTTTGTAGCTACTTCCCTGGATGGATGGGGATTGTGGATACATGTTGACCGAGTTTAAGCACGATCCGACCAACTTCAAAAAGGTGACCCCTAGATGACCTTTGACCTCGTACGCTCTAGCGAATGCAAACTGGTTCTTGCGGGGACCGAGCCGGACCCACCCACCGAGTTTGAACGCCGCACGACCCCGGGAAGGGGACGGCGTCCCCGAGTTTAAGCCCGATAGGACAAACTTTGAAAATTCGACCCTTAGACGACCTTTGACCCCGGAAGACCCGAAAAACGCTAACCCGTTTTATTTTTGCCACGCTCACCTCGCATCGAGCATTGCGATCACCGAGTTTAAGCACGATCCGACCAACTTCAAAAAGGTGACCCCTAGATGACCTTTGACCTCGTACGCTCTAGCGAATGCAAACTGGTTCTTGCGGGGACCGAGCCGGACCCACCCACCGAGTTTGAACGCCGCACGACCCCGGGAAGGGGACGAAAAAGCGCGCACAGACTTCAAAAAGGTGACCCCTAGATGACCTTTGACCTCGCACGCCCTAGCGAATGCAAACTGGTTCTTGCGGGGACCGAGCCGGACCCACCCACCGAGTCTGAACGCCGCACGACCCCGGGAAGGGGACGAAAAAGCGCGCACAGACACACAGACAGAGAGTAGCGTATTATTATATAGACTAGGCGGTCACCCGGGGTTTGTCGGTTCTCGGGTTTGTAGCTACTTCCCTGGATGGATTTTTTTCCAAGTTCGACTCGCATTCGGGCTTCCCGTCCCCGAGTTTAAGCCCGATCGGACAAACTTTGAAAATTCGACCCTTAGACGACCTTTGACCCCGGAAGACCCGAAAAACGCTAACCCGTTTTATTTTTGCCACGCTCACCTCGCATCGAGCATTGCGATCACCGAGTTTAAGCACGATCCGACCAACTTCAAAAAGGTGACCCCTAGATGACCTTTGACCTCGTACGCTCTAGCGAATGCAAACTGGTTCTTGCGGGGACCGAGCCGGACCCACCCACCGAGTTTGAACGCCGCACGACCCCGGGAAGGGGACGAAAAAGTGCGCACAGACAGACACACAGACAGACAGACAGAGAGTATAGGACAAACTTTGAAAATTCGACCCTTAGACGACCTTTGACCCCGGAAGACCCGAAAAACGCTAACCCGTTTTATTTTTGCCATGCTCACCTCGCATCGAGCATTGCGATCACCGAGTTTAAGCACGATCCGACCAACTTCAAAAAGGTGACCCCTAGATGACCTTTGACCTCGTACGCTCTAGCGAATGCAAACTGGTTCTTGCGGGGACCGAGCCGGACCCACCCACCGAGTTTGAACGCCGCACGACCCCGGGAAGGGGACGAAAAAGCGCGCACAGACAGACACACAGACAGACAGACAGAGAGTATAGGACAAACTTTGAAAATTCGACCCTTAGACGACCTTTGACCCCGGAAGACCCGAAAAACGCTAACCCGTTTTATTTTTGCCACGCTCACCTCGCATCGAGCATTGCGATCACCGAGTTTAAGCACGATCCGACCAACTTCAAAAAGGTGACCCCTAGATGACCTTTGACCTCGTACGCTCTAGCGAATGCAAACTGGTTCTTGCGGGGACCGAGCCGGACCCACCCACCGAGTTTGAACGCCGCACGACCCCGGGAAGGGGACGAAAAAGCGCGCACAGACAGACACACAGACAGAGAGTAGCGTATTATTATATAGATATACTTTTAGAGTTTGTAACCATGTGCTGTTCTGTTTTAAAATTTGCATGCTTAAATTTAGAGTTTTATTGAATGAAACTAATTAATACAAAACACAAACGTCTTGTTAGGCAAAAACGTGTATAGACGCTGTGCCCGCCGGTATGCGAACGCATGGTGTTTTGCATACATTTAGTTAAGTGACCTCAGAGGTCACATTATTCAAAGGCGATCTGACTTGCGACTTCATTTATCGATATCGCTCGTAGGAGTTTCAGATGGGTCTTCTTCAGTTATTCTTCAAATATTTCACACTTCTACTCTATTGTTTATTTTTCGTCTCGCAATAGGCCTATTCTTTCCAGCAATGGTTAGTTTCACCAAAGACACTTGGGTGGAAATGTCATAATGAAAACTACACGTCATCTGCTCGACCGAAACTTTGCACGCATCTCTTTGTACAGTAACGACCCTCAAAAACGGCCTCAAGTTTCACAAAACCTCGCGTACATTTTAAACGCAATATTTCATCATTTCGGATAGAATGGATTATGAAACTACACACTCTAAGCTTCAATATCATATATACATTGTTATAATCAAGGCTAAGATAACGAAGCACTAGTTTAAGTTTCCCGGGGAAAAAACTCATTTTCTTCATGTACGGCCGTGTAAAATCGCCATTTTTCATGACTAACGTACACACGAGCCAGCTTCACACGGGCGTAGCTAGCCTTGGTCAAGGCGAGTTCGTCGTTATCCGTCGTTATCCGTCCAGAAATACACTGTACGCGCGCCCCGCATATGCTGCATGCTAGCTTGCGCCCCGTGCAAAGATACAGCGCGAACAGCGACCTCATACGGCCACTATTTATGCAAATCAACTGAGGCTACTTTTTCGCCTTGGATCATTGGGTTTTTGAAATCTTATGTTTTTCCTATATTTTGCGCCACATTTGTGGCGCATGACCTCGTATGCGAATACAGATAAGTATAGGCGGGGCTAAGATGTGAAGTGTCCAATCACAACGCGGTTGAAACCCGACGTCATCAAATTTGATGCAGCATGACATTTAAGACAAAATGGCAGATATTCAGCGTCGTCTTTCGTCCGAAGATCTGTCGTGTTGTTTGAATTTTACAGCGAAAATATTATCCCTCGAAGATTTTAGACCCGAGCAGCGAAAGGCCATTAGAATCCTTTCTTCGTGGTCTTTGTGAATTGGCCGACAGGTTATGGGAAATCCGTCATTTTTCAGGCAGCCTGAGCCCCATTTTGCTCGGAGCTCGCACGTACGACCAGGTACTCAGCGTCAGTTTTCAGCGTGTTCGGTCAGTTTCTTATCGCCGCATAATCGGCATTAACCCAGGCATGCTGGTCTGTGCGGTATCGCCACATTGTGCAGTTTCTACGCAATGATCGACCAATAAGAAAACGACTATAAAGGTCAGCTTAATCTATTAGCATAATGAGCACCGCCCCCAAAACCTAATGATCCAAGGCGTTCAAGTAGCCTCAGTTAGTTTGCATATAATAGTGGCCGCGTGAGGTCGTTGTTTGAGCTCAGATTACCGCTGCGCTGTACGTACGGACGGGTAACGATGAACGCCTTGACCAAGGCTAGGGCGTAGCTCGAGAACCAAAGGTCGTCGAACTTTGGATAGAACGGTTGTAAATAGCTGACGGCGTAAGCTTTCTAGTGATATAAGACACAACCCGATTGGATACATATAAGCAAAGCACTATTAAAAGAAAATAGTCTCACCAATCACGAATTGTCTTACAGCTGTGGTCACCTGGCGACCTATTACCCCTATTTAATAATGGAATGTTCCAAAGCTAAGTCTCCACGTGTGTTGTGTGGTTTAGAGGTCAACTCTCCTTGGTCTCTGCACACAGCTGACCACACAGCTGATGCACAGGGCATTCACTGAGCTTTTGCTTAAAACCGGGCAAAAGTTTTCATTATGTTTGCGGAAAGACGACGAACTGTCAGACTTACTATATGTCAATTTTATCGTATTCACAACGGGGACTCGCCAATTACATTGAATAAGCTTCATCACTGGACACCAATCATTTAAGCTGACATTTCACAGCTGACGCACACGCAATCATTGAATCCAGGACTGCTAAGTACCAACACTCATTCCTTCCTAGAAACAGTACCGGATTGGAATAGGCTACATCTCGTCACTACATAAACATGCACTACCTCCATGATGCAACCAACCCTATAAACTTGTAGCAATTTTCAGAACCTCCCTAAAATTATTGATGATCATCGTCTGTTACCGTGCATATTAACGATGAAGATAAAATAATTGCACGTGGTGGTCACGTGATTTTGCTTTCACCAGCGATATAAAAGTTACACTGTGATATGGGCGGTTTCTAAAAATAAGTTGCCTTTGGCTTTACACTTACTACACTGTACATTGTTAACAAAAGAGACAGTAGGTGAACATTTTTAGGCGATATTGTTCTCCTTTATGCTTTTAGCATTCTTCCAGTAACCGGTAGACATTACGTCACAGAGAACTTTGTGCACATGCGCCGTTTGCAAGTCGCGATCCATCATTTACTTGCTGCCTAACCTGCTTCTTTGGCATGAATTAATTAGCCATCCCAAGCGCCAATCTTCGTCACAAATCTCTTTTGAACAATCGGATAACGCCCTCTTCGTGCAGTTTCATCCACAGTTTGCGCTCGTTGTCGACGTTGTGCGTTGCCGTAGAACTTCGCGTGTGACTGATGAACTTGGTATCGTAGTAGTGCAAGGTGAAGCGGGGGTCGTACCCGAAGCCATAAATAGTTACCCCGTCGCAAATATGCAGAGATAAGAGCACCGCTATCGACCCTGTTAGAACGAGGATGACAATAATGTCAACGGGTAGGCTATTCAGCTATGGTCATACTCGAAATCCTGTGAAAATCGGACTTTTTTTCTAACCCTCTCACGTACCGGTCACTCGGTCCTAATTTTATTCATTTAGGCATGCGCATTATCACCATCGGATTTCATAGTCTGACATTCATGCTACATTACACACTCACAGTTTGTCAACAGTGTAAAACCAATCAAACTGATTAAAAGCGGTTGATTACCTGTTGTCGGTCGAGCTTTAGTTTCCAAAAATACTTGAAAAACGTAGTTGAAGAATGCAGGGTGAATAATCTTTAATTTAGATGGATCTAAGCCGGGTCTTCTCATACCCCTACAAAGAAAAACAAAATCTTTCTTAAAGTAGGTGCGTCCATGCTTAGGAGTTGCATCCTGAATGAAACATCGCACACACAAAATCGGCCAACGGCGAGTAATTAATTAAATATATTCAAATTTTGAATTAAGCTCCTAATTCGTAGGGGTCTCAGTATGCGTAAACTGAAATGGAGGGCGCAATTGGCGCAATGATAAAACCACCGTGACTTTTAATATACCCAGCACGATATGTGGCAGAAGGGTACCCCCCTATTATCCCTATACCTTATACACACTCAACACTATTGTAACCTAACCCATCCCCCCTTGAAACCTAAAAGGAATTCCTGAGATTCCGGGAACACAATGGTCAACACAAAAGAGGGGGGGGGGGTGTTTCTCTGCCACATATCGCGCTTCATATGACTTTTAAACAATGTGTAAAGTCGTGCAATGTGTAAAGGCGTACAGTACCATAGTGTTCCTTCACAATTCGTTTGGAAAAGAAAATCTAAATTTTGAAAAAGCACGGACACACCACTAAGAAGGCGCGTGCACCATAAACCACTGCAAGCGCCAAAGCGCATTACGTAACTCGCACATTTAACATTCCAGATACACTTTTGTGATAAAACGTTTTTTCCACGTTTTGATTAACTTCAGTGACTTGTTTTTAATTATTTTGATATTGTGATGTATAACATTAGTGGCCATTTTGAAACCAGTAACCACGTGTTATCTCGCGTGGTACCACAATACTTACTTGGATGTCGCTGTGATATTGTATCTTGGTGACCTGTCTCCTTTGATCATTTTCCTTGCATAAGCGACATCGTAGGCTTTAAATACAGCGTAGAAAGCAATCATGCTCTAGCAAAGAAAAAAGCGTCATAAATTTAACAAGTATAATTTTAGTTTTTAACTCAATAATGGGACAAATCTTCTTTGCAGATCTCATTGAATATGATCGGCCAAACGATAAAACTAGTGTAATCCACTATCGCCCCGATACCAAAATAATACCGGCCCCACCCTTTAGGCCGACAATCAGTTGCAAAACAGCCTTAGTTCTCATAAGTTTGATATAGGGTGACACTCCTTGCCCAGCCCAGCAAGGCAGATTCTGATAAGTTATACATGATGCCTGTTCATTCCCTCTTTTTTTCACCTTATCTTTTACATTTGCGATTCCTTGTGACTCGGGGTAGAACGTGTAGAACGTTGTGCGTCTCCCGACGTCTGTCGCAAACCGTCCATTCCACAACGCCCGATTGAGCCTGCAAGGAGTTAAAGAAGCACAAATCTCATGGTGTCAAATTGGTTTTTGTTTGTTGTAATTATTGATTAGCCGTGCGAACAATGTTCACGAGACTGTACAGTTGTACTGGCTCAATAAACCATAAACAGCCAATAGTGAAGCGCAATAGCATATAGTTTATTTTGTGGTAGTCATGGGCTACCGTTTAAAGTAAAATAAACCGTCCGAGACGTTCACTATGGCTGATGCACATTGCGCCTGCATAGCGCCAGACTGACACGTGTAATTTTGAGCGTGAGTGCAATGCGCGCGAACTTTGGAGAGCCTGACTACATCATGTGCAGTCAGTAAAGCAGTTGAGGTATGTTCTGATTTTGATATAAATTTCCCTTCTAACAGGGAATATCCTCCGGTATAATTCGTATTGTTGTGCTGAAAGGGCCAGGCCCCACCATAATTGTTATGTTTAGACGAGGCGCAACCCTAGGGTAGCACACAGTTGCACAAGGGGTGTGTACAGTCAAATTCATTGTTCACCTGAAGACGTAGTCGTGGCCATCTATTTCCTCACCAGCCCCGGAGCCGTTCAAGATACCACCGTTCCCGATAACTGCACAGCGAATGCACCCATGCTTGCGCTGTGATGCACCGTGGATCGAAGGGTTAGTGAAATTCGGGTTTTTTAAAAGGAGGTCGAACTCTGTGGAAAGAACAGTGCCGTAAAAATGACATTTTATTTTGCACATTGAGCTTTTCTTATGCAATTGACATGACACCCACTGTAGATGAAATACACATGAAATAAGACCTTTTATGAATACATTTCCAACTTAGGCCTAATTGTTTGAAAATGAATATTGATTCTCAAATGTATTGTTTTGTTATTCATTATTTAAAGATCATTATTCGTCAATTGATTAGCAGTTAGGTCATGGTTAAGTGAATATTGTGACGTGGGTTGAGGCTGCATTTTGTTGATAGTATTGCCCGACCAAGCAAGGTGTGCATAAGGACACTCGTCTTGCTCGCCATGCATAGCGCCGTTGCGCACCATGCAAACGTATTCTATGGGCCTTTTCGAAACCGTTGCTTCGTCTTTGGCTTTGGCTTCGCCTCCGAATTCTGAAATACTGAGAAGCAAATAGAAATGGAAGAAAATTGAAAGTCTAACTTTTGGGTTCACATCAATCGAGTGAATGTTTCTGAAGTACAACAGGCGTCAGAATGTGGCTGGAGATCTTGCAGTTAGGAGTAAAAAATCGCCTTAATCCAAAGCCAAAGACGAAGCAACGGATTCGAAAAGGCCCTATATTGAATCATGAATCGCATGAGGAAACTACAGAGCGCCATCTAGTGTCCGTGCCAGGGGCGTCAATCCCATTTCAAATGTGGGGGGGACATTACTGAAGTCAAGAATTATTAGAGGGGTTTAGCATGCACATTATACAAACGTCAACGCGAGTGCACAAGAGATGTTAGCACGGCCAACATATCATGCGGCCGGCATAATTATGACAAGCCCAGACGGCGAGCGTCTTCCTGTTTTAGATTGTTTACTTATCCTATTTCAAATGTCTGGTTGAAAGGAAACCAACCTCATGTTTTACCGTTCTCGAGAAAACCATGGTTTACATCGGGGCGCAGTGGTCCCCTGACTCTAACACATACATATTTACTCGATAACAAATTGTCAAGTCGAAAATTTAAACATGGATAATTTGTTTAGGAATTAAAGTGCATTTAATACTAGCTTGGTAATTTTAATTCTTAATTTTCTGGTGACAATAATTCGCAAAAAATGTTATCCCTGGAAACTATTAGAAAACTATTTCCACAAACGAAATGGTGCAAAGGATTTTGAATGTAGTTTAGAAACACAAGAAAACCTGGAATAATTCCCATCTGCATTTTTGTCGGTGTCCTGTACAATTAATGAGATAAGGTTTTATCCGTTTACTTTTTCAAATAAGTTACGGAAAAGTATCTTGAAAAGTATTTATCAAGTATCTTGAAAGTATTAAGCCCAGATTCAATCGGAGGTGCCGGTATTTGTTTTATTTCACCGTCGAATTAATTCAAATAATAAATCCCAAGTCTTTGAACTTTGATTGACGGCCAACTGATAACAGTAGAAATTTCCACGAAGTTATTTGTTATTGTTTCCGAGTGTTTTGGAAATGAAGAATAAAATGTTCAGTTATGGTAAAATGAATGAACAACCACAATTAAAACTAGAGCTAATGTGCTTCAGGAAGCACGGATATCAGCCTAAATAGTCTTTTGTAAGGCTTGTGTGAACCGCCTCGCACTAACCACTTGGTGATGACGACCACTCCCAAATTTCAAAAGCATCTAACCAAGTTTGACTGAAATCGGCTAAAGAATATAGAAGAAAATACATTTGATATGCTTCAATATAATGACCTCTACTGACCATTAGTTGACCAGTGGCCAAATTAATTAGATCAAGGCTGTGGGAGAAGCATTTCGTTATTTTGACAAAAAATGACCCCTACTGACCATTAGGTGACCACTGGTCAAATTCTGTGAACAACTTTTACGAGTTAATTAGATCAAGGCTGTGGGAGAATCATTTCGTTATTTTGAAAAGAAAATTACCCCTACTGACCATTAGGTGACCAATGGCCAAATTTTGACCCCTTCTGACCATTAGGTGACCATTGGCCACATTAATTAAACCAAGACTGTGGGAGAAGAAGCATTTCGTAATTTTGAAGAAAATGACCCCTGCTGACCATTAGGTGACCACTGGCCAAATTCTGTGAACAACTTTTACGAGTTAATTAAATCAAGGATGTGGGAGAAGCATTTCGTTATTTTGAAAGGAAAATGACCCCTACTGACCATTAGGTGACCAATGGTCAAATTCTGACCCTACTGACCATTAGGTGACCATTGGCCAAATTAATTGGACCAAGACTGTGGGAGAAGAAGCATTTCGTAATTTTAAAGAAAATGACCCCTGCTGACCATTAGGTGACCATTGGCCAAATTATCGGTGTACACCCTATATGAGGCTTGGTCCAGCGATATAACTGACCAAGTTTGACATGAATTGGATCAAAACTTTGGGAGAAGCAGCATTTCCTAATTTTGAAGACAATGACCCCTACTGACCATCTGGTGACCACTGGCCAAATTCTGTGAACAACTTTTATGAGGCATGGTCCAGAGATGTAACTGGCCAAGTTTGACAATAATTGGACCAAGACTGTGGAAGAAGTAGCATTTTGTAGTTTTAAAGAAAATGACCACTAGTGACCACTAGGTGACGTTTGACCACACCTGCTGATCACTACAGATAGAACTCGGGTCAAGGAAGATCCTGTCCAAATTTGGTTGAAATCGGTCAAAGAATTTGGCAGATATTGAATTTGGAAGATTTTTTTGTGAGCGTTTGCCCGAAGAAAGAAAGAAAGAAAGAAAGAAAGAAAGAAAGAAAGAAAGAAAGGCGACGAATACAATATATCAGCCTGCTTCGCACGGCTGATATAATGCAAGTGAAATGTTCGGGCAGGGGGGGGGCGGAGGGGGGGCCCTTCGAGGCTGTGATTGCGAAACGCTGGGGTACCGTCCATTCTCAAAATAGGGGGAACAATTTTCTCACGGGAAAAATTAAGAGTTTTTGGCATCCAATCTTAACATCTTGTCTTTTGTAGTTTTACAACGTTGTTATTTACCTTAATTTTTATCATCCAATGACAACATTTGTATTGAAAATGAAAAAAAGCAGTCGAAAAATTTTTACGTTGACGTACCGTTGATGCACGTAGAGATTGTGCACAAATACTCAAACGACGTTAACAAATACCTCCCCTAAAAAGGGCAATAATAATCGATAAATTGTGAAAAATCGTGCTTCGAACCCACTCATTTTTTTCCATTGATACGTTAAAAAAGGATGTAGCAGTGATATACTGAATTTTTAAAAAAATCTGCCTGTGAACCCCTTGCGTTTTATCGTGTTGTTTTCAAACGAAAATAGCAGAAAATGACATCGCCCCAACAAAAATTCGTGTAGATCGTGCCTGTGTACCTGGCTTTGCGGACGTTGCATGAATCACTGAAATCGGGGAGCGAGCGCGGAGAAAATTTGTACGTGTTTCAATGGCGCGCTTCGAGGTAGCGATCTATACGTATTTACTGTGTGAGATGTGTGGCTCTTGAGCGTGGAAGAATGAATGAGATACATTTCAACGTTGGTGGCGCACTTTGTTGGGCCCCCCTCCGCCCCCCCCTGTGTTCGGGCAAAGATCTCTTGCGCCGCACATTTGGTCGTCTGCTACGCGTACTTAAACCTTTGCTTCGCGTCTTCGGCTTCGGTTCGCCTGCGACTTCGGAATCACTGAGAAGTAAATACAAATGAATGAAATAGAAATATCCGACTTTTGTATAGGTTCATATCAACTGATTGAATGTTTCTGAAGCACAACAGGCACCATAATGTGGCTGGAGTTCTCGCAGTAGGCTAAAATCCCCTTGATCCTAAGACGAAGACAAATCCGAACCCAGAGATTGAAAAAGCCCTAAAAGTGCGCCCCCAAGTGGTACGGTAGATATTAGTTAATACTCATACTGCGATTTGATTGATTGTCAGCTTTGCGAAGGTTCGCTAGAGTTAAGTTGAACACGATCGGTCAAGCACAGCCAATGGCACACGCACTTCACTGAACTTTCGTAAACACAAAACTTTCTCAAACTACGCTACAACCTTACCAAAAACACAGATTTCAACCACAACCGAAGTCCACACATGATACAGTATGAATATGGCTGCAAAACATCATTTACTGAATTATCGATTTCAGGGGCTATGTTTCCGCTACAGTACATATTGCCCTATTAGTCCGGGAGCCCAGCCAGGTTTAATCATAATTTTGAGTGCAAAAGGTTTGAAGAGTGGGATATGTAGGGGTGACTGGGACAACTGCAAAATGGGTTTTCTTAAGTTTGGCGAGTGGTGCGTTGGGAGGGGGGAGCCCCTGACAGACCCACAAAAATTCGATTTAATCATAATCTTGAGTGCACACATAATTTCTTCATAAGTCGAAAGTTTATCGTGTACTAAATAGGATTTGTATACTTAAGAAAAATATAATTGTGCTAAGTACATTTAAGAAGGTCTTTAATTAGTGCTAATTACACGTTTGATTATAATTTTGAGTGCAAGGATAAAACAAGTGTCAATGTGTAGCTGACACCTTGCTGGAGTAAAATTCGCCACTTAAGAAAGTTTCAAATGGTGCCATACCTAATTAAGAAAGGGTCAAAGGTCATCATAAGTCATTAAACACTAATAATTATAACGTTGAGTGCAACTTGCATTTATGTGTATACCAACAGATTATCGTAGACCGATCACAGATCACAAGCTTAAGAACATGATATATAGTGCAAAGTTAAGAAGGTCTGTAATTAGGGATAATTACACGTTTAATGTGTAGCTGACACCTTGCTGCATGGAGCAAAATCCGCCGCTTAAGAAAGTTTCAAGTGGTGCCATCCCTAATTAAGAAAGGGTCAAAGGTCATTAAAACTAAAAGTCAATAAACACCGATACATGTATTTATAATGTTGAGTGCAACTTGCATTTCTATGTGGATCAACCGTTTATTATGGACCAATCACTGATTACACGGCGCAATGTCCGATCAAAATGTCCGATTAATAAATTATTAGAATGATAATAATTATTGAAATCATAAAACGAGCGTCAACGTGTACATGTACTTTACCAAACGCAGGAATAAAACCCACCACATAAGAAATATTACAAACGGTCATGAAGTTGATTGCAATTGCCTGTACCCTCTCAAACACGAATGGGTGTAAATATGAAATACGTTAAAATTAGGGAATATGAGATCACCGGAGTTTATAATTATAGGAACATAACCTTTTAGTAGTTTTTGAGCTCAAACAAGGTTTGCATTAAAGTAGACAACAGTCAATACTGAGAACTTTATTGTAATGATATCATTAACATTGGGTGATGAGCTGCTTTGGAGTACGAAGTTACGTTACGTTGTGCCTTAGTACAGTGGCTCGATAGCGAAATTCCTAAATTTATGCAACAGCGCGATCGTGTAAACAAAATTGCAAATCCATTGGGATTCATACAAAGACCTGCGGCACAATGTTAACTAATGTAATACGCAGTAAAAAGAGTGAACACTCGCACATCCGCCTTAGAAGAAATCAAAAGCAATTCACTTATGATGTGGAAAACTCTGCAGGAGGTACTCCCTAATGAGCAGACAACTGAACTATACCAAATTCGATTACTTCCCCAAATGGTGAAATATTGACGATTCCGCTCACATTGCTGATACATTAAATAAACACTTTTCAACAATCGGCAAGGGTCGGTACTGCTGGTAATGACCCTTTGTGTGAACTTGAAATAGATGACAATACTGACGCCTCTATCAATTATTATCTTAATAAAGAATGCATAGTACCATACCTAATGTTACAGAAGAGTTTGTTCAAAAGCAAATATCATCTATCGGTATGTCGGTTGGGAAAGCAACAGGTCTGGATGAAGTGTTAAAATGATCAAAATTGCTTCACCTTATATCATTAAATATTTAACTTGTATTTTTAACATGTCTATAAGATGTGAGCGATACCCTAAAAATTGGAAACATGCATTAGTACATGTAACACCAATTAACAAGGGAGGATGTAAATGTAGTGGTAACTATCGGCCTATTTCTATACTGCTAATCATCTCTAAGATTTTTTAAAGATAGGTGCACACATCGGTATATAGATACCTTGATGAAAACAATCTGATTCCTAGTTGCCAGTCAGGATTTAGACCCCTGCACTCAACTGAAAGCACCCTACACGACTTAAGAAAAAAGTGTTTTGAGGCCATGGAGAATAGAGAAATTACAGGCACAGATCAGGCAGTGTGTTTATAGATCTCAGTAAAGTATTGATTGTGTTAATCATGGCATCTAGAAACTAGAAAAGATGAACATGTCATCTTCTGTAATCATGGTTTATTAAAGTCATACCTAAGTGATCGTAGTCAGTCTGTAAATATCAAATTTCCTGTCCGTAAACACTGGTTTTCTGCAGGGGTCGATACTAGGTCCACTTGTATTCATTGTTTATACTAGTGATCTTCCATTTTGTATATCCCCAAACTGCAACTTATTTATGTAAGCTGATGACTCCACATTAACGTGTGGCTCCTCAAACATTAATATAATAGAAAGCAGCTTAAACACAGCTGTTATAGTTTTCAAAACTGGTACGTAAGAAACAATCTATAGCATTAAACGCCACCAAAACTAAATGTATGCTTATTGGTACAAGGCAGAAAATATCCAATGTTGACTTAAAGGTAGTATTGTCATCTATTTCAAGTTCACGCAAAGGGTAATTACCAGCAGTACGCTTGCCGATTGTTAAAACGTGTTTATTTAATGTGTCAGCAATGTCGGCGGAATCCTCAATATTTCACCATTTTGGGGGAAGTAATCGAATTTGTTACAGTTCAGTTGTCTGCTCATTAGGGAGTACCTCCTGCAGAGTTTTCCACATCATAAGTGAATTGCTTTTGATTTCTTCTAAGGCGGATGTGCGAGTGTTCACTCTTTTTACTGCGTATTACATTAGTTAACATTGTGCCGCAGGTCTTTGTATTAATCCCAATGGATTTGTGAGCCTGTGCGCTTTGCAATTTTGTTTACACGATCGCGCTGCTGCACAAGTTTAGGAATTTCGCTATCGAGCCACTGTACTAAGGCACAACGTAACGTAACTTCGTACTCCAAAGCAGCTCATCGCCCGATGTTAATGATATCATTACAATAAAGTTCTCAGTATTGACTGTTGTCTACTTTAATGCAAACCTTGTTTGAGATTAAAAACTACTAAGAATTTAAGTTCCTATAATTATAAACTCCGGTGATCTCATATTCCCTAATTTTAACGTATTTCATATGTACACCCATTCGTGTTTGAGAGGGTACAGGCAATTGCAATCAACTTCATGACTGTTTGTAATATTTCTTATGTGGTGGGTTTTATTCCTGCGTTTGGTAAAGTACATGTACACTTTGACGCTCGTTTTATGATTTCAATTATTATTATAATCATTTATTATTCGGACATTTTGATCGGACATTGCGCCGTGTAATCAGTGATTGGTCCATAATAAACAGTTTTAATGGCCTTTGACCCTTTCTTAATGTAACCGAGTTGTTTCCGGTTAGGACACACGGGTCAGTGACGATTAAGGAGTCAGGAGAGTGTGTATGATCTGTGAGATAATCCGGGTTTTATTGTCTTTGGTTGAGATGTGAATTGAAAAGTTAATTAAACCCGAAAGAAACGACAGTCATTGATGGTGGTGAATTCTGAAAAATAGAATTAAATACATATAATTAAATATTTGTACAATGAATTTCAATAACTTTACAATTATTGTACATTATTCAATTTATATTTAGGGATCAACAGTGCATCCCTTTAAACATTAAAACTGATGTGTAGCAAATGTAGCTTCATTTGCGCCTTATAATAATATTAACAAAACAGTCTACCGCTTTAAAATAAAACAGATGCGAACTATAGGTGAATGACGTACCCAACGTTACGTTGCCAGCCGTATAAGGCTCAAAAGAAGAGAGCACGGTCACTCGTATGACAAGTAAAGGTTGCTGCAATATAGAAATACACGTATTTACAATAAATATCGGCAATAGATACGTTTGAGTTTGTTATTAATTAAGAATGTAATTTGGAAAGAAACAATTTACTGTTATAATTATAAACGTTTGTTTGTATAACAGCCAGATTTTAGCACAGTCATTATTTTGCAACATTAGATTCATTCCATAGAAGTAAACTATACGAATACAAATAAAATCTCATTAATGTTGTTACAGTCAAAGCACTTACCGGAAAAGCTGTGTGCTCTACACCTTTGCCTCCGTTTGCCTGATGACAGATGATCGGCAATAAGGATAATATTAGCCGTAATTAAGCTAAGGTGTTCTCTCGGCAATCGTCGAGAGAGAAGTGTTCGTTTACACTTCCTTGAACGAACGAGAATATTTAAAAAGAATGTCCGGCATGTCAACGCCCCAAACAAGAATTTTTAAAGCGCCCGCTAAAAGTTACGCAACAAATTAAAACTACGCTGGTGGCGCTGTTTAACAAGCTTATTACAAACCGCTGGCGGCGCTGTTTCGCAAGCTTTGCCACACGCGCGCCATGTAATGTATACAAACAAATATACATACTGTACTGTACAACACAAAAACAATGTCGGGACCTGGCAGCATACGTCTGGCTGGTCACATTAATTAGGGATTGCACCACTTGAAACTTTTTTTAAGTGGTGGATTTTGCTCCAGCAAGGTGTCAGCCAGCTACACATTAAACGTGTAATTAGCACTAATTACATACCTTCTTAATTAGACTTTGCATTATATATCATGTTCTTAAGCTTGTGATCAGTGATCGGTCTACGATAATCTGTTGATATACACATAAATGCAAGTTGCACTCAACGTTATAATTATTAGTGTTTATTGACTTATGATGACCTTTGGCCCTTTCTTAATTAGGGATGGCACCACTTGAAACTTTCTTAAGTGGCGAATTTTACTCCAGCAAGGTGTCAGCTACACATTGGCACTTGTTTTATCCTTGCACTCAAAATTATGATCAAACGTGTAATTAGCACTAATTAAAGACCTTCTTAAATGTACTTAGCACCAATTATATTATTTTTAAGTATACAAATCCCATTACCAACACACTCTCGTAAAAGTTGGTACCTTAATCCTGTCTTAACTTATTCTTCATATTGGGGCTTGTGGTTTACAGACTGGCAGTTTTATGTGCGGTCAGGGAATTTCAGTCTTTCAACATTGGCTGGGTTATTGGAGGGTCAACTTCATGGTCAACCCCCTGGAGAAAAGGACCAGGGCAACCTCATTATAGCTAGCAAAGGGAACTGTACATGTACAGTGTACTACGCAGCTACACACACGTACATGTACACTATGGACTTGGGCACAGAACAAAATAATGACTGAACTATAGGATTTTATACTGAAAGCAAGAATCTAATAATATGAACCAAAAAGTGGTAATACCAGAGAAATAAGATTACAATAAAATTTGGATCGAAAAACTATCACTGACCCCAGCTAAGTCAAATTACTAAATTTAACTTTTGTATAATACATTTGCATACTCAAATTAAGAAAATCAATCTTAATTCTCCAATTAAGTTCGTCACAATGAGAAATAGCTGATAAAGGAAAGTCTTTAAAGGGATCGTGTACGTTTGGTAATTACTCCAATAATGAATGGCAATAAAAACTTACTTGGTAAGAAGTACAGCAGCTTTGGATAGTATAATGCAATTTTAGAAACTTTTCACTTTGAAGTACTGCGGTTATGGAAAAAGATATGACTTTTTATCCCAAACAAATTGAATCTGTGAAGCGTTACTGCAGTGACGTTTCTCAGACTGTGTATTCCAATGCAGATTATTCTTTCTGCGTGGACATAACCGCTCTAGATTTTCAGGAATAATCATCTCAAAATCGCTACCACCTTTTTAAATGAAATGTTGACAGGTTAGTTTTATGGTATATATCTATATAGGATTGAAACAAACAGTGGGGTTCCAATTACCAAACGTATACGATCCCTTTAACCAACGTGTTGGTTAAAGCGTAACCAATGCGTTGGTTGTCCGTCAACCAGTCATATTGGTTGAAGGTATCAACCAATCTATTGGTCATTCATAACCGATATGTTGGTTGTCCTTCAACCAGTCATCCATGATTGAATTTAGATTTGTCAGTGCAAACATAGTGAAAAATTCGCATTACATTTCATTCGTATTTAATAAACTGACGCGGAAGAAAATGTGGATGAATTTATGACATAACTGTGTATGGAGGTTGGTGTACACGACACCTTTTCCTGACTCTCATTACCAGCACGTTGTCGTGAAAGTTGGTACCTTAATATTTCTACACAAAACCCCCGACACCGGGGGTTTTGTGTACAAACCTTACCAGCTTGATCAGACGGTTATTTACGACCCCCATGACAGCGGCCAAGCCGCAAGCCTGGGAGATGACCTTTTCGGGCTTGGACTGCTGACCGCATTCTTATAATATTGCATATACTTATGGTGTACAATTTCTATGTACTGTACATGTATATTTACACTGTACAATTTACATGCGGCTGTAGAAACTATGCACACATGCAAGATTTTACTTTGTCAAGCTTAAAGGGATCGTACACGTTTGGTAATTGGAACCCATTGTTTGTTTTAATCCTATATAGTTATAGATATATACCATAAAACTAACCTGTAAAAAAATCATTTCAAAAGGTGGTACCGATTTTGAGATATTGCCGAAAATCTGGAGCGGCTATGTCCACGCGGAAAAAATAATCTCCTTTGGAATACACGCTCTGAGAAACGTCACTGCAGTAACGCTTCTCAGATTCAAATTTTTGGGGACAAAAAGTGATATCTTTTTCCATCGAAGTGAAAAGTTTCTAAAAATGCATTATACTATCCAAAGCTGCTGTACTTCTTACCAAGTAAGTTTTTATTGCCATTAATTTTTGGAGTAATTACCAAACGTATACGATCCCTTTAAGGCATTGAGACTTCCCACCCGTGAAGTATATTGTTCATACAATCATAATGCATTGTTTGTGTATACACTTTTAAAGATGGACTACAACGGAATAATGATAAAGGCTGTGTTGCTGTTTTTTGTTCGAGAAATGTATAATGATTACTAATATATCATTAGTATTCAATAAATCTTGTTCCTTCATGCAAAAAACAACAAAATTGATCGGCGTTCTACGACCCAGAAAAACTCAGTTTCAGCAAAAGCCCTTAACTCATAAATAATTCATACTTTGTGTGTGACGTACTACCCATGAAAACGCATACATATGGTGGCCCTGAAGGGACTCCGCAGATCGCGAATATTGACGTCAAATTAGACGTCAATATTCGCGACTTTTGGGGAAAGTCGTGAATATCGACGTCAAATTTGACGTAAATATTCGCGACTTTTTTGGAAAGTCGTGAAATAATTGACGTCAAATTTGACGTCGATATTCGCGATCTGCGGAGTCCCTTCAGGGCCACCATGTATGCGTTTTCATGGGTAGTACGTCATCACTTTTCGCTGGTTTACAAGTCCGCTGGTACTATATCGTGGATTTCATTGTGGTTTTCAGTGGATCTTTGCCGGGAACCAGTACAGGGCGGGAAATTTCAAAATCAAAGAATCGAGGTCTAATTTTGTCGGTCAAATTGCAAAAAAATTATTTAGAGAAAAACATGACCATAACAATAAAGTGTTACCTGAACACAACATAAACAAGGTCCGATAATAAATTTAATGTGTGAGTTTTCGTTGTAGTCCATCTTTAATCATCCATCGATAAATGATGATTCGTGCAAAAGTAACAAACAAATGTTCAAGAAACACATTTTGCTTTTAATATCCTTGTTAGAATTGATACACTATTAACAATTAACTGTTTTAGCGAGTAAACACTTTTCTTGCTATCAGTCTGTAAGTTTAGAAGCTATAGTGTGGCTAGGTACTCATGAGAAACTCTGATACGCAAAATATTAGCGAAATTCGGTCATTTTTGTAGGAGCTGGAGCAGTTTGAAGTTTTAGGGGGTTATGCGGCCAGAACCCCGGCCACCAATCTACCTAAAAATGGCCAAATACCCCTACCAATATGTCACTTGACATGCTTTCATGTGTTGACCCAAATCTGGGTCATTTAAGGTGACCTTGCCATTTGACCTCAATTATCTCAAAAGTATATGCTCCGGTTTTGATGTAGTCGTGAGATAGTTAACTGTACATAGCGCACACGAAAAATCAGCTTGGGCAATTACCAACTCCAGGAGAAAAATGACTTTAACTACATGTACCAACAAATGTGTAATATCACTCCTATGAAT
The DNA here is from genome assembly GCA_037893245.1 of Crossaster papposus. Taxonomy (NCBI): domain Eukaryota; kingdom Metazoa; phylum Echinodermata; class Asteroidea; order Velatida; family Solasteridae; genus Crossaster; species Crossaster papposus. The sequence goes on along the minus strand of JBAIAA010000041.1, from coordinate 336,893 downwards.
GCGGATACAGTATCAATTATCAACTATTATGCATGTATTTTTGAATTCGATCTCGGTATTTTCAATGCCCGCCTCGGTTTACCGAGATCGAGATACATGTACATGCATAATAGTTGATAATTGTGACTGTATCCGCATTCATAGGAGTGATGTTACACATTTCGTCACCGACACCACGAAGTAGCACTCATGTACACACAGCGAATAGTTTTGATTTGAAGATAAACGCGTTTGAATGTTTGCAAGTTATTATCCCGCAAATAAAATGTGAATTGAAAACCTGTTTGGGATTTATATAAAGTACTACATTAAAACGTCGTGAATGTGTTACTTATGTTTCCATGGGTTAATTAATTACGAATTAATTAAAGATTTAAGAAGAGTGTTACTTCGTGAAAACGAAATCTGCAGAAAATCCGTACAGTGCGCGTACACAAAGATATTATCAGTGCTACTTTGTGAAAACGAAAACTGCAGGAAAACCGTACAGTGCGCGCACATACAACTCAGTGCTACTTCGTGGAAACGAAATCTGCAGGAAATACGTATAGTGCGCGCACACAAGTGCTTGTGCTACTTCGTGAAAACGAAATCTTTGAATGCAACGTCGTTTTCAATAATGACCGTAGAGCGTCGTAATGCACTGATTGAGCGCGCGTACAATTCATGTACACTGTAAAATGTCCGTCTGGTGGTACATGTGCGTGTACCCCTGGGGACGAGAGTAAAGAGTCACTTCGTGGAACTACACAGACATGCAAAGTGCTCAGAATCGTTTTCACGAAGTAACACTATAGAGTTTTACTTCGTGAAAACGAACAATCCACCAAACCGCGTTATTTTACTTACACTCATTAACCTATTTACCATAATAATTAACTTTTTAAATTGTAGAATTTAAAATATAATAGTTTTTGTCTTACTAATAATGGTCGAGTGCTACTTCGTGGTGTCGGTGACGATTTGTTGGTCGTTAAAGTCATTTTTCTCCTGAAGTCGTGTGCGCCATGTATGGTTAACTATCTCACGAATAAAAAAGGTGGATAGAGAATTTTGTGCTTTTTCCAACGATACCTCACTTGCTGAGATCAAACCATTCTGTAGGGGTATTTGGCCATTTTTAGGTAGATTGATGGGTTCTTGCGGCAAAACACCCTACAACTTCAAACTGCTCCAGCTCCTATACAAAAAATGACCGAATTTCGCTAACATTTTGCGTATCAGAGTTTCTCATGAGTACCTAGCCACACACCAAATTTCATCGAAATCGGAGGGGGTCGAGCAAAAAAGTGTGTGGAATGACGTGTAATGTGACCCATGTACTCTGGGCATAACTCATGTATGCATTTGTACACTAGGATACCTTTTTTGAAACAGATTCTCTCGGCAAAAGGTAGTTCATTAAACATACTCGAAGCAGTTAGATATGGACAACCAAGGATTAATCTGGCGGCTCTTTTTAACAGTCGGTTGAGCAAGTTATTATGTGCATTGTATCTGCCTCCCCAAACCGTACAGCAATTGTCCAAACTCGGTACATGTATTACAAAACTTTTAACCAAAGTATGCAGACTGCTTTTCGGGATGATGTGGCGAATTCTACTTAACATGCCTAGTTTAGAAGAAACTTTGTTTTTTATATAATCAATAATGAGGAGACCATGTTAGTGAATCGTCAATGATAACACCCAAACACTTGAATGACGTAACCTGTTCGACCTGATCGTTATTAATAACAATGTTAAGGTGGGTTGAAGCTACCTTGTGTTTAGAGCCGATGACCATAGACTTAGTTTTGGTAGCGTTAATTGTTAACCTATTTTGGGCAACCCAATCATTAATATTTGCCATTGCTGTGTTAAGGCTACGTTCTATTTCATCTCGGCTGGAGGAGCTACATGTTATTGTGGAGTCGTCTGTGTACATGTGCATTTGGCAGTTTTCGGGAATGCATCGTGAGATATTTTGTGTAAATTATGAACAACAAAGGTCCCAAAATTGATCCTTATGGAACGCCAGTTCTGAGAGGTAGATCCCCAGAGTAGCGTTTTTTAATGCAAACTGATTGTTTGCGATCGGTTAAATATGACTTAAACCAAGTCATAACCGACGCAGACAAATTCATCAATTGTAGCTTCTCCAATAAAATATTACACTGCAAGAAAAAAAGGGTATTTTTTTGCCCAACTTTTACCCAACGTTGGTACAATAGTCAACATGCCCAGCTTTTGAGCGAAAACAGTTCCAACTACTGTTGGGCAAAAAATGTACCTAAAAGTTGGGTAATATTGCAGACAAAACAGTTGGATACTTTTAATCACCCATGAGTTGGGTAAATGTAAAGAACCAATTGTTGGTGAAACGTTGGTAACCAGTTGTTGGTTAGTGTTTTTCTCTCAATAATTGGGTAATATATTGTACAGATTTTCTCAAATTTAGGGCATATTTTTGACCAATTGTTGGTGTTTGCGGTACGCCTAAATAAGGGATAGCTTGAAAACGAGGCTTCTTTTTGTATATTTTATTGCAAACTTCATTATCAATCTGTAAAAATAAAACGTTCAAAAGCTGTTTACTTTCTCTTTCAAAAGACTAATATTGCAAGAACCCAATACAACATTGAAAGGACAAGTCTCATACAAACACAACAATGAAAAATGTCGTCTTAAAAGCAAATTTTCCCCATGTAATTTCGCAATCAACACGTTTTGGGGTTCTTAGACTTAAGACAGGTTTTCTTCAAACGTCTTACAAATAGAAAAAAGAGAGTAAACATCATGTTTCATTCCAAAGAACATTTTGCATTCTACCTCTCATCAGAACCAACTGCAATGTTATTTGAGGCTGCCTCAGGGTCGACTTGTTTTGTAGCATTAACGTGGGCAAACAAAGGTTCTTAGAAGCAGCAGGTTATTTGTTGCAAACATACGTCTGTAAGAAGGTCCAACCCCCTTGGATTAGTTGTTGTTGATACTCGCAATCGAGGGAAAAGTCCGGTTTTCAGCAAACATCTATGTCTTTTTTGACAGACATACGGTTGTGGATGGGCCTAGCTTCTCGATGAAAACGAAGACATTTGTGAGTCAAGACGCTTGTGGAAAAAGTAGTTGGATATCTTCTGTATCAAAAATAAACAATAAAAGAACTTTTAGTATACTATAGTTCACCACCAATCCTTGGGAAGAAAGTAACATGCATTCCAAACTCTTGGAGCACATGTCTTTATGTATTAAGAAAGAAAATGCCTTAGTTTGAGAGAACAGGAACAAATTGTTGGGAACACGAGAGCGTTTTAACCAACATTTTGGAAGAGCAAAATACTCACTGTCTGAGGAACATGTGAGATTATACCCAATCTTGGGAGGAAATAGGAGCACATGTTCCCAATATTTGGAAAGGAAAGGCCCAAACCATGTAAGTTCTATACGTGTTTTTTAATGTTAATATTTATGTCCCAAAATATTGGGGGTGGGTTATTCCTCACAAGTAATGATTTATGTGTTGCCAACTGGAGGATTAAGACTTTGGGACACCATAACACTGAGTTCATACGAAATAGTTCTATAGCATTTCAATGCGGTATTGTGTGGTAAGCACGTCACAACGTTAGCTGTACTCAGTACTGGGCAACTTTCAGTTCTGGTCCATACACATTCAAACAGGCACACTCGTTCCTGTATAATAATTTCTCTCTATAAACTATGACACATGTACAATTCTCACCTACACAAAACGTCCACCGAGGCGTTTATGCCTCGCTCTTCTATAACTTCGGCATTTGATAAAACGCCATTGCCTCTCAGTTGTTTGTTCATGGTCGGCTACTGCTGCAGGATATAGGCTGCATTATGTCTGGCCGACAAAATGGCGTGTGCACGACGATAACATTCCCAACAATTTGATAACGTCATACCGTAATGTCCATCTGTTGAGATTGTTACTCCACTTTCTACCCAACAATTCGTGGTTGGATCAAAGAAAATAATAATACAACATAGTTGGGCAATGTTTGCCCAGCTAACATGACTAACTACGTTGTCGATGTTTTTGCTTACCCAACTATCAAATGTACTCAATAGTTGAACAACATTTCACCAACAATTGGCTGATTGAGTTTACCCAGTACTATTTTGCCCAGTTTTTTAACAGTGTATGATCTACTGAATCAAAAGCCTTGCTCAGATCAATAAAAACAGTGCCAGTGATTTTCCCGTGCTCTACTGCACGGAGACAATTATCAATTAATCCATGCAGAATGGTTTATGTTGAATGCAGGGGTCTGAAACCTGATTGGCAAGGGGAGATCAAACGGTTTTCATCAAGGTAGGAATACAGATCGTGCACGGCCCTCTCCATAATTTTTGAGACAATCGGAAGAATGGAAATTGGCCGATACTAGTTATTAACACAACCTTTGTCCCCACCTTTATGTATTGGAATTACAGAAGCATGTTTCCAAGCATTAGGGTATTGACCACTTCTTATTGAGAAATTTAATATATACGTTAACGAGTTAACTACATATGGACAAGCAACCTTTAGGATCTTTACACTTAGGCCTACGCCATCAAGGCCTGTTGCTTTTCCCACTGCCATCGAGTCGATCTGTTTTTGTACAAAAGCTTCATGCAGTGACCTCGAACACGAAAGCCGAGTTTACACGAAAGCCGGTCCCATATCCAGTGATGCTCGGGATAACAAAGGACTTTACATCAATGCAGCTTTACAATGCAATACAACCAACTTCCGTCGAAAGATGCAAACAATTGCCCTTTTTGAATAAAATTGAATAACAAGTTTCGCCCCACGAGTTCTGGAAAGCGTAAACATCTTTTCATCATTGTCACAGCAGAGGTTGATTGCTTTTCGGTCAAGGGTGGCGCCACACGGTCTAGTCAGATCACAGCCCACGCAAAAGTGTTTTCTTGCCGCTCAGATCAAAGCGCGTAAAAGCCATGATTGCACTGTCCCCATTGGTCAAATCCCCAAACGACCTGGTTGGTTGACCAATAATTTTGACCATTCATGCATTGTTATACTAAACTCAAGGGCGCTTTCGCATGTCGGGTCCCCTGCTCCACACAGGCTTATACGTAGGGTAAACGCGGAGTAAAGTCGCCCGACTTTAACATGTGCCTGCCTGGCCCATGCCCAAAGATTTATTGTGAACAATATTGGCCCAACACGTGCATCAACGGTACGTCAATGTTCATTTTTTTCGACTGCTTTTTCATTTTCAATACAATTTTTGTCATTGGATGATAAAAATTAAGGTAAATAACAATTTTTATCAACTACAAAAGACAAGATGTTAAGATTGGATGCCAAAAACTCTTTATTTTTCGCATGAAAAAATTGTTACCCCCTATTTTGAAAATGGACGTTATCACAGCGTTTCGCAATCGCAGCCTCGAAGGGCCCCCCTCCGTCCCCCCGTCCCCCCCCCCCCCCCCGGCATGAACCATATGTACTGACGGTTTGTGTACAAACCAGAGTGCATGTACTCGAGCGTGTATCTACACTGTGTAGGATAACTAGTGTTAAAGAATACATTCGCGATCCTTATATCTCTCAAAATAGTTCTTTTTTTTATTTCTTGTAAACGATAAGTTAGGCCCTATACTATTTCTGGTCCTAGTTAACGATGCTGCTATTGGAAGCCATAAACGTTGGAAATATGTGGACGACCTGACCCTCGGGGATATAGTTAATTATGGTGAAAATGCTCAACTTCAATCCCATCTTGATGATCTCTCAGAATGGTCCAAAGCTAACGATGTTCTCCCCAAACCTGCTAAATGTCAAGTAATGAAGATCAGTTTCCTACGACGAGTTACACCTAACCCCATGTTTACTCTTAATGACATATCCCTAAACAAGGTTAATCATATGAAACTGTTGGGAGTCGCGATTCAGAGTGATCTCAAATGGGACATTCATGTTGCTGATATTGTCTCTAGAGCCTCTAGAAAATTATTTACCTTATGTATTTTAAAAAAATATGACGCCCCCTTGACTGACTTAGTTTCCGTCTTTACATGCTACATTAGACCAGTTTTAGAGTATGCCAGCCAAGTCTGGCATACCTCGATAAGTAAACAACTGGCTAATAGAATTGAGAATGTACAAAAACGTGCTTGTCGCATTATGTTAGGCTATCATCGATATCATAGTTACTCCAATGCTTTGGAAGTTCTAGGTATGTCTAGCCTTGAAACTAGGAGAGACACCTTACTGTATAACTTTGGCACTAAACTATTACATTCCAACAGATTTAGAAATATGCTCCCCCCCTCTTAAATTGAATAACACAACTCACCAGAATACTCAGAAACAGTTCCACGTCTACGCTTGTTATACCCAAGTGCAAAACTGATAGATACATGAAGTCCACAATTCCTGTTTTAGCTAAACTTTTGTAATTCTTAATTGTTTACAATATAGGTGCAAGTGAGTACTTTGTGTAATTTTATACTTCCACTCTTTTTAACTGCTATGTAACAATTTTTAATTCTTGTAAAGTGTAAACGTGGTCACTTCAGCTACTCTTCTGTGGCTGCCTACCTCGTGTTTTAATACGAATAAACCAGAATAATAATAATAATAAGGCTACACGTACTTCATTTGTTAATACAATTGCTGTTTTAAAGACCCTTACAATTTTAAATGTGGTATCCAATCTCAAGAATATTCATTTTATCGTTGCAATACATTGCAAACCAAACGAACGCGCGCTGCATGCGTACTGACTGATTACACAAGGGACTTCACATCCTGGCCTACAGCAACCACAGCTGTCTTTATACAACAATCAGCTTGTTTATATCTACCAATACTGTTGATGTTAATTTACCAGTCACCACATGCAGTGAACACACACATACCATATATTGGATAACCCATCAAAGGCTTCAAGGATATGAAGTTGTAAGGAGTTGATGCAAACTGCAAAGTTTGTAGTTGGACATACATTTATTATACACATGTAATGAGTACAAATCTTGGGGCGTCTTCAGTCTCCGCAGATTAACTTTGGTCTTATTTAATTTAATGTCGTAATGCAGTAAAGCAGATTTGAAAATAAATTCAATTTAAATTGATATTAGTGACTAAAACAAATAGATAAAAAAAACATGAATGGGATAGGGGTAATTGCCTTCGAGTGGCAGAAATGTTTCATAGCAATAATCTTTTACAGCGCAGAGTTTAGTTTCTTACGAGGAACCGCAAATATATATTTTTTTTAAATCTTAAAAAAAAGGGGAAATTTGGGCCACGTCGATAATATTTTATCAGTCTAGATTTTATAATTAGGAACAATCTTGCAGAGTAAAACATCAGGAATTGGTGTAAAGCATGACTAGTTTAAATGAAAGGACGTAAACCTTTATATTACGTTTGGGAAGTGTGTGAACGCAGTACTATTCACATAGCTGGTAAAATACAAAGGTATCACCGGAGCCGAGCGGTAATAAATAGTCGCCTCTTTGAAAAAAGTCGAATAATAAAGCGACTACAACCGCCCGCCGTCATGGTCGAGGTTCATTGCTTTTCAGTTCAAGCAGTTTAATTCACCTACTGTGATTATAATAGATGTCGTAGGCGTGTGTCCCTGACAACACAAAGGACCTGTGATTCATCTTAAAACTTACAACTGTAATTTCCCTACAGATATCTGCCTTTGATCATGGTTTGCTATACGTTACTTTGTTATCAGAATTATTTCTTTTGATAGAAATTCAAGGATACAACCAGAAAAAAAGTGCAACTTGTTTCCTTTGTACTGCCAGCAACAGTTCAATTGCCACTACAGTTATTTGGTGAACAATTCAGAATAGATAAATGGATTTTTTTACAAGTAGTTTTCATTCTAGGGACCTTTTTCTGGAACCTACTAATTATTTAGACTTCTATGCTATACAGTACGTTATGAAAAGGAATGAACAATTGTTAAGAATCAATAACAAATATGTATTTGACTTCACGGGTGGGATAAGTCTCAATGCTTGAAGCTTGACAAAGTACATCTTGCATATGTGCATAGTTTCTACAACCACATGTAAATTGTACAAGTACATAGAATTTGTACACCTTATAAGTACATGTACATGTACATGTATATATGCAATAATATTGTAAGACTGTGGTCATGCAGTCGGAGCTGGAAAAGGCATCTCCCAGGCTTGCGGCTTGGCCGCTGTCATGGGGGTCGTAAATAACCGTCTGATCAAGCTGATAAGGTGTGTACACAAAACCCCTGGTGTCGGGGGTTTTGTGTAGAAATATTAAGGTACCAACTTTCACGACAACGTGCTGGTAATGCCTAAAACACGACAAACTTTCGACTTCGAAGAAATTATGTTTGCACTCAAGATTATGATTAAATCGAATTTTTGGGGGTCTGTCAGGGGCTCCCCCCTCCCAACGCACCACTCGCCAAACTTAAGAAAACCCATTTTGCAGTTGTCCCAGTCACCCTGGCATTATCCCACGCTTCAAACCTTTTGCACTCAAAATTATGATTAAACTCGGCTGGGCTCCCGGACTATATTATGAGATACACGAGTTCAAAAACATGGGGGGGACATTTGATATTGTGTCCCCCACCCTTCAAAATATGGGGGGGACGTGTCCCCCTGTCCCCCCCAGGATTGACGCCCATGGTCCGTGCACAGACCGAATTACACAAATCTAACACCAGTGCAGTGTCTGTCCTCACCTGTGAGATTTTGACCTTTGAACCCATACGGAAGACCACGTGCTAAGTAGCGCGTGTAGTTGCCGATGTCATCTTTGTCCAAAAAGAGCTTGACTTTGTCTCGGTATCTACCCTGGAACCACTTGGAGTACTTGGTTAAAGATTTCAGAGTTCTGGTGCATTTCTACAGTGGGAAAGGGAAATTCATCTGGCATATACATTATACATGTATAATTTATGTGAGGAAAGCTATTCAATTATTTTACCACGACATCATGAAATGGAAAAATGGCCCTTGGAATGCGTCCCAAGTAATTCGTGGGAACTTAAACCAGCATTCAAGTTAAATACATTTATGACATTTTGCATTGCGTTGCAATGATGACCATTCAATATTAGCATTGCATCTTGGGTTTAATTGCAGAATTGTCTTTTATTTGGTCCATTCAGTTTTCACTTGCACATCGTGAAAATAGTGGGGCGGCTGTAAGGGCGCGCATTTGATTTAAGTTGTTTAGCTCCTCGAGTGACCCAAGTTCATAAAACTCAATTGTTCTTGAGTCTGGAGTACTGAATTGTGACATAGCAACCGATGGAAACTGGTGTGCAAATAAATAAGTTTTCATCGGATGACGTCACTCCGCCCCGATCTATAGGGAAGATCCGTAACTATCTTTGGAGAAGGAGAGCACAAGATAACAAAACAAATATCCTACCGGTGGCATTTTGGTGGTTTTGTGGAGTTCCACCATCATCGTGTGATTCCCCTTGATTTGCTGGGACTCATTTCCTCGCGAGTTCGCCTGGATCTTCCCGGTACATCTGATATCCTCCCGTTGAAGAGCTTGCCTGAAGCTATCTCCTTGGGCTTCCCAGGGGAAGAACCTGTCATGGCTCTGCAGCCTGGATGCGCTAAACAGTAAGACAACACCGTACAGGAGAACAACAGCTAAGGCGGCCTTGATAAGCTTGGAGCGGGCAATCTTGAACCTTACTGACGTCATCTTGTCATGCAATTTCCACCGATTTTCTTTGAGGGTGCACATCCAATTTCTACATTGAACATGCGTAGATTGTGCACTGTATTCACCAGTGAGGCAGATGTGTCCGAGTTTTTTTGTTTACACTTTTGCAAAAATGTAATATTGGGTGTGGTTTTGGTCGTCTGTTTATTCGTTCGTTTTATAGGCCTGTTTGTTGGTATGGTTGCATTGCCTCTTGTTAGGTTGTGTTATTGTTGTACTTTCGTCTTGTATAGTGGGGATATACTTTCATCTTCACGGTTACCAACAGGTACATTTGGCAGAGTGAAGATCGCTAATGGTGCACCGCAGCGCCTATTCATCACACCTGCTTATGCCAATCGTCATCTGCATGAATGGCTCAGTTCTCGTTGGAACAGGCAATGTAACAGTCCTCTGCGTAAAGCAATGCACACGAGTTTCAGCATTCTGCTTTAAAATGTCACTGGTGACTGGTCGCTAGGCAACCAAACTGGCGTCCATGGCAGCCACTACTATTGGGTTCTATCAGTTATTCATAAAGAAATGGAATAAATAAATAAATTCATTCATGAAGGGGGGAAACGAGTAAAATTCTCTTGAAATTAATTATGTTACCGAATAGGAGTATTATAATGATGCTGTCTTTTGTTTCGATGACAACGAAATCCGGCATTTATAAGGCCAATAATGGAGCAATGTCGATGGTAATTCTTATCGAACCCTATAAACGCCCTAGCCATTTCTTTAAGGTATAGAGTATACACTACAAAATATTACTAAATTCTCATATACCAATGTAGTAAGAGTATTGCATACTACTGTTTACTGAAGTAGTATTTTGTAGTAATATGTGATGTTCAGTTTAATAACTGGATTCGTGTGATCTAGGAATGGTCTAGACCAAAACATAATACAAAAAAAATTGATGTAAAATTGTAATCGCTGACAAAAATTTTGAAGCTGGAAATAGAAAGACACAAAACCCAGAGAATTCTTTGGAATCTGAAATGTGAGATGTTCATGTAGTTTCGTTGCATCGTTGCATTCGTTGATGTGTTGTAAATTAAATTCACATAAATTCAATCATGAAGAAAAAGAGATTTTTACAGACTATATAGGCCTAATTTGGGGGATAAAATGTGAGTATCTTTTTAGCACTGACGCGTACTGGAAAACCATCATTACTTCGAACGCACGAACATTTAATTGGTTGCTCATTTGCAAAAGAATTGACTTTGTAAACCTATATGATATACAAACTTACCTGTTTGTAAGAGAAACGACTGTTTTGTGATTAAATATGCAGAAATTAATCTCGAAACTTCTCATAAACTCCGATCCAGCGGTACCGTACGTAACCACACGACTAAAGCTTTAATTGATAGCTACCGTATTCTTTAATGACCATGCCGACTTCTGACACTGTACAATATCCGCAATTTGTAGGCACAAAGAAGTTTCGGTAGCTCACGGAAAATTGTAACACTGCGCAGGTTACTAAAATACACCCTGAGCCACGCAGCGCTTTTACGCGATTTCTACTATTATAGCGCAAAAATCATGCGCCCAATCAGAGCCTCCGTTACTAACAAACCAAGGCCATTTCCAAAACCCTGGCTTTGGCTCCGTCTCGGGCTACAGTCTATTGCTAAACTGTATGAATGGAGTCTGAGAACACAGCTAGAGTCATGCGAAAAAACGCGCATTTCTATTGGTCCATTCGCTTGAACATTCAGTGCATAGTTTCTACAGCCGCATGTAAATTGTACATGTACATGTACATGTACATGTACATGCACTGCGGTCAGCAGTCCATGCCCGAAAAGGTCATCTCCCAGGCTTGCGGCTTGGCCGCTGTCATGGGGATCGTAAATAACCGTCTGATCAAGCTGGTTAGGTTTGTACACAAAACCCCCCGTGTCGGGGGTATTGTGTAGAAATATTAAGGTACCAACTTTCACGACAACGTGCTGGTAATGTTGGATGCCATCCTGAGCCACGCGCGCAGCGTTTAACCCTATCAACCCCAAGAGTGCCATATGTACGGAAGCCCGTTAGGGCCACGTACCTCTTTCTCTTTCACAGAGGTTCGTTTCTCTTTCACAGAGGTTCGTTTCTCTTTCGCGGTGGTGCGTTTCTATTTCAGAACGTGTGTCTCTCTCTTTCAAGGGGCAAGTCCATTTTTCACAGGGGTGCATTTATCATGTATTGCGATTAAGTCGCGGCCGCGAGTTAGTATGTCGCGGCCGCGACTTATTATGTCGCGGCCGCGACTTATTATGTCGCGGCCGCGACTTACTAACTCGCGGCCGCGACTTAATTATGTCGCGGCCGCGACTTAATTATGTCGCGGCCGCGACTTACTAACTCGCGGCCGCGACTTAATTATGTCGCGGCCGCGACTTACTAACTCGCGGCCGCGACTTAATTATGTCGCGGCCGCGAGTTAGTATGTCGCGGCCGCGAGTTAGTAAGTCGCGGCCGCGACATAATTAAGTCGCGGCCGCGACATAATAAGTCGCGGCCGCGACATAATTAAGTCGCGGCCGCGAGTTAGTAAGTCGCGGCCGCGACATAATTAAGTCGCGGCCGCGAGTTAGTAAGTCGCGGCCGCGACATAATAAGTCGCGGCCGCGACATACTAACTCGCGGCCGCGACTTAATCGCAATACATGATAAATGCACCCCTGTGAAAAATGGACTTGCCCCTTGAAAGAGAGAGACACACGTTCTGAAAGAGAAACGCACCACCGCGAAAGAGAAACGAACCTCTGTGAAAGAGAAACGAACCTCTGTGAAAGAGAAACGAACCTCTGTGAAAGAGAAACGAACCTCTGTGAAAGAGAAAGAGGTACCTGGCCCTAACGGGCTTCCGTACATATGGACTCATTGAAGCATACACTCTCGTTACCATTGTGACTTTAAGTCACACAAATACAATCGGATTTCATTCCCATTGGGCCCTTATGGCACATTGCCATTTCGCATTGAACTGAAATGTAAATAGCGCCCTCACTTTGGAGATCGGCCTCTGATTGGCGGAGACCCCGAGCGCGCGTCCTCTTGCGCGCGTGGGTATGAAATATTATAGGATTAGGATTCACCAAATAGAGAGACGCTCGTCACAGAAAACCAGTCATAATGGCGGATCCATCCGACATTCTTGACGAAATATTCGCGGATAGCGGTTCTGATAATGATATATCTGATGAGACTTCCTTATCATCCACCACAGAAGAAAGTGACGATTCGGAAGAGTTTGTCGCTACCTGCTCAAAGTCAAAGTCATCCGACAAGCCGAATTTCAGGTAAAGAGGTTACTAATAATTATAAGTAGTAAAATGCTATGATGAGACTGAGTACGACTCGAGAACGTGAATTTAGTTACACAGGAATAAAGCGAATAAACAGTACATTGTGTGAGCCTACACTTGTTGGGAATTTATATTAATGTAACAATATACCCTGGCTCTAGATGTATTTCGCCAAAAAAAGGGGAAAATGCCTCCTTTTCACTAGTTACAATAAATCAGAAATGTGCATCAAGTAGAACAGGCTGTGTGCACAAAAAAATCCTATTCAGAAAATGAGTCTTCAAACAAACAGCGCCCTCACACATTTATCAATGTGCTTACCCAAGCACATTGAATAATGTGTGAGGGCAGTGTTTCTTTGAAGACCCATTTTCTGATTAGAAAAATAATATTAAAATGTTGATTTTCGTGCACACTAATCCTTTAATTTGTTATTCAAATTAAACTATTTTTGAACTCATGATTGTTGTATGCGCTATGCCTTTGCTGTCTAGTACCATTAGGAAGAAGTTTCTCCAATCAATATAGCGCCCTCTGACATTTCTTAATATGTTAATATTCTCACTTCAGGTCTGGATGGCATAAAACAAGCTCCTATAAGCGGCCACCTGCGAATTTCAGTGGACAAGCTGGACCTACGCAAGATTTCAGTGGACTATCACCGATGGAGACCTTTGAACTCTTTTTTTGCCATGCAGTCTGGCAGTTGATGGTGACCGAGACGAACCGATATGCCGACCAAAGCGTGCCTGGAAATACATCCTGGACTCCAACAAATGTTCCAGAAATGAGGCGTTTTTTGGCATTGCTTCTGTGTATGGGGATCAACAAAAGGCCTCGCTATGCTATGCACTGGTCGAGGTCAGAAGTTCTGCGAAGCCCTGTGTATCCGTCAACCATGTCCCGCAACCGATTTGACGCAATCCTGCGATTTTTCCACCTTGCCAACAATCGAGCTGATGAAACTATCACTGATGATGACAAGCTGTCTAAAGTTCGCCCCCTGCTAGACATCGTATTGCCCTCGTTTCGTCAAATTTATAAACCCGGACGGAACCTCTCACCAGACGAGACTATGATAAAATTTAAAGGGCGACTGGGTTTCAAACAATACATGTCACGCAAGGCTGCCAAATGGGGGTTAAAATGCTTCTCATTATGTGAATCCGAAACTGGGTATTGTTGTAATTGGCAGGTTTTTACCGGGTCCAAGGCCAAGTCAGACCAATTCAGTCCGCCTTTGATCGCGTATGCTACCACGAACCATCCACGTAACCTTTCAGCATCAGGCCAAGTAGTCATCGACCTTTTGAAAGGGCTAGAACATAAAGGACATATTGTTTTTATGGATAATTGGTATACTAGTCCTGCACTCGTACACAAATTATCGCAGTTAGGATTTAGTTCCCGTGGAACAGTACGCTACACATCACAAGGGATTCCAGAGATTGCAAATCCCAAGAAGTTTCCCATACGGAAAGGCGATGACCCCCAGTTTTACACGAAAGCCGGGCAACTCTGCATTGTTTGGCAGGATAGAAAGCGTGTAACACTTCTGACGAATTATGGCGACTGCAGTATGGACACAAAAGAAATTCGCTGCAAAAACAGTTCCACCGGACTTCGTGAGATTCACAAACCTTCTGTCGTTCAGGATTATAACAGGTTTATGGGTGGTTCAGATTTAGCCGCCCAATTATGGCAGTACTATGCACACCACCATAGATCCCTAAAATGGTGGAAACGCGTTTTCCTAAATATCCTTGATATCAGTTTGCTTAACGCTACTATCCTTTTTAACTACCTGCCGAGCAACAAAAAACTAACTAGCTTGGAGTTCCGGGTGAAGGTCATCGAGGGACTTCTTCGTTCAAGCCCAGCACACCTTGGCAATGAAGCGTCACGTCTTTCGAGTCAACATTATCCTGGGAGAAGTGTGGCCGGCAAAAAGCAGAACTGTGTCGTTTGTAGTACAAAAGCCAAGCGGAAGCAAACTCGTACTATGTGTAAAAAGTGTAAAAAGCCAATGTGTGTACTGCCATGCTTTGAGAAGTATCACAGTTTGTGATCAACATTTAGGAGATTTTTAGATTGTGGTCCAGCTGCCCCCCCCCCCCCCCCCCCCCCCCGCCCCCCCCAAACAATGTTGAAAAGATTGTGTGCCCACCGGCGACCCAACCTTTGAAGAACAATCTTTTCAACATTGTTTGGGGGGGGGGCGGGGGGGGGGGGGTGTGGTAGTAGTCAAGTTTAAGTAATTACCCAAACATTCCTAAATAGCAAACAAAACCAGTACTTGTAGTTAGTTCGAATTTATGAAGTGCCGCTGACCAAAACAATCTACATGTATATTCTACTGTAATTGTCAGAATAACTTTGCTACCCTACACTTTAACTTATGAAATTGTATTGTTATTAACACCTATATATTATATAAACGGGATTATTGGGTTTTTTTTGTCTAGTACAAAATGGGCGAAACAATAACCACATGGTTTTAGATCTATTTTGTAAATTTGTGGGATGTGGTGTGAAAATCGGTATGTTTTCCATCTCACGTTCATCATTTCCGTCTCACGCTCATCGATATGGGTACCAGTTATGTACACTAAGGGTTGCTTGGCAGTACAAAATATTTCCGTGTTTTTGTCAATTTTGATGTCGTGTGTCTAGGGTGCCGGTAAATGAACTGGTTGACCTTCGAGCAACAATAATAAATCATTCCAAGGAATGACTTTGGGGTTCCAAGGGAAATCATTCAAAAAAATAACTTCATCTAATTCTGCCCCTACCCAAGCAAAAGTCCCAGTTGCAGGATTAGTGAATGTTTTATATATACTTGACAGGGCCTGAAACATAAATGTTTTCCCACAATTGGCGGGGCCAGTAATCATAAGGTTTCGATATTTTCCCCTTCCATTTAACAACAATAAATAGACACTAGTTGCAAAATGTTGTATGTCAATTCCATTAGTAACTTGGGTTTTAGGAACCACCGCTGAACAAAACAATCTACATCTAATTACCAGAACAATTATCATTTTGAGTCTCATTCATGAGATTGTCTAATGAGGGCGCTATACACTGAAAGTTTTCTAAAATGTGCCTGGTAAATAACTGAACATGCTATGCCTACAACTGTGGGAACCAAAGCATGTGTGATGAAATGTGTCTTGGGATTGATAGGGTTAACGGGCTTTTGAATTGTCACAGCAATCATTAAAAAAGTTGGCCAATACCTTTATTCTTAATTTTTTGGGCGTTTACGTAGCTTTCCAGTCTTTTATGTCTTTTATGTTTCTTATTCTGTGTAATATATAATAGCAAAGCTTTATTTTAAGTTATGTACGTTAATTTTTAGAATTTTTCCGATTAATAATTTTTTTTACGTTGGAGGATGAACATTTGTGAGAACACCTCAGGGCCGAGTTCGGGCGGTCTGTTCTTGACACGTGTAACTTTTCGAAAAGTTTATTTTGGTGATTCTACTTACACATCCTTACAATAATAACATTTTCTAAAGCATGTAAGTGACTGAATAATTTTGAAAATAGACTAATGGTTCAAAATGACTATAATTTTTGCCTATAATTTGCACGCATTTACCTTGTCTTCAGATATCAACAAGTAGTCAGTATGGACGAGCTTCAAATTCACCAAGCTGCTTACTGGCACAGTTATCGTATTAAACCTTATGAAAACTCATTATGAACAATGATAACATTGTGATATTTAGCCCAGCAAACAACAACTGGGGGAAAATCGTGTGTCCATAAATTGGGCTAAAAAGTAGGTGAAGCCGGGTTACCTAAGATGAGAAACTTGAACAAGTTCAAGGGAAACCCCCAAAATTAAAGATTTTTGTTGCTTACAATAATCATATCTACGTTAGAATGTATTTTGAGGATTTTCTTGAACTTGTTCAAGTCTTCCATGTTAGGTAACCCTTTAACTTCTTTTTCGCCTAGTTTATGAACAAACCATTTTCCCCAAGTTTTGGTTTGCTGGGCTAAATATCACAATATTATCATTGTTCATATGATTTTCCATAAGGTTTTAATATAATAACTGTGCCAGTAAGCAACTTTGTGAATTTGAAGCTCACCAATACTGACTACTAGCTGATATCTGGAGACAGTGTAATGTACGCACATTTATAGGGTCACGAAGTTGTCATTTTGGATAATTACCATGTTCTCATAATTATTCAGTCACTTATACGCTTTAGAAAATGTTATCGAAGTAGGGATATGTCAGTAGAATCACCCAAATAAACTTTTCATTTAAAAAAAAATATTTTATATACCCAAATATGGGAATAAATATATTACGCGGCAGGGATTAACGATTTATCCAAATTAGTCATTTTTCCACCACTTGAATTTTTTAAGACTTTTAATATGTCATTGTGGGGACCTTTTAGAAATGCATTGTGGTGAACAATGTTTTGTTACAATTTGTTTGAGGTCAAAACTTATTTTTCCTGGACTATGAAGTACAAGTACACTCTGAAAATACTACTTTTAGAGCGTACAGAGCCTACGTGGGACGAGCCGGGTAGACATGCTGATTTGCCAACTTATACGTCACAGTTTGAACAACCTGAATGCACTTGTTATTCTTTTGTCTGAACAATTGAGTTAATCATGAATAAACCTTGCTACACACCGATTCAGGGGTTGTTCATATATGCAGTAAACCGCGACGAGAAGCTCAAGCAATGTATGTTTAACGAACCTATAACTTACAGTTTTCTCAAAATGAAGTGCGAGTTGTAAACATTGCAGTACATGAGTACATGACAGTGTGACATCATTATTCACTATTTGTGCTTGTACTTAACTTCCTTGTCAGGAAGTGGCAACAAACAGACGAGCGCCGTATATCTTCTAAACATGTTTACAAACTGATAGCAAGAAAAGTGTTACTCGCTAAAAACGGTTGTTATATAATATTATATTAATTCTAACAAGGATTTTAAAAAGCAAAATGTGTTTCTTGAACATTTGAAACTTTACGTTTCACCTTGTCTCAGTTTGTTATGTTTGCACGAATCATCATTTATCGATGGATGATTAAAAGTGTATACACAAACAATGCATTATGCTTGTATGAACAGTATACTTCACGGGTGGGAGAAGTCTCAATGCCTGAAGCTTGACAAAGTAAAATCTTGCATGTGTGCATAGTTTTTACAGCCGCATGTAAATTGTACATGTACATGTACATGTACATGTACATGCACTGCGGTCAGCAGTCCATGCCCGAAAAGGTCATCTCCCAGGCTTGCGGCTTGGCCGCTGTCATGGGGATCGTAAATAACCGTCTGATCAAGCTGGTAAGGTTTGTACACAAAACCCCCCGTGTCGGTAGACTTGGTGCCAAGTCGGTAATAGCGGTCCACTCGGTATACAGGGGAGGTTGCGGTTGCCTCGTACCCAATGTGCAGAGTTCGAAGTTAATTTACCGACTTGGACAATTCGTTTTCAGTTTTGTACACAACCTATGACAATCGCTAGCGAATTCTATGCGAGCACTCTGATTGGTTCAGATTCCAGAGGGGATACAAATTTATGAGCAGTTTTATACAGCATGTATTCTACGCTTTGCTTCGCGTATTGTACTGGTACCCGGTGCCACTGATCTCTACAAACTGGATAATTCGAGCCTACATACATGTAGGATAGCTAGCTAGCGAGCCGTGAGCGAAATTATTTTCCCCACTATGGGAAAGGGTAAATGGGCGTTTCTACACCCCTCGCGTCATGATTATTCAGTAGTTTCAACAATAATACTAAAATATATTGTTATTGCTCAGTCAACTAGTTACACGTAGGCCAGAGGTACAATAAAGCACTTAGAAAAACGGCTTCTGTCGACCTCTCCCAGTAGCCAAGTAGATAATGGGTTAGGTTATAGATCGTAAGATTGGGGTTCGAGTTCTCATGGGTTCGATTGTGCTCATTTTTCATTGACTATTTTTGTATTGTAAGTTTATTGTGGGATGAGTTTAATTTGAGGGGAAGCAAGGTTCTAAGAACCTAAGTGTCTTCCATTCAGTGTGGTCTAGACACGCCCAGTTATGATAATTGGCCTTTACCATGTTGGGAAAAAAAATCACGCGAGCCGTGAAGTGTTGACTTCGCACGTTCGTGCATGCGTACCGTATCGTAGTACTTAGACCGTCGAGAGTGACACAGTGGCAGCAGCGATGGTGGGTGAAATTGCATAAAAATCTTTTGTAAATAATTAAATTTATTATATAAACTCGCAGACTGTACGATCAGTGAACTATCAGTGTAGAAAATGTCAGAACTGTTTACTACGGTTTTAAGTGAGATTTAGGAGAACATTGCTCTAGGCGAAAATGTTATTTTTGTTTTCAGCGGGATTTGTTCATTATTATTGTGGTCCTTTCTGAGAGAAAAACTTGAATATTTCGAAAGAACAGTAGAATCAGTTGGTCTAGGGTACCCTTTACAAAGGATTTAATTCCACAATACAGGTATTTTCAGATCAATGTTGTACACATTCCACGAAGACTGTCCCGTTGACTTTGGTTCATGGTGGTAATTTGTGTACACAACATTTGACGTGCATATAAAATGTAATGTACTGTAGAATTTTCCTAAAATCGCAATGGTCAGTTTTTTCTCTCACAATTCTGGAAGTGTAGAGCCACCTAATGTTGCAACATTATTCCCTTGGCATTTAATTTATACCTGTATATTTTCTTTCTTTGTACACTACAGCTAATTGGCCCGGTTTACCCAAGTCCACTTCTTGCTACTGAGATGTCAGGCTGTACAGCTTATTAATACGGCTGCACAAGTCACAGGACGAACTGCTCCCATTAATATGACAGAGGGATAACAGATGACAGCGAATGTCAAAACTTATTTTGTTTAACCCATCAGTAAACTACGGAAGCTTAATTGACCAACTAAATTTTCCAAGATAAGCTATCTCGGTGTTCCACATTTTTTAGATGTGCTGTAAAAATATCGCAGAACTCTGCATCTTGGCATTTCATGTTTCAACAATATAAGTACAGATAATAAAACAGTCGCAACAGTCACAAAATTATCTTGGAAACATGGAAGTATACATAATATTCTTTTCAGCTTTCGTATAGTGAATATGTGTTTCATGAAAACCGACAAGTCTGGTTAAAATTGTATTGTTAATATTCAAAGCAAATTATACAGATGTTTAACATAGACTTACCCAGTCAGTGTCCTCCACAATCAATTTTAGCAGGGTAGCCTGCCCTGTGTAAATGTTACGCTGTTCTGCCATATTTTTATGCCGCCCTGTTGAAATGTTATGCCGGCCTGTCAAATGTTATGCCGGCCTGTCAAATTTTGCTTTTCAATCACGGTTTTATACAAAACAGAAATTGTGTTGTACAAATCTTTAATATCGTGTTCATATTGCACAAATATCTAGAAACACTCACAATTCGAAGTTAAAGCCGTACAGGGTGTCCTATCAAAATTTGGCCTGTGAAGAACGCTGCCAAATGTATCTTTGCATGGTATGAACAATTATTATTATAAAATGACATCGCAAGTTTTTATTTTGGTTTTAAATTCATAGAAAGTCGGGGGCTAATTTTGTTTTCGTTTTAGTATTTTGGTTTTATAACATCAGTAAACAATACATAATAAGAATATTAATACTATGGCAGTAGTTATTACATGTTATCTGCAGTGTATCAATGCCAAATAAAAGCAAGCAAAATTTAATCCATTGTGTGACTTGTATGTCATTAGTTACATGTGTGATTGGTATTTTTTATTGTGATTTATTTCAAGTTTCTCAAGTTCATAGTTTAAGCCATAGAGCTATATCTTTATTATACAGCTCTATGGTTTAAGCTCAAACCACATAATTAATTTTTTCTGTCCACTTGTCCAGCAAGAATTGTTGGGACCCTGGTTAAACATTAGGTTGATTCCAAATCTGGACACTGTCCCCACGAACAAACCAATTAATGTGCCAAATACATTTTCCTAAAACACAGACATTTTTCCTTTTTAATTTTATCATAAAACTTGCACTTTTTATTGTCTGGATATAAAATTAAATCAACATTTTCAAAAATGTTCTTAATCAAATAAATCTCGTTTTTCTATGGTTTGTGCATAAGATTATGATGTGGAATTCTTTCCCCAAAAAAAACCTTTTCAATTTTTTTTTTAGAACATCTTCCAAATACGTGCACTGCATTGCATCGTCTCACACGAATGTCTCCTATCTTTTCCCGAAAATAGGTCTACCTAACATTCAAACTTGGCGTATACATGTCATTCTTGGGTGTTTTTATGTTTAACTTAATTTTCCTGATTGTTTTTGTGATATTAACTTCGTTTCCTGTGATATTAAATTCGTTTTCTCGGTTGTGCGCTATACGAACATGTGTTAGGCCTGCAGTGTTTTTAAACCACCTTTATAGATCTCGTACAACACATGCGGTTAAAAGAGGTGTTTAGCTACTGTTCTTTTTCTACGTAGATCATTCTCATTACTTCAAGGGTTCGTACTTTGTATTGTGTAACATTACAAAAGTAATAATAGAGCCTACACAAGTCAAATAAATCAAGTGTATCACAATGATACATTTTATTGTAACACGCAATTGACCTAGCTGAGTGTGTTGGTCGTTAAACGTCACCAGATATAGAAACATGTCCCCAAAGTATTGAGTAGAACTCCCCATGTAACGGAATGGATGAGTCTTCATTTGCATACCAGTGCGCCATTGGATCTCACCGCAGAAATACATTGCATATGTATTGCGCTGCACGCATATATGAATAACGGTGCGAGAACGAATTGATCAAGTCGTTAGATCTGTCGCAGGGGGGGGGGGGGGGGGGGCGGAGGGGGGGGCCCTTCGAGACTGTGATTGCGCAACGCTGACGTACCGTCCATTCTCAAAATAGGGGGGAACAATTTTCTCACGCGAAAAATAAAGAGTTTTTGGCATCCAATCTTAACATCTTGTCTTTTGTAGTTGTAAAAGGTTGTTATTTACCTTAATTTTTATCATCCAATGACAAAAATTGTATTGAAAATAAAAAAAAGCAGTCGAAAAAATTAAGCGTTGACGTACCGTTGATGCACGTAGAGATTGTGCACAAATACTAAAACGACGTTGACAAATACCTCCCCTAAAAAGGGCAATAATAATCGATAAATTGTGAAAAATCGTGCTTCGAACCCACTCACTTTTTTCCATGGATACGTTTAAAAAGGATGTAGCAGTGATATACTGAATTTTTTAAAAAATCTGCCTGTGAACCCCTTGCGTTTTATCGTGTTGTTTTCGAACGAAAATGGCAGAAAATGACATCGCCCCAAAACAAATTCGTGTAGATCGTGCCTGTGTACCTGGCTTTGCGGACGTTATATGAATCACTGAATTCGGAGAGCGAGCGCGGAGCAAATTTGTACGTGTTTCAACGGTGCGCTTCGCGGTAGCGATCTATACGTATTTACTGTGTGCGATGTGTGGCTCATGAGCGTGGAAGAACGAATGAGATACATTTCAACGTTGGTGGCGCACTTTGTTGGGCCCCCCCTCCGCCCCCCCCTGATCTGTCGCAACTCGGCACGTTACTAGTCTTAAACCAGCCGTGCCGATGAATTTCGACTGAAATTCACGGATAAAACCCGACTATCTAACGACTTGTCTTCAAGTCTACCGTGTCGGGGGTATTGTGTAGAAATATTAAGGTACCAACTTTCACGACAACGTGCTGGTAATGTTGGATGCCATCCTGAGCCACGCGCGCAGCGTTTAACGGGCTTTTGAATTGTCACAGCAATCATTAAAAAAGTTGGCCAATACCTTTATTCTTAATTTTTTGGGCGTTTACGTAGCTTTTCAGTCTTTTATGTTTCTTATTCTGTATAATATATAATAGCAAAGCTTTATTTTAAGTTATGTACGTTAATTTTTAGAATTTTTCCGATTAATAATTTTTTTTACGTTGGAGGATGAACATTTGTGAGAACACCTCAGGGCCGAGTTCGGGCGGTCTGTTCTTGACACGCGTAACTTGTTCTTGCAAAACCTAGTTGGATAGGTGGTGTGTGTTCTTGTTCCGAGTGCAGTGTTCACGGGTCGCGTCCCCGCCGTTCGAGCGCAAGAACAGAGTTCGCGTGTCAAGAACAGACCGCCCGAACTCGGCCTATATGTCCAAGCGAATGGACCAATAGAAATGCGCGTTGGTTCGCATGCCTTTGGCTGTTTTTGAAACTGCGAGCGCTTTGCCCAAAGCCTAGTAGTAGCCCTTTTGGCAGGGCTTCCCGGACCCGCCCTAGCGCTATTTTAATAAATTAAGTTAATCTAAAATTATATTTTTCCTTTGAAACGGTGCTTGTGCGCGACATTATAAATAAAAGTCAATTTGGGTGGTAAACGCCTTTAACTGTAACCTGTTTTATATCATATGTGTTTAAAACATAAACCCCGTTTTTACAGTGTACTGCAATCATTTTCTCAATTCTGAATTGTTCGCCAACTAACTGTAGTAGCTTATTACAAAGAAGCCAAAGTAGCCTACCTCAACCCTGTAGTTTCAGGGATCAGAATTTGTTATTTTCGCCTTTTGATCAGACAGCCTACCGAAGGAGTAGGCAAGTTCAAAGTAGCTAGTACAACGTAAACAATTAGTTACTTGCACTTTTTTCTGGTTATCTGTCCCATATTTATGGTTTTTAAACATTTTTGCACTGATTGACCTTCATTTATATTGAGATGATAAGAAAACGGTAGTGTCAGGTTGCAAACATTAAAGCTTGGCAGTTTTGGGCAATCAAATCAAATCAAACATTTTTAACTTAAGTAATTCCTGTGTTATATTTTACTCAATGATTTTTTTAAAATTCCAATACAAGTAATAAATTAAGATAGAAATATAATGTTCTTATAAATGTAAGGAATGGCAAGTACTTCAACAAACCTTTATATTTTCTTTTCGGTCATGGTACACAATATATTAAAGATTAAATTTTGGGGCTGGTATTGGTCAAAATATATACTTTTTAATACAACAGGTAAATTAACTGGAATAATTATAAAAAAGAGAAATCAAATCACTATAAATAGTTATGACTTTTTGCTCAAAATTTGGCAAGCAATTTGAGCAATGAAAATTGTTCGCACGGAAATTTTGTTTTTACAAAAGAAATGTAACCTCAAACACAATGACACTATTTTTGTATCGTGTGTATTACAGTGCTATATCTTTTTTGTCAATATATAATACGTTTTGATGTGTTGTTTTGTTGGTAAATAGGACCGGTAACAGAGAATACAGGGCGCCACCAATTGGTGGGTAAATTCAATATGGCCGCTCGCATTGGGAGCGAATTTCTACCCTCTCTGTCTGACTGAGAGAGTAAGACAGTCTAGTAATGAGTATCCAAAATTGATTTTAAAATTGTGTAATACTATGGGAAGAAGCAAAGCAGAGAGGCTGTTTGACTACGTGAGCCAGGGGGACGTTATCAAGGTGAAATCTTTCTTGAAGAAATACCACCATGATGACTACCGACTGAATGTGAATGCCACGGTGCTAGGCAGAGCGCATCGACAGCGATCGTTGCTGCATGTGGCCTGCGCTAGCGGCAATGACGCCATGTTACGAGTACTTATGAAGTACGGGGCCAGAGCTGATGTACAGGATAGCCATGGAGATACAACGCTACACCTGGCTCTACAAAGAGTACTGCATGGACACAAACATGGTAATGTAGGATTACTTGGGAATGTTGTTCCACAACTTGCTTATCAAAACCAACATGACCAAAGCTGCACAGCGAGTTCAACTTCAATATTATTATTAAATAAAATTATATCCCTGAAGCAGGTTCCTTAGAAAATAAAAAGGTATCCATAGAAAATAAAAAAGTATCCAACTTGTTTATTTATGTGTCACTTTGTGCTAATTTTGTTTTATCTTGTTTTTAATTAATGACGCTAAGAGTAGCCTGGACGAAACGAAGGGCGCCCTCGGATCGAAAAGGGGGTAAAAACGACGTCAAATGTCATATTTTGTGTCAAAAATAAATTATTTCTCTCTGGAAACACAGTTACAAGTAATTCCACACAAGGCACATACAAAACTTTCACTTTTTTACACTTTCCCCTAGTTTTGATTAAAATATGATATAAAATTGAGGCAAAAACATCGTCCGAAAATGGCCCAAAAAGCAAAAATCGACTTTTAAATTTCCCGCTCCGCGCGGCTCCAAAAGTGGGCCAATGAGAGGCTCCATTTGTAGATCGGGAGGGCATTGCCGTTTCCCAATCAATTTTAACAGTTTTAGTCTTAAATTAAAGCAAAAACATGATTCTGTAACTAGCATATGCGTACTAAACGCGATATGAATATTAATTAGGTCTTAAAACAAAAGAAAACCTTAAAAAGCGAACAACTTCAGATTCCTAGGTAGTACGCCCTCCCCCATATATCATTGGAAAGTCTATGTCATGCTCTATCCGTTCGTGTATAGGTCGTACCTTGAGATTGAGAGGCACTGTGAGATAAAGAGAGTTTACTAAATTGTGTTTCAGCCAGTCTGTGATCGGCCTCTAAATGCGCACACCGGCAACGGAGCCGGTGCCAGACTCGCCACGTTGCGCAATTTTCACACAATGCACGTGTGCGCGTGGGCACGCCGCGTCTGTACCGTATACTCGACTATGGACCAATGGTGTACATGTACACTGTACATAATGTATGTACACGCGTTGTTGTTTGTATTCACTGTGTTTGCATGGATCGTTGTTGGATTATAATTATGGGAATATCGGTCACTTTCGTTGTTTTTTAAGGTAATATTCAATTTCTGTTCTTTTTCTACATTCATTTTATTGAGAAAAATCGGCCAGATATTTTTGTAGATACAATTTTCTGAAAAGGCCCAAAGTTACGTAATTCTATAATGTGTCATTAGAGCTATCCATGGCCTTGAGAAGTGATTTATGACCATTTTCCACTGTTTTTATCTTGGCAAATCTTGGCTTGTACACGATGAAACTCCTTTAACTGAAAGAAAACAGACAAAACAGCACTGTGTTAAAGGTTGAATGCTCTGGCCTTGCTCTATGTATAAACAAAAGACCCTTTAAAATTGAGAAAAGTTTTATTGGTTGCTAGGCAACAATTCCCTGTGGTTTTACCCCACACGAGGCTCAGCTTAAACAGTCATAACCTTGGATTGCCTGGGTCAAATTTATCCAAACAAAAACCAGATGTTTTATCTCAACCTGCTTCATGGCTAGGTGGGAAAAAGGGCACTGGCTGCTGGCTTAAAAAAAAGTCCACCATCGCTACTAAGAGTGAATTTTTGATCATCGGATCAAAGCAGCAGTTAAAGAAAATTAATATTTCTGATATCATGATAGGCGATGTTAAAGTTTTCCCTACAACATGTGTTCGTAATTTGGGGTCATGGTTTGATTCTGAACTTACAATGAATACCCACATCAATAAAGCTTGCTCTGCAGCCTTTTTCCATCTTCATAACATCAAACGAATTAGTCAATTCCTGACGCAAGACTCTCTTGTAAAACTAATTCATGCATTTGTGACCAGTCGTCTTGATTATTGTAATAGCCTTTTGTATGGTCTGCCAAAGTCACAGCTAGCTAAACTGCAAAGGGTTCAAAATGCTGCAGCCAGAATTGTTACTAACACACCCCGGTTTGAACACATTACACCTATAATTCGTCAATTACATTGGCTGCCTGTTTCGTACAGGATTAATTTTAAAATTCTTTTGTTGACCTTCAAAGCTCTTCATGGTCTTTCTCCAAAGTACTTACAGGATCTTGTTTCCATCCGGAAAGTATCTTCATATCAACTTAGGTCAGGGAATAATTGTATTTTCTTAGATTATCCCTCTGGTAAAATGTTGACTACATTTGGTGACAGGGCTTTTTCTGTGGCAGCCCCTAAGCTTTGGAATGCACTACCGTTTCATATACGTAGCGAACAGAAACTCACCTCTTTTAAATGTAACATAAAAACCCATCTTTTTAAAGCCGCTTTTTAGTGTGTTTTTGGTGTTGTTATTTGTTGTCTTTTGTTTGTCTTTCTTCTATGGTCGCCTTGCCAGTTTGTTTAGATTTTTAGTATAGATAGGGTTTGAGGCGTCTGTCTCCTGAAAAGATCAAGACATTACCGATGCCAGCAGGGATAGGCCTATGTAATTAGTAACTATTAGTTCTCTGTTGGCGGGACAGACGTATCCCCATACTTTTGTTTGGGCACTGGCCTGGTGATCAGTCTTTTTTCTTTGTCTTTTTCTTCCATTCTGTGCTTTTTAACATGTGTTCTGCGCCTTTGATCATTTTGTATGTAAGGGGCGCAATATAAATTTTAAATATTATTATTATTATTATTATCTTCATGTTCAGCTTTCAAGGACCTTGTTCTACCCATCCTAGATAAGAGCTGCCCGTCAATCATCCTGGATATTGCCAACAAGCGAGGGCGCACTTCGAGACAGCTGTTGATAGAGGTTGAGAGAATGTCCCAGGCGAGAGTTGAGGTGAGTGTTACTGGAGGAACCATAGAGGGAACTGTTTTCCACACCCCAGCTTAGGCTCCGTCTCCATCACCATTACTAAACTGCATGAACTAAGCCAAAAATGGAGACGAAACTTGGGTTTGGAAAATGGCCTTAGATTCCAGAAAGAAAATTGTGTGTGCACCTTTTATGTCTCGTTTGTCTTCTTCGCAAAATAGCGATTGATGAGGGAATCTGAGGAGAGAGCAACTGATGAGATGAGATTGAGGGAAGAGGCAAAATGGCAGTCTAGATTACAGGACGAGTGGACGGCAGACATGGCTGGGATGTCTGACCACAGTCTGTGGGATGATACAGGTAGGCTAAGCACTGACACTAGTATTGGTAAACAGGGGAAAATTTCATAGAGCTACTTGACAGAGGCAGAGCAGTCAAACACCTTTTTTTTTTTTTTCATAAGTGAAACTGAGTAAACATTAATCAAGATGATGATGGAGTTTTGGTTCAAATACAGTTTGTACATGTATAAGGAGCTTAGGATGAAATTGTAAATACAATGTATAGATAGGTTGGTTTTTGCTGGCAATCGAACCATGGCCCTACTGCCTAGTGGTGCAGAGGCCTTTGGAACTGAGCACTTAGTAAGAATCAAACTTGTCTTGGTTGTTAAATAGTTTCACAAACTTAGGTATTTGTTTGAAATGCCTTGGTCTTGATATGATCGAAATATTTGCATTTTCAAAATTGTCTTTTGTGATGTATTTTGTCAGGGTACACTGGGTTAAATCAGGAGTCATTTGATGACTGGTTGACAAGAATATCAGCAGAGCACAAACAGAAAGAGCAGCAACGATACCAAGGGCCTCGGGCATCACGTAGCAGGCAAAGCAGAGAGGATGTCCAAGACAGTCAACGGGAGCACGAGGAGAAACGCAACTTTCAAAGAAAACTGGAAGAGGAGCATGCGAGGTATCAGAGCAGACACTCGGAGCGACTCCGGCAGGAACTCCTGAGGCAGAAAGCTGTGTATTTACAGCAATGTACCGAGGTGTTCAGTGCAAAGGGGAAGGAGTTGAGTCAGCTGGGATTGGAGGATGTACCGTGGCCAGGTGGCCATGATAACCCAGACAAGATGATCAAAGTACTTATGTGTGACATAAACCGGGAGGATGCTGCAGAGCTGAGGAAGTTTGTACGCTCCCAGCAGCTGCTTTGGCATCCGGACAAATTTCTGCAGAAATGTGGAAGCAGGTTGGTGGAGAGAGACAGGGTGAAGATCCTGGAGACGGTTACCCAGCTATCACAGGCCCTGAATCAGTTAGGGGAGGATGAGGAATCTGGGTGATGCTGCCTGCAATCAGCATTGTGCGGTAGACACTCTCAACCAGAACAAATTATTTATTGAAACCATGTCTGTTGATACTAGCTTCATGATTTCAGATGCCTATTTTGAATGATAGAGCCTCCATTTTTTGTCCAAAAAATCAAATTGTTTGAAATTTTGAAAAAAAATGCAAGGCTAACCCCTTATAATCTTTAATAGTTCCAAAAAGTAAAATTTTGTTCGTTTTCTACCAAAATGCAAGGCTTAACCCCTTACAATTTAAATGTTTCAAAAAGTCACATTTTTGCCAATTGTAATAAAAATGTAAGGCTAATCCCTTACAATTTTAATTGTTTCTAAAAACTTGCATTTTGGTAAATTTTGAAATATGATAATTATGCAATAAATAAAATGTCAAAAAATGTCCCAAATGTCCCTAAATTAATTGATAAGGGGTTGGCCTTGCATTTGTATGCAAATTAGGTCAAAATGTGATAATTATTCAATAAATACAATTTTGTCCAAAAAATGTCCCAAAATTAATTAATAAGGGGTTAGCCTTTCATTTGTATGCAAATTAGGTCAAAATATGATAATTATGCAATAAATAAGATTGTGTCAAAAAATGTCTCAAATGTCTCTAAATTAATTGATAAGGGGTTAGCCTTGCATTTGTATGCAATTTAGGTCAAAATATGATAATTATGCAATAAATAATTTTTTTTCCAAAAATGTCTCAAATGTCGCTAAATTAATTGATAAGGGTTTAGCCTTGCATTTGTATGCAATTTAGGTCAAAATATGAAAATTATGCAATAAATAAGATTTTGTCCAAAAATGTCTCAAATGTCCCTAAATTAATTGATAAGGGGTTAGCCTTGCATTTGTTTGCAAATTAGGTCAAAATATGATAATTATTCAATAAATACAATTTTGTCCAAAAATGTCTCAATGTCGCTAAATTAATTGATAAGGGTTAGCCTTGCATTTGTATGCAAATTAGGTCAAAATATGATAATTATGCAAAAAAGTAAAATTCTCTAACCCCTTACAATTTGTATTTTGTCCAAAAACTCAAATTGTTTAAAATGTTGAAAAAAATGCAAGGCTAACCCCTTACAATCTTTAATAGTTCCAAAAAGAAACATTTTGTTCATTTTCTATAAATATGCAAGGCTAACCCCTTACAATTTAAATGTTTCAAAAAAGTCACATTTTTTCGAATTGTAATTAAAATGTAAGGCTAATCCTTTATAATTTTAATTGTTTCTAAAAACTTGCATTTTGGTATGTGTCGATATCAATGCAACCCTAACCCCTTACAATTTGTATTTTGTCCAAAAACTCAAATTGTTGGACATTTTGAAAAAAATGCAAGGCTAACCCCTTATAATCTTTAATAGTTCCAAAAAGTCACATTTTGTTCGTTTTCTACCAAAATGCAAGGCTAACCCCTTACAATTTAAATGTTTCAAAAAGTCACATTTTTGCCAATTGTAATAAAAATGTAAGGCTAATCCCTTACAATTTTAATTGTTTCTAAAAACTTGCATTTTGGTAAATTCTGATATAAATGCAAGGCTAACCCCTTACAATCTTTAATAGTTCCAAAAAGTCACATTTTGTTCATTTTCCATAAAAATGCAATGCCAACCACTACTGCTGTGTTTACACTGGGCCATGATTTCCACAATCACCACGATTTAAGAGAATTGTGATGATCTTGAGGGAACTTGGTACACGGAATCGTGATGATCGTGACATTTTTGACAGTCTAATTTTTGACAGTCTAACAAAAATGCAAAACTAACCCCTTATAATTCTAAATCTTTAAAAAAAAATATTTTACCAAAAAGTCACATTTGGCCTTGCATTTTTATAAAAATTGGCTAACACATTACAAATTTTAGCCAATTTACAGATAATAAAACCTCTATGCTGAATACTGGTAATAGTTTAACTATGGCTTTAAAAAAAACAAATTAATGCTAACAGTATTAAATATTGAAATGTTGGAGGTTGGAATAAAGCACTAATTACACTGTTGCATTTTGTGTGAATTAATTAAAGTTTAAAGTTACAAGAAATACCAGAAGTCACTGCAAGTCCATCACAAGTCCTCCAGTCCCAAATTAAATGAGTTCTGACAAAGGCATTTCTTGGTCATTGTTCATCCAGTTACTTGTGACTGCATTTATGAAAGGATTTGCAGGGAGACAATACTTGACAATTAAACTATAGCAGTTTCAAAGCCGCAATTGAAAAATAGAGGACTACCTCAATTAAAATGGATGAATGTGCAAAACTATCTCTTTTGTTTCTCATTATTGGTTTAATAATGCAGAATACAATATTAAATTGTATTGAATACTAAAATTGTCTTAACACAAAAATTAATGTTTGTCTATTAATACGAATACAAAAAGGAATGTCGTTGAAGATAAAAATCTAAAAACTAAACTTTCTTTGTTTTTGTAACCGGCGAAATATTTCAATGATGTTTTTCAGCAACCTTTAATCTTTATTTTAAATTTAAGTGATAAACTGTATGTTAGTGTTTTTGAACATTTTACAATTTATTAGCTTTTTGACATATTCTGGATCTATTTTATTTCCAAGTATAAATCGATATTTTCATTATACATTGTACAGGTGCATAACCTATACAAGAGCCACTGTGAGAAAATCTTATCTTTGCCCTCCCAGGGTCGCAACCACATTCCAATCCTCTAAGTAATCACCATTATGACCATACCCACTGCCCCCAACTCATTATTATTCATTAGGTTTTCTAGTTACTCTTGTTTATTGCCCCTTGTAATCCCTTGATAGTTGCCCAGGAATGCGAGGCACAGGCCCACACATCCTTGTGGTCAAATAGTTCAGTCTTGAAGTGGCCACTGACACGAACACACATTATTCAAAGTCTTCTGTGTTTAGAAAGTTTTTCTACAGCGCTGGCTGCGCACAGCCGCCATGCATGCCACTGATGATGATCATGAAGGAATAAAAACCATGAATTCAAGACTTGAAGAGCCTGTTGTTCCATCTGTCACATTTTGTTTTCGTAAAAAACACTGGTTCATCATTTGAAATATAATGTTAGAATTAAAAGAAGATGGGATATCAGACATAAATGACTTAACCAAAACCTGTTAAATTTCAGCAAGATTATCTGAAAAAATTAATACAAAATAACAGATGCTGGAATTCCCGCCTACATTTTTTATCTTGGCTTCATATTGGCTGGTATGCTGGGCACCGGTGGTTCTGGCTTGGGTACCAGTTGCCTCGTAGCTATCAGGTCAATGTAAACCTCTCTGTAGAAAACATACACCCAGATGAAATAAGACTGGGTTGAATACTGTCAACATTATACATGTAATGTAATTAGAAATTAAAACACTTTCACTTGTTTAACCAGCAGGGATGAGATTCTAGAAAACAAATCGTATTTGTTTCCATATAATTGAAGTGAGTAGCGAGCGAGGTCGGAAATATTAGGGTGTGCTACCCACAGATGTCGGACTGAACCCGTCTCGGATCAAGGTTCGTGAAAAACGATCTGGTGCCTGGGGCCAGTCAATGTCAAAATTATCCCGGTGTGAACTGGTTAATGCTGGGTAAACAATGTATATTGGTTTTGTACACATCGTGTTTTAAATTTGAACTAAGCCATTGTAGGCCTGTCGTCGTAGCAAATATTACTCTGCGACAGCGCCTTGAAGTGTTGTTAAATATGAAGTACAATTGAGGAGGACCGTACAAATGTACAAATTACTCTCAAGAATCTGCATTTTTGTTCGAGTTAATACTAAAATGTGAACAATCAACTTGCCTTTAAACAAATTGTTTCGGACAAAAAAAATCCCAGTCAAACAATTATCTCTAAATTGTTTGATACGTCTATGACCCTTGAGTTGGTAAGCTGTATTTGTTAAGCAATTCTATGATGTGCTTAGCAAGTTCTGTGCTAGCAGCTTCAGAAAACTGAGGATTTCAATGGTTTCCTGACATGTAATGCCGCACAGTCACGATGTATCACACACTTACCGGAGTTTTTCACCTATTTCATCAAATGTTTTTGGCACCACAGCCCCGGCCTCTGCAAGAGCTTGGTTTTTTGCAGCAGCGGTTTCCCTGGCAACATCGTTGCTCGCCCCGGAGTGGCCGAAATAACCCGGCTGGGAAAAATACAATATAAAAACAGTGAAACATTTTTGTTCTTATTTAGATGAAAATGATAATTATGTTGCAAATAGTGCAAGTCTGTTTCCTCCATGTTTTTATATTTATATATTATTATTTTACAAGGTCTTCACAAATTAAAATCGAATTTCTATTAAACAAGAAAAAATATTATGACACGCAACTGAAACTCTAAATACACCTTTGCAAAACTACAATTCCTGCATGAGATGACGTAAATTCTAAGCGCTATGATACATCTCCTTCATTAGATGAGTAAAAGGAACATCTTTGATTGGAACTGTATAACGATGCGACTTACTTGTGACTTGAACATGTCTGCACAATCGCCAATACAGAATGCAACCATCGGTTTGCTGAGCTTACCGCTACGGAGAGCTTCACAGACATCATACTCCTCACTGCCACCAAACTATTGCAATAAAAAACAACAAACAACCAAATAAATTAATCAATACAAAAAGAAACCCGATTGCAATTTCGTTGAGAATGTTACACCCGTATCCTGATGTTTAACTGTGATTAACTTGGTTACAACTCTGAGATATTGAGAAGACAAACCTCTCCAAGGAGCAGCAAGATCTTGACGTCTGGTTTTGCTTCTAGCGCCATAAAATGATCCATGTAGGAGGAACCAGTGTATCTACAAACAGCAACAAAATACAATAATCGTAAACACTTTTCCCTCTGGCACCATAATTGATACTTCTGTGCTGAAATATTCTGTTTATCCCTGTACTTTGTCAGCACTATCTTTGCTAAATGCAATCGTTTTAAAGATGCGAGTCGAGTCGAGTCATTAGGTAAAGAAGTCGAGTCGAGTCATTAGTTAAAGAAGTCGAGACGAGACGAGTCGAGTCACGTCGAGTCACAGTGTGCAGTCGACTCAAGTCGAGTCAATTAGTTGAAGTCAATTCTTGTCACAACAAAATAAATAAACACAAGAAAAAAAAGGAAATATTTATTGGCATTATATATTTATGTGACCACACCCACA
This sequence comes from Crossaster papposus, assembly GCA_037893245.1. NCBI lineage: Eukaryota > Metazoa > Echinodermata > Asteroidea > Velatida > Solasteridae > Crossaster > Crossaster papposus. Next base: position 302,797 of record JBAIAA010000041.1, on the reverse strand, counting down.
CTGTTCACGGTTACCAACTTACTTCCCTCCACCCAACGACACGCCCTGGTACAGCCCGTCTGTATTCCTAGCAACCTTGATGTATAGCTCCATACTCAAGCCCCCAGACCGTGTGACCACACCCACATACCATGCGACCACACCCACACTATTCATGGTTACTAACTTACTTTCCTCCACCCAACGACACGCCCTGGTACAGCCCGTCTGTGTTCCTAGCGACCTTGATGTATAGCTCCATACTCAAGCCCCCAGACCGTGTGACCACACCCACAAACCGTGTGACCACACCCACACTGTTCATGGTTACCAACTTACTTTCCTCCACCCAACGACACGCCTTGATACAGCCCGTCTGTGTTCCTAGCGACCTTGAAGTATAGCTCCATACTCAAGCCCCCAGACCGTGTGACCACACCCACACTATTCATGGTTATCAACTTACTTCCCTCCACCCAACGACACGCCCTGGTACAGCCCGTCTGTATTCCTAGCAACCTTGATGTATAGCTCCATACTCAAGCCCCCAGACCGTGTGACCACACCCACATACCATGTGACCACACCCAGACTATTCATGGTTACTAACTTACTTTCCTCCACCCAACAACACGCCCTGGTACAGCCCGTCTGAATTCCTAGCGACCTTGATGTATAGCTCCATACTCAAGCCCCCAGACCGTGTGACCACACCCCCAGACCGTGTGACCACACCCACATACCATGTGACCACACCCACACTATTCATGGTTACCAACTTACTTTCCTCCACCCAATGACACGCCTTGATACAGCCCGTCTGTATTCCTAGCGACCTTGATGTATAGCTCCATACTCAAGCCCCCAGACCGTGTGACCACACCCACACTGCCAGGTCGATATAGCCTCAATGAGACCAGGTCATCTAACGAACCCCCGATGCTACCAAACTTGTTGCAGCGGAAACTACCAGGCTTGATGAAGTTGACTTGCATGAGATGTGAGGGCTGAGAAGGGGGAAAAGTAGCGAGGAAAAAATGACTTGCTCCAAACAGAATTTGGTATATGCTTTATCTTATATTTACAACCTCTTCTTGGCACTAATATTGCAGGGCAGCGGTCAAGCATGTTGACAGCTTATCATAATGTCCAAATATCAATCATACATTAAACAAAGGATGAATTCAAAATGGGACTTGGTCAAGAAACTCCACTTGGGCCTTTTATCAGGCGTTTTACTTTTCTTCCCAGCACTGAAATGGGCGAATAAAGTACAAACGTGGCCAAGTCATGCCCATCATGGGTCGTTTATGACTGATCTCTTTGAAGGCAGAGTTCATCTTAATTTAGTCATCAATTAGTGTACAACCACTGACTTCACCACAAGAATGCACAGCTATCGGTTAGATCATCTCAGACATTTCTCAGAAAGGCTTACCGTACAGGGTCCAACAATCAAGACTCTGTTGTGGGCCATCTGAATTAAAGTTCTTGTTTGTCGGTCTGGAATGTGGCCTGCTATCATCAGAATGCAACGAACCTGACAACAAATGAATGGTATCAATTCAAGATTTGAATTCGATAACAATTGTTTGAGACTATCAAGTTGTGGGCTGAGAATGAGCAAGGGGGAATTGACAGGGAAACCATGGAAAGAGAAAGAACAAATATATTATCCCTGACCATCAAACTCATTTGTTTTGCATAATGAAAACTTTTGGCCCTAAACGGGCATAAGGTCCGTGTGTGTGTGTGTGTGTGTGCCACGGAAGTTGTTGCAAATTGACCTAACAATTAGCATACCACACACAACACAGGCCGCGAAGGGAACATGGCTTGTGTTGGACCCGTCCATTGCAGATTATGGGGTAGAAGGTTATAAATTAGGGGCACCCAGGTTTTCCAATCATACACAGAATTAGTGCAGCACACTTTTCAAGTTTATAACAACACGCAGGAAAAAATATAATATAAATGACACAGACAAGTAAGGTTTTTTTTGACAAACGATAAACTTGAATATTTATTTTGTAAAAATGGGAAAATGTATATTTAAACAGTAGCACAAAACACATTTGTTATTATAAAAGGCCCCAAAAAGGCCAAAGAGCTGCAATGATATGAGGCTTCCGAATGGAGGTAGTAAATAACATTTAGCATCCTGATTTTTTGTCTCATTATAGTACATTTGCACATTCATCGTAACGCTTGTCCCAGCCAATGTAATGAACTAAGCCATACACGGTGTCATGTTCGGTTTTGAAATCCAAAATGTTCAGAGGGTACAGCTTGCTGGTTGACCAGTTTGTGGCCGTTTGACGCCCTCGGTGGAATGCTGGTCCCTCTGCTAATGCCTTGTACTTTGTAGTCAACTCTACGTTGGCACCTTTTTGGCCGGTCTGCCATACAAGTCACCTTGAACAAAAACAAACAAAAAATGGGGAAAATCATTACAACCGTGTAATAAATTTATCAGTGTTGTTGACTCAAATTGATGACTAGACTAAATTAATCTTGAATCCGATTTTATTGAAATCGATTTCGACTTGTCTTGACGTATGACTTGCATGGACTTGTATGGAAATGAAGACTTGGGTCACTCGACTCGACTCAGTAAAACAAAATGTTGGTTACACTAAAATTATTTTAATAAGTTTAGGCCCAGAACGCCTAAACTAAAACTAAAGTTGGAAAAAATGTGGAAAAAAAATCTGGAAAACACCGCCATTAATTTATGCAAAGATGCATGTACTAAATCATATCAACACCGCAGTTCTCCCATGGAGGAATAAGAGCATTCCTCCATGGTTCTCCAAACACGACTTCAACTTTGAACAAGAAATTACGGTCGAAATTACTTAGGTCCTAATTCAACATTTGTACAGGGCTTTTCAGTTGACTGTATGTAAATTAAAACGCCATGATTTTTTAATATCCGAGCTCATTTTGACAACAAGAACCTGAATTATATGCATTCACATTCTCATGCATTGGCAGTACAGTCAGCATTGGCATACACGTACACATACCCGGTTGCTAGTGGAACAGTACAAAATCGCACGATGTCTCAGAATTCAGGCGATGACGATCTAAAAAAACTCTCTCAAATAGATTCTTCTCCTTTGTTAAAATTACTCTGGTCACGTTTACATTATTCCAAATGAACACAATATACCAGAGAAGCAATCACAGTCGATATGGTGGTAAAACGAGGATACAAATCAGCAGATAATGCTCAGCTTGGACAGCGCAACATTCACCAGCAAGCAAGAATAAGGTCAATTGTTGCGCAACACAACGCGGGCTTTAGGTCACGTGGACACATACCGGTCGACCTTTGTAACAATTCTGTTTATTGGAAGAAAACTTAGAAGAAAAAATGATCACTGGATTTCTGACCAATCAACATGGATCTTATATGAGTGGACGGGGAATTTCATCTACTTTCCAAAACCGTTCACCCCTTTGCGACATGACGTCGATTTATCCGGTCACGTCCAGATAAACAACGCGGGTAGCAAATTTACGGTCAAATTTCTGTTCTCTCCATAGACAATTGCATCGAATGCCCAAGTTTGAAAGAAAAATGATCACTGGTTTTGTGACTTTACTTAGTAAAACATACATGATCATGAAGCTAGAATAATGAACTTTAAGAATCTGTTCACCCCTTTTTGCGGCGATTACCCGTTCTAAAGATACATGTGTTTTAGTCGAAAAAAACGTGCTAAAAACTTGACGATTTACGTGTTAAAGCCTCTGTGGACGTTTCCGGGCGAGCAGATGCGCGCTAGTTTTCATTATGGGGTAGAATTATCACAGCTCTCAATTTGTAATATAAACCCCATGATATAGGGCCACATGACTATGGTTACATTAAAAACTAAGGGAATCCCAATGATATGATCAATAAGGCATTAGCTTCTAAAGAGTGAATTAATCCTTGTAAACTGTCCAGCTCACGGACACACACATTAAACTGTCTGGATTACTATCTTCACACACACAGTTAAGGAAAGGCAAGGCTTATGATTGATTAGCCTTGTTTCCACTACACATGAGGATATTACTTCCAATCAAGGAGAATCATCAAGATCAACGTAAATTAATTAACCTGACTCCCTGGGGCGTGTGGACAATCTTAATAAATTGGACGATTTGGGACGGTTAGGGTTAAAATAAGCTGGGCGTTAACTTTCCTCAACCTAAAATATCTTCCAAAACTAAAAGGATATGGAATATCAGAGTAAATATACCAATGGAACAATGAGTTATGAATGAACTGAGTTATATTTAGGGACTTACATATTTGCTGTTGACAGCTATTATAGCACAGTGGAACGCATTTCTATCTGAGGCACTATTAACAACGACGGTTGCATCTGTGTGGTTACCCAATGCTGTCTCTAAACTGCTGTAAACTGTTTTAATATCAAAACAAAACAAAACTCTTAATTTTGGAGATGTTTTATTTGGAGAAATTGACTAGAGCAGGGTATGAACCTGTGACTTTTGGATCATCGTTCCAGTGCTCTACCAACTGAGCTATCTAGCCCTAAGTTGGTGGTTCCCTTTTGTTTTATATTTATTTGAAAATATATTTTAATAAATACAGTTACAAGAGATAGCTGGTCACAAGTTTTAAATATTAGAAAATAAGCCTTAGCCTTAGCCTTTAACTTGATGCTTGAAACTTTCTGCACTACTTTTAATTTGTTGCGGCACTCGCGGGAAAGACAAAAACAATGATATTGGAAAATCTGAAAATTTGGAAAAGTTTTTGCCAGGTTACTATCATATTTAAAAACTGACTCATTTAAAGTTGGATCTACCTGGAATGTTGACTTGGCCTTCTGCCCACGAGAAACCTTCATCCTTGGCTTTAATCCTAGTTACAAATGTAAATAAATTATTAGGAATTAATTCTTAAGAACATCTATTGCTCGAGGGTGTGACTCAATAAATAGAAAATTAAGCATGTTTAATATTTGTAGTCAACATGAACTACACGACAGATTTGATCTCGGCGAAGCAGATTCTTTTTCATATTGTTTAAACTTATGGAAACGAACTTCAAAATGACAATTCTTCAAACTGTCATTTCTGGAATATGAAATTGGGTCTAAAGAAACAAATAATGTACTCACCCCCCTGGATTCACAATGGCAGCTACAGACGGTGTTTTCCGACCACAGACAAAGTCAAAATCTAGCATGGCCTGCACAGCTTGAGGCATGAGCCCTACGACTATTACCTGTATCAACAATTTGCAAAATGATCAATTATCCAGAGATTCAAATCACAATCTACCGTGAATGATTCTACGAGTCATGCATATCAGCCCTGCAAAGCTGCTTAATTATCCTACACATTCATGACAATATTTCTGGTACTGAAGAAACACGTAGAGAAGACAATGACAAGAAATTATAGAATTACAGGTGGGAGGAAAACCACAGAAAACTATCCTGGGGAAACCCATGGAATCAGGCAGGGACTGAAACCCCAATCCACATGGCAGGAATCAAACCCGAACCACAGCGGTGAAAGACGAGGACAGTACCTACTGCACCTGCAACCTGACTACCTCATCAATCAAGCAAATTGTAGTTGTACACAGCCTTGTCTCTCCATTGAAGATGTCATCAGGGTTATTTAGGGCAGCGACTTCATTTAATCCCGTTAGCTGTTGTCAAATAAACAAAATTAAGCACAACATATATATATAATTTGATTGAATTTGCAATTGACTAAATGATTAATTTGTTTATTTAACAATCTTAATGCTTGAGACAATTAACTACTGTCCAGGGTAAGACAAATAAATATGAAGAAGAATTACCTCAGTTTCTGCAGTTAATATATTAGATATTTCAATCAATAGCTTCCCAATGATGCGATCATGAACAAGCAATCCAAAAATTTATTACTAAGGTACCATTTCCAATGACTGTATGATCAGACAAACTTGAAAATGCATGATGAGGTTACATAGAACATGAAACATGATACAGATATCAACACAACAAACAAACAATGTGATAAACAAACAAACAATGTGATAAACAAACAAACAAACACCCCGAACAAACAAACAAACAATTTGATAGACAGACAAACTGAGGGAAGAATTGGAAATAGTCCAGAATAAGGAACGACATTATAATGACCTGGTTCATTGTTTGGCATATCTCACTTGTAGCACCAAAGTCACTCTCGACGCTACGCAATCCAAGCGCAAACTGTATGAGGTGTGTTATGGGTATCGCAATGGAGAAGATACGGACAGGCAGGCCTAGAAGTCAGGAAACAAGACAAGAGAAGTACATTATTAATGTGCAAAGTGACAGACTATATGGCGGGGAAAGTAAACTGAAGACAACAGAGCGTGACTCACCAAGATTAGTTAGCACTAATGGTATCTGGTCCTTGGACACTGATGCTAACGTCGCCCGACGAATAAACAGCGAGATTTTGTGAGTTTGCAGTTTCTCTTTGAACTCCTCTAGAGCTCTCATAACTCCCTAAAGAAAACAGAAACAGAAAACATATCAACTGAAAAAGAGAAATCGGCTACAAAGGCGACAATTCGGGGAGGGGGATGGGATTGATTTACCCCTCACCTGAATGGGTCCGATGTTAAGTCTGATCATCGTGATCAAATCATAGAGATTGCTACACAGGATGAACGTCTTGCCTTCAGGGTGTGGCACTTCCATCATCAAATTAATCAACGTCTTGGTGAATTCGTAGAGCTGGTTTGCAGATGGACGCCCAGAGAACTGGGTGTAGCACGCTACCTCGTCTTGCACACCTAACTCTGCCGCTGTGTCACTGAGGAGATACGGCCAAATCATAAAGGTATTATAGATTAGCTCTTGTAGGTTTTGAAAGTTCCTGTTTCCAAAAGTTCAGAGACATTCAGTTCGCACCAGGATTATTTTGTCAATGACGGGGCCCAGGCGCGGGATTGTTTTTCAAGCTGGCATCTGTAGGTAGCACACCCTGATATTCCCGGCCTCGCTATAACTGCGAGCCAGTCGCTGATAAATATTGTTGGCCTTGCTCCTGATGTGTTTATCCGTCATCCAATTTGAATGTTGGTGCAAATAGGTGGATTGATTGATTAATTTATTAATTAGATTGGTCAATGATTGACTGACCTGAGAACCAGGGAGGTGCCACCACCAGCTACAAGACTCCAGAGTCGACCCGCTTTGTTAAGGATCGTCAGGTTCATCGAGCATGGCGTGCCTATAGCCAGTTGGGCAATATGCAATTCCTAGATAAAAGTTTAGAAAATGAAAAATTTAAATTTAATAACAAAATCCACACAAATTACGATAAACTACCGCCAATTTCTCGAACGAAAATGTAACGAAACAAACCTCTGGATGCAGGTCTCGACATAGAGATGGCACAAACTGAATTCCATCCCATAATTCCTTGCACAGGGGCGCAGCTTTGGAGTCCACTTTGGCCGCGACGTCCAAGATATGAATTGCAGACCCTGTGACCACTGTGTGCAAAATAAAGTGCAAGGCCAGAACTTAAAAGTAGGATGCGCCCTTAGTAACTGCTTGAATTATTAAGAATGGGTGGATTTGGGGGGTTGTATTTTATAGTAAGTATCGTTTAACTGACCTCTTCAAAGTTTTACAATCGTGGATGCTGAGAAAAGCAAAAAAAAACGGCATTCGTTTTCAACCAGCTTCGGGCAGTGGTTCTTATGTTGTTCTTGTTTTTTTCGCGATCGTCGTCCGGCGATCTTGAATTTTTTTTTTTAAATATTTTTTTCGGGACAATTACAGGATATCTAGCGCAATCATTTTGCTGGATGCCTAGAATCATTTTTTATTAATACGACAGTACATTTTTTTGATATCTGCAAATGGTGTATCCTACCTTTCAAAACTTGAAGGTAACTGGTATTAAGGTATTAAGCATTGTAGATGGATTGACATTTTTTTTAAAAGGCTGTTCAAAAACTTTAAAGACAAAAACAACAGGAAATTACCCCAAAATACCTACCTAATGGATTAATCTCCAGGTATGTGAAATGTAAATCTCGGAAACACATAATAAGAGCCTGGATGAAACCGCGCAACATCCTAAAATTTAGAAAAAAGTCAACAGAAAATATGATTGTCAACCTAAATGAATATCTGTAGCCATTAACCATAATTGAACTCAACCCATCAAAATTCAACTGCATGTTTTCAATCTAGAGAAAGGACAATAAAATCGCAAAGATGTGATATCAAACAATTAAATCAGCTACCTGTTTGAAGAAAACAAATTATAAAATCAAGAGATATCGCCGATATAATTATTTTAATCGGCGATTTGTTTTCGGAAACAACCCACGCTGCTAAATCCATAATTTTCGCAAGGAATAGCGCAGACACAGGCATGCAAAACAAATAGTGAATACTAAATGAAATACATTTTGGTAAATCTGCTGATCACCTTTTGTTTCATTTATGAAAATGGGGGTTTTGAATCGGAGGTAGCTTCACCCCTAATTTTGCGTATGCACATTGTGGCAGAGGTAAAGTTGTATGCGGTGCAAACAAATAATGGTTGAACGCTCCCCGAATAATTATATATAGTACTTTTTTACAATTCAGTACATACGCACAATTAAGGGTGGAGCTAAAGTTATATGTACTGCAAATGGTCACAGAATGATACGGTGGCAGCATGATTTGAATTGGGCTTGAGACTTTTAACAAATTCACTGATTGAGCCAAAATGACCTGCTGAGAAGACAACAATTACAAGCTGCAAAGATTTTATCGCCATATCGTGATTTCGCAGAAGAAAAAAAAAATTGACTATTTAAAAAAAAAAAAATGGTCATCAGCACTATTGAAATCTGTCCGGCCAGGTACTGGATCCTTAAACTGATTGGTTAGGCATACCAACAGAATCTAACAGTTTGAGTATAGATATGTCCAACGTCGTGTTCACTTACAATTTGAACAAAGCGCCATGCTGTCTTTAAGATAATAATGTTCTTAGTTTAATACTCACTGTGTCTTTGCATTTTGGACGTTCTTCAGCAGTGTTGCTTGAATTGTCTGTTGTGTTGGCATTTCCTTCAGTCCGATATGTAATTGACAAGCCTGTCATTATCGTAACAAACAAAAATAAGAGCACACTATTATTTGCTTTTTGAACTTCAGTTGATACATTTTTCGTTGAAAAGTGTGCATCCTGAATAATCAGATGGTTGTAGAGGACAGGTACCCTTGTTTGAATCCAAGTTCCAGCCCAGGGGGGTGTTTCTCCATTTTTCTTGGGCTACAGTGAATCAGGCCTATGTGAACTTTTGAGAAACCTTTGAGAAACCTTTGATTCATTAAATAAATAAAATACCTCCTTGTCCACATTTCCCACATCCACCCCTCCTTTGGAATGGAACAGCACCACATCATGATATTCAGTGTGAGAGTAGATGCACAGGTAGCACTCTTCATTTTCTAGATGGGGGAGGTAAGGCTCAATGAGAAACTGCTTCAGGGTCCCCTCAACGCCATCAACCTACAAAGAGAGGTCAAGATAATGAACGCGGGAAAACCACAGAAAATCACCGAAAAACCACAAATGCAACCATGTCATGAAATTACATATTTTCATTAAAAAGTTTAACCTCATTTAACATATACGTGTAGTGTTTTAGGCCAAGTAAAACAAATATGTTGATCGTCCCCGCCCGCTCTGATTTTGGACGCCGCACTGATTTTTTTGTTATTTGTCATTTAAGAAACAACAAACAAAAAACACCCCCAAAAAGCCAACGCCCCCCCCAAAAAAAATATAAAAAATCAACCAAAACAATTTCGGAGCCTCAACGTACTCTCATACTTATTTTCAAGTGTATCCTTCATTTTTATTGAGCAATTGAGCTTTATAAAATTAAAAATCGGATGGCCGTTTTATCCCTCGTTTATGCAGCTAGCTAGACTCCATTAAAATAACTTTGGAGCAAAAGCAAGATAAAAATAAGAACTCTTGAAAAGAATAACAAAAATGGGCACAGAAACACACATCGCAATCACTGCATATTATTATGCACTACATACACATCCGCATCACCTTGTATGCACACGAGGGAATACGCTATATTAGCGTCACTCGCTATTCACTTGTCATTCAAGCTGCAAAATATTGTTTGTGATATTGGCAACTTGCTTGACAAGTGGACAGTATGATATAAAATCATTTGTTGATCTACATTGCACCTTAAAAACTTAAACGGCACCATGAAACTATCTTCAAATATGTAATGGCGGCCATATTAGACATACTGTAGCGACCATCTTGGAAAAAAATTAAAAAAATTGGAAAAAAACAATAATAAGGGCCTATCCCTCACCGGACGATCAACATGTATTTTTTTTTTACCTAGCCTTATATTTTTATTCCAAGGATTGACATTCTTCAAGACAAATTTAATTGTATATAAACCACTTGGACAACATCCAAATAAAAAATTAAAATACAAATTGTTTGCACATCATATTACAGCAAATTTATGGGAAAGCTGTATGAGTGATGAATTGAACACCTACAACTTCACTCAACAAGTCAAATAAATAAACAAGTGAAATATTTAGGGTCTCAACTTGGACTCGGAATCCTACCATTTGTTTAAAGAATTAATTTCAATACAATCCAATGCATCCATACTTCCACCTTTCCACTATCAATCTCGCTACTTGAATGTTCTCTTTCTTACCTCCACCCTGGATCCCAATTTCTCCAAGATGTAGAGTTTTGCCGTTTTAAAGTCCACATTGAGTTGGATCAGACCTAAGTGTTTCCTTCGCTTGATTGATTGATCAGGCTTCACCACCAAACCAGACTGCAATGAATCAAGGTACACGTGTCATGAAACTACGACAAAATCAATGTGCAAAGTAATACTCGATCATCACTCAGTCTAGACCCAATAATTGGGGCGTTTTCACTCCTTTTTGAAATTTTTGATTTAGTCTGTCGTTAGAACGACAGACAAAATCAAAAATTTCAAAAAGGAGTGAAAACGCCCCAATTATTGGGTCTATACACTCAGTCAGTACACAAATTAAGCTTGAGATTCGGCCAGCGAATCTTTTTGCCAAAATTAGGATTTTTCCATGGTTCCGTCTGGTGTAATGTTTTCTCACAATGTATAGCTTAACCGACCCGACCCGACCCGACAGAAATGATGGAAAAACCGACCCGTTTTGTACAAAATTACTGTAGACCGGCCAAGCACTGCATGATGGCGTCCGGTCTTCAACGATCGTGCTGCCGGGAGTTCCCCCTCTTGCGATTATTATTATGCAGACAGTACATACCAAAACAAAATTTAAAAACTTGTTTTCTTCCATGTCTATGTAGGCCTAGATATAATAGATAATTTAAGAGTTTATCTTGGATGGATCGAGTGAACATCATGTTCGCATTTTTTGGACTGTATATGCAGCTAGCAACTTGCATATCAAGGAACAACATTTGTGAACAAAAATGACAGTGACACAGTCACAAATTAAATGTGCTAGCGACCTCACGCGGCCACTATATACAAATCAACACGCGCCCATAGTGCAGTGCTAGTGGCGAAGCTGTCAGTGTCACCGACTGGACTTCGTTCAACTTGGAAACCGGAAGTACGGTATGCCTGATACTGAGTGATGATAGAGCTGACAGCGGTAAGTGACATCACTTATATTTCTAAGCAAGAAGATAATCACAGGTCCAGGAGTTTCCAGTCCCGCCTCACTCCAAGGCGAGGAGATGTCTCCGATTATCTTTCTTTTGATGATTGGTCCTTCTAGTCTTAGAAAGAAAGAAAAGCTGCTGATTTCGACAGATTCAGTTGACACGCTAAATCCAAATAGGCTATTGCTGTTGTGTTGGGTCATGGAGGAATAAGGCCTCCATGGTTGGGTTTGTCAAATTCTTGCATTTAACTACCAGCTAAATCCATTCACTTAATAAATACCTAGGACTATAGTTGATAACTTCTGATTGTTCGAGACTCGATTAAGTGGATGACATTATTAATGTAGGGCATTAACAGACCCGATCATTACAGCATGATTACGTACCGGGTTGGGGGCCCCAACCCGGTACGTGACTAAAAAGTCTCAGGTTGTACAGCGCGCGTAGCGCAGCTGGCTGCAGTATTATTGACGGATTGCCGCGGACATTGCCAAAGACGAATGCGTTTGATCGATCGTGTACGTCGCGTATTCTTTTCACGTTGTGCGCATATGCGCCCGCTAACGACACGATGATAGACCAGGGGTGCGTTCCACTCACGCGAACGTTGCCAACGTTGGCCAACGTTAGCGTTGTTCGCGTAAGTGGAACGCAATGTGCGCCAATTATGTTGGCGAACGTTAGCGAAAACGGCGAACGACATTCCGAGCTGTTCGCTGTTGGCCAGTGACGTATTTTAATGATGGCGAAGCGGTTAGCAGACGGCAGTGTTATTTTCACGGTTTTGATTTACGTTTCATACTTTTCGTTTTAAACGGTTGATTGTTTTGAGCATTCACAGGGATCTTTTAAAGAAAAATAATGAGCTGGACAAAAAAACAGCCAACCCAACAATCTCACTGTCACTGGGGACCGCCATTTTGAAAACGTACTTTTTAAAATATCGTTCCACTTCAACTAACGCCAACTCAAAACGTAGGCGAACGTTCGCGCAAACAGTTCGCGTGAGTGGAACGCACCCCAGCTCCCTCGCTCACGCATACGTTTTCGCAAATTGCTTTCTAGGCGGTTTAACTTTTTCCTTATTTCTCCGCGGGGTTTTCTAGGGATCAAGCCAATCAGCGATCGCAGAACTGCGATTATCAACACGTACCGGTACTACGCGCACGAAATTCCTTTGTGAAGCAGCGCTAATTAGATATGCCACGCCGGTGTGGACGGTAATTTTGTCCCCCGGTAAAATTGTCCGGGGACAGAATTACCTAGGTAAAAGTGTCCCCCTGGAGCCTTAATTCTGCCCCCCTCGAGTTTATTCTGCCCTCTCTCTAGGTAATTTTGCCCCCCCCCCCCCCCCCCCCCCCCAATTGTTCCACACATATTGGTTATTTTGATGTTATTTCAATGAATCCCACATGGTATTTATTAAGTGGACTTCTCTTCCCTTTATCGATTTACATGTATTAAAATAAAAATAACTTTATTCTGCCCTCTCTCTAGGTAATTTTGCCCCCCCCCCCCCAATTGTTCCACACATAAGTGGTTATTTTGATGTTATTTCAATGAATCCCACATGGTATTTATTAAGTGGACTTCTCTTCCCTTTATCGATTTACATGTATTAAAATAAAAATAACTTTATTAATTTAATCAACCGATCTACGTTTCTGCGAGAAAAGAAAAATGGCAGTAATCAGTATTTTCAGACTTCTTGCACGCGTACAAAACTGGTGGTAGGTACGTACGTACGTACGTACGTACGTACGGGTACACATAGCGCATTATGTCATCATGGCCGACTTTGTGGAGGAGGTGCAGCGACTTCTAGAGTTCCTGTCTTTACGACAACAGGCCTGGATAAAAAAACAAAAAAGGGACCCGAGGAGAAAAGCCAAGTCATTCAGTTTGGGAGAACAAGGGAGAACCTGTACTAGTGGAATGTGTCCCCCGGACAGATTTACCGGGTCACGGCCTGGTAAGTCTGTCCGGGGGGACACATTTACCAGGGGGGACAGAACTACCTTTCACACCGGCCAGCGCGACCGTTGAATGGTAGTTGACTGCTTGAACTTACTATGCCTATATTCGAATGGTCGTATTACTAGCAGGAATAGGACACGCCCCATTTAAGCAATGCTACATTTAGGCAATTTGCAAAGACCATTGCGTGATTGAGGGAGCTGATGGGAATATAAATCGTGTCGTCCGGTTAGCGGGCGCACTGTCGAATGCAGTGGTCTACTCTTTGGCAAAGCCTACGGCATAGCCACTCCCCGGCGTCAAGGGGTTAGCAAACGTTTTTGCTAAAAACATCTACCTGAAGTCTGAACATAAGATGAGTCCTAGCTGATATGAAGTTGGTTGGCGTGTCATCAATAACTGGGTAGGCCTATGCATGTACCTACCTGTGTCTGTAGCCATGAGTTCTGCCGACATAGTTCATCCCAGTCTGTCCGTCCGTCTACCGTCACACATTCACCGCCGTCCGCTTGCTTCTGAACACGGCGACGTAACAATCCCTTCCCGCTCACTTCGCTCAAGACTTTCTCGGTGCAAACCGCCGACCGGAACTCTGTACCGCTCTGCATCGTTCGCTCCATGTGAAAACTCAGAAAATCGATCGCGCTTTCCCGTTTTTGAGTAAAGACTAAGGTAGGATTTTGAAGTCAAGTACTGGGATGCTATTATTTATACATTTTGTGACGTACCAAGTAGAGGCGCGGCTACGGCTCAAAAGTTAAAGGCCGGATTTGACTATAAGCCCCGCCCACCTTAGCAACGGCATGGCGACGCCATGATCTCGGATCGGTCGCAGCGACGTTTAATTTGAAGCGAATTGACGGTCTCGATTTTACGAAGTTTTGTGCGCATGGAGGAGTGCCCCGCGGAAATGGCCATAAGTCCGTCTTCGCAGCAGTGTTGGGCCAACAACAAATATATTTTCTGTGTCGAAAAATAGTATTTTCATTGATTATTTCATTGTGAAGGCTATTTACGAGGCTTGTGAAATTAGGTATAAAAATACGTTTGTGACCCCGACATTCCGATCCTCCATGCCCCGACCATAATGCGAGTTATACCCAGCACGATATGTGACAGAGGGGTACTATTCCCATATCTTATACACACTCTTGTTACCTAACATATTCCCCCTTGAAACCTAAACAATTCCTGAGACTCCGGGAACACAATTATGGTCAACCCAAAAGAGGGGGAGGGGGGGGGGGGGGGGGGGGGGGCGTTCTCTGCCACATATTTCGTGCTTCATGTGAGTTTGAGTTTAGTATAGCAATGCACGATTGGTCAATATTACACCAGGGACCACAGTTTCATAAAACGTGTAAGCACCAAAATGTACATAGCATGAAAATTCTTCCTTGAAAAAAACACAGAGTTACAAACGAAAATTTCCGTTTATTGCTTGTGACTGGTAATTCAGCTGGTTTTTGCTTTGAATGAAAAGCACATGTAGTTTTGGCCGATAACCTGTTTTTACTGAGCAAAACTTGTTTGTGCTAAGCAAATGTTGGTGCTCACATGTTTTGTTATGAAATTGGCCAGGTCGTTTGGAGATTTAACCACTGGTACAATGGGGACATGTACGTGTTTTCTTGAGCTGCATTTTGTGTAACTAAGGCTGGTTTTGGAATGGACGTCAATTTTTAGTGACCCTGACTGTTTCGGGTAACACACAGAACCATAATTTTGAAGATAGGTATAATTAAAGATTATATCTTGTAACCAAAATGTCAGATTATTCTGCCGAGCTTTGTTTAGTGAAGAAAAACGACCTTAAATTCACTACAAGGACGGTCATAGTTCCGTCCCTGTTTTTCACAATTTTTTTTAATGAAAACTTGAATAATTGGCTTCGTGGTACGCGCTCGAAAGAAATTGGCCAGAATCACCTCAAATTGCACCATCGAGCTACATCTAAAATCAACAAAATTACCGGGCCCTTAAGCGGCCCCGGAGCGACCTAACACCGTAATTGGCACTATATGCGCCGCACTACGCGCTAGCTGTCCAACCCTAGAGTCCAACCCCTTCAAACAAACTAAATAATAACAAATAATAACAAATGCAAAGCTAGATCCGCCTCTGCATTACTACTCACCTAGTTAATTTCAGTTCAGTTAATTTATTTCCACTTATTTAATTTATTTATAAGATTTGTGAGGGTAAAGATTTATTTTCTTCAATTCCATAAGTTGTTCAATATCTCAATGGTTTTGGAAGTATTTTATGTCGCTGTCCTTTGACGCACAGACTGCTTGTAATTATTTTGGAACTTGGACGTGTATGACTGGTGGTGTTACCGAAGATAGCGATGTCCGTGGATCGAGTAGCAGTCATCGGGGCGGGAGTTGCAGGGCTAATGTCTGTCAAGGCCTGCCTAGAGGCAGGGCTACAACCCGTCTGCTTCGAGCGAACTGACCAAATCGGTGAGTTAGGCCAAAAAAAAAAAAAGCATGTTTAGCGTCATGCCTTTTTTTTAAAATGGCCGCCAGACACATCTTAATTTGAGTCATGTAGTGAACATGTCACACCCTATCTTCTAATTTAAAATTAAAACATGGTTCACCCACGATTAAAAATTAAAATTCATGTGGGTCGATCATGTATGCACCGTACACGACTACACCCTAGCCTTCCTATTAGAACAAATATATTTCCAGAGCATGTACACAGTGATGTTAAAAAGTCTAAAAATCCGATCTTAAAATGTTATTATCTTAATTTTTTATTTTTTTGGCTAAAATGGTCAAATTTATCATTTTTTTCAAAAAAAAAAAAAAAGCGGCCCCTAAAAAGGAAGCGGGCGGTGACGCTAAACATGTTTTTTTATTTTTTATTTGGCCTTAGGGTTATGGCTGTAGCAATTTTAATATTGAGTTAATGGGCAATGTCTAGCCTTTTCATGATCAGAATCACAGGCCGTATTATACTTACAATGGCTACGACCGCAGCTTTCACAGCGACATGCCATGAAATTGCAAGATTAAAGAGTTAGAATATTCCACTAAGCAGGTCCAACTACAAATTTCCTTCGCCAGTGTAAAAACCTGTAAAAACCTGTAATCAATGTTCTCTATTTAACTTGTTTCTTTCAGGTGGGTTATGGCAAACTCCTGAATTGGAGAATTTAGACGGTGTCTCTGGAGGCGTCATCTATCAATGTCTGATAAGCAACTCTAGCAAAGAGATGACAGCTATCAGCGACTTTCCATTCCCCAAGGAGTATCCTCCCTACCTCAGGCCAAAACACCTCCTCACGTACTATCGAGATTACGCCAAACACTTCAAGCTGCACCGGCACATCCGGTTAGGCACCGAGGTCATAAAAGTGACACCAAGCGCGGACCACGAGGCTACGGGAAGATGGGAGGTGTGTTCCCGGCCGAGATGCCTTAGCGGCACGCTGGATGGACGCACCACCTCAGAGATTTTTGATGCGGTGATTGTCTCGACAGGCATGTACAACACGGCTTTTGTGCCTAGCTACCCTGGACAGGGGGAGTTTCAGGGACAGATCCAACACAGCAACCGATTCCAGAGCGGAGATCAGTTTGCTGGTAAAACTGTTCTTGTTGTTGGTAAACTCACTCAATGATTCAAGTTTTTCAATATAACATTAATCGTGAGGACTTATAGTCGTTTGTTTCTTCTTCTATATACTCTCACTCTGCCAAACCAAATTACTACGCAAGAGAAAATAAAAAGACAGGTGTTATAGTTTGGGTTTCGCTTCTCATAAAACAGAAGTGTATACAATGTACCTCGGCAAAATGAGTTGGAGATGTCACAAGAATTTTAGTTTTCATTCTTTTTACGCAGAGTGCAGATTTAGCACTTTTTTAAAACTATAATAATGTGTATTGTTGTTTTCTCTCGAAAGGTAGTTCGCACTCTGCTGCTGATGTTGCCGTAGATACAAGCCGTCATGCAAGTCAGGTAACCCATACCAGAACCAGACACGCATTTAAATACCTCTGACACCCGTTTCATACTGGAATTCCAAAGTCGCACCAAACCAAACAGAAGAAAAATAATTGTATTCAGCATGTTCATGTCTTGTCCAGGTGTACTTGAGTATGCGAAATGGTGCCTGGATAATTGGGCGGTTTGGCCCGGGCGGCATACCCACCGATGCTTACTCCAACAGCCGCTGGAAGGCTAGACTACCAGAGTTCATCAGGCGTCTAGCTGCCCAGCCGATGTTCGAGGGCCGCTTCGATGTAGACAGCTTAGGCTTGCGGTGTAAGAGACGGCTCTTTGACGGCTACATCACGGTGAACGATGAGATTCAATGCCGTATTATCTGCGGGGCGTTGCAGTGCAAACCGGGCATCGAGAGGTTCACGCGGCATGGCGTGGTGTTTGAAGATGGGACTAGGGTGGATGGCCTAGACACGGTAGTCTTTGCTACAGGCTATAATCTACAGTTTCTGTTCTTTGAAGATAACTCTATAATTGCAGGTAAATAGAGACTATTCTTAAAGCTCTCTAAGAGTTTTACTGCAGCTAAACGTGCAACCTGTACTAATAAGTGAATAAAAGTACAAGTGAATAAAAGCGAATCAGTGTAAAAACAATTATTTTGATTCTTAGCAATGTTCAGAGCTGTAATAAAGGATACAGTATTTCTTTAAAGAGATTTTCATACAAATTTCATCATCATTATTTGTTTCTCTATTTAAATTATATAATGTCGCTAACAAAATGCAGGGATCAGCTCAGTAATTTGAACCGCCTAATCATAAAACCTTCATGTCAAAATGTTTCCTTCTGGGGAAGTTACTAACAATTCGATTTCCCCCATGCAGATAATTTTAAGGACCTTGAGTTGTACATGCATGTGTGGCCGGCACGCCGCACCCACCCAACGCTGGCTGCTGTGGGTTACGTGTCCACTCTAGGAGCACAGACTCCGCTATTTGAGCTACAATCACGCTGGGTTGCTCAGGTGTTTGCTGGGAATGCTCGTCTACCTGGAATATACGAGAGGACGGAGGACGTGAACAGACGCAAAGAGGCGTACTTCAAGAAATATGGGAAGCATCGTATCTTTGTGAGTAATTAAACAGTACTGATGGGAAAAACCTGGCCTTTCGAGGCCTCTGTATATACAACAAAAAAGACTTGAAGACATCCAAATGCAAAATGCACCAAAGGCGTTCACTCACCGTTTTTAAACGTTCAGGGATCTGATTTGGGGCAGGGGCGTGATGTTTAAATAGGCCTATGACAATAATTTGTGTAAAGATCCCATGAGTCATTACACATTCAATGACTTTCTTTGTCAATTTCTATACACAGTTTCCACCAATCCCATACTGCGAGGATTTGGCCGATAAGATCGGAGCACAGCCCAACTTGACCAGTCTACTCCTGACCGACCCCAAACTAGCCCTTCGGACATTCTTTGGTCCGGCCTATCCCCCTACCTATCGGCTTAATGGGCCCCACCCATGGGAGGGGGCCAGAGACGCTATTATCAATGGCTGGGTAAATACTGTCAACCCTACCAAGACGAGGGTAGTTAAGAAGCCTTCGAGTGGTGGCCCTCTACCCTTGGCCATGTTGGTAGTAGCTGTAGTCTTACTTATCAGTTTAATCCTTGTTTTAAAGTGATTCCATTTGGTTTTCATTTATATGAAGGTGGAAATCACTGTCGATCCAAACATGAGTCAGGTTTCCATCCTGAAACAGATGGTCTGGGGTGGGGGGATGACAAAAGCTGTTAGAATTGTGACACTAACCACTTCTAATGTTTAGAAAATAGAAAAGAAATGCAACGAAACATTGATTTCCACAAATTACGTTTTGTGTTAATGTAGGCAATACAACAGGAAAATATACTGTCAATTAAAAAATATATAGAAAGCATGGGTGCATTTGAGAGAGAAATTCCTAACAAAAGACAGCCCCCTAAAAAATCAATATGACTAGATTATAAATTACAAATTAACTATGTATACACTTAAATATAAAAAAATTAGAAAAACCAGACTAAAAAAAAAGAAACTCTGTTTCTTGGCAATATCCTGAAGAAAAAAACCCAGTTGAGTTGAAACCAAAGATGTAACTCACTTGTATTCTTATAGTTGTCATAAACAGACATAGTTAATTTAAATAAATAGGTACAGTGCATTTTAAAATGATAAGAGTCAATTTTTAAAATCTGTTTCTACTTTGTCCTTGTGACTAAGGGGTATGTTAGATGTGTTCCTTCCACAAAGGCAATAATGATCCAGCCAATTGTCATCACTAATGACAGCAAACTCCCTGACCACCCCCCATTATGCACATTATATAAGAAGACTTTATAAATATTATACAAATAGAATTGAACAAGACAAACAACAAGACAAGACTACACATGCCTCATAAGTCAGGACACAAAAGCACACAACTAAACCAAACAAAACAGGACCAGACAATGAATAACAATTAACCTAAAAGCTTCTTGGGCTAAGACCTGGTTATACTTGCATATGTACTACTTCTGGCCTGTCACTGTCAGAGTTGACTGCACTCTCGTAGGTTGGTGGAGGTGCAGTAGGATCAGTTGAGGGGTCAGGTTTGGGTGTGAAAGCAGATGGATCCCTTCAAAACAAAAACAGATCGGGTTGAGATGTGAATTGACTGCAGAATTTGACCCTGCCACCTCCAAAAAATTGCAGTGCTATACCAACCAAGCTTTAGAGCTTAATTAACTAGAAACCCTGCAAGACATTAGCAGCTTGCATCCAACACAGCAGAATCCATCTCTGGTATAGTTCAATGGCGACTATGCTCTCAATAGTCTGGGACTTGGCCGTTTATGGCCGCAGGTGACTGCTGAATGCATCAAAGTGTATTGTATAATCAACCTGATGCAGTGTGCATGTGTCCAGGAGGATTAGGGTTAAATAACAAAATCTCCCAATGACACACTGTTGTTGATAGCACAAGACATGTCAAAATGAGTTTCCCAATTCCTTTTGATACATGATCTTTTGGAGGTACATGTATCTCTAAACCAGGTGTTTCATATCTTGCTATGTTCCTTGACATATATAATCAAAACTAGAGATGACCTGTTGCACTTGGTTGCGTGTGGAAGAAATAGGGTTAAGAAAATGTTTTCCAGAGTGTTAAATAAAGTGTAAAGCCATCAGTTTTTTTTACTTTCTCTTTTTCTGTCAGCCAGACAAAATATATCAGCTATTTAAGTTTTAAGTTTTGAGTTGATTTTTCGAGTTGCTTTTAGAGTTTTGAGTTAACTTTTTGAGTTTCAATGGACTTTTCGAGTTTCGAGTAGACTTTACACACTCTAGGGGTATTAAGATTTAGAAATAACTTACTGTTGTGGATAAGGCATGGTTGGTGGATATCCTTGAGGTGTTGGTTGGAAGCCCGGCTGGATCTGGGGTTGATAACCCACTTGTCCCCCTGGCCCATACACGATAGTTGCCCCTGGACCTTGTGGTTGTACGATGGGTGGAGCCCAAGGTTGTACAGGCTGAACTATCTGAGCTGGCCCCCCAGGCTGGCCGTATACCAATGTGGTCCCCCCACCAGCTTGCTGACCAACCATACCTTGCTGCTGTTGTTGTAATCGTCCCCTCCGACAAATCACGACACAAGCAATCATCAAAGACAGGCCCAGAGTGAATAAAAGGCAACCAACAATTCCCACGCCAAGGAAGAAGTTAAAACCAAACGATATCATCATAATTCCACTGAAGAGAAAAAAGAAGCCGAACATTCCGAGGCAGGCTCCTAAACCAACTACACTGCCCATTGGCCTGCCGACACCCAGCCCCCCGACTGTGTGTGTACCCATCGGTGTGCCTACGTGGGCATGGTGGTGAATATTGTGATGATGTGGGTGGTGAATATTGTGATGATGCGCGTGGTGATGCGCGTGGTGATGTGCACGGTGTCCATGTCCGTGTCCATGATGTCCATGTCGTCTAGGCATTGTGGGTCTTGCGTCAGCACACTTATCTCTCGGTTTCTGGAAGAGGGTCGGGTACATTCAACAAAGGCGTTGCTTCAAATCAATCTCTTCGTCGAGTTTGGTTTTTGTTTGGCCTAGAACAAAATAGTGCTGAGAGTAAGACATATTAAACTTAATTCAAATTTTCTTCCATGGCATGGTATTAAGTTTTTAATAAATTGTCGGTGGGGACAATGAAATATCTGTAGCAAAGACTAAGTTTTATTTTGGGTTATTATTCTTTTTAGAATCTCACAAATTTGGAACGAGTCTAACAATTGTGGGAAAATGGTTTGGGGTATTTTGCTGAATATAAGATTGGTTCCATTCGGATGTTCCACACCTCGTAAATTATACAGATAATTGTATTCAAACAGTACAAACAGTACAACTAAAATTAACTGATCCTCACCTCGGCTTTTGGCGCATATATTTAATTTGCCTTTACGGTTTATTTTTAGAACTTACTACAACAAATGGGGAGACATTAGAAGCATTTTACAGTTCCTCAGCTAGATCCTCCTAGCCCCACAAATGGGGCTGTAGTGTAATTACAGCAGCAGGCTTCCCGACACCTCACAACTTACACTCACTGAATTACAGCCCCGTTTATTCGTGGGGCTAGGGTAAACCTGTGAACGTGGCGCCGTTGGTGTAAACAACGACACATTTACGGCGTACGTACGGGGTAGGCCTAGCCCAAGTTGGACGACATCTTCATCTGGGGTTGGACGACGTCTTCATCTGGGCTAGGGCCTACACTAGCATGACTAGCCCAGGAGCAGGACGTCTTCATTGCCTCTCTCTGCAACGTCGCAAAGGAAGTCCTAGTCCTACCATGGAGGTATTATGCCATGGCCTACTTATACTTAATTGCCATTGCTGCAATACACTCGACACACTTGTTCAGTTGTTGTGACTTGTGTGAAAACAAAAATCGAAAAGGGATTATTTAATATGATTTAAAGACCTTACCGTATGTTCTTGTTCGGTCGTTTCAGTTAAACTTTACAACAACAGGATTTGTAGGGTGCCTTTTGCACCGAGATGTAAATCCCGGGTTTGGATACTTTGGGCAAAAATAAAAGGCGTGGTCGACACAGATGCACACGGTACGGGCGCGGACATTATTATATGCGCATCAACGCCCTCTATTGGCAGGTAACCTCCAGTAGCAGTAGTCAATCATAGTGAATCGGAAATCCTTGTTTAGCAGCATTTCGAACTTGCTCTGGGCCAACATTATTATTAAATGTATTACTTAAAACTTATTTTGATTCTTTTTCCATAAGGCCCAGTACAGGGTGACCAAAAAAGAAGAAAAAAATGTCTTCTTTCGTACGATGATGAGCAGCTTGGTGACATTAGTGAAAACAAGGGTGGTCCGCGTGAAAGTTGTCATCTCCAACCCCAAGTGCGGGTCCTTTCGCACCGACCGAGAAACTAAATAACTAAACCGACCGAGAAATAACTAAACCGTAAAGTTTATTTCTCGGCGCGAAAGGACCCCTGATCCCTGATTGAAAGCACGTCGCTGATAGGCTGATGAAAAGTTGGACATTCCTAATCTAACTCATTGGTTGGAAGTATAGTAGGAATATGATATGACATAAGCTAAACGGTTACTACACTTGCAACAAGAGTTATTAAATGCTAGCCGGCAGGAAGCGGGAATGAGGATTGGTTTTTTTTTCAACAAATGTTTGTTTAATAATCTTGTCCCGACTTTTTGATCGCCGATGAGGAAAAAAATGTGAGATTTAGAAACTGACAGAAAAGATCGACTTAAGAATCGAATTCATGTTTTTCATGGTTAGGCCTAAGCAACGGTGCAGCTTCACATGCACAGCGGCCGTCTCTCAAGGCAAAACCATACAAATCCAATAAAACGATTTGCAGTTTTTGTGAACATTTTGTAATCATCAGCTGCGCCTGAAAGTGCGTCGTAAAATTGAGTGGATATTGTTACGCGGTAGGGACGCCATGGACGCCGCGGGGTCGTGGTGAGAACGCAGAAGGACGCCGTGGGGACCCCAAGGACGCCGAAGGTCGCAGAGCGACGGCGTTTACTTCGGACATGTTCAAAGTAAACGCCGAGGTTTGGCGTCCTGGCTCAGGACGCGGTGGGATCGCCCTGGGGTCGCCATGGTCGCCGTAGCAACGCAGTAGGAACTCGAAGGACGCCCTAGGGACGCAGTATGGACGTGGTATAGGGTCGCCGTGGAGACGCGAATAAATGGATCGTGGACCCCGCGGCGACCTTACTGCGTCCTTACCACGTCTATGGGGTTCTTACCACGACCCCACCACGTCTATGGCGTCCTTAGGACGCGGTAAGGTCGTGGTGAGAACGCCGTGGGGACGCCGAGTAGACGTACAGATCGCGGAGCACAGGACCCCGGTGTGACGGGTGACCGAAATCTTGATATTTTAAAGAAAAAGGATTGGGGTTCTCACGGCGACCATCGGCGTCCTCCATTTTAGGACGCAGTAAGGACGCCAGTCCGGTGTGACGGGGGTATTAGCATACTTGAGGCAACAACTACATAGACCATGTGTAAAACTAACATCTAACATTATTTTACCCCAAGTCCAAAGCAAATATTATAAGCGCAAAAGCCCACACCACAGCAACCAGTTAGCAGATTGTGCGCCTGACTGCGACACGCAGTTTTCAACAAAATCCACGTTCCCAAGCCTTGATTCGGTAAAAGAATTTGCGGTGAAAGCTCGAACCTCGCTTTTAAAATGAACAGGAAAATCGAGCATTATTTACAACATTACCTCATTTAATAAGCGCATTGTCATGTATTCCATAGAGTTTTTGTTGAAGTTAATTCGGTGGATAGTTTTTACCGTGCGGTGTCAAAGTTTAGATCATAATTGCGTTTAGGGACCGGACCTGCCAGTACAGTGCCAATGAACTTGCGAACCCCGACTGCGTGGACCTATTGCGCGTTTCTGATCAACTTCCGCCTTTACATGCATGTTTTGGGACAATGTGGTTTGGTGCCATTTTCCTTTTCGTCCACGGTCTACGGCGTTTGAGAGTGTTTTCCGGTGAGTATAATTAATACTGCAGTTCAATAATTGGAGCTTTGTCATTTCTTTCTTATCATGAACTGCGTTGTGGAGAGCCTAACAAAATCATCAGCAGTAGTCTTATTAATTACGATTACAATTATGGATTAGTCAATGACTGTGTAGGCCTATATGATGATTATTATGACGATTACCCGATCCCAGCGTTCCCGAACATGTGTACGCACGTACATTTAACCAGACATACTACTCACACACACAGACATAGGGCACACATTATTTTATTTGGGTTAGTCATTCATAAACTTCATCGAATTTCACAGTCTTTTTTACTCCTACCTAGCAAATAAACCATTACAATAAACCATAGCCGTGAACTTCTTACTATTTCGTTTTACTGGGCATGTCTTTGTAACAGAAGTGACGGTACTAAATGAACGAAGAGGCCTCGTTTGACTTCAATAACACAGCTCCGATGAATACACCCACTACACCTGCAAGCACTGTATTGACTCCAGGAATTATAGCTCTCATCACATTAATTGCAATAATATTCAGCGCGTGTATTGGTGCATGTAAGTCACTTTTCTTTAACTTTAGAATCAATTGTTTGCATTAGATAACTTGGGTAAACCCTATAGTCCAGGCAAAATACTTAATTTCGTTTTGTTGACATTTTAACGTATATGTGATTATTGTAATAAGCAACAACAATCTTCAATTTTGGGGGTTTCCTTGAACTTGTTCAACCCTTCACCTATCTTTTAGCCCAATTTATGGACACAACATTTTCCCCCAGTTTTTGTTTGCTGGGCTAATTATCACAATGTTATCATTGTTCATGTGATTTTCCATGAGGTTTTAAAAGGATAACTGTTCCAGTAATAAGCAACTTGGTGAATTTGAAGCTCGTCAATACTGACTACTTGATGATATCTGGAGACAAGTATAAATGCGTGCAAATTATAGGGTATAATTGTAGTCATTTTGGACCATTACTATATTTTCCTAATTATTAGGCCACTTACATGCTTTAGAAAATGTCCTTGAATTTTTTTTTTAAATAAAATAAAATATATACCCAAATATGGGAATAAACATATTACACGGCAGGATTAACGATTTATGCAATTTAGACAAATCCTCCTCCGCACCTCTCCTATTATAGCAACCTCCCTGATAATACTAGTTGTGAGGGAGCATTCTGAACACAATTCTATTTGATTTATTATATTTAGCGGTTTATTTGATTTATTCATTCTTCTGGGGGGGGGGGGGGGGGAGGGGGGGGGGGGGGAGGGGGGGGGGGGGGGGGGGCTGTTGGGGTACATACAGTTTTTGAAGGAAAAACAAATCATTAAAATGTACCCTCATAATATCCTGTTTACAGTGGTGTTTCTGTTTGGAACCAACGTGGTTGACAAGTGTGCAAGTAAATGCAGAAAAACAACTCAATCTGAAGGTAAGGCCCTTTCTTGGAATTGCGATTATTTTTGTTCCTATAATTTTCCCCATCTCTTTCTTAAACAACTATTTTTATTGTATAATATGAATTCGCATAAAAAAAAGCCTATACTTTAGGCCGCAAACCTAAAAGAAAATCCACTTTATATAAAATATTTCTGCAAGGGGCTAGAATTACACTTTATATTAATCATAAATAATACAACTTCAAAAGTGCTTTTTTTTTCAGAGCAAGCACAGACAGTTCACACTTTTGTGGAGATGGAGCAACCAAACGGTACTTGAACAAAAACTCTTTAAATAAAAATACTTGACTATTCAGAATTGAGGTCTCTTACAACATGTCTGAATTTTCAAAAACAGTCTTTCTGAATTGAAGTTATACAGTTTAAAGAAAGCTACAAGTTTAGTTGTGTTTGTTTGTTTGAGTGTTTTTTTCTAGTTTCTCTGTTTAGTTTTGTAAATATACGTTCAGAAGTCTTGAAATACATGTACTATAAAAAATGTAAACAACTATCATTGATTATTTTTAACTGGAGAAAATTGTCCTTTGAATGGGTGCATGGAGAAAATTATCCTTTGAATGGGTGCATGGAACTCTAGTAGTATGAACCATATTATTATTTTTTTAACCAAAGACTGTATAATGCTGATATGAAATACAAACTCAAAATTACTAATCAAGTTTTCCCAAGAGAAAATACAAAATTTCTATATTTCTATATACAAAAATAATATTATAAAAACTGTGAACAACTGACTGATTTGTTCACAGGGAGTTCTCAGCAACCATCATCAGCTGAACCAGATTGTGATCAGCCAGACACTTATCCTACAAGTGCTGGTAGCGATGCTGGACAGGGATCATCAGCCAACAAACCAGACAGTGCAAGCCAGGAATCGGTACAAATCGATGATATTAACATAACTGGAGAAAACTGCCCATTCATCGGTGAAGTCTCAAACGGCAATTTCCAGTTTGAAGGAGCTCAAGGAAGCTCAAAACAAAATGAGGCTGACTCTAGCAGTATGTACCAGATTTTCTTTAAGTTAACGAAAGGCTGTAAATTTCGAACCCCCAAATTACTTATATTATTTTTGAGGAAATACCAACATTCTCAAACAAAAACAAATCAAAAATTTAGATTAAAAAAAAGTTATAAAAAGATATCCATAAGACAATTAATGATCATGCATTTTTATTTGTTTACAGGCAAAACGTGACATAGTTTTAAAAATCATGTCGCAAACAAGATGCTGATCCTGATAAAGTCTTTAACCCAAACATCTTAACCCTTCCGTCCGAGGCAGTCATTTGGGGGCACAGTACACTGTACTACAATACTACTTAATTGATTCTCATAGGCCATAGTAAGAATATCGAACACTGCTGTTTACTCATAGTATTGGGTGACGTTAGGGTTACGAAGGCAGGGGGCTTGAGGGTTGTTCCAAAACCCCCTCGACCCACGACCCCTCAACTAACTTACACTCTTAAGCACACACTACGCACGCACGGGGTCAAGTTTTTTTAGAACAACCCGTGCAGAGTGTGTGCTTAAGGGTGTAAGTTAGTCGAGGGGTAGTGGGGGTCGAGGGGTTTTTAGAACAACCTGGGGCTTGATACATGTTTTGTTTACTTTAAAAAAAACACACTACCGATATAATGTCACTGTGATTCGCTGTGGTTCAGTGGTTACGTTGTTTGACTCCTGTACGATGGAACGTGGGTTCGAACCCTGGCAGGGAACATGGTGCTTGTGTTTTGGGGCAAGACACTTTGCTACAATTGCCTCTCTCCACCCAGGAGTAATGGGTACCTGTGAGGGTGGAGAGTGGAGACCACATGCGCTGATCTTGAGCTGCTGTAGAAATGGTCTCGTTCCTGGTGAACAGGGATAATAGTTGTAAAGCGCTTTGATACACCACGTTGTGGAGGTATAAAGCGCTATGTAATAACTAACATTATAACATTAAAATTTGACCCTCCTTTATATACAGCAGGTCAGGAACCAGGCAGAAATGAACAGCCTAACCTACCTAGGACATCTGTTAACATGGAGAGTGGTGGCAGCAGTGGAAGTATTGGTGCTGGACTCAAAATAGGCAAGTTAAATGTTGGAGGGATTAACAATCCTGTTATAGGAAAGGCAAAAAATTGTAACTTTACATTTAAATCAAACTCAAAATAGCTTTTTAATTTAACCTTTGCTCTAGGAGAGCTGTTTACTGCAAGACAGTGGCACATACCAATGCACTCCAGTGCATTGAAGGATCATTTGCATGGGGACGATTTCACGAAAGACTAAGATCAATCTTAGGAAGACTAACTCATCTTAACTTGCATTGGATCTATTGCAAGTTAGGAGGAGTTACTCTTCCTAAGATTGATCTTAGCATTGGTGAAATCGACCGCAGAGAAGGGCACTTCTGTAGTTAATAAATGGGTATGTGGCTTTGCTTATCAATGTAATACACTGTGTACTAAAAACATTACCAAGTTATCTGCAATTTCCTATGGCATTCCTGGGAAAAACAAATTAAGTTTCTTGTTTGGGACGAATATTGAAGTGTGTTGGAGTGTAAACAAGAGCAAAGGTTAAAACAAAACTAAACGGGATAGTCCCAGTCGAACAAATTTGTGATTCCTCAGATGGATTTTTTAAATATTTATCTTGAGCATCATTTATTAATAATTCGGTAGTAATATTTTTAGATATCTGCAAATGGTGTATCCTACCTTTGAAATTTCAACCGTGTGCCTTTTTCGATGCAATTGTCTTTACTTTTAATCAACCAGAAAATAATAAAGCTTTATTATTTAAATGCTTGATTTTGCAGATACATTAATGCTGTGTGTAGTACACCTTGACAATCCTAGAAATGCAAGCATTTTTTGAAAGTGTTTTCTCAGTAAACTTGCTTCAATATTTTCTGAGGTGATCTTGACTTTTTAGGATGCGTTATTGCTTTCTAATGGCTGATAGGTTGAAGTAGGGAAAATAGTTTGTGTATGGGAATTCTTTCCAAACTTAAAGGCATCGTATACGTTTGGTAATTGGAACCCACCGTTTGTTTCGATCCTATATAGTTATATACCATAAAACTAACCTGTAAAAATTTCATTTCAAAAGGTGGTAGCGATTTTGAGATATTGCCGAAAATCTGGAGCGGTTATGTCCACGCAGGAAGGATAATCTGCATTGGAATACACATTCTGAGAAACGTCCCTTCAGTAACGCTTCTCAGATTCAAAATTTTGGGGATAAAAAGTGATATCTTTTTCCATAACCGCAGTACTTCGATGTGAAAAGTTTATAAAAATGCATTATACTATCCAAAGCTGCTGTACTTATCAAGTAAGTTTTTATTGCCATTAAATTTTGGAGTAATTACCAAACGTATACGATCCACAAAACCGAATCAGAGATTTGGAACTCAATTAAGCCCACTGGAAACATTTTGTTTTGCGAAATTATTTTCCCTGTGAGCCACTATGGCCCACTGGTAACTAATGAAAACTTATATTGAAAAAAAATGTGGCACAATGAAAACGAAAGGGTTATGAAAAAAATATTTTAAGATAACTTACATTTTTTGTATAAATCTGGTGTAACAAGCAATGCTGCATACATGTTGGAATGTGCATTTTAATTCCTGTAGTCTGATGGCTTTTGCTTCTTAAGAAGCTAGCTTTGTAGTTTTGCTTACATTTCATAAAACAAGTACTCAAAGTTATCAATAATAGATTAAGTCTTTTAATTTGTTTTTATATCGGTATATTTTTTCAAAGATCGGTATATATTTTGTCTATCACACTTTTAGAATTGTTAACATCCTTTTTGTAATTAAATTATCATGTGTAGTGATCTGGTGTTTTTAGACTAATTGTGTAGCATATAGAATGAATCTATTAAAATTTGTATAAACAAAATTTTTATTTTAAGATTAATACACTTTCTGAATATTTTGTAACTTCTAAATGTTTAACTGGTCACGGCCCCGACCGAGTAAAATTAAAATGATTTAACAGAACGTACACAAACTTTAAAAAATAACAGAAAGTACACAAACTTAAAAAACAACAAAATACAATCAGTTTATTGTTTCCAGTTTTGGTTAGGAAATAAACACTTTCAAAAGATTTGTTTTTGTCTGTGTGTGTGTGTGTGAAGGTCACACTGGAACAACTTGACTGTTTCAAAGCAAAACTAATACAATGTATGTAAAAGGATGTACATTGCAACAACTTCAGGACAAAAGTGTAATAAGTATGCCTGATGTGTGGCTTTAAGATGACATTCAATTGAGTTTAAGTGCAGCAATGCATTTTGAACAATAGGCTCTCTTAACGTCAATGACAAACAATAGACTTGTGCGCATGTAAGCAAAGTGTGATGTCATTATGTTTTAGGTTAGACCCAATAATTGGGGCGTTTTCACTCCTTTTTTCAAATTTTGGATTTTTCTGTCGTTCTACGCCCCAACAACATCCCAGCCTATTGCCTGTAAAAAGTTAAATTGTGATCACAAAAGTTGCCCAAATCACGCCAAATACTTAACAAAATATCTTGGAAAGCGCATACTGGCTTCTATACATGTTAAAGATGCATTACCTGGGCTTCAATGGTACTCACGGTTATTTGGGGTTGCAAATCCGAGCAATTTCGACCAGCTTTTCAAAACACTGTTTTCAAATGATGCCATGTAAAATTGCTGGTGTATAAACTCTATGGACGTCCAGATGGCACCCGACTCGCATTAAAAGTACACTATGTGAAGACGGGGAACGCGACAATGGCTTTTCGAGCGACCACCAACGACTGTTTCGTGGTGCAAGAGTGCAGGCGCACGTGCGCGCTATGCTTGATAATGAAACCAGTAAAAATATATTCACATAAGATATCACCCACCGGTTGCTATGGCAGTAACCTCCAAGTCATGCCAGGTTCTACTCTGATCACTTGGCATCAGAGAGCACTCTTTTGAAGCCCGAGGTCGTTGAGAAATATCCGGCGTTTTCTTCTGAGGTTTTCTTTTCTGCTGCGTGGGGGTTGACGATCTCCAAACCCTGCCCAACATAAACAGCAGACAAGTCTTTCAACAAATCTGGTCGGAGTGTTAGAAACACTTTTCCTGCATTTTTTTCCGACATGGTTGTCAAAGTTTTGGTGGTACTAAAAAATCTCATCAAAATCGGGAGGCAGACAAAACAGAACCTTTTTGTTATCTTTTAAAAAGAGACCAGCCCTTTAAAAAAAATAAACCACAATTCAGGGTGTTCAGTAATTTATCTTCAAGAAAGGCCCACTTTTAACCAGTTCGCGCCAGAGGACGTATATACACGCAAAGTTTTCCCCCGATTCAAAACGGATGACGAATAAACACGTCACAAGCAAGGACAAAAAAGTCTGTCAGCAGCGAGCAAGGCCAGAAATGCCTGGGTGTGCTTCCCGGTACAATCGACCTGAACCCGCCTCGGATCGAATTTTGTTAAAAATAATTCCGCGCCTCGGCTCGATGATGTTAAAATAATCGTGGCGCGAACTGGTTAACAAAACAAATAAATTGAAACGGGAGTCTAGAACGTTTGTTTACCCAGTTCGCACCGGGAATATTTTGACATTGACCAGGCCCAGACGTGGGATTGTTTTTCATGAATCTAAATCCGAGACGGGTTCAGGCCATCTGTAGGTAACACACCCTGATATTTCCGGCCTCACTCACTGCGAGCCGGTCACCGACAGATATTTGTGTTGTATGCTGCAAATCTGAAATAATAGATCATGCAAATGATGATGGAATAATGGAATTTATTGACATTGAGTGGTTACCTGGAGGGGAGTGAAGGCAACGCTGGATGCAGTGCCTGACGTCTCTCTCCCACGGACTGTGGATCGACCGCCGTGGGTCTGCTGGCGCTGTAACTTACGCTGTCAACAAAAAGACAAACAAAGAGAAGAGAAATGATTAGTAACAAGGAAGGGAGTAAAGGCAACGCTGGATGCAGTGCCTGACGTCTCTCTCCCACGGACTGTGGATCGACCACGTTGGGTCTGCTGGCGCTGTAACTTATGCTGTCAACAACAAGACAAACAAACAGAAGAGAAATGATTAGTAACAAGGAAGGGAGTAAAGGCAACGCTGGACACAGTGCCTGACGTCTCTCTCCCTCGGACTGTGGATCGACCGCCGTGGGTCTGCTGACGCTGTAACCTACGCTGTCAACAACAAGACAAACAAACAGAAGAGAAATTATTACTAACAAGGAAGGGAGTAAAGGCAACGCTGGATGCAGTGCCTGACGTCTCTCTCCCTCGGACTGTGGATCTACCGCCGTTGGTCTGCTGTCGCTGTAACTTACGCTGTCAACACAAGACAAACAACACATCTTGACTTGTGTCTTGATACTTACCTGCAAGCTCTTAGATATCTTGACTTGTGTCTTATTACTCACCTGTAAGCTATTAGATATCTTGACTTGTGTCTTGTTACTCACTTGCAAGCTCTTAGATATCTTGACTAGTGTCTTGATACTCACCTGCAAGCTCTTAGATATCTTGACTAGTGTCTTGTTACTCACCTGCAAGCTCTTAGACATCTTGACTTGTGTCTTGTTACCTGTAAACTCTTAGATATCTTGACTTGTGTCTTATTACTAACCTGTAAGCTCTTAGATATCTTGACTTGTGTCTTGTTATCAACTTGAGGTCCTCGTATCCGGCCCGTCCCTGCCTTGCCGACCTGACCCAAGGAGAAGCCAAGATCTTCTTGGTAGGCATCATCTTCAATCTCGCCAAAGGTCATGCGATTGGCTGCCTTACGCATACTGGTCATGCCTAACTTCTCTTTCATCTTACGGACTCTGAGCAGTTGGATGAAAACACACACAAGAGGGTAATATTAATTTGCATGTTTGAGGATTTAGAAACTACTGTTACGGTTTGTTCACCATTACTGGCACACTTCCAAATTTAAAAGTGAAATGTGTGAAATACATTTTTTTTTTTTTTTTTTTAGCAAGCTTTAGAGTGTCCCAGTATCAGTAGAAAGCCCAGTTATCACAGAAGAAGGCCACTCTGATTGCTCTACAGTGATTTAAAATACTTGTATATTTATACATAAATATGTTAAGAACAAACAATTCTATTACTTAGTTTGAAGACGTCTGACAAATTATTTCTTCATTACCAGTGATGTAGTCAAGTATATCACAAGTTCATCGCAGTCGCTTGAGAACCTTGCGACTCGACTCCTTCTGGTAAATTTTGAGTACTCCTGAATAACTCATGTGGATTCAACCCCAACTCTTAACATGTACAAATTAGATTCATCCTCAATCCTCTAAAATTATCCGTTATTTCTTATATTCGTAATTTGTTCAGTGGAGGGTAACCATTACCTCAATCCTTACAATCCTCTACCAATCACTTATGTGGGTTGACTCAATACCGATGACATTCAGAAGCAGTACGGATTATATCAAGCGTAACGCAGGGCTCAATTATGCATGGCTGATTGTAAACAATGCTGGGAACATCCTTACGAACTTAAAACAATGCATCCTCCAAAATCAACAGAAACTTTTTTGCTGTTTATCCTCAATCTTTCAAAACCGCCCGAAGGATTTTGGAGGATTGAGGAGGGTTAGGTTGAATCTGTACCTTCGTCCTCCTCTTCTTTTCTTGCTAACATCGATGGGAGCTGGTAGAGCCTTGACTTGCTTGGGAGGTGGGGGCTCTTGTAGCTTAGACAACCGACGCTCTATCTCCTCTCTAAAGTTTAAACCAATCGTAGCGTTGGTGCTTTCATGGAAGCTATCGACCCTGGCTGCAAGAGTGCACTTGCCTGATACAAGACGAGCTGCTTTCTTCCTTAAATCCTGGTAGATGTAAGATGGGAAAAAAGGGTAGCACGTCATTGACAAACGTCATTGACAAACGGACTGGAACGTGCTTTCTTAGAACATAGATGATGGCTACATATGTTCCTATTTTATGAATTCCATGATGTCCACTAATGTACCACGTGAATTTTGGCAAATAGAAGGTTTCTAGGATGTACATTCTAAATACGAATGTTGCTGAACTGTAAAACTGCACATTTATAGAATATATGTAATAACAATTGTTAGTGTATAAATATAATGATGGAAAACAGTGGGCGGGGACTAGCAGTGGGCGGAGACTAGCTGCAGGCTGGCATTTAGGCATTGTTGTTTTTAAAGTATGTGAAAGAGGCTGGTCACCTCGTGATTTTATTGGTAGAGTCCAGGCCGAAAGACGAAGTGTTGTACCTTTTTCCTAAAATTTAGATCGTCATTTTCCCGTTTAAATTTAAAAAAAAAAAGAAATTACATGATTTTAGACAAGCAACATTGTTTGATGTTTTTACATTTTATACCGAATTTGAGTAAACATTTTGAGTGGTGGAAAATGGGCACTACTACGATTTGAAATCTTTTAGCACTCATCCTATGGTCTACTTAGCCTGCACAAGGTTAGCACATTTTGTGGTAAAATGATCGCAAACATGGTTGTGACTTTGGACACTTACTGGGTTGGTAGCCTGGACAATGTCACTGTAGTAGATGTAGCCTGTGTGAGGGTTTGTTGCTACACTGGAGAAACCAGAAAGTGTCTTCCGTTGGGCACCAAGGAGCAGGATGTTACAAGATGGCATCTTAGAGAGATTGGTTAAGCCTCCTGCGGCACCTAGAGGTAGGGATTATAACAATCAGTCAGGAGAGTCATCATTGAGAGCTAGTATAATAATAATAATAATAATAATAATAATGTTTACTTTTCACGTTTTTCGTTTTAACAAAAGGTTTTCACGTCTTCGGGCCTCAGTGTGGGAAACCATTAGGGTGTTAGGGTTAAGCTTTAACCCTAAAAAGAAATGTAAACAATGATATCTCACCCATTATCTTGGCTGCCGTTGATGAACCCACTATGATAGACAGGTTGGGTGCAATGAATGACATACGGGACTCCACATAGGCTTGGATTCTGGACTTGGCTTCGTTCAAATCAAAGGCCTGCAACAGAGAATATTACAGATACTGGCTACGGCTACCTACCAATAACACATATGTCTATGAGAAACAGCTGCAGCCACTCAATAGCCGCATCATTAATTGCAAGCCCTAGCCACACATTCCGATGTGGCTTGGGCTTCAAGATTAATTACTCTTACGTACCATATCACAAGCCTCAAAGACGGTCGTCAGTTCTTCCTCTGTCAGCTCGGTCCCCTGGGTAGTGGAGGCCGACACACTCACTACCATTATCACCGCATTTGTCAGGATAGCTTGTAGCTGCTCATTGGTCTTTGTGTTGTCGAGTGTGTTGCCCAACTCCTGAATAATAACAACATCATTAATATTTAGTTTTTGCCCTTTCATATCAACGACAAATTTGTATAAGCACTGTATACTCAGAGATTAGAGTTGGAATCGAACCCACCACCTTCTGCTTTCTAGTGCAGACGTTTTACCTTCGATGGTGAAAGGGAGCAAAAAGAAATATTCAAATTACATCACCCGATGCAAATTTCATCTTATGAAAACAACACTTTTTTTTAGCAGTACACATAGTGTGTTACTAAACTAATGGCCATCTTATCTTGATAAGCTCACATTGTCAAGATATCTGCACTGGTAAGAAAGAGGTGGTGGGTTCAAATCCCATTCAAACCAGTATTTTTTTTCCACAAGTTCTGAAAGAGCACTGTAAATATAATGGTATTAAAACATGGGTTAAATGTACTAAAGAATTTAGTTCAGACGCAAAAAGCCGCTAAAAGCTCAAGTTTTTTTATTATCATATACTAGCACTGAGAGCTTTCACTTCATATCATCCAAATCATGGAACAGGTGTTCAGCAAGTTTTGCGCCTGAAATCTTCCTTTAGTCTATGTAGAAATTGGTAGTGTGATAATTGGCTGTATGGGTGGCTTTACGTTGTTACACAAACCTTGACTGTTCGCAGGTACTCTTGGGGTGTGGGAACCAGTGATTCCAGCTCAGGGAAGCGTTTCTGGTAATGATCTCTGACAAACTTGTGAATGATGTCTGTCAACAAAACAAAAACAAACCAGTGCAGAGAATACTCGGAGCAAATGAACCGGAGAGAACTCAACATTCCACACATCTTACATAGAAATACACAAGCAACGTACACCAGGACATGCAAGTTTTAATGCTAACATCAGATGATGTAGTCAGAAATCACAGAGGTTTTATCTTACTGATTTCATTGTCAATCTCCACACTCAGGTTGTTAGCTTGAACGATAAGTTGATATTCTGGATCTGCCTCCACTGGGCCAACCACTAAAACAAAAAACACAAAAAAATAGATGAAACCATATACACAAAAAACATGAAACGCTTAATCCAGCAACATATGAAACATTTGTGGCATCTGACATACAATCAGATTTTGTTCATAATATTTTGTTAGTTCGTCGCATGAAACTGGTCCCTTGTCTTACCTTCTTCTTTCCTCGGATTTTCTTGGAAATATTCTATTTGTCCCATCACGTGTTTCAACTGCAAGAACAATAGTATTTCAAAAGAATATTAATTATCTTTCAATTAGTTAATTAACCCTTGCTCTATGAGAGCTGTTCACTGCATGTCAGTAGAACATGGCAATGCACTCCAGCTGTGTGCATTTACATACAGGCTTTTTGGGGTGAATACTAAAGTGCTTTAGAGTGTAAGTAAGAGCATGGGTTACACACAAACTCACCATTTTCAAAATTTCGTTTACACCTCTTTACTATGTCTGAGTTTAGCGATGGATGTCATAGAATCTGTCTTAGTAGGATCTAGGCCTATCCCGGGGCGGGGTATGGGTGTTTTCGTTACCTCTTTACTATATTCGAGTTTAGCAATAGATGTGATAAGATCTGTCTTAGTAGGATCTAGGCCTATCCTGGGGTATGGGTGTTTTTGTTACCTCTTTACTGTGTCTAAGTTTAGCAATGGATGTGATAGAATCTGTCTTAGTAGGATCTAGGCCTATCCCGGGAGTATGGGTGTTTTCGTTACCTCTTTACTATGTCCGAGTTTAGCGATGGATGTGATAGAATCTGTCTTAGTAGGATCTAGGCCTATCCCGGGGTATGGGTGTTTTCGTTACCTCTTTACTGTGTCTGAGTTTAGCGATGGATGTGATAGAATCTGTCTTAGTAGGATCTAGGCCTATCGCGGGAGTATGGGTGTTTTCGTTACCTCTTTACTATGTCTGAGTTTAGCAATGGATGTGATAGAATCTGTCTTAGTAGGATCTAGGCCTATCCCGGGAGTATGGGTGTTTTCGTTACCTCTTTACTGTGTCTGAGTTTAGCGATGGATGTGATAGAATCTGTCTTAGTAGGATCTAGGCCTATCGCGGGAGTATGGGTGTTTTCGTTACCTCTTTACTATGTGAGTTTAGCAATGGAT
The DNA here is from genome assembly GCA_037893245.1 of Crossaster papposus. NCBI lineage: Eukaryota > Metazoa > Echinodermata > Asteroidea > Velatida > Solasteridae > Crossaster > Crossaster papposus. The sequence goes on along the minus strand of JBAIAA010000041.1, from coordinate 265,158 downwards.
GTGATAGAATCTGTCTTAGTAGGATCTAGGCCTATCCCGGGGTATGGGTGTTTTTGTTACCTCTTTACTGTGTCTGAGTTTAGCGATGGATGTTATAGAATCTGTCTTAGTAGGATCTAGGCCTATCCCGGGGTATGGGTGTTTCCATTACCTCTTTACTGTGTCTGAGTTTAGCAATGGACGTTATAGAATCTGTCTTAGTAGGACCTAGGCCTATCTCGGGAGTATGGGTGTTTTCGTTACCTCTTTACTGTGTCTGAGTTTAGCGATGGATGTGATAGAATCTGTCTTAGTAGGATCTAGGCCTATCCCGGGGTATGGGTGTTTTTGTTACCTCTTTACTGTGTCTGAGTTTAGCGATGGATGTTATAGAATCTGTCTTAATAGTAGGATCTAGGCCTATCCCGGGATATGGGTGTTTTTGTTACCTCTTTACTGTGTCTGAGTTTAGCAATGGATGTGATAGAATCTGTCTTAGTAGGACCTGTCCTAGGCCTATCTCGGGAGTATGGGTGTTTCCATTACCTCTTTACTGTGTCTGAGTTTAGCGATGGATGTGATAGAATCCATCTTGGTATCCACATCCATCCCAATCTCATCCACATCTTGGATGTCTTCATCTTCTTCATTGACAGTCTCAAGCTCGTTTCCTTCCTCTGCAATCTCCTCTAAGTCTGCCAGGAGCTCGTCAGCTAAAGACATTGCTCGCCTTTAGGTAAACTGCCTTTTTACTTCAAAAAGAAAAAAGAAAAAGAAAATAAATATATTGGGACTGCATTGTAAATACGCCTGAAAAATGAAAATAATTAAAAAAATTGTTAATAAAAAAACCCAATAACGCAGACCAAACAACAAACCGATATCATTCTTTATCTTAAAAAAGGGTTGTTATGGTGCATTCGCAGTTGGAATTGTGAAAGAAGAAATAATATTACTATAATTTAATGTATAATAATATAAAGAATATTCTCTCTAGTCTAGGCCGGCTCCAAAATTATTTAAATTTACAAAAATTTAATAAAAACTTATTTACTTCATAAATACATATCCACAATTTGTGTGTCTTTGAAGCAGTTAAAACAAATTGGAAAAAGAATTATGCACTTAGTCTCCCCAACTGCTGAAATGAATAGTCGCAACAGTAAAGGCGTGCGAGACGTTTTCACGATCGATGTACGTACAACACAAGTATAGTGTCCGGAAACTGGACTCGCTACAAATGACTTTAGTTTTAAAAGAGCTCTGCTCAATACGCAATAAAAAACACCCAAGTGTTACTTATGCACATTACCTCTAAATTGAGTGTTGTTACAAACAACTAACTTAGTCGTGAAACGAAGGAATTGTTGACGATCGACAGCAACGCCGGGTCCGCACAAATCGTAACAATTTCGTTTCTATATTTGAAGGGCGCCCTCAATTGATCAGTCGTCGTACTCGCCATGATCCGTTTTCCAAACCCCAGTTTTGTTCATGCAGTTTGGCAACCGTGATAGAGCCAACCGAGCCTAACTGGGGTTCGGAAACGGCCAAAATTAACGCAACTTCATTAGAGAATTTCACTTTTTCATTGTAGTTTGGTTTCGTCAAGGTTACACGTACCAACATTTGAGGGATATAAAAATAAATGACCGTCCGGAACAATTATTAAATCAAATGTGACACATGTGACACAAAAATAAAAATTGAGATTTTGATTTCATAATTTAAATTTTAAAGCTTGTTTAGCTTTAAATGATGAAATCAAAATCTCAAATGTTATTTTTGCCTCAAAGTGTCTCATTTACTCGTGCTGGGTCACAAATATGCAAGTAAAATTATTACTGGTAATAAACAAATAACAACATGAGAAAAGTCTCAAGACTTGATATTCCTCAAGACAATTTATTGATCCATGACAGTTCCTAGCTAGAAAATTCCATCTCTAAAAGCTCATGATATTTGGAGCTTCGCCATAAATGGCTAATCTTCAAATATTATGAGCTTTTAGAGCTGACATTTTCAAGATAGACAGTTCCTAAGTTTGGTGAAATTAGAGATGACGACTTCAACTGCATCATGTCGACCCTGTATATCAGCACGACTGTTGGTAATTACTTGAAGACGAGAGATCTTAGGGCTGGATTCAATTCTGTATTCACAAACTAACTCTTCCTAAAGTTATGCAAATAATCCACAAGTTAACATATGTGACCCAGCACGAGTAAATGAGACACTTTGCGGCAAAAATGAAAATTGAGATTTTGATTTCATAATTTAAAGCTCAACAAGCTTTAAATGATGAAATCAAAATCTCAATTTTAATTTTTGCCTCAAACTGTCTCATTTACTAGTGCTGGGTCACATATACATTGACAGCGCCTTTGCTCCCCCCCCCCTTTCAGCCATAAACTTATGTTATTCTACTAAAATGGGGCCAAAATAATAGATGAAATGTTAGACAGCATGGGGCCAAAATAATAACAGCAGGCTAGCTGATGACAGATCTATCTCACATTGCCTCTGATACAGTACTAAGAATTGTAAATACAATTATCCGGGAAAAGGGGGGGAGGCTGCCTAAAGACCCCCTAGCAACCCATCTACCCCCTAGCAACCCATCTACCCCCCCCCCCCCCCCTCCCCTCTCCTCCCAATGTTCTCAATGCTACACTACCTCTGGTTGACATACAATAAGGTGAAACTCTATTTCGTTGATAAATGAGATGAAATAGAGCAAAATGAGATGAAATAGAGCAAAATGAGATGAAATACAGACACATTTGAAATGAGCATTAAAACCAAGACTCTCGGCACAAAGTCACTGAATAAATTGAGGGCCTTTTATCTTTGTAGTCCTCAAAAAACAACACCGAGGCCCTCGATATCTGCAGTGACAAATTAAAATCCGTCTTTGTAGTGAGATTTAACTGCGAGGCCCGAAGACATGAACACATTTTGTTGGAATGAAAAACATGAAAAGGAAACAACAGGTCCCTTTTCCACATCCGTCAAAGTATCACTTATCGCATTTTAAACATGTGAAAAGGGGGCCTGTTGTTTATTTTTTCAAAAGTATTTTGGTGATTTGTTGATCGTTGATTTGTTGATTGTTGATTTGTTGATCCACATTTCCTTGGGTTCAGCATTATAGAGGTCCCATAGGCTTCTTCATGGAGCGGTTGAACTGTGACAAGAAGAAAGAAAAACACTCTTGACTTCTTTTGCCAAACATAAACACACGGCATTTCTGCTGAGAAACAGAAGGAACAGCATTAATATAAGCATAGCAAAGAGGGTGCTAACTTTAGAGACAGAATTTTCTAAGCAGAGTAATACACACAGAGGAATGTCGTTTAAGTGCAAGCATTGATATGGACACTACAAATACCCTTTAAGTTATTAGTATCTTATTTTATATTTATGCGAAGTCGAGCACACAATATTCCTGTAGTCTGGCATTGATTTCAAAGAACATACTTTAAATTTAAAAACATTCAGTTTTTATTAACCAGTTTCCGTTGGGATCATTTTGACATTGACCTGGCCCGGGCATGAGATTGTTTGTCACGAACCTCGATCCGAGGCGGGTTTAGGCCGGCATATGTGGGTAGCACACCCTGATATTTCTGGCCTCGCTCGCTGCGAGCCGGTCGCTGACAGATAGTTCCGGTGTGTTATGAAAATCAGACTCCTGTAAAAATCGGACTCCTTTTTCCTCACTATTATTGGTCAAACCTTCTCACGTGACTTGTCAGTCTCCTTATTATCACGATCATCACTTAACCAGTTCGCGCTGGGATTATTTTAACATCACCGAGCCGAGGGGCGGGATTATTTTTAACGAAACTCGATCCAAAGCGTGTTCAGGCTCATAGTGCCGGGAAGCACACCCACGCATTTCCGGCCTTGCTCGCTGCTGACAGAGATTTCCGAACTTGAACTTGGCGTATTTATGCGTCTTCCATTTTGAATTTGGGGAAAACTTTGCGTTTATATACATCATCCAGCGCAAACTGGTTAATAAGGCATGCGCAATACTACCAATGAGTCTGTATTTTATAGAGTCTGAAATTCTTGCTAGTGACGTGTTTATCTGTTATCTGTTTTGAATTCCTGAAAAAATTGGCATGTATACACGTCCTCCGACACAAACTGGTTAACTATCCACAACTGGTGAATTGTAAATTAAACCAGTCAGGATTCTTATTTTTTTCTCACCTCGTCAAATTTATGGATCTGACGAATGAAGAAATCACCATAGCGACGAGCCACCTTGGTGTCTGCAATGTGAATCATATCCTACACAAAAAAGAAAGAAAAATAAATGCCAACACTTTTTCATTTGGTTGTGATTTTGTTCTAAGAATATGCAACATGCATCTGCCTTTATAATGATAATCATTAACCTAAACTCAAAAAAACTAACAAAAAACTAGTAAACTTCCTAACTCCCAATAACTATTTGACTTCCTAGGTTAGCCTTGATAGGACATGCAGTATTACTACTATTTTTAAATCTCCACATTTTTTCTTACAAATTATAAGATTATTTGTAATTCTTGAAAGTGGATGTCCATCGGGGACCATCATAGTTTTCAACTGACCTGATCGATATAGAAGTCGACCTCGGATGCAGATTGAAACTCGCCAGCTAAACCACTGGTGCCCTTGGTCCACACCAGATTCTTCATCTTATGCTACAGGGAACCAGTGAAAACATATAGCGATGAATACTCTAGACAACGTGCATGATTATGATACTGTATGGTGTGGTCACATGATTCAGATTTCAAACTTCTGTATGTTATCATTTTAATCCCATGACGCCGGGGAACAGCTGCAGCCCACTAATACGTCCAGCTGTTGTCAGCTGCGCTATGCCGTAGAACATGGCCTGTGTGACGGCTGCACACTTAGGTCCATTGTGCAGTGCAGCTGCTGGACAAAGGGTGCTGTGCAGTTATACAGATAATCCAGTGCAGTGAGAAATTAATACCGGCATCTAGAAGGATAGCTTTTTATAGATTAGTTGACAACTACTTTGGCCAAATTCCTACCTTAAAACACAAGAGGTGAGTTCGGAAATCTTCCTCCGTCTGTGAGTAAAAACAAAAAACTCAAATACGTCACAGTTTGTATTAAAAAGTGGGATTAACTCCAGTAACCACGGCCTGCTAATCCATACGGAATGCTGTTGTCAGCTGTGCTATGCTATAGAACACGGCCTGTGTGGAGGCTGCATGCTGTGGTCCATAGTGTTTAGCTGCTGGACTTATGTGCAGCCATGTGCATAATCCGGTGCAGGGAGGTTAAAGTAACAACACATACCTTTTACTGTAATTTATGAAAGGGTTTGCTTAATAGTGAATAGAGAATTGCTAAAAATTATCAGAGAAGTGGAATTTTTAATTCAAAAATACAGTTCTGAATTCACTGGAATTGTCTGGCAAAAACAACAAGGGAATTTAAAGAAGAGAAAACTCACCATTTCTAGAAAGACAGCCAGCTTGGAGATGGGCATGGTGGTGTAGAGCTTCAGGAAACTACCAAAAAACAACAAGAAAATGTCAACAAATAAATTGTGATCTTATAAAAAAAAAAAAATTAAATTTTCTCTGATTCTCAAGCTTTAAGTATTCACACAATGCAAAAATGATAAACAAGTTTTGGTTAACCCTAACTCCTTTATCATTGAAGCTTGAAACCTTCCAGAATCCTCAAAAATTTGTAAAGCAACCAATGTAAAGTATTAATAGCTGGCCTCAACCTTCCTGAATCCAACAAAATCCTCCACTGTGCAGAAACCCAATGGCACACTCTATGTACCTACCAAGTTTGAAGTCACATCAATTAAGCCTCTTGTAATGTAATAGTGACATAGGGCCTTTTCGAATCTCTGGATTCGTCTTCGTCTTCGTCTTTGGCTTAAGGCGATTTTTGACTACCAACTGCAAGATCTCCAGCCACATTCTGACGCCTGTTGTACTTCAGAAACATTCACTCGATTGATGTGAACCCAAAAGTTAGACTATTTCAATTTTCTTCCATTTCTATTTGCTTCTCAGTATTTCGGAATTCAGAGATGAAGCCAAAGCCAAAGACGAAGCAACGGTTTCGAAAAGGCCCTATATCACCGTGAGGCCCAAAGACGTGAAAACCTTTTGTTGTAGACTTATCACAAGACCTTTTGTTTACTTGTTTTTGTTTTTCGTTCCAACAAAAGTTTTTTACATCTTCGGGTCTTACAGTGTATGCTCTAGCATCCTCAATCCTACAAAATCTACCAAATGGATAGATATTGGAGAGTCTATCCTGTACCTTCGGATGGTGGGTATAGCTAGCTGCTGCTGAATTTCCTCACGGAAAACTTTCATTTGAAGTGAGAAGGGTTCGCGATGGGAGTTGCCCGGAGGAGTGTCGAAGTTAGGAGGCACTGGAGACAAGAATCGAGGACAGCTGAAGCTGAAGGCGTCTTCAAAGGCTTGCATCTCACTGGAGAAGTGGGGGAGGGAGAAGAGATGAACACCTTGGCATTCACTTTGGGAGGAAGCTTCTATTTCTGGGTATTATTAGAGGTATTATTATATTTGACAGAGTCTACTGAAGTTCAATCACGATTCAATTAAAGCTGAACTAACAATTAATGTCCCAAATCAAATCACGACTAACAGAATCCCTTTGTCGTGATTCATTTAAATAGCTTATGAATTATTCAATACTATCTCTGCTTTCTGATTCAGGAATTAAGGGTCCAAGAGAGACGAGGAGGGGGGGGGGGGGGGTGGACGCTCTCACCAATGTGCATGAGGTGTAGAGAGGGAAGGGGTGAGGGTGGAAGGAGAGGAGAGGGGATGGGAAGGGGGGTGGAAGGGGGGGGGGGCGGGTTTAACTCACCCTCGCTGCATCTTGGCCAGTTTATCTCCCATCTTCTCCTTGAGTTGCATATGGACGCTCTCATCAATGCGCATGGGGTGAAGGGTCAACGCAATCCCCAGCAATGTGTAGATCTGCTCATTGATCTTCTTAATCTGTGGAGATCATTATCAACGCCAATATAGTCAACACCACAATGCATATAAAAAGAGTTTTGGATGTGATAAGAGTTTGGATGTGGCCTATAGCATTTTAGAAGTAGGATGAAATATCTAATTGACCTACTGATGACCCGACCTGACCCACTGATGACCCGACCTGACCCACTTACCAAATCCACTTGATAGGAGCCTGCTGGCATCATACGACTGGTGCGCTGAATATACAGCAAGATGTTAGTGAAGCTACGTATGGCATCCTGATACCTCCGCATCATGAGGTAGGCAAAGCCTACATAGTAATATGTGGTGACCTGACAGGCTGTCACCCTTGAGTACAGAGTCTGGGGAGCAAGGAACCAGACTATTAAGTTATTCCGTTGCAACGCAATATATCGCACAGTTAATTCTTTAATATGGTTTGTCTATTAAGTTGGAGGCATGCGCGACATTTTTCAAATTTTCAACAGTAAATGTTACTCAGATAAATTTTAATTTAGGATTTTGTTTGTAAATTTACCAAGTATTTGGAATGTTTCAGTACAGTTTTATCATTTATGGGCTTTTTGTCATAATAATAATCTTATATGACTCCACATATGTGTAGCCCGTGCGATACGCTGAAGTGCGCCCTCAAGCGGTTATGAGATACGCGTGTACCGTAACCATGGCAGGCGCCATGTTTCGCACACGTTTTAGTAAAATTCCCGCAGAGAAATGCCAAGATTCTTGCTAAAAGTCAACTGTTAGGTTGAGATTGATTGAAAATCCTACAGCGTGTGGCTCTCAGGTGAGAATAAGTAAAGGGTAATGGGATGGTTATAACTTTTGGGGTGATTTTTGATGATAATTTGGTGTTGAAATTAACGTTACAGAAACAAGTGGGAATTGTATAAATCAGGAGCCAGTTTTAATGCATTACGAAGAAATGTAATGAAACCTAACATACTGGGATGATTCAAATTAAGTGACATGTTGAGTTGTGTTCAGTTAGAAATTGAACAAGTTAAATTGTATTGATGCTAGAAATTGGGTGGATTATTTGATCTACCGTCTGCTTTGACCCCCTGAATTGTTTCGTGTAGAGACACGAGCCTTCTGTTATAAGGTACATATTTTGCTTTTCTTTTGCTCTCAGATGTACCCTGATATTTCTGGGTATTAACTTGAACTGTATTTTTGCTGCCGTGAGCAATACAAGAAATACAGTGATAACATTTAGACCGTCTGGAACTCTGATCCACACCATATCCTGATGAGTGGATCAAGCCGTTGGTGATTGGACTGGCCACGTGTGAGCTTATACACATGTCTTCACAAGGACAGGATTTACATGTATGCTGTCTGCATAAGGTGAATTACCGTAATCGGAGCACCCATCACATCAGTCTGGGTCTCCAAGCATGAGGAGGGATTTTGTGAAGGAACCGTTTGCTGTGTAACCATATACAGTGACATTGGACTTCTGTGCCTGGTTTACTTCGTGGTTTCGCCGGAACTCCACCAAGTGAACAGAACTGACTAGTTGATCAACACTTTTGGAATCGGGACTTGATTGCCTAGAGTGACATCACGAGCTCCGAATATCCTTGCTTGAATATATATTTAGGGCCCTAAAAATTGTCTATCTGCATACCGATATTCTTGTTTTTGTCGGAAAGATAAAGGTTTGTTTTATTTCATAAAGTGTATTGTTGATCTAAACATGTACATGTAGGCCTACTTAAAGTTTTCTTGATTATCATTACCAGCGCTGGTGTTATAGATTTTGATCTAGAGTTCCCGTCCGAGTTTGCAAATTAAAGTGTTCTAGTTCAGTATTATTTCTAGACTAAGTGGTGGTTTGTTCATTTGTCTGACACAAAGTGTGTTGCCCCAATGTGGTCCAAAGTGGCTTACATTTTGGCGACCTTGCCAGGACCTCGTAGATAAATATTTAAAGGGGCTTGCTCTGTTTTCTTTTGGCAATAAGCAACAGGGAACACACACATGTTTTATTCCAGTGTCAGATTGATGGATAGATCACCAACACCGACTGTTGCTATAATAGGATTATTTTGAGAGCCATAGGCTGAGTATTTTTTGTGTTAGGTTTTAGCAGAGTGCATTTGTTTTTTGTACGCGCGTACAAAATTGTGTGCGAAACATGGCGGACAGTAGTGATATTTTGCAATTTGGGCGCGATTGGTGCAAGAAAGACGATGTTCGACCGGCTTGCGCTCTTCTTCTTTGCAGTGAGGAACCGTTGTCTTTTTCGACAGAGTCAATTACCCAAGGCCTGGCTAAGAAGGTTAACCGCCTAGTGGGTGTGTCCCGTCAGAAGTGGCGAGGAAAGACCAATCTTTTGTGTGAGTTTGAATGTGAAGTTGGTGAAGTGACCCTCCCCCTTGCAGGCACTTTTATTGTCTCTATTGATGGCGGGGAAGTGTTTCTGCGAATATACCGTTTGAACACCACTTCAAACTTCAAGAGTCGAGTCTTGGTTAAGGACATTCTGGAGAATCAGGGTTCATCCGAACCCCCGACAAGAGAGACATCTAGGAGTTCCTTGAGCCATGCCATGTCTTTGTGCACGGTTGGCGGACGAAAACTGCATCCTTTCTCTGGTCTTAAGACTCCGGCCAAGGATGAGGACAGTTTTGACACTTGGATTGAACTTGTCCAGGGGCAACTCGAGGAGGAGCCCGGAGACTGTGAAAGGAGGCGACGCTTGAGGGAGGCTCTTCGTCCCCCTGCTGCCAGTATCATCACTGACCTCCGTCGAGAGTGCCCTCAGGCAACAGCTGATGAATACCTTGCTGCCTTGGAGCTAGCATTCGGAAGTACAGAGTCACCTGAGGAGCTGAGTGTTCTATTTCACTCTACACACCAACATCGTGGTGAATCGTCTTCGGAGTTTCTGACACGACTACAGGGTATACTGAGGAAGTTGGTGCGAAAAGGGTCAGCCCAAAGGGAGAAGTCTAGCTCACTTCTCATTGAGCAGTTTGCAAAGGGAGTGCTTTTCGATGAAATTCTTCTGGTGAATTTGAGGTTGAAGGATCTCAAGAAAGATCCTCCCTCTTACCTGACGTTGCTACAGATGGTGAGGAGAGAGGAAGCAGAACAACAGGCTAAAATAAGCCGAAGAGGAGAAAGAGATGTGGGTGTGTTCCCGGCAGACCTTAAGCAGGCCAAGAATCGGATGCAAGTTGCTGAGAAATCAATCAAGCGTAGGCAAAACGAAGCACGCCCAAGATTCTGTTACCGATGTGGTGAAGAGGGCCACTACAAGAATAGATGCGAGAAGAATGAGAATTTGCAGAAGGTAAATGGTCAACTTATTGCCTTCCTGCAGGGAAACGCAAATGGGCGACTGGAGGGGGCCAGCCAGAAGCCCAAGCCCGAGAATTAAGGCCTGGTGTTAATTACCACACTGGAACTGACATACCTAAGGGACTAGTTGGAGGAGACATGGTGGAGGATTGCTGCATTGATGGGAACTGGGCCAAGTGTTTGTTGGATTCGGGGTCGCAAGTCACCTTGATATACGAAGGTTTATTTCGACGCCTGAAGAAGCCTTTGTTTCCGATTGAAGATCTAGTGCTCTGGCATGGTGGAGGGGGACAGATACCGTATTTAGGTTGGACTAAGGTGACTATTGGTTTTGATCCAGCATTCTGTGGCACAAGTCGGTCATCCTCCACCCTGGCTTTAGTTGTCCCCGACTGCCTCGGTGCAACACCGTACCAACTAGTTGTGGGTACAAATTCTGGAGCTTTCCGTGGTTGCTACCGACATCTTTTTGACCTCCAGAAAAGGAAAGAGTGCAGTGGCTCTGTCATCAGTGCGGCATGTAGGCGAATCTATGAAGATTTTGAAGTTTCACGGAGGGCAGGACCATCGGGAAAGGTTGGATTGGTGACATGTCGTACTCGAGATCAGGTGACAATTCCTGCCAACTCTCAGAAGTACATCTCGGGCACTGTTCGAAATGGATTGGGGAGGCCAGTGACTGTGTTGCTAGATGCTCCTCACCCGCGTAAAATGCCTACCGGTATCAACACTGTTTGCTCTTTAGCACAGATTGGAACTGGTTTCCAAAAGGTGAAAGTCTGCGTGCAGAATCAGACTGACGTGGACCTGCATCTGCAAAGTAACTGCGTTTTGGCCGAAGCATCCCTGCCAGTTTCAGTGAGTAGTGTGCAGCCTGATTTGTGTTCCATCTCCTCTACAGCGGCACCAGCCCAGATGAGGACAACTAGTGCCACCACTGGCATGAACCCAACCCAGAGACGAGAGTCTTCCCGGATTACGGAAAAGGAGTTTAGGAAACTACCATTTGTTTGGGGTCCCATAGACACTCAATGGAGAGACAGAATTCTCAAATTGGCCTATAGTCGATCAGAAATCTTCTCCAGCCATGAGTGGGATGTTGGTTTGACTAACGAAATTCATCATGACATCAGGCTCACTGATGAGTCTCCTTTTCGGGAAAAGGTCGCGTCGTGTAGCCCCATCTGATTTGCGGGACTTGCGAGACCATCTTCAGCATCTACTAGACATTGGGGTGATCACAGAGTCCAGAAGCCGATATGCCTCGCCCATAGTCATCGTACGAAAGAAGAGCGGAAAGATGCGTCTGTGTGTGGACTATCGTACGTTAAACTCCAGAACTGTACCTGATCAGTACGTGGTTCCCATCGTGCAGGAGGCTCTGGACTGTTTACATGGGTGTAAGTGGTTTTCTGTGATCGACCTCAAGTCTGGGTACTATCAAATACCTATGAAACCTACCGACAAGGACAAAACAGCTTTCATCTGCCCGGCCGGATTTTTCCAGTTTGAGCGGATGCCTCAGGGTGTCAAGGGGGCGCCGGCTACTTTCCAAAGACTCATGGAAAGATGTATGGCAGGCCTGAACTTGGCGGAGGTACTAGTGTACATGGATGACATCATAATCTTTGCTCCCACTCTAGAGGAGATGGAGAAGCGTTTGGCCAGAGTGTTTGATCGATTGGCCAAATATGGGCTAAAGATTGCTCCTGAAAAGTGTCAGCTATGTTGTACTTCCGTCAAATATCTTGGACATGTAGTTTCAGAAGAGGGAGTAAGAACAGACCCACAGAAGGTGGAGGCGATTAAGTCATGGCCACCCCCGGCTGATGCAAGACAATTGCGGTCTTTTCTTGGAATGGCTGGGTATTATCGGCGATTTATTGATGGATATGCCAAGATTGCCAAACCCTTACATGAGTTGGCCGCCGCGCTGCAAAGTAAGAGCTGTCCCAAGCGTCAGACCTGTAGTAAGGAGACGAGCAGGGGTTTGAAAGTGATATTCGCAGAACGATGGACACCTGAGTGCCAACAGGTATTTCAAGAGTTAAAGGACAAGCTATGTTCAGCACCAGTTTTGGCCTTCGCGGATATGAGTCGGCCCTTTGAACTGCATGTGGACGCAAGTAGGGATGGTCTTGGTGCCATTCTGTGCCAGGAGTCTGATGGTAAGCTGAGACCAGTTGCTTACGCCAGCCGTGGTCTGATTCCATCTGAGAAAAATTACCCAGCTCACAAACTTGAGTTTTTGGCTCTTAAGTGGGCCATCGTCGACAAGTTCAAGGATTACTTGTATGCAGCCAAAGGAACCCAGGTATTCACCGACAATAATCCGTTAACGTACATCCTTTCGTCTGCAAAGTTGGACGCCACAGGGCATCGGTGGTTGGCAGCTTTAACAACCTACGATTTTACAATCCACTACAAGCCCGGTCGTTGTAACACAGATGCAGACGCACTTTCTCGACGACCACACAGTGATGCATTCTTGCAGTCTTCAGAGAGGGATCAGGTAGAAAAGATGCATATCCTGGAGGCACGACTTCATGGTGAGGTAGAGGAGCCTACATCAACTCTCAATGAGGAGATGTTTGATGCTATTTCCTCCCAGCATCTTTTGGAATCCCCGGGACGAAATGTTCCGGGTACTACTGATGTGGAACCAGGCCCCCTCATCCACTCTATGGCCTTAAGTGCCGAGGCTATCCCTGTCGAATATGCAGGTTTTAGTCAGGCAACGACTGTTGAAGTGGATGTTGTAAATTGGCAACATGAACAGGCTGTGGATGAACCCATCAAGCAGGTAGTAGAATTTGTTCTGGCGGGCAAGAAGCCTAGGCAGATCTCAACTTTGCCTGAGGAAGTTCGGCTGATGTTGGGCCAGTTTTCTCGACTTGTCCTACGAGAGCAAGTATTGTATCGTCGAGTTCTTGATGCAAGGGGAAAAGAGTTGTTCCAGTTGGTGCTACCTGTCCATTTCAGAGAAAAGGGCATCATCGGACTCCATAATGACTTGGGTCATTTGGGTGCTGAACGAGTTGTGGCCTTAGCACGTCAACGGTTCTATTGGCCGAGGATGGCGGCTCACATTGAGAAGTGGGTTTCCAACTGTGCACGATGTGTGTCTTTCAAGACAAACCAAAAAGTGGCTGCTCCCCTGGTAAACATCAAGACGGCATATCCCCTGGAATTAGTCTGCATTGATTTCTTGAAGTTGGAACCAGACCGTAGTGGTCACCAGTACGTTCTTGTTGCCACTGACCATTTCTCGCGCTATGCGCAAGCTTTTCCCACGAAAGACAAATCGTCACGCACTGTTGCTAAGATACTATGGGAGCGATACTTCCTCCACTATGGTCTGCCAAGGCGCATACACTCGGATCAAGGCCGAGAATTCGACAATAACTTAATCAAAGAGCTAACAAGTCTGTTGGGGATAAAGAAATCACGAACTTCCCCATACCACCCACAAGGGGATCCACAGCCAGAACGTTTTAACCGTACTTTGATAAGCATGCTTGGCACCCTTCCCCAAAGTAAGAAGGAAACCTGGGGAAAGTTTGTTACTCCTTTGGTGCATGCGTACAACTCAACACGGAATTCCAGTACTGGATACTCGCCTTATTATATCATGTTCGGGCGAGAGGCAAGGCTGCCTCTTGATATTAGTTTTGGAACTACGCCCGACAGTGTCAACAATAAGGACCACACCAAATATGTGTCTGAGCTTAGGCAGAGTTTGGAAGATGCCTACAACTTGGCGGCAAAAGAGTCGTCAAAAGTGGCAGCAGCGAACAAACAACGATATGACCTAAAAGTGAGGGGCAATGAGTTACAGCCTGGCGACAGAGTACTTGTTCGCAATGTCGGTTTTAAGGGTCCTCACAAGCTAGCCGATAGGTGGAGTGACACTGTGTACTGTGTTGTGGGTCGACCGAGTGACAGTATACCAGTTTACAGAGTGAAGCCAGAGACAGGGGATGGTGCGGTAAAAACGCTGCATCGCAATATGTTGCTACCCATCGGAAGTCTAACTGGAGAGGACAGCTCTCCATCGTTTACGAAACCCCCAGAAAAGCCAATAACAAGACAGCAAGCGAAGCAGAAATCTTCTTCATGCTTTCCGTCGTCCCCAGATGACGGTAGCGACAGTGATGATTATGGCTCTGACCATGAAGATCACAACATCATTACTATCTGGCCCCGTGACCAAGTTGACGTTCTGGTATCAACACTGCCTATGAGTGATCACGAGGTGGGAAGAACTACAGAGAAACATCCATATGAGCAGGACAGCGGGATACTCACTGTACATGACACGAGACAGAGAGACATACCTCCTTGTCCAAACCTGCTGGATCCTGATGCTGAGGCATTTGTTCCCAGTCCATGTGGTTTGAAGGACATGTCCGTTGATCTTGGACCTGATGGGACATCATCACGGCAAAGTGGTGCAGAGCTCCCTCCCAATGACCTAAATGAGACAAAGCTGCAACCTAAACCAGTAACATTAGCTAGCCGATTACCTGATGAGTCTGGTAAGCCAGGTAACTGCCCCTTGCAGGCAGAGCCTTGTATGAGGGCTGAGGATAGCAACTTGCCATTATTGACAGACAATAGTGCGTCCCAGATTGAGTCTCCCAGCCCTATACTCGATAGTCTCCCTGAAGCTGACGAACTGACACCCCAGCTCGGTAGCGAGGTAGACATCGGTGCCGAAGTTAAAACCTGTCGCTCTCCAGATGGAAGTAGTTTGCCTGCAGTAGAGGTTCCTGTACCTGGGATGCATATCCCTGCTAAGGACCTTCCTAGGGAAACTAGATCAGGATCCGGCAGTGAGAGTGGAGTGAATGGGCCCCGGCCCTCAAGAGAGCGGGGACCCCCTAGGCGGTTCACTTACGAAGTGCTTGGCCAGCCAGTGACTCGTCAGTTGCACGCAAGTACTTGGAGCCACTGGATCCCAGAAGTTGTAATTCCTACATTCCTCACTGCAAAGAAGAGTTGCATCGGGACGTTGCAACACGTTTAGGAGGGGGGATGTGTAGCCCGTGCGATACGCTGAAGTGCGCCCTCAAGCGGTTATGAGATACGCGTGTACCGTAACCATGGCAGGCGCCATGTTTCGCACACGTTTTAGTAAAATTCCCGCAGAGAAATGCCAAGATTCTTGCTAAAAGTCAACTGTTAGGTTGAGATTGATTGAAAATCCTACAGCGTGTGGCTCTCAGGTGAGAATAAGTAAAGGGTAATGGGATGGTTATAACTTTTGGGGTGATTTTTGATGATAATTTGGTGTTGAAATTAACGTTACAGAAACAAGTGGGAATTGTATAAATCAGGAGCCAGTTTTAATGCATTACGAAGAAATGTAATGAAACCTAACATACTGGGATGATTCAAATTAAGTGACATGTTGAGTTGTGTTCAGTTAGAAATTGAACAAGTTAAATTGTATTGATGCTAGAAATTGGGTGGATTATTTGATCTACCGTCTGCTTTGACCCCCTGAATTGTTTCGTGTAGAGACACGAGCCTTCTGTTATAAGGTACATATTTTGCTTTTCTTTTGCTCTCAGATGTACCCTGATATTTCTGGGTATTAACTTGAACTGTATTTTTGCTGCCGTGAGCAATACAAGAAATACAGTGATAACATTTAGACCGTCTGGAACTCTGATCCACACCATATCCTGATGAGTGGATCAAGCCGTTGGTGATTGGACTGGCCACGTGTGAGCTTATACACATGTCTTCACAAGGACAGGATTTACATGTATGCTGTCTGCATAAGGTGAATTACCGTAATCGGAGCACCCATCACATCAGTCTGGGTCTCCAAGCATGAGGAGGGATTTTGTGAAGGAACCGTTTGCTGTGTAACCATATACAGTGACATTGGACTTCTGTGCCTGGTTTACTTCGTGGTTTCGCCGGAACTCCACCAAGTGAACAGAACTGACTAGTTGATCAACACTTTTGGAATCGGGACTTGATTGCCTAGAGTGACATCACGAGCTCCGAATATCCTTGCTTGAATATATATTTAGGGCCCTAAAAATTGTCTATCTGCATACCGATATTCTTGTTTTTGTCGGAAAGATAAAGGTTTGTTTTATTTCATAAAGTGTATTGTTGATCTAAACATGTACATGTAGGCCTACTTAAAGTTTTCTTGATTATCATTACCAGCGCTGGTGTTATAGATTTTGATCTAGAGTTCCCGTCCGAGTTTGCAAATTAAAGTGTTCTAGTTCAGTATTATTTCTAGACTAAGTGGTGGTTTGTTCATTTGTCTGACACAAAGTGTGTTGCCCCAATGTGGTCCAAAGTGGCTTACATATACACTACATATTTACCTTTTTTCTTAGAATTCCAAATCGTCATGTCAACTGCATTCCAAACAAATACTGTAATCCCGATTGCCCTATCAAAAGTTGCATTTCATTGTTCCAAACTCATTTTTGTTTGGTTTTACCCAAGAAATTAATTATTTAACCCAAACACTCCAGAATGTTCTCATTTTAATACAACTCCTCTGTTGTAGAGAATTAAGTTCAGATCATACTCAGTGCAAAGGCAAAACCTGAATTTGTGACGTCATGGAAAGTCTTCGTGCTGTAAATTTGCAAAAGTTGAACACATTTTAACCCCAGCGAATGCTTTGCAGCGAATGCTTTGTGACGTCAAATTGATCGCATTCGGTTATCAAAAATATGCTCTAGCCCCAGGTCTCAGGTCTCAGCTTGACTTACCTGCTTGTTGAGTTCGATATTCTCCAGGACTTTGATAGCTTGGTAGTAGTCCCCTAGCAAAGAATGAAGTCTTAGCAGGCCAATCAGACTGAAATAACCAAGCATCTTGTATAATGGATGACGGCCAAAGTCACCCGCCACGCTGTCTGGGTCTCCTACAAACAAACAAACAAACAAACAAATATGGACTTCAGATTATCAGTCATCAGATTAAAAGAATGTATCAAGTGTTCTTAGTTTTTGAGACAATCCAAGTAATTTAGTATCTTGAAGTGGTGACCTCCCCAGACAGTGAGCTGACAGATTCACTTCAGCAATAGTTTCAGAGTTTTAATCTCATCGTTTACTGTAACTAACCTGCGCTAGCGTAGACTTCTAGTTGCTTGTTGATGTTGGACTTGTCCACCAAGGAATGCAGAACATTCAGCACACTATGCACATTCCAAATCTAAACAGAAATAGGTTTTTAGTTGGATTCTAACCTAAGACCATTAAACAAGTCCTATAAGCAGTCTGCCAACATGTCTCTGCTACAATAAAATATAGGTCTGTTCAGACCTTTTTTTAGTTTTAATGCTCTAGTTTTGTACCTTTGGGTTTTGCCTGAGGATGGCAATTTCATCGTCCGTTTTTCCCGTCAACTTGCTGCGATACTTGCTGAATTCTTGGAACTGTGAAGAAAAACGGTCAATAAATTAACTCCTTGTAAGTAATGAGGAAAATGAAGACAATATGTACTACGTAGAGTTGGACTTTGGTGGATAACAAAGGTACCTTGGTGTTTGGGTTCAGGTAACATATCAATTGAATGTTTTGTTCTCTCTTTACCTGGTAAATGAACTCATCGATAACGTCCCAAAGCCACTGGTCTGGTAGCTCCAATCTTACAGGTCCATCGGCATCTAGGAAAACAGAAAACAGACTTCCTAAAAACTTCTTTGAGATTCGATGTCAACCAGTGATTTTAGGTATTTTTCACAATTTGTCAAATTACAGGACTTTTTTGTTTACACAAATCGCCCATCACGAGGCAAAGGCCACTTGAGGTTTGGGCTACAAAGGAAAGTGCATAGAAGTGTCCTTGTCCAGGCTGGGTTCGAACCCACAACCTGCAGAACTACCCACAGACCACACAGTTGATGATCTACAAAGTTTACAATTATCTTTTTGCAAATACTCAGGTTGTCATTCATACTCACTTAGAATGAAGTTGAACAGGTTGCAATAGTTGTAGTAAGACTCAAAGCGCTGTTCCTGTGATGGACCCGACTGTCAAAAGCAAAAGAACAACAAGAATAAATTAGAAACTCTTTTATCTCACAAAAGAATAAATAGTATATAATTCACAAAATATTTACTAATAGGCCAGGCAGGGGGCGACGTATGTTGAGGTATAACTTGCCCAGCGCGACTATGCTGACTACAGTTTTGTATTTCTACTGAGGGCATTGTGAACAATTCCACTCAGGGTCAAAGTATGAAGAAGACGATTCTTTAAGAATTGTTTAACCCGAGTAGGAGAGGTTTTAAGCAGTATTTTGCCAATAATGACTTGACTTACCGTGACCCTAGCATAGATGTGTCGATAGTACAGCTCTTTGTACAAGATGTTGAACACAGCATCTGAAAACAAGGAATAAAAAAAGAGAATATTACTCTTGCCAATATAGTCTATGAAGATCCAATCTACAAAGCAGCTAATTTGGGTTTGGAAAACACACAAAATAATAAAAACTGGACCACTTTTGTACCATGTCCGACTCCGGTCTGAATGCTCTCTGAGTCCGGCCAGGAAGAATTTTTGAAGAACCTTTCCGTCAGCTTGTTGAAACTGGCAAAAGAGGTAAATTAGAGACAGAAATAAAATGTACTTGTTATCTTCTTGATCTTTCACAAGACTCTCAGAAGTTTTTATAAAGAAAATTGATTTTAGAACCGAGTAACCGACCAAAGATGTCTGTACTTTTTAACAGGAGATGGAAGTGGGTAAAATCCCAGCATTCGCAATGGAATTTGATAGATTTTAACCATAACATCTTGGGTATCTTTACAAGAAAATGTCCTGAATCCACCAAATTCCACCAATTTTAGTCATGCACAAAAATGTTGGTGTTTGCTCAATATGAAGGTATCCTAAATCCATCAAAGTCCTGCAGTACGCTAGGCTTACCATCCTCAATCCATCAACATTCCCAAGTTTTTAATATGGATTTTTCTGAATCCGCCAAAATGCTGCAAAACAGGGGTATATATTTTGATGGATTTAGAGAGGTTAGGGTTGCTGGATAAATTCGACTTACTCTCTCTCGTAGCACTGACTGATGTCGTAGAGTTGGTTCTCCTTGATGCTTCGTTGGAAGAACATTAGGAAACTTTTGATTTCATCAGGCAGAATGTAGGAGCTTACGGGGTTAGGTAGTTGCCTCTCATAGGCCAAGTCTCGCTGTGGGTCACCTGAGAGATAATCAAGAAAAGATTTGGATGTGTGAAACGAGTTAGGTATCTTCTACTCTGGCAAGAAAAAAAACCATGGAATTAACACTTGTACCCAAGTCAACTGATTTTTAGGGGGTGATTTCTGCGTGGCAGGATATTATTGCTCCAACATTTTTATACCCACCTGTATGCATTCCATAGCCAGCATCGTCTGGGTAAATATCATTCTAAAATTTAGAAAGAAAAACAAGAAACAAACCAGAAGTTATTTAGTAAGCAATAAATTCACTCCATCTAAGTTCCAACAAGCAAAATATAGTAAATAATGCCATACACTGCTGCTAATTCTATACACTGAACTAATTGATAAAAGATGCGTCGATAAAAGATTTCGACAGTGAAAACTGAATAATATTTAGCTTTTTGCTATTCAGTACCGCAATGTGTCAAGCAAATGGGGTGCCATAATGCGGATTGGGTTACTGAATTGTGCAGCGCGCAGGTTGTCTCTCAACCGTACCCATCATGCTTGCCCAACAGCGCCCTCTTGTGATATTGTACTAAATCGCGATAATAAGGTTGTTTCACGTTCCGCGGCCATCTTGGATTCAGCGCAAAAAGGGGTACGCAACTTACCCGGATGATAGCGTGTTTATATGGGTGTTTCCCTCTCCTACATGTAGTAGGCCTACAGAGGGCACTCTACTGAGCATGCGCAACTGGAACGTGAAACAACCTTATTGATCGGGGCGGACATACGTCACAGGTCAGCGCGCCGATGAAAACAATACGCGCCGACACTGCACTGAAGCATACAAGACTGCGCGCGCGATCATCGTTTTTACCGGCGCGGTGTACGTATTATGACGCGTTTTTATGACAGTTCCCGGATGTCCGCCCCGATCTAGTAATAAAGTAAACCAGATTTATTCTCAAATGATTTTAATTATTCAAAATCATACACTATTGTTATCTGTAATACTCACATCATCATCTCCGTACTCTACCTCATACCTTGGTCTGCTCATCTTTAATATTTAGGCAATTATTTATTGAAATATGTCAGGAAAAATTATTAGCACTCCGCAGTGCAAGATCTCACACATGTGATATGCACACTTTTTGCAGCGCGCTGTGAGGTTCAATACCGCCCTCTAGTGAAATAACGCGCCCAGGCTACAGCCGTTTTCTAAACTCCAGTTTTGTCTTAATTTTGGCTTCATTCAAACAGTTTGGCAATAGTGATGGAGCCAGAGAAACCTAATCTGGAGTTTAAAAAACGTCCCTAGGCGCTGCAGCCCCAATTTTGTGTCCCAACTGCTTATCCATTTCCAACTGCAATTTGGTATCTTTCCCTGATTGGGTATTAAAGGGGTATTAGCCTTAAAAACGCCTTTTTAAACGAAATGGAAAGAGCATTTTAAAAGTAGAATGTAATCACCGTCCTTTTATAACCTGGTCGTTTTTGTGTTATTCTTGTGTAGAACTCGCAGCAGCTGCGTAGCGTTAACATGTAAACAAATACAGGGTTTTTCGCCAACAGTTATACTATTTATATGTAGCATGAAAGAAAAATCAAGTTAAACTCCCTAACAACTATCATGCTTTCTCCAAAATGGGTTTTCTTTCAACCAAAATAATGTTTGAAATAATGATAAGTACATTTTTTGGTATTTCAGAGTGTATCCCTTTAAATATTCCTTAATTATTTTTACCCGATTGAAAAACTACCCAACTGAAGTTGGGACTGGAGGCAATATTTGCCCAACTTGCAAACATAAGAAGTAAACTAGAGCGTGTAGTTCGTACGCGTTGTCTTGCTTGTCGTTGTGCAATATCAGACAGATTTTCCCTGTTTTGATCAGTGTTTGTGAAACAAAAGTTTGCTAAAAATGCCTAGAGGAGGTACGTATTGTTTTGATTGGCATATTTTTGGGGTAGAGTCTGTGAAAATCTCTGCAAAATGCAAAATGATGACAATGAATGAATTGAAAATGTATTACTATTAATTATGAAGATCATTTGTTGTTGTGAAAAGTGTGAATTGCTATAGGAGTATGAAGGAAATCCGCTTGCTGAGCACGGGGATTTTCTAGCTTCCTTTTGTCTTTTGTCGTTATTACCTCGTCGCTATCACAGGCCCCCACTCGTAGATCTCCTATACAGTCCTAGTAAAAGCCAGGGCGCGATCGCGCAGCGCAGGCATCGAGTCGAAATGCATAACTTAAGTTCTATATACGTCACCATGTTCCTAGACTAGTGCCAGTGCCAGTACTACTAGTGGTTCATACAACATGTCCAAAACTTACCACAATCGTAATTTTGTCCACTTGGAGAAACGAAAAACGCGTCGTGATGACGTTGGTTTTTGGTTAGACAAAGAGTCTGGGAGCCAGGCTGCTGCTGTAGACTGGCCAGGCTCATGAATATGCATGAAACTTATTTGTCCATGCTGTGCCTGTGGTCAGATCCTTTTAGTTAATGTGAAACCCGTGCAAAACTGTTAGGTGGGTGTCCCTGGATTTAATTGTTGATAAATTTGTAAATGTGGTTTAATTTGCATACATAATTGGTTGATTGACTGCACAGGTCGTAAAGGAACCCACAAGGGAAAGAACCGGAGATTTAACAATCCAGAGGAGATTGATGACCAAATGAGGGAACATCAAATTAGGGTAGGTTGTGTCCAAAAAGACGGGACAAATTTGAGATGATGCCCAAAACTTTGACCGCTGAATAATTTAGAAAGCTTAATATTCCAAACTTTAAACACTTAACTGCACAAAGTTGAAGATGAATTACTTTGAGCCAGAGGTCCTTGAAAATTTCCTTAACTGAAAGCTGAGACACAACAACCCTAGATGTGAAGAATTGGAGAAGGTGGTACTGATCCCTATGGAATGATATTCAAAGGAAATCATTTGAAATATGCAGAGACTGAAATTGCATAGGTGAAATGAGAAGAGTACTAGTACTACGTTGGTTGGATTCTTGTATTTATCTTGTATTTGTTGTTGGGTTTTTGATTTGATGCAGGAGCCAGGTAAAGCAGCTGGTGATGAAGCTCCAGCAAAGGCCTTCAAGACGATCTCTGACTCAGACTCGGACGATGACTCTGACGACGATGATGTATGTTGAAAGTACCGGTAGTACTCTCTGGGTGCAGTTTGGTCAAAATGTTTAGTATTAAAAGTTCTGACAGTGGGATAGTTACAAGGAAGTAGAATGACTTGGGCTTTAATCCAACTACAGTCACAAATCACATTTACTAAACCCTAACCAAGATGGGTGGATTTCTTTATTACATGGCTTCCTTTTTTCTTCCCGTTTCTTGTAGCAAATACGCAAAGGCGTAAGTCACCTCATAGAAATTCAAAACCCAAACCGAATGGCAAACAAAATGAAGAAAGCCTCACAAGTCGACGTCAATGAATCTGGAACAGCAGCCTTATCAAGAAGAGAAAGGTCAGAAAGCTTCAACCAAACTGTCTCAAGATTTTCATTTACTCTTCTTGGAAGACAAACATGTACGATATTCTCCATACTCTGGCTCTGTTGAATAGTACATACAATGCAATTATTTAGGCACATATTTAAAAAACAAAACACCAACTGGATTGTTCAATTTGCTGATCAAATTCCAGAGAAGAGATAGAGAAGGAAGACGCCAAGCAGCGATATTTGAAGCTACACAGAGAAGGCAAGACACCTGAAGCCCAGGCTGACCTAGCCAGGCTGGCAATCATCCGTAAAGAACGGGAAGAAGCAGCGAGAAAAAGAGAACAAGACAAGAAAGGTGTGTTCAAAATGGCCCGTCAGTACATCAGGTCTCTCTCAAATGACGTCATTTTCTGCAGATCAGCCACGTGCGTCGGCATTTTGAACGTCAACTTGCGTAACACACATCCAATCGGCCGTATTTTAAACACATTTTGAGCAGAAAGCATGAAGCGCAGATTTGAAACTCCGCAACACGAGAATGATTGCGTAGAATATGCAGTTCTCTTACAGAGTTGGCTGTCTTTGAGAGAGATCCCTCTTGCTGTTTTTATTTGTCCACCGCTAAGCTCACTTTGTAATTAACAACAATTAAGTTATGCTTACAGCCAAGTATTCCTAATTGCCTTACTTTACAAACTGCCAAATAATCCAGGCTATTATGTAATAGGCATAGGTAATAAAGAATACTACTGAAAAAGTCATATTTTTTTCTCAATTTTAGTTCCACTTGGGTCTTTTTTTACCAGCATCTTCTTGAAGGTGTGCACTTAACCACTGAGTGGTTAGTGTTTATAAAACAACAGGAACCAGTCAACAAACTTTAATTGAAGTTTATTGTAAAATTTGTATTTATTTATTTGTTGTTTTGTTTCATTTTAACAGCGAAAGAGGAAGCCAAAGCTGCAAGGAAAAAATGACAAAATGGAAAATAAAATGTAGAAGAGAAACAATCGGTAACTGAGGAAATGTGTATGTAAAATAATAGTAGGGTCATGGTAGTACAAATTTAAATACACAACTTTAAATTATTGCACCTTATTTACACGTTTGTAAAATTCAGTCTGAAACTCCTTGAAATTTTAAATATCAAATTAATAACAAAAGAATGTTGCTTCGATTAAATAAAATGCAGCAAACACTAACTAAATCTTTCTATATTTTTAGTGAAATGAAAATGTTGTGTTGGCGGAAAAACTGAGATCTGTTCACTTGTGACGTCGCCTTTTCAAACCTATTTTGAAACCTTGTTTACTTTGTGAAATTCCCAACCTTTTTTTTCTGCCATGCATGTTCATCCAAAGCCAGGGGTGGAGATTTCTTGTCAACCATTTTTTTTTTTTTTTTTTTTTTTGGGGGGGGGGGGGGGGGGGGGGGGGGGGGGCAGGGGGGGTGTTGCTGCACTTTTTAAAATGACGAATATAAACGCAAAGTTTTCCCCAGATTCAAAACGGATGACGCATAAACACGCCACGAACAAGGCCGGAAATGCATGGTTGTGCTTCCCGGTACTGGCGGCCTGAACCTGCTTCGGATCGAGTTTCGTTAAAAATAATCCCGCTCGTCGGCTCGGTAATGTTAAAATAATCCAGGGCAAACTGGTTAAAGAATTTCCCTACACATTAAAGAACAACCATGTGAAGTTGCTTTTTTAGCAATGGAATACAATCTTAAGCTATTTCACAGTTTTTAGTCATGTAATTTTCTTTCAATTTGTCTAAGCTCATTTAAATTTAAATGTATACAGCTGTACCTGGCTATACTTGCATTTGTTTTAAAAACTTTGCGATTGTTTGTGGTCAAAGCTTATTTTTCTTCTATGTATTGTAGCATTCATAAGACAATAAAAAAATGGAAACGGATACTGATTGAAATTGTGGTTCATTTTTATTGTGCAGTTTGAGCCCAAGAATTATTAAATCAATAGTTAACCAATGACAGTTGATAAAATCTTGAAGAGGAAGTTTTGATCTTAAATTCAATTCTTTGCTGTTAAAATGGCACAAACAAAAGTAAACGTTACTGGCCAAAGATTGAAAATTAAGAGTAAATGTACATTAAAAAGATCCAGTCTTTTAAATTCAATATAACATTTCCACTTTCTTTGCGATCATTTCTTAATCAAACAGAAAATGATTTAAGATTCTTTTTTTTCCAACTATCAAGTTATGCATACCCTAACGGTGATAAATCCATCAAATTCAATATGAATGCTCACAACTCCCGATAAAACTGCCGACAGTAATAACCAGTTTCTTCCCAGTGCAGTTTAGAATTGCCGACTTAATTCTCACGGGAATCAGGATTTTGAGGTACATTCAGTGAGATAACAGACCTGAGACCTAATGATGTCATGGCTTTGTTTATTATACGCTTTCCTATAGGAGCAAAGTTGGGATGCCAGACGAGGTAGTGGCAGACTCGCTCATAGGAAAGCACACGTAAGCAAAGCGTGATGTCATTAGGTATTAGGTGACCAGTTAACAGTTGGACCCTACAGTTAGTTGAAGTCATCACTTCTTCTCTAGCAATTCTGTCATTTCTGGGACGGCCTGAAACAAAAGCAGAAAAGTCAAGAATGGCTTAAAAATTTATTACAAGGTAAATAATGTAGAATATTATCAGCTTGTCCAATTTTAGTGCGTGGGTGTGCTTCCCGGCACTATCAGCCTGAATCCGCTTCGAATCGAGTTTCGTTAAAAATAATCCCGCCCCTCGGCTCGGTGATTTTAAAATAATTCCAGCGCGAACTGGTTAACGATTGAACATTATATGTTGGTGGGTATGAATAAGCAACATAAGCAACTCTGCAGCTTGAGGTTATGGTGTATATTTTTCGTTTTTTTCTTTACCTTGAAGAGATCTGCAACCAATCCGTAGTCCGCTACTTGGAATATAGGAGCTTCAGGGTCCTTGTTGATAGCAACAATTACTTTACTGTCCTTCATACCGGCTAAATGCTGGATGGCACCTGAGATTCCCACGGCTATGTACAGTTGCTGATGGGACAAAGCAAGAAAAATCTTAATTAGGATTCATTCTTAAGGTTTGGTTAGTCAGCTGCGGTAGGAAAGGGAATAATATCTTAGCAAAATCTTGAGGAAAAAGTCACTTACTGGAGCAACAATCTTTCCTGTCTGTCCGACCTGCATGTCGTTGGGTACAAAGCCGGCATCGACAGCTGCTCTGGATGCACCAACGGCAGCATTTATCTTCTCGGCTAACTTGTAAAGAAGCTCAAAGTTCTCGCCGTTTTTCATACCGCGTCCTAGCAAAAGAAACAAACACTGAATCCCAAAGAAAAACAATCTTCAATCCGTAATCTTTTCAATCTAAAATCACTATAGGTTATGTCATGATAACGCTCATCCACTTTATTCACCTCCTGATATGACGTTATCGGCACTGGTTAGTTCCGGTCGGTCAGTCTTGCTTAGAGATTGGCTCTCCCACGTCGACAAATCGTTAGTAACGCCGGGATCGGGGGCTGCAGGAAAAATTACATCCAATTGAACCTTTTTGTCTTGACAGCTTATGATTGCATCTTCTAGGTTGATATACATAGAATCAACAACTCCTAACCTGTTAATCCTCGTACTGTCCCAGACCGCCCTGCTTGTTCCTCCCTATACTGCCCCAAATTACCCTTCCTGTTACTCACTGTACTGCCCCAAACCTCCCTGCCTGTTACTACATGTACTGCCCCAAACTGTCCCAGTAATCTATGTTTTTATGGATAGCTCAGAAATTAAATACAATGTAATACAACGTATTGTCAATGCCTTGAGTAGTTAATGTGTTAATTGTTTACCTTGTTCTGTAGAAGCTGAACCACTTCCAACTTCAGCTGGGTCAAACGCTGTGCCTCTCACACTAAATACTTTGACTGCATCCAAGCTACGAATGGTCGATACTGCATTGCCTACATAGGAAATCAAACCGTTTTAGACCAGTCAACTCGTATTTACATAAAAACAACCCAATTTTCCATCCACAAATTTGGACATATTAGCACAAACCAGTTAGTCCTGTACTGTTGGATGATACAGTTTTATGTGCCAGATCTTACCGGCATAGATGGTCCTGACAAACGTATCCGGTGATTCAATTGCAATGATGTCAGAGATTGGCGATACATCTAGCTTAGCGGCCAGCCTTGGAATCAGGTTCTGCGAAACACAAAAACAATAAATCTCAAAAATCACAACGTGTCTTTTGATACAATTGTTGTTTGCCGTAAAAAAATGATTACATGCCAAACGGAACAATTTCAGTTATTTATAGCTAGTGTTAACAAGCCGTTTCTTAAACCAGTTATCTTTTGTTTTGAGATATGAAAAGCTTTCAAGCAAGTTGCTAAAAGACCAAAAGAATCTGCAAGGAAATGGGCCGAGTAATTACCAGTTTGTTTTACATATTTTCAGTTTAACCCTTGATCCCGGCCTCCCAGATCCTTAACATTCCAATGAAAAGATTTGGAGGATTTTGCAGGATTGAGAAAGATAAAGTCAAGCTGCTTTTATTTGTTTATGAGACCTGATTGGAACAAACATAATTACCACATGCTCCCTGCACGGTGGTCAATTGGTTTTTTGGGGGGAAGGTGGGGTAAGCATCCAGGCAAAAATGCTGAGAGTTGAATAGGTTTCTAGGAATTCTAGTCTGTACACCTTGCCAAATGCTGTAGCTCCTGACATGATGTGAGTGAAGTTGAATTGTTTCTGAGTAGCAACTAGCAGTTGTGTCATTGCTTCCGGCAAGAATCCCTTGTAAGCATCATTGTCCGCTACCATGATCTTACTAACACCTTCTACTTTGGATAACTCCTCAATCACCTAAAGCCAAAAAATTGAGAATGTTATCTACAAAATTATAATATTTTAATTCAGGAACATTTAGAATGATTCATAAAGGAATTGTAAGTTTTGAATGAAAGAAGAGTTCATTCTGTATGATGAGTTGACACCTCGAGACGCTCTCACCTTTCCACACCCAGTCCCAGCTACAATACACGACACTTCGCCACCAATCTTAGAGGCAGCAGTCAATGTGTTTAGGGTGATAGGCGTGACTGACTCATTATTGTGTTCCACGATTACCAACGTACTGTTGTGACGACTCAGCAATGAAAACTGTTGTAAAAAGAAAACACAAATATTGTAATTAACAGTCGATCATTTAAAACCCTGTATTTATTTTTACTGTGACATAAAAACCAGCAGCGGACCCACAGGGGGCGTAGCTACCACTCTCACCCCCCCCCCCCCCCCTCCTTTTTTGCAATTTTGTTAAGTGGTAGCCTACGTTGTTTTGTTCAGGTTTTGTTTGCTGTCTGTGTCAACTCGTTATTTAATCACTTCACCTACACTATCCTTGATACGTACCGGTTTTTGAGGGTGTTACTGTGAGGATTTATGCCAAGCAAGAGAAAAACTCACAACAAACTTTTGATATTGCAGTTTCTTTCATTTAATGTAGGCCCATTCTCCCGAATCTTAGACTAGGCCTAAAAAATACGTTGCTCTACCTGTGATGTAGAAGTTCAATCGTCATAAACTTGATCATACCATAAAGCAGCTAGCCTACATCAGGATTGTGTATTCTGGATTTGCTTCCATTTTGGCCCCCCCCCCCCCCCCCCCCCCCCCCCCCCTCTGTAAAATTAGCTGATTCGCCACACTTAAACATCGTTACCATTTACAATACCATAGTTTAACGTAAATATGAATCAATCTCCTCCAGACCATTAGTCAAGCAAAGTACCCCCCCCCTAACTATAACTATAACTACGCCACTCCCCCCCTAACTTTTACTACACATGTATAACTACGCCCCCCCCCCCCCCCCCCCCCCCCCGCACTTGTCTTCAGTCCGGTTCAGAGATTCAACGTAAATTAACACAACTTACCGATTGGTAAATCCTGCGAGAACAATTCTTTACAGTCAAACTAAACATTGTTGATCCAATATTGTGATGGACTCGTCACCTTAGAAAGTTTAGTACTACGCAACCGCGGTCTCAGACAATAGCGCCCTCTGTAGACGTTCGCCTCAACATTTCCACACCATTATTTTATTATAGCGACCTCTTTAGTTTGTACACTACCATGAATGAATGATCGGTCAATTAAAATTTCTTCCATACTCCTCAAAACCTGTTCTTTTGTAACAACGAAAACATTACTTTATTTCGTTTTTTGGCGTGTGCAGTCTTCTCAAAAAGGGTTTTCATTTCATGCACAAATAACTGCACCCATCCTCAGTGTTATTTTATGCAAGACTTATTTCCAAAGTGATTTGGTTAGTATCCGCATGGAGTCCCTCATAATCATACGTTTAGAAAAAACATGAAAACTATGCATAGAAAGTTTAAAACATTAAAGAATCATATTAATCTATTCACTATCTAGTAGTTATAAAGGTCTCAGGGTGGCATCGAAATGGATTTGGAAATTACAGGTCATTTTGCAATTTTGGCTTTGATGTGTCGCTTCACATAATACATTTTCAATGTGGTGCTGGAGTTCCTCGATTTTTGGCGGGAAAACTACACATCGAAACTGGATGAGATTGACGTAGCATCTTCAGTATATTATATCTTCCAATTTGTTCAAAGTTTGGGGTGGCATCATAATCGGTTTGACGAACATATACCCCGTCCATCCAGCGACGTGTCACGTAGGCCCCCTATATACCACTAAACTATGGGTGTGTGCGTTTGTATGCGTTAATTTGTGACACCCCCGCACTCATTTTTATCCTGTGATTTTGACGATAAATTAAAAAAAAACTATGAATAAAAAGGTTTTTTTTTTTTTAATCGTCATAATCTATTCCTCATCTGTAGTCCCAGGGTGGCATCAAAATGGATCGGAAATTACAAGTCAATTTGCTAGCGCGGCAGCCTCTGGGGTCCCCTACACTTTCACAAACTTTGAAGTGGATGCCATGGCTTGACGCAGATTTTTGAGGATTTTTTTTAAACTTGATTTATTTTCCGTTTGTCTCAAGGCACGGCATTGCTCGCACACATGCTCGTATGGTCAAACAAATGCAAAAATGTTTCCTCCCACGCATATGCACACCCCCTTTATTGACACTTCTTTTAGCTTCGTGTGCAGTACTAGTACGCGCACGCGCGTGTCTGGCCGGCCGTGGGTTGATTGATCATTGATTGATTTAGTCTGGTTTCCGAGTAGTTAATGTCGTGCGTTTGAGTCCGATGCAAGTCCCAACTGCACGGTAAACAGAAAGTTGACGTCCCTGGCAACGGCACAAAGAACGATCAAATTACAGACGCCATATTGAATCACATAAGTTTGCAGTCGGCACTGCTGACCAAACTGGCGAGAGTGAAGTTCGAAAACCAATGATACTGTCAGTAATTTATACGAAGTTCAATTTTTAATACATCCAAACGGTAGCCGTTGTCTCATTGATTTATTCTTTTGGAAAGTTTATCATCGACGTGGTGTATAAACGAATGAAAAGCATAACTTTGTAATGTGACGGCTCCGCTGATTTCTCGCCGAAAATGTACGCTTGACTGCCCAGCTAGACCAGTGCAGTGCCTGATCAAAATTCAACATGGGGGAAGTCTCTGATGCAAGATTTGAGTTTATATCAGACTACATTCTGAAAAGCTACAAACTAAAGCCAGACAAATGGGCTAAATGCATAGGTGTTGAAGACAACAAGGTTCTCATTCAAGAATTCCTTGAAAAAGCCGACATTCCACAGGTTGTTTTCACGGTGAATGCTGCCGGTTTGATCACGCCGTCGACCGAATTTCCAGAGACATTGAAAAACACCAAAGCAATCTATTTTATCAAGAAGAACAAGGAGGCTCTTGGAAAGGACAATTTCAAACAGAACTTGGTGTATGGTGATCTGTCTTATTCACCACTGGAACAGCTTTCTGCCCTTGTCGACGAGGTGAATGTTAAAATGGAAAATTTTAGGCTAAACATTCTAGTTTAATTTAGGTACATGTATTTTAAAGCAAATTCACTTGAAATGGATCAACATAAATTGATCAAGGGTAAAGTTAACATCCTTTTTACAAATTAAATAATATAATTTTAAAAAGTGCTAGTTTATATAAAGTTTAAGACTAGTCCTATTTTCAAATAATGATTGGCTAGCCAATTTAAATACATTTAAGGACATTTTAATATTGAAATGTTGTTCTTCTTAAAATAGGTCTAGGTTTTGAATGATAAGGTTGTTTCACGTTCCGCGGCCATCTTGGATTCAGCGCAAAAAGTGGTACGCAACTTACCCGGATGATAGCGTGTTTATATGGGTGTTCCCCTCTCCTACATGTAGTAGGCCTACAGAGGGCGCTCTACTGAGCATGCGCAACTGGAACGTGAAACAACCTTATTGTTCTGAAAACCAATTAAAAAGGTATATCCTACTGATCTGTTTATAGAATCTCAGAATTTTAGAATCTCAGAAACAGAATGATGACTAGACATCATCGTCTAATTTGGTTTTGTTTTTGGTGCCAGTACCGTGCAGACGTGAACATTCTCAATGCTCAATGAGTTTTAATTGATCTTTCCCCACACAGGTGCTTGTGCCGCTGTTAGCCAATCCAAGGAACCATGAACAGTGGCCTTACGTTGTGTCTCAAGATGTCCTACGACACGTCCATAACCTAAAGAGCAGTGTGTATGTAGTGGCAGGTCAGGTGAAAGGAAAGACACTCCTTCCACTCCCTGTAGGCTCTGAGAAAGTAGAGACAGCTGTTGAAGCTGAAGAGAAGTGAGTTTAGACTGCATACTTACTTAACTATGGCTTGAAATTACACACGTATCAATAGAAAGCGGCTACTGCCGGCTGCAGCTGCTTCCCATAGAAACGTGTGTAATTTCAAGTCGTAGCCAGTAAATTTAGACGCAGTCACACTGAGAAGATGTCACTTGCTGAGCAGAAGTTAGCCGGGAACCAGTTACAAGCAATTCTAAATACAGGGAATTTTATTAAATTGTCGTTGATTCTGGAAAGAATGTAGTATTCTGTCGCTACTTGCGGTTGTGTTCAAAGTCTATAGAGAATTTTCCTAACAAAATTGGAAATGTTTCTCAGTCCCAGAATCATGTCTTTTCAATATTTTTGCACTGATTGATCTTCGTTGAAATAAGATATAGAGGAAACAAAACAGCGTCAGGTTGCAACATTCTTTCCTTGATGCTTATCCATTGCAGGGATGATTCCTACGATCGGAGCTTGGTGCATTCTATTGAGTCTGTCATCATTGATTGGACACATCAGATCCGAGATGTGCTCAAGAGAGACTCAGCCCAGCCCTTATTGGAAGGTCTCAATCCAGGGCCGTTTGTGGAGATTCAGTTCTGGAAGGCAAAGTGTGAGAATCTAGAATGCATCTTCCAGCAGGTGAGTGCTTAAACTCTATGACTTAGTTCATTTGACCATTGGTCAACTAGTTGATTCATACCATGTTGATTCCAAAGTAATGGCCTATGTGGCCTAATGTATATTTGTAATTTGAGATTGATTGTTTTTCTTTGACAGTTGCGCGATCCCAAGGTTCGTAAGATGAAGGAACTCCTTGAGAGAACAGAGAGCAGCTATCTGCCGTCCTTCAAGAACATTGAGAGAGATGTTGAAGCTGGTAAGAATGAAAAGGTTCTTACCTAATCATCTCAATGTAAATCTGACTTATCTACGACTTCTAGAGATTAAACATAGTTTACATTTCTGTCATTTTCTTTTTCTTTGATTTTTAGCGTTGACTGAAGCCCAGGATATCACGATGTATCTGAAACCTCTTGGAAGTCACATTGAGGGTTTTGAGGAGGTTGATTTTCCAGAGTTGCTACCCAAGCTAGGCCCTCTGATGCATGTTGTCAGTCTGATTTGGAGTAACTCTGAATACTACAACACCGCACCCAGAATCATCGTATTACTGCAGGAGATTTGCAATTCACTCATTGAGAATGTAAGAAACCCTAACGAGTCAGGATACAAGATGTGAAATTTAACACATATTCAGTTTGGTTTAATCAGTTGATAATCTTTAAAAAGAGAATTAATACAAGTACGAATTCTGCATCCGAAATATTTTCTGACTTATTTTCTTGTCACTTTTGTTATTATTGAAGCCAGTATACTCTATTTGTTTCTTCCCAGTGTCGCAATTTTCTGTCTCCCGATGAGATCTTTAAGATGGAATGTGAGGAATCCTTGGAGAAAGTAAAGGGCGCCCTCGCTGTCCTGCGAGGTTACAAGGACCTGTACAACGAGCACCGAGCAAAGCTGAAGGACTACTTCAAAGACGACAAGGAACCCATTCTGTGGGAGTTTGCTTCCTCAATGGTCTTTGCTCGCATGGACAAATTCTTGGAGAGGTTGGAGATACTGGAGGTAGGTTTCTCAAGCAGTGTCTCCAAAACTATAGCCATTATTCATGGGAGGGTGTTTTGTGAACAAGTGTTGAGAATCCCTTGTTAATCCGATTCGTCGCTTTTCTGACTGCCAGAAACTGTTTGAGACCAACGTGGAGTTCACCAAGCTTGAGAAGACAGAGATGGGAGGCATCAAGGGACGCATGCTGAGCATTCAGATAGAGAAGATCCATGAGGAATTCCTGGAGTTTGTCAAGGTGTTTGCTGAACGCACATATGATGGCCTAGATCCACAGTGCCAGGTTAGATATCACTTGCTTCTCTAATCATTCTGTTAGGATCTTGGAAGGGAATTTATAAAACCTAGTGTTTCATAAGATGGAATTTGCGTCGGGTGATATAACTTCAATATCAGATTGTTGCCCTTCACTGACGTGTATTTACACTATATACTCGGTGTTATCCTGAGGGATTCTATATTTAAAAAAAACACTGACTTAGTGAACCTAACTCCTGAGTACTATAGTCAAAAGATTTCCTGAATTATGTAAAATCAACCAATTTTGTGCCGCATCAAATCTAAATCAAAATCCTGTATAATTCTACAAAACATCCTGGTTTGATTTTAAATTAATAATCAGTGCAACAATTAGTGTTTTCCATCAGGAATAAGTTTTTTGTGTACATTTGTCACAAGGTTTGTTGTATTGTGGACCATTTTTTTCCAATTCTATCTATTATTTTAGGAGTTTATGGATGACTATGAAGTCTTTGAGAAGCAAGTGTACGATCTAGACCGACGACTAGGAGCCATTCTATGCCAAGGCTTTGATGACTGCGCAGGGCTGGAGTCTGTCTTTAAGGTTTATATTTATATATATATATTATTTCATTGGTATGGAGACAAAATTTAAATATTAAAGCAATTACTAAATGATATTAGGTATTGTTGGGTGCTGTGGCCCAATGGTTATGGTGTTTGACTTGTGTGCGATGGTACACAGGTTCAAAATCCTGACGGGAACATGGTGCTTGTGGTCTTGGGCAAGATACTTTACTGCAATTGCCTCTCTCCACCCGGAGTATAAATGGGTACGGAGTATAAATGGGTACCTGTGAAGGTAGAGACCAAAATGAGCTGATCTAGAGCTGCTGCAGAAATGGTCTCATTCCTGATAAACAGTGATAATAATTGTAAGCAAAATTCAATTGATCGGATATAGGGTCCTATGGCGGCTGTCTACGTGCCATCAACTCCACCATGTTGTAGCCGCGTCCTTTACTATTGAGCTTCTTAGCTTTCAGTGGGGATGATTAGCCCCCATTATTATTATTATCATTATCTGAAAGTCAGTGTTTACCTTGTTTCCCTGTCATGAGTCAACTGAGTATATTTCTGTCTTCGCTTGATGGTGATGGAGGTCGTTTGTAAGTTATTTCCCAGACTCTGCTTATTCTCATCTAGACTTGAAAGACAAGTTAGAGTCAATTGGCTTGTCCAAGGACACAACACATGATCAGCAACTGGATTTGAACCTCGGACTCTCTGATTATAAGTCAGCACCCCTAACCATTAGGCCACGTTCCCTCTAACATCCTAGCCTGACGATCCTTGATAATTACCCATTCACAGATGCTGGACTGCTACGGTCCGATGCTAGACCGACCAGTCATTAAAGACGACTTTGAACCCAAGTATCCCATCCTCCTTGCAATGTTTGATGAGGACCTCGACAAGGCCAAAGAGATATATGACATACAGATGTCCTCCATAGACATGACAGACGGCCAGCCACCTCTCAATAAGAACATGCCAGAGGTAGGCGGGTCACTGAAATGGTCCAAGGAGTTAGAACAATGCATCCATAACCCCATGGCTAGCTTCAAGCACATAGAGCACCCGTAAGTATACGATCTACAGTTGTTATATTTGACTTTTATTACTAGATCTAATTGATGAAGATGATTGAGTAGTAAGAAGTATAACAGATAAAGATTTGTTCCTTGCCTACAACTAGCACCAAGTCAGTTCATTTTATCATTTCAAGAAAAACATCAATTTTGACAAATCCAATGTTCGTACTATGAACTATAAAGGGATTTCTCAGCAATGTTTTATTGTTTTGTAATATAAATAGTAATATAAGTAATATAAACATTTTAATGAGTCATATTCCAATTATAAATTTATATCTTTAAAATTAATTCATTTCCACTTTATAAAACTGAAATTTGAAACATACTGAAGCTTGCAGATAATCTTTGACCTTTTAATGTATTTTGTTCACTGAAATATTGCCCAGCATGCTGCATGGCATGGTTCCAGGAATGCTTCATATTACTTTCTGTGTATTATAATACCACATTGCAGTAGTAATCTCCCATTACATTCAGACATTTGCATGACAAAACCCTCTGATCATTTATGTTTGCGTGGTTCCCTTTTCCTTCCTTTGCTGTGGTAATGCAGAACTGGAATCAGGAGGTAATATAATGCACTTAACTGCTGACTGAGCTACCACTTAAAAGTTTCTCAATGGTTGCTGAAATTGGTGGCTTAATTAGGTTTGCTTGTGATACCAAAATAATAATAATGCCAGGAATTTATTGAGTTTCTGAAAGTCATATATTTGTTTAAGATTTGTATTTGACATAATTACAAAAATCTAGTTTGAACACCGATTTCAGCAGCACACCATTCAGAGATACTGACTAGTGTGTTCAAATACTTGTTGATTCGTTGGAAGTGTGGATAAATGATTGCACAATATTTTATTTGTTTCACATAGTGTTGTCCAGGTGAAGATGTCGTTAATTTGTTTTTGTGTTTTTAGTGTTTTCATTTTACATGTATTCACTGTACTTTTTACCTTATGTTATTCATTGCTCTAATTTGTCCTTTAAGTTAATTTGATTTTACGGAGGTTTCAATCTTAACCCTATTTCTCTATTTGGTAAAATTTTCTGACTAGTAAAGCACCCTTAAAATAAAACTACACCACTTTAATATTATAATACACTTAGACAAATATTACTGAACTTGTGAGTTGTGTGGAAGGGAATCCTGTACTACATGCAGTTATTATTGTTCTTATTATTATGTGTATTTTGGGACTTGAGTTTTGACATAATTTGGTTGTAAGTTTTGTTTGGGAATGGAGTTAGTTCATTGACTCTCAAATTTGTATCCTAGTGGAGACATCTCTTTGTTCTCGTGTACAAACTGCTTAAAAAGTCGGGCACCTTTTTCAAAATGCTCCTATTTCAACCACAATTAATTTCCTGGGTTGAAATTTCGACCCAATATACCCTATATCATATGATACCCTAACCCAAACACTAACCCTAACCCACATCCTAAACCTAGTTTTTGAGTAATTTGAGGCACACTCCAAAAATCTAATTCGTGAAATTCCCTGTGGCGACCTATTCATCTATAGAAATTTACCCTCCGGCGTCCTTTTGTCTCCATTATACACATTGTGTTCAGGTCTCCAGAGGGTACCGAATTTCAGATCCTTAGAACTAAATTGGTTCTTCTAGTTTTTATTAGCACAAGTGGCTCCACACAGTGTGTTTATAAACATCTTCTAAGTTGTCTGGATGTGGTGTTTAAATTTGTCATTTCTATACTTGACCATCACAAAATAGACAGTAACTCCTTATGAACCCTGAAAGTAGTAAGAATTAACTGTTTTTTATTCATTTGGTTTGATGTTATTGCATGAAGAGTTTGATTGCATGATATGTTATATTTTCACGAACACAATTTTGTTGTTCAAGCTAAAAAATTAGTTTAAAGAGTTGATGGTTTATCCAGATTGTGTTTTTAGACAATAATAGACTAACGTGGTTTGGACGTAAATATAATTGTACAAGTTGTGTTTTATAATTGGCTATAAATAAATGAAGGCTGTGCAAATTAATACATTTTTTTCTTGGATTATTTTCAGGATTATCCAGTCAGATGAAGCAAAGGCAATCTTCTCAAAGTATGAAGAAATGATGGATCTCTTGGGCAAGTACGTAATACTCTGACAGTTTAAGGGATACTCTTCTTTAAATTCACATTGTTTGGTCATACATTTACATAAATTGAGGTTTTTCTAGATGGATTTTAAAGCCTTTTTTCCATGTCTGTGTTTTGTTTTTAGATACAATGACAGCATTTACAAGGACTGGACAACGGGTGTGGACGAGATTTGCAAAGTCAATCTAAATCAAGCGCTCATCAATCGCAACAAGGACAACGACCTTATTGCGGTCAATTTTGACCCCAAGGTAAATAAGTCTTCTTACCGTAAATAGTAATTAAGTTTTAAAAACTGTTGTACATGTATTTAGAGGGACTTAATTTGACTTTCCTTATTCCAAAAAATAATATAATGAAATGAGGAATAAGCCAATCCACATGTGCACTTGAAGAATTGACATTTTTTTCAAGACGGAGACATTTCATTGTATGCGTGCAAAAGCATAGCGGGTACCAGCAAATTTACAGAGATCATCATTTACTAGAGAAACTTTACAAAAACAACGTTTGGAAAGCGAAGTGTTTTCAGGTGTCTGGTGTGTCCAAACTGTTCCGCAAAATCGTCCAATCTTGTTGTGCAAATGCGCAGTTGGAATACCGAATTGGCTCATTATGAACGGTGAGTATTGTCACATTACTTTTCTGATATACTGTCTTTATATTGACTGATAGCTTGTTGCAGTACTACGGGAGGTCAAATATCTTCTTATTAGAGAACACGAGAGCATTCCAGAAAGTGCAGCCAGCATCTACAGCAAGCATGAGACGTTGCGAAAATTCAACGCCAACTTAGACCTGACGGTAGCTTGGTACAACAAAGTACGAGAGAACGTCTTGGAAGTCGAGTTTCCAATAATTGAGGGTCAGTTGGCAGCGATCGACCAGCAACTGAAACGAGCGAAGGAGACTTTGAGCTGGGAAGCAGATGGAGTCTGGGAATACATCCAGGAGACACGAGACCATGTTCATGACTTAGAGAAGAGAGTCCAACGAGCCAAGGACAACGTGGACTTGATTAAGAAGATCATGGAAGAATGGTCTAAGACGCCGCTGTTTGAACGCAAGGAGTTGAAGGATTCAGCGCTGCTTGCGCTTGATGATCGGGAAGAGAGGCTGAATAAGAAATACAATGAAATCACAGCTTCTGGCGCTAAAATACATACCCTTGTCAAGGTGAGGTTGTAGTCTGTCGTTAAGATTTTCATTTTTTTGATGGCTTTGCCGTGCCTCACTTCGGTGAGAAATCACCTCGGAGAACACAGCCAGTACAACATTAGATGAGATTTGGAAGACGTGTGCATTATTCCTGGTGTTTGAAGTAGCATTTGTAATGCAGTACCATTTTTTTTAAACTTAAAGGAAAATTGTGAGCTGTTCAAGGTGGACTCCAGCACCGACATCTGGAAGGCTTACATTGACTATGTTGATGATATGTTGGTTGATGGATTCTTTGCTTGCATCAACTGTTGCATGACCTACATGTTGGAAAACACAGACAACAAGTGTACATCACCTCTCTTTGAAGCCAAGCTTGAACTTCAGGTAATGTTGGGGGTAATATTGATAGAGCAGTTTAAGCCTTAGAAACTCAATATCGCAGTTGTGAGTAACAGCTGGTTTTCTCAATTTGTCGTTATACAAAATTGATATCGGACTATGAGTTCTATGGAGTGTCGCCTACTTGTACTTTCTCAGTGTATATTTATTTTTACTTTACAGTGAGGAAACATTAAAATCATTGAAGAATATACTCAGTATTGGGTTTAACTGAGACAGAACTGGGCACAGGCCACAGTGGGAAAAATGTAAAAATAGTGAATGGGGGTGATTTATTGATATTTGTAAACTTTGTTATGTCTACTAACCTTATTTGTAAAGAAACAAGAAAGTAGTGAAATAAAAGTGTGTTTTTTAAAGAAAAATAACAATTCGTCTTTTTCTTAATTACATGTGCAAAACTCGAAACTTTAGGGCCTTTTCCATAACAGTTTACTTTGTCGACAGGTCGATAAATGCAAATTGTAAACAGGCACAACTTAATTACGGAATGTCCGATTGAAGAACAACAAACAGTATTGTAAGGAGAATTTAAATTTCGTTCTTTATCCTGGTAATTTTCATTTCAACCCGTGCCCCTCATATTTGTCTGTGTATTGCAGGCTCCAGACATGGTCTTTGTGCCGTCCTTAGACTACGGTATCGCCGATGGCTTCTATGACCTGGTAGAGATGCTGATCAGTGATATCTACAAGATGGCATCTCTCGTCAAGAGGCTGGCAGAGCACAACGGCTCTGAACATTATCAGGTAGGGAGAAATGATTGCCATCTAATTAAAGTATCTAATCAAAGAACAATACCAATTTAAAATACTGCAGCTTTCCTGCAGCTACTGTTTTGTAAAGTCCCGAGTCTAAATGTTTGGTTTTCTGTTTTCAGAGTGACTTGGAGGAGATGTTAGACCTCTCTGACATGCGTCAAGAACTGATGGATCGAGTCAACACCATCATGAACAAGGCTCAGGAGTACCGTAACTCTTTTGACAACTATGCCTACCTCTGGGTAGACGATCGTAAGGAGTTCATGAGACAGTTCTTGCTGTATAACCATGTCTTGACAACTGATGAGATTGAGGCACATGCTGAAGATGGGGTGCCTGAATGTCCACCAACTCTGGACCAGTTTAAAGAACAGGTAGGATCCAAAGCAAGGCTAGGAATCTCAGTCCAGGCAAAGTACAGTGATTTTAGCATCAGCTTTATGTTTCAATATTAGATTATGCCCTCGCCAACATAATTTTATAAATACTGTACAAATCTCTCGATTTTAGTGAATGAATTTTGATAGTCCTAAACCAGTTCGCATCGGATGCCGTGTATACACAGGGTTCATTTGAATTGTACAGAGTCTTGTTAAGTCGAACACCGTCTGGGTAAAAGCACTTTCAGATTTGCTTTATATTAAATGATGTAACTCAATTCCTTTTTTTCCTCCACATTTGTCTTTTCGTAGGTGGATTCCTATGAGAAGATCTACAGTGAAGTGGATGAGATCGGTGCTATTCACGTTTTTGATACCTGGTTTCGTATTGATGGTAGACCCTTCAAACAGGCACTGCTGAACATCATCAAGAAATGGAGCTTCATGTTCAAACAGCACCTGATTGATCATGTGACTAACAGGTAATAGATCTGTACAATCTTGAGGGATTTTAACCTTGGATTCCTAGCGTCTTTTCCAGTGGAGCCTCTTTTCCCGTGGAGCCTCTTTTCCCGTGGAGCCTCTTTTCCTGTAGAGCCTCTTTTCCTGTAGAGCCTCCTTTCCTGTAGAGCCACTTTTCTAGTGGAACCTTTTTTCCAGTGGAGCCACTTTTCTAGTGGAGCGTCTTTTCCAACTTAAGTAAAATTTAAATGTTCCAAGCTGTTGTTTTGTCTTCATTTGCTCATTAGCCTAAGCGAGCTTCAGGATTTCATTAAGACAGCCAACAACGGCCTGACTAAGCCTGTAGAAGAAGGTGACTATACCGGCCTGGTGGACTGCATGGGTCATCTCATGGCTGTCAAGGATCGACAAGCAGCTACCGATGAGATGTTTGAGCCTCTCAAGCAGACAATTGAGCTTCTTAAGATTTATGATCAGGAGATGCCCGAGGAGGTGCACACGCAGCTCCAGGTTAGATTGTTGGTGCTTCACTCGAGATGTTGTCACAAGCCAATCACAAGTCAATCACAAGGCAGTCCCAAGTCAATCACAAGGCAGCCCCAAGTCAATCACAAGGCAGCCCCAAGTCAATCACAAGGCAGTCCCAAGTCAATCACAAGGCAGCCCCAAGTCAATCACAAGGCAGCCCCAAGTCAATCACAAGGCAGTCCCAAGTCAATCACAAGGCAGTCCCAAGTCAATCACAAGGCAGCCCCAAGTCAATCACAAGGCAGTCCCAAGTCAATCACAAGGCAGTCTCAAGTCAATTACAAGGCAGCCCCAAGTCAATCACAAGGCAGTCCCAAGTCAATCACAAGGCAGTCCCAAGTCAATCACAAGGCAGTCCCAAGTCAATCACAAGGCAGTCCCAAGTCAATCACAAGGCAGTCCCAAGTCAATCACAAGGCAGCCCCAAGTCAATCACAAAGCAGTCCCAAGTCAATCACAAGGCAGTCTCAAGTCAATCACAAGGCAGTCCCAAGTCAATCACAAGGCAGCCCCAAGTCAATCACAAGGCAGCCCCAAGTCAATCACAAGGCAGTCCCAAGTCAATCACAAGGCAGCCCCAAGTCAATCACAAGGCAGCCCCAAGTCAATCACAAGGCAGCCCCAAGTCAATCACAAGGCAGCCCCAAGTCAATCACAAGGCAGCCCCAAGTCAATCACAAGGCAGCCCCAAGTCAATCACAAGGCAGCCCCAAGTCAATCACAAGGCAGCCCCAAGTCAATCACAAGGCAGCCCCAAGTCAATCACAAGGCAGCCCCAAGTCAATCACAAGGCAGTCCCAAGTCAATTACAAGGCAGTCCCAAGTCAATCCCATGTCAATCACAAGTCTACCACAAAGCATTCACAGTCCATCGCAACTTGATTGTCAAGTGCAGTGTTAATATAATTTACTTCTAATTCTAATTTGTATTGACTGTAGGAGTTACCTGAGCAGTGGAATAACACCAAGAAGATTGCCATTACAGTCAAGCAGCAGGTAGCTCCACTCCAAGCCAATGAAGTCTCTATCATACGCAGGAAGTGTACATCGTTTGATGTAAGTTCAAACTCTGCCAAATTTGTCAGTTTTTGTAAAGGTATACACACAAATATTAATTACAACTTTATTTGTTAGGGGTGGGGGGTGTTTCTTTCTAAATTGTGTAAAAATGGTGTTTCCAAAGCAGCCCTGACAGTTTTCGTATTTTTTTCATTAAAATCTTGCAGGTGAAGCAGCATGAGTTCAGAGAACGGTTCCGCAAGGAAGCTCCATTCCTGTTTGATTTTGAAGATCCATACAGAGCTCTTGATGAGGTACGAAAAACAAGACATTGATTGTAACCTGAGACACAATCATTTTGCTGAATGCCTAGAATCATTTTACTTTTAAATAAGTAAGATATTTCCTAATAATTTGGTAGTAAATATTTTTGATATCTGCAAATGGTGTATCCTACCACATTTAACTGCATTTTACCAAACTGTTTATGTTTTGATTGAGATGGGACTATTCTTTTGAATGTTTTCCAGTGTCACATGACAATCTTTGAGATGGAGAGCCTGATGGTCCAGCTGCAAGAATCAGCCGGTTTGTTTGAGGTCAACGTAGCTGACTACAAACAGCTCAAGGCATGCCGCAAGGAAGTCCGATTACTCAAGACACTCTGGGATATGATCGTCATTGTACGCTCCAGGTAATCAATGCTACAAAAGTTATCTTCTTAGGGTATCTTTTTGTCTGCTTAACTGTTTCATGTTTTGAACCAATTGCTGTTGCATGTTTTCAACCAACTGCTCTTTTATGATTTGAACCTGCTGCAGTTTCATCTTTTGAACCGACGACTATTTCATGTTTTAAACGTAACAAATTTTTGGATACTCAGCTAAAACCAAATGCAATGTTATCTTGAGAAAACAACAACTTAACTGCTGTTTTATGTTTATATTAACTCCAGCATTAATGATTGGAAGACCACCCTCTGGCAGCAGATCAACGTGGAGCAGATGGAGATCGACTGCAAGAAGTTTGCCAAAGACATTCGTTCCTTGGACAAGGAGATGAGGGCCTGGGATGCCTATGGCGGTCTGGAGTCCACAGTCAAGAACATGCTGACGTCACTGAGAGCTGTTAGTGAATTACAGAACCCGGCTATTAGAGATCGTCACTGGCAGCAACTCATGCAGGCCACAAAGGTAAAACATTTGAATTGATTTCATTCGTTCTGATTATAACACAAGGGTTGTCCAAAGTGCACAAGATCTGTAGCTTAGAAATCCTAAGAGATTAGAGAAGATGTAAAGTAGTAAAGTCTATTTACCTATTCATTTGGACCCAGGTTAAGTTCTTAATGGACGAGGATACCACCCTATCAGACCTGCTGGCTCTTAACCTGCATAACTTTGAAGACGAGGTGCGTAACATCGTAGACAAAGCCGTCAAGGAGATGAGTATGGAGAAAGTCTTGAAGGAGCTGGATACCACCTGGTCTACCATGGAGTTTGAGTACGACAAGCATCCACGCACAGAGATCCCATTGCTACGCTCTAGCGAAGAACTGATTGAGACTCTTGAAGACAATCAGGTGAGAAGTTAGACCTCATATTGCTGGGTGGGGAG
This sequence comes from Crossaster papposus, assembly GCA_037893245.1. Lineage (NCBI taxonomy): Eukaryota > Metazoa > Echinodermata > Asteroidea > Velatida > Solasteridae > Crossaster > Crossaster papposus. Next base: position 221,434 of record JBAIAA010000041.1, on the reverse strand, counting down.
AGGTAATTGTTGTGAAGTGTCTTGCCCAAGAACACAAGTCAAAGTACTTGTCAACATAGCCTTAAGGCTTAGGCTACATTCCTGCTAAACAAACTTAAATGTTAGTACATTGGGGAGCTCAGAAACAGGAATTGAGGACAACACTAATGTGATTCACAGTGGTCAACAACTTATCTTAATCACCCTTCTCTGTTCTCTTGTTCTAGGTCCAACTTCAGAACCTTATGACCTCCAAGTACATCGCTCACTTCTTGGAGGAGGTCTCCGGTTGGCAGAAGAAGCTCTCCATCGCTGACTCCGTCATCAGTATCTGGTTTGAGGTCCAACGAACCTGGTCCCATCTTGAGAGCATCTTCATCGGGTCTGAAGACATTCGTTGTCAGCTACCTGAGGACTCAAAGAGATTTGACGGGATTGACACAGACTTTAAGGTTAGCTTTAATTGATGGCTTATTACCGAGCTTAAGTCAGTAGCATGATACGTCACATAAGATATTAGATGGAAAAAAAAAAAGTCTAATTTGGGCACACTGTAACATTTTGTTGCCTTTTCCAAACTTGACACTTTTCCAAACTGCATACACTTTTATTTTTGTATAAGTTCGGCAGATTACGACAACTAAAAACTAAGACAAAACGATATTACATGCCCTTTGTTTCAAGTGCAATGTTTTGCTTCAACAAAAGTTTTACAAGATGACAGGTTTTAAATCTCATTTATTCAATGAGGTTCATTGTATTTTGAAGGCTAAATGATTTAAAGTAAATTCTCAAGTTTTAATTCTCTCGGTACATTTATCCTTAATATTTTAATTTGTATGACGCTTGTAATAAGTGATAATTATTTATTGTGTGCTAACTGAGAAATGGAGTTTCATGCTTGCATGATGAATAAATAAATTGAATTGAATACCATTGTAGGATTTGATGAACGATTCTAAGAAGACACCAAACGTTGTCCAGGCCACTAACAAAGACGGGCTGTTTGAGAGATTGGAATCTCTACAAGCTAAGTAAGACATAGGAAATCAGTTATCAACACCAGGGGTCAATGTCATATGGAGCTGCTAATCACAAACATTTGCTTAGCACAACAAAGTCTAGCTCAGTAAAAATAGTTTTACCATCCAAAACTCTGTGTGCTTTTCACGCTAAGCTGAATACAAGTCACCTACAATATATATCACCTTGAAATTTGGTTTGTAATTCTGTTTTTGCCAACTAAGAATGTTAATGCTAAGCAAATGTTTGTGTTAAATTAGCAGCTTCATGAAATTGACACCAGATATTTTGTAATTCAGATCATCAATTTGGCTGTACATACATACATACATACATACATTACCTCACCTCTGATCTGCCTTACTCTTACTAGGCTGATTACCTGTGAGAAGGCACTGGCTGAGTATCTGGAGACTAAACGTCTTGCCTTTCCAAGATTCTACTTTGTGTCTTCAGCTGATCTTCTGGACATCTTATCCCAAGGCAACAATCCCTCACAGGTGAAGTCAAACTCTCTTGCTTTGCTCAGAAATTATCTGAGCAAAATGTTTTCCTCGTAGATATTCCGTTAAATTGTTCTGGTAAGCTGGTTGCCATAAATGGTTTTATAAGCTAGCAAACTGCAGCATAAGCAGAAGCTTATTGAGAATGTGACTCAATTATTCATTCTGTTTGTCTGGCAGGTACAACGCCATCTTGCTAAGCTGTTTGATAACACCGCTAAGCTGAAATTCAAGCTGGATGATGAAGACAATGACACCAAGGAAGCTCTAGGCATGTACAGCAAGGAAGGAGAGTATGTGGAATTTGATGCTCCCTGCGAGTGCTCTGGTCAGGTAAAGTCTTTTCTAAAACATGCACATAATGTGTAGATATATCCATTGAAAATCCCAGTTTATTGGGCTTTTTGGAGATATATCTGAGTATTGTATTTATATGATGCGTGCGTCGTGAGCGTCTTTCTTGGCGGATACCGGCGCCTTATAAATGTTATTTATTATTATTATTATTATTATTATGATGGGACTATTTTGTGCTGTCCATTTTTAGAAAAACATTTTTATCATGAATTGAAAATCGTATATTTAATACAGCATTTTATCTACTAAAACCTAACTATGTCATCCAGATGTACAATACAAAATCACTGAAATTGCATAATGATCGGTTTAGACTCGGCTTAAAAACTTACTCGGTGTTTCAACTCTGACAAGTTTCGGAGCGAATGCTTCATGACGTCAACTTATTGTAAATTAAGAACTGGTCTTAATAGGTTCCTCCCCTTATTGAAAACCATGGTAAAGCCTATCAATGCCTTGAAAGCACTTTTATTCTTGATAATTTTGTTGACAGGTTGAGGTGTGGCTGAACCGTTTGATGGACACCTCTCGCTCCACTGTCCGCAACCTCTTCAATGAGGGAGTTAACACCTATGAAGAGAAACCCAGAGAGCAGTGGCTGTATGACTTCCCTGCCCAGGTAGCTCTAGCCTCCACTCAGATCTGGTGGTCAACAGAGGTTAGCATTGCCTTCGCTAGGCTGGAGGAAGGCCATGAGAATGCCTTGAAGGAATACAACAAGAAACAGGTCAGTGGAGAGGTGGTAGATGAGCATTTCATTGATCGTAAGACAGAATATGGTGGGGAAGATAGGGTCAACGGAGGTTAGCATTGCCTTCAGTAGGCTGGAGGAAGGCCATGAGAATGCCTTGAAGGAATACAACAAGAAACAGGTCAGTAGAGAGGTGGTAGATTAGTATTTCATTGATCGTAAGACAGAATATGATGGGGAAGATAGGGTCAACGGAGGTTAGCATTGCCTTCGCTAGGCTGGAGGAAGGCCATGAGAATGCCTTGAAGGAATACAACAAGAAACAGGTCAGTGGAGAGGTGGTAGATTAGTATTTCATTGATCGTAAGACAGAATATGGTGGGGAAGATAGGGTCAACGGAGGTTAGCATTGCCTTCAGTAGGCTGGAGGAAGGCCATGAGAATGCCTTGAAGGAATACAACAAGAAACAGGTCAGTGGAGAGATGGTAGATGAGTATTTCATTGATCGTAAGACAGAATATGGTGGGGAAGATAAGGGTCAACGGAGGTTAGCATTGCCTTCGCTAGGCTGGAGGAAGGCCATGAGAATGCCTTGAAGGAATACAACAAGAAACAGGTCTGTGGAGAGATGGTAGATGAGCATTTCATTGATCGTAAGACAGAATATGATGGGGAAGATAGGGTCAACGGAGGTTAGCATTGCCTTCGCTAGGCTGGAGGAAGGCCATGAGAATGCCTTGAAGGAATACAACAAGAAACAGGTCAGTGGAGAGATGGTAGATGAGTATTTCATTGATCGTAAGACAGAATATGGTGGGGAAGATAGGGTCAACGGAGGTTAGCATTGCCTTCAGTAGGCTGGAGGAAGGCCATGAGAATGCCTTGAAGGAATACAACAAGAAACAGGTCAGTGGAGAGATGGTAGATGAGCATTTCATTGATCGTAAGACAGAATATGATGGGGAAGATAGGGTCAACGGAGGTTAGCATTGCCTTCGCTAGGCTGGAGGAAGGCCATGAGAATGCCTTGAAGGAATACAACAAGAAACAGGTCTGTGGAGAGATGGTAGATGAGCATTTCATTGATCGTAAGACAGAATATGATGGGGAAGATAGGGTCAACGGAGGTTAGCATTGCCTTCGCTAGGCTGGAGGAAGGCCATGAGAATGCCTTGAAGGAATACAACAAGAAACAGGTCAGTGGAGAGGTGGTAGATGAGTATTTCATTGATCGTAAGACAGAATATGGTGGGGAAGATAGGGTCAACGGAGGTTAGCATTGCCTTCAGTAGGCTGGAGGAAGGCCATGAGAATGCCTTGAAGGAATACAACAAGAAACAGGTCAGTGGAGAGGTGGTAGATGAGCATTTCATTGATCGTAAGACAGAATATGGTGGGGAAGATAGGGTCAACAGAGGTTAGCATTGCCTTCAGTAGGCTGGAGGAAGGCCATGAGAATGCCTTGAAGGAATACAACAAGAAACAGGTCAGTGGAGAGGTGGTAGATGATGAGCATTTCATTGATCGTAAGACAGAATATGGTGGGGAAGATAAGGGTCAACGGAGGTTAGCATTGCCTTCGCTAGGCTGGTGGAAGGCCATGAGAATGCCTTGAAGGAATACAACAAGAAACAGGTCAGTGGAGAGGTGGTAGATTAGCATTTCATTGATCGTAAGACAGAATATGATGGGGAAGATAGGGTCAACGGAGGTTAGCATTGCCGTCGCTAGGCTGGAGGAAGGCCATGAGAATGCCTTGAAGGAATACAACAAGAAACAGGTCAGTGGAGAGGTGGTAGATGAGCATTTCATTGATCGTAAGACAGAATATGATGGGGAAGATAGGGGGAAATATTTGGGAGAGATGTGCCTTTGACGATACAAGCATAGAATTTGGTACAGTCAGAGTATGTCAAGAGAAAGATATTTGGATATGAGCTCCCTGACCTTCGCTTAGTAACCATTGAGGAGTGGTTACTTTGTAGTGGCAGGTTATCAGTACCTCATTGTTTGTACTTCTCATCCCATCTAGGTCCTGCAACTGAACACACTCATCGTTCTTCTGATCGGAGACTTGTGCAGAGGAGACAGACAGAAGATCATGACTATTTGTACCATTGATGTGCACGCTCGTGACGTGGTTGCAAAACTGGTCTTAAACAAGGTCAGAATCTATCCTCACTCCTCATTTATTTGATACTTGTAGATATTGAAATTGCTTTCTCTATTCGCTGTCTCTCTTTTTGCATTTCCATTAAGAATATCATAGCAGGAACCAGACGCTTAAATTGTAGTCAGGTAAGATGGCATCGATATTGACTCCCCAACTCACCTTTTTCTTTCTGCTGAGGGGTTACTTGTGCATAGAGCCCATTAAAAATGGTTCCCTGGTTTGAAGTCCACTGTTAGATTTTTCATTCAGATAAGATTTTTAGCTAAGACAAACTCAGGAATGATATTCCAGGAAAACCTGCAAAAATGGTTTGGAAATGAAAATTGAATGCACGGGTGGGATTCGAAACAGGACCGCAGAGATGAATTATAAAAACACTTCTGCTGAATTTGTCATTTGTTTGACAGATTGAGAACTCACAAGCCTTCCAGTGGCTAAGTCAGCTTCGTCATCGCTGGGACGATGACAAGAAAGAGTGCTTCGCCAACATCTGTGATGCCCAATTCCACTACTCCTACGAGTATCTGGGCAACACTCCTCGTCTTGTCATTACCCCACTGACTGACAGGTAGGTCACAAACGATAACCTTACTGACTGACTGACTGACTGACTCACTGACACTTTACTGCATTTGCCTCTCTCCACCCAGGAGTATAAATGGGTACCCCATGTGAAGGTAGAGACCACATGCCCTTATCTCGAGCTGCTGCAGAAGTGGCCTCATTCCTGTTGAATAGGGATAATAGTGTGTAAGCAAAATTCTAGCGATCTCTGTCTCTGCCCCCTGGTCAGATAAGATCTTTTGCTGGTTGTCTACATGCTATCGAATCGACCACGTTGTAGGTTCCTCCTTATCAATTCATTATTACTAAATTTCTATTATTATAAGTTGAAACCTGACTTTGTCAATGTTTTGTTGTCATTGTAGATGCTATATCACCTTGACCCAATCCCTCCATCTTATCATGAGTGGTGCCCCAGCCGGCCCAGCCGGTACTGGCAAGACAGAGACTACTAAAGATCTTGGTAGAGCTCTAGGCATCATGGTCTATGTCTTCAACTGCTCTGAACAGATGGACTACAAGGTAAGCATTCAAATTTAGCCAAACGAACCTTCTGTTATGGTGAGGCATTGGTTTACGATGCATCTGAAAGCAATTGTGACACATTCTGCAACCTGTTTCTCTCATAGATTCTGTGTTTTCCTTCTTTGTTTTATCTTTGCAGTCCTGTGGTAACATCTATAAGGGTCTGTCACAGACCGGTGCTTGGGGATGTTTTGATGAGTTCAATCGTATCTCAGTGGAAGTACTGTCTGTAGTAGCAGTCCAGGTAAGCTATATGCTCACTGACTAGCTATCTAAAACCAAGGCTTAACAGTTGCCATTCTGTGCTTACAGCCCAAACACAGATATTATGCTTATTCTTCCCGGCAGCTTCATACAAATGGAACCAGACCTGTGACTGTCAAACTAAACTATCTTTCTCCTCCCTACTTCGTAAAAGGTCAAGTGCGTACAAGATGCAATCCGAGACAAGAAATCCCGCTTCAACTTCCAAGGCACAGAGATCTCCATGGTACCTACCGTGGGTATCTTCATCACCATGAACCCTGGCTACGCTGGTCGGACAGAGCTGCCAGAAAATCTCAAAGCTCTCTTCAGGTAATGTTTGGTTCTGATAAAGATACGAACCAAATTTGTACTGCATCACACAGATTTTACAGATAATCAAGGACTGGAAAGCAGTCCTGGTTGTATTTCAACACTTCTAATAAACCGTTGTTTCCTTGTGTCCCAGAGCAATACACTTTATCATGATCTGTCATGTACCCTATGTGATTGCTTTGTTCTGCAGACCCTGTGCTATGGTGGTGCCAGACTTTGAGCTGATCTGTGAAATCATGTTGGTATCTGAGGGCTTCCTGGAAGCTCGTCTGCTCGCCCGCAAGTTTATTACCCTGTACACGCTGTGTAAAGAGCTACTCTCCAAACAGGTAAGCTGAGAGATTTAATTACCTTCTTTTAGTTTGACGTCAGTATTCTTGGAGTTTTAATCTAGATGTTTTATCTTGTTACAATATTAAATTTTTGTTTTGACAGGATCATTACGATTGGGGTCTGCGTGCTATTAAATCCGTCCTAGTGGTGGCTGGATCTCTCAAGCGTAGTGACAAACAGCGTCCAGAGGACCAAGTACTGATGCGAGCCCTGCGTGACTTTAACATTCCCAAGATTGTCACCGACGACATGCCGGTCTTTATGGGCTTGATCGGTGATTTGTTCCCGGCACTAGATGTACCCCGTAAGCGCCAGATGGATTTTGAGAAACTAGTCAAGAAGTCCACCGTTGAGCTCAAGTTGCAAGCTGAGGATAATTTCATCTTGAAGGTGGTTCAGTTGGAGGAGCTATTGGCTGTGAGACACTCGGTGTTCGTCATCGGGAATGCTGGGACGGGCAAAAGCAAGGTAAGAGATTAGGAAGCATTGATCTTTAAAAACTACTTGAGACCTTGAAAGATCTTTGCTCATGTATCTCTCTCTGTGATGACGTCAACAGGTATTGAAGGTGCTGAATCGTACCTACTACAACCAGAAGCAGAAACCAGTCATGCAGATCTTGAACCCTAAAGCTGTGACTAATGATGAACTGTTTGGTATCATCAACCCATCTACTAGAGAATGGAAAGATGGTGAGTTTACATGGCAGCCATATTGGTCTAGTACCTGTTATGCTGTGGTATAGATTAGTAAGACATTTGTCACCACATAGCAGGGGCCAGCCTTTTTATTTAATTCTTACATTAGACTTGTGACTTTCTTAAATTCTGTGATATGTCTTGTCATTTCTCTGAGGAAGTGTGTAAACAAGATGTTGTTGTTGGTTTTCAGGTTTGTTTTCAGTGATCATGCGAGACATGAGTAACATTACTCATGAGTACAACAAGTGGATCGTTCTTGACGGTGACATTGATCCAATGTGGATTGAGTCACTCAATACCGTCATGGATGACAATAAGGTAATAAAATAAATAATAGATTTATTGGGCCTATTAATTTAAAATTCTTAAGTGATGGTATTCTTTAAATATGGTAAATTTCTTAATTTGTGTCAGTTGAAAGTAATTTTACTGATTCTGGGAGTAGCATTTTGTTTGCCTTAAGCTGTTGTTTTCATAAATGTTTGTATTTTCGAAGTGTTTATGTTGTCTTTGTTTTCAACTCAAAGGTCTTGACCCTTGCCAGCAACGAGCGTATTCCCCTGTCTCCCTCCATGCGTTTGCTATTTGAGATTAGTCACTTACGGACCGCCACACCAGCCACTGTGTCTAGGGCTGGTATTCTGTACATCAACCCATCTGATCTGGGCTGGAACCCGTAAGTAGCTACGTCCGATACCTAAAACTTAAGATCTTAGTTTTCTGTGCGGCTTATATCAATGATGGTTGTAATTATAAGGCCGTTTTCCAAACCCCAGCTTAGGTTCGGTCTCCATCGCCATTGTCAAACTGCATGAATAAAGCCAAAGACGAAGACGAAGCTGGGGTTTGGAAAACTGCCTAAGTACAGAGTTAGAGAGAACCATAAAATAGGGTTCTACTGAGACAAAGAAGAAATGGTGTCAGAAGTGGGATTCGAATTCAGATGACAGGAAAGTACCATTGCCTATACCATAAGACCTGAATATTTTGCAGAAAAACTAATATTGTACTGCATGTCTTCTGCAGGGTTGTGACTAGCTGGATTGAGACCAGAGAGGTACAGTCAGAGCGTGCTAACCTGACTATTCTCTTTGATAAGTACCTGCCTGCTGTATTGGACACGCTCAGAATTCGATTCAAGAAAATCATTCCCATTCCAGGTAGGTCAGCACAGAACTTGCAGTTAGAAAGAGCAAATATTGTCAAAGTCTAACATATTTTAACTGTGTTTGTTTGAACAAATGTTAATGAAATGAAACCTTTCAAATAATCTCTTGCATTGCCTATTTGTAAGATCAATTGTTTTGGGTGTGTTAACAGAGCAAAGTATGGTACAGATGTTGTGCTACTTGTTAGAGGTTCTACTGACACCAGAAAACACGCCGCCTGACTGTCCTAAGGAACTCTATGAGCTTTACTTTGTCTTTGCTAGCATCTGGGCCTTCGGTGGTGCAATGTTCCAAGATCAGGTTTGTGTCCCCCTCCTCCTTCCTTTGAATTCCATTGCATTCGTGTATTTAAAAAGGGAGAATCCTTGTGTGGACGTGGATAAGTCCACACCAGGTTTTCAGTTTGTGTATTGTGTGGACATATTTTGTTTGCAAGTCTACACAGCGTTTGGTACACTCCCATCCGGCCCCTCCCCCACCCCCATCTGCCTCATCTCCCCCTCTCCCCCCCCCCCCTCTCCCACCTGCCCTATCTTCTCCCACCCCCATCTTCCCCCTTCCCTCTTCCTTTTCATCTTATTTTTCACCTTTACTATCATTTCACTGTATATTCCAATTTCTTTCTGTGTGTGCAGTTGATTGACAACCGTGTGGAGTTCAGCAAATGGTGGGTGTCTGAATTCAAGACTATCAAGTTCCCTGGCCAAGGGACTGTCTTTGATTACTACATCGACCCTGGCTCCAAGAAGTTCACCCCATGGACTGAGATGGTACCTAAATTTGAGTTGGACCCTGAAATTCCTCTTCAGGTAAACCACATTTTAAAATGGTTTGAACATTGATATAGCAATTATTAATCCAATTGTTGTCATCTTTATGGTATAGCAATTATTAATCCAATTGTTGTCATCTTTATGGTATACAATTATTAATCCAATTGTTGTCATCTTTATGGTATACAATTATTATTCCAATTGTTGTCATCTTTATGGTATAGCAATTATTAATCCAATTGTTGTCATCTTTATGGTATACAATTATTAATCCAATTGTTGTCATCTTTATGGTATACAATTATTAATCCAATTGTTGTCATCTTTATGGTATAGCAATTATTAATCCAATTGTTGTCATCTTTATGGTATAGCAATTATTAATCCAATTGTTGTCATCTTTATGGTATACAATTATTAATCCAATTGGTGTCATCTTTATGATCAAGTTGACCTTTCATTTTTTTTATAGGCTGTGTTAGTGCACACTGCCGAGACCACACGTGTACGTTACTTCACGGATCTCTTGATGGCTAAGGGGCGGCCTGTCATGTTGGTCAGTAATGCTGGTCTCGGTAAGAGTGTACTGGTTGGCGATAAGCTGAATGCGTTATCTGAGGACTTCATGGTGGCCAACGTGCCGTTCAACTACTACACCACCTCAGAGATGTTGCAGGGTAAGGTTTCCCTGGATAATAGAGTTACTAAGATGCTTTCTTCATTCTTAGACTAGTATGCTAGCTATTTGAAGCTGATAAGTTATCTCGTATTTAAACTCCAGCCAATTTCACTGTGGTTTATTTCAACTCTTTCAACTCTCTACGAGAGCTAGGATTAATTTCTAAAGTCCTAATCTCTCTCAGGGGTCCTGGAGAAGCCTTTGGAGAAGAAAGCCGGTCGTAACTTTGGTCCTCCTGGAACCAAGAAGCTTGTCTACTTCATCGATGATATGAACATGCCTGAGGTAGACACATACGGCACCGTACAGCCACACACCCTGATCCGTCAACACATGGACTACAAGTGTTGGTATGATCGCACTAAACTGAGCCTGAAGGAGATTCATAACTGTCAGTATGTGTCCTGCATGAACCCTACTGCTGGTAGCTTCACTATCAACTCCAGACTCCAAGTAAGATACGGCTCAATAAGCCAGTTTGCCATTCTAACTGCGCATGTGCACAACAAGATTTGACAGTTTTTCATTTGGGATAAACATGGCAGATAAATGCACACAAGGCTATCAGGGATGTGGTAACCAAATCAGAATTCTGTGAAATTTTTCGTGCGACCAAAAAGACGATGAAGCTTACTGTTCACACAAAAGTTTGGACACACAAAACACTTAAAAACACTTGTCCAAACGAATCTTTTAAAATGTTGCTTCAAAACACGACAATCTCTGTAAATTTACTGGTACTCGCATGTAACACACGACTAAAATTCATAAAGGAATGTCCTTGTTCGTTAGTTCCTAACAAATTCTATTTTTTGTTTTTGTCACCCAGCGCCACTTTTGTGTCTTTGCCCTGAGTTTTCCCGGCGTGGATGCCTTACAGCACATCTACAGCAGCATCTTGAGTCAGCATCTCGCTATGATCAACGCTCCGCAGGTCATCCAGAAGATGTCCAACACTGTGGTCAGCGCTGCGTTAGACCTTCACAAGAAGGTTGCTCAGACATTTCTACCTACTGCAGTCAAGTTCCACTACGTCTTCAACCTCAGGGATCTGTCCAACATCTTCCAGGTCTGTTTTAGAAAATCTTGTACCTATTTTATTTTAATTTTTTTTTAGGGGGTGGCGGAAGTTGGGGAAGTCAGTTTGCTGCTCAGGCTGAATTATGGATTGAGTTTTCAGTTCCTGTCTGATCTTGTGGCTTTCCCTGCAATGTTAAATTCTTGGATAATTTTCTGCTTCTAAAACTCTAAACAAAGTAGGGGGGCAACAATTCTTGAATGTGAACTGTGATGTGAGGAGTCAAGTTGGTGTAGTGGTTACTGTGGTTCGGGTTCCATTCCCGGCCTGGTTCACATGTGGATTTGGTTTTAAGTCCCGATTTCATCGCTTCCCACCAGAATTTTCTTCTAGGTTTTTTCTTCCACCTCTCAAAACTGTAACTTCTTCTCCTTGTCTTGGTTTCCCTCAAAGATTGTTTGAATATTGTTTGCAGAGTCATGTAGTTTGGTTTGTATAAATGTTGTCTTGCATTCATAGTGGGCCGTTTTATTACTTGTTTACCTGTTTACTTACAGGGTCTGTTGTACTCTACACCTGACTGTTTGAAAGCACCGTTGGATTTTGTACGTCTCTGGCAACACGAGGCAACCCGAGTGTACGGTGACAAAATGATTGATGACAAAGATATCGAAATGTTTGGCAAAACAGTGCAGGACTTCAGCAAGAAATACTTTGAGGTATGTCTTCAAATGTTGTCGCATTAGATTGTTAGATATAGCAAATTTGTAGTAATGTCGCAAGATCGTTTCTGATGAATATCAAATGGGAAAAGGAACAGGCTAAAACAAAGGCTTTGCAGAGATGTACGTTTATAACAAGTTTAGACATGCACATAATTACAGAACCCGGGCTATGAAAAGTTTCAGAAATCTTCAGTGCAAGTATTTTAACTGGAATTCTGTTGAATAGTCCTCCAACAAGGCTTATAATTTTTCATCATTTCTGACCATGCTTCCATCCGTCACCCTTAATTCCCAGGATGTAGATGAGCAAGCCATGAACGCCAAGCCTAACATCTTCTGCCACTTTGCCAGCGGTATCGGTGAGCCCAAGTATCTGGGTGTACCGGACTGGCCTGCTCTCAGCAAGCTACTGGTAGAAGCTTTGGACAGCTATAATGAGATCAACGCTGTCATGAACCTGGTGCTGTTTGAAGACGCTATGCAGCATGTGTAAGTTGATGATTCTGAAACAAAATTGTCCATTAACCACTTCGCGTTGGATGCCGTGTATACACGCAAAGGTTTCCGGGATTCAAAACGGGTGACGGATAAACATTACTGTCAGCAACCAACTCGAAGCGAGCGAGGCCGGAAATATCACAGTGTGTTATCCACGAATGCAGGCCTAAACCCTCCTCGGATTAAGGCTTGTGAAAACCTATCCCGTGCTTGGGCCCAGTCAATGTCAAAACAATATCGGCACAAACTGGTTAATCTGACAATGACATGATTGATCAAAGATGTTTAAACTGCTGCCTTGTTTTTGTTTGCTCCCTATCCCATCACTTCTAGCTGTCGCATCAATCGTATCTTGGAGGCTCCTCGAGGTAACGCGCTCCTTGTCGGTGTAGGAGGCAGCGGTAAGCAGAGTCTTGCTCGCTTAGCAGCTAACATCAGCAGCTTAGAAGTCTTCCAAATCACACTCAGGAAAGGCTACGGAATCCCTGATCTGAAGGTAGGAACGGGGAATGCTTTCAAACTAAAACCCAGTTGATCAATGATTGCATAATGTTCAATGGCATACAAAATCAGCTGATTTTCAAATTTTTCATTTCACGCTTATGCCCTTAAAAAATGAAAATTCTTGAAATGTCCTTGTTTTTTTTAGTTTGCATGCCTGAATGTTGAAAAAGGAGTGACAGGCTAGACAAAACCGTACTCTAGGGATGTCATTCACAATATAACATTTCGGCACTTTTACTTTAAAGTTTCATTCCTTTACTATTTTTTTTTAGCAATACAATTAAAATTGTACACTTTTGAATGAGACACTGACACAAACAAATAAGTCCATGTTTAGTTATTGAATGATTACAATTTTCTAATTAATTCACTGTCAAACAATAATTTGCAGAGTAGGCTGGTTCCCGCCTCACAATTAGTATTGATACTGTATGGACCAGGAGCCAGTCTACTCGCAGATATAGATCAGATCTGTTTGTGCTCAAAAAAAGAAATTCAGGGAATGTCCAAAATGTCCAAATGAACAGATGTCCAAATAGGGAGAAAAAAGTAGTTAATTTTTTTATTTTTTTTTAAATTCTAATTTGGAGTCTTTTCTGTTGAACTTTCAGCTTGATCTGGCAGCAACCTGCCTCAAAGCTGGTCTCAAGAACATTGGTACTGTCTTCCTAATGACCGATGCCCAGGTGGCCGATGAGAAATTCCTGGTTCTCATCAATGATCTGTTAGCCTCGGGAGAGATCCCGGGATTACTGGCAGACGATGAGATAGAAAACGTCATCTCAGGGGTCCGTAATGAGGTCAAATCTCAAGGCTTGCAGGATACCAGGGAGAACTGCTGGAAGTTCTACATTGACAGGCTGCGTCGCCAGCTAAAGGTGGGTCAAGTCGAAGATTGTCAACTAAAGTTGCTAATATCACGACTTAGGGTGTGATCCCTGGCCAAGAGGCAATTATGGGTTTGTGGTTTCTGACTAGCGTCCCTCTGAACAAAGATATTAACTAATTTAAGGAACTGCAAACACAGGGTGGGATATAACTCAGTTGGTAGAGCACCGGAATGACAATTTGGAGGTCGCTGGTTCAAACTCTGCTTCAGTCAATTTCTGTGTTTAATTTTCCAAATAACTTTAAGTTTAGGCAACTACCTAGAATCTATTACCATCTTATTTATTGAAAGACTTAAGATGCATGATCACCACTTGAGCCCCCTGTTGTAATATATGGTACGTATTTCATAATATGGAATTTGCACCAGGAGATGTAAATTCAATATTAAATTTAAGTTGTTTGGCCCTTCACCGATGTGTATTATCACTGTTTACTCACTGTTATCCTGAGGGATTCTTTAGAAAACAATCACTCGGGTGGGACTTGAACCCACGACCTCCAGCACTAGAAAGATGTCTGCGCTAGAAAGAAGGAAGTCACGGGTTCGAGTCCCACCCAAATCAGTGATTTTCTTTTATAGACTTCCTTGGGAAAACTCTGTGTATACAGTGTAATTACACGTTGGTGAAGGGCCAAAATATAATATTGAATGGTAGATATTGAAGATTCCTATTCCTGAACTCCTATTTTGTTGTGATTTTGTCGCAGGTTGTTCTGTGTTTCTCTCCCGTGGGTAACACCCTACGTGTTCGTGGTCGTAAGTTTCCAGCTATCACTAACTGCACCAGCATCGATTGGTTCCATGAATGGCCTCAGGAAGCCTTGATGTCCGTCAGTAACAGGTTCCTACAAGAAGTGGAACTACTTGGGGTGAGTGAAGAAACATGGCCTCATCTCCTGGTTCGGATTGGAGAGATTTTAGCACCTTAAATTGGCTAATTCAAAGTATACCTTAATTCAGCAGTAGCGACTATGGATCCTACAATGTAAAGTCATGGGCTTTTAGAGCCCCTGATAACACTTATAGTAGCTGGACTAGTTGAATCATCTGAATGAAGAATGTTAAACCCTACATTGATGAGTGTTATTTGTGTTGATATTTACAGTCTGAGTTGAAGGGCTCGGTGGCTGAGTTTATGGCCTATGTCCACACCAGCGTCAACGATATGAGCAAGATCTACCTGCAGAATGAACGTCGTTACAACTACACCACGCCTAAGAGCTTCCTGGAACAGATCAAGTTGTATCAGAACCTACTGGCACAAAAGAGTAAAGAATTGACGGCAAAGATGGAACGTCTTGAGAATGGTCTGACTAAACTGCAGAGCACTGCCCAACAGGTGGGTAACCAATCGTTCATGTCTTAGAAATTAGAGTTGATTGTCTTAGCATCTCTTGACGAACTACTGACCTTTCTGCCTACTAGGTTGATGATCTTAAAGCCAAGCTGGCCTCTCAAGAGGAGGAGCTCAAACACAAGAATGAAGATGCTGATAAATTGATCCAGATTGTTGGCGTAGAGACGGAGAAAGTGAGTAAGGAGAAGGCCATCGCTGATGAAGAGGAGAAGAAAGTAGCCGCCATCAACGAAGCTGTGTCTAAGAAAGCCAGAGAGTGTGAGAGAGACTTGGCGAAGGCTGAGCCGGCTCTGCAGGCTGCTCAAGAAGCTCTGAACACTCTAAATAAGGTCAGTCCTAGTAACTCATTCATACTAAACTTGGCTAATAGTTTCTTAAAAGTGTACATACACAAACAAAAGAAAATGATGAAGCGATCTTCAGTTTTAGAGTTGGAGGAAAAAAGGATTTACAGAATCAAGTAGAGACTAAAAATCCAATCCATGTGCCTGTTCGGCTGCAATTGGATCTTTGATCGGAGAGATGACAATTGAGAAAAGTACCACTGCAAGGGTTAGTTGGGGTTAAACAAAAAACTGTATGTCTTTTAGCAATCGTTCTTTTTTAAATGTGTGATTTCCAATAATGTATATGTTTTTTGTTTTGTTTTTATATTTATTTTCTTCAGAACAACCTGACAGAGTTAAAGTCGTTTGGCTCCCCACCTAACCAGGTCGTCATGGTGGCTGGGGCAGTCATGGTGCTGCTAGCGCCCAACGGCAAAGTGCCCAAGGACAAGAGTTGGAAAGCAGCCAAGGTCATGATGGCTAAGGTAGGAGAGTAGCAGCTTGAGTGCTCTATCAGTTGGTTTCATAGAAAAAATTGTTAAATTATGAATACAAATAAAAGAATAATAATAAAAGAATAATAATAATACTAATAATAATTAGGGAGGCTAGTCATCCTTACTAGCAGCTGGGATGCTGAATTGTGAAGGACGCGGCTACAACGTGGTCAAGTCAAATGGCATGTAAAGGTACCTCTGGCAAACCGGCCATACGACCCATATCTGACCATGGAGCACAGCCAAATCTGTCAAATCGTAAATGTTGATTTTGCGAAGGGAAGGAAACCAGAGAAAAATCCTCTTGGCATAGGGGAGAATCAACGAACGACTCTACTCACATATGGTCCAAGCCGAGAATCAAACCAGGGAATCAAACCCGGGCCACATCGGGGAGAGGTGTGTGCTTTTACACACTTGTCACTCATGTCATCCAAGTTATTATTGCATTTGAGAATTAATTTGAAGTTTCATTGTTAGGTTGATGCTTTTTTGGATGCGCTCATCAACTATGACAAAGAACACATCCATGACAACAATCTGAAAGCCATGCGTCCCTACATGGAAAATCCAGAGTTTGATCCAGAATTGATCCGTAGCAAGTCCAATGCTGCTGCTGGCTTGTGTTCGTGGGCCCTCAACATCGTTAGGTTCTATGAGGTCTACTGTGATGTGGAACCTAAGCGTCTCGCCTTGCAGAAAGCAAACGATGAGCTACAGACAGCGCAGGACAAACTCACGGTTATCAAGGCCAAAATTCAGGTTTGTGGACGTTTAAATTGGGATTCATTTTTTTATTAGAGTTATTCCAAAGGCATTCACTGCATGGTCAGTCAAAACGTGATTCCATGCTAATCACAAGTCAGTCACAACGTGGTGACATGCCAATCACAAGTTAGTCACAATGTGATCTCATGCCAATCACAAGTTAGTCACAATGTGATCACATGCCAATCACAAGTCGGTCACAATGTGATCACATGCCAATCACAAGTCGGTCACAACGTAATCACATGCCAATCACAAGTCAGTCACAACGTAATCATATGCCAATCACAAGTCAGTCACAATGTGATTACATGCCAATCACAAGTCAGTCATAGGTCAACCACAAATCAAGTCTGATCAGAAGTCACATGGGACTACACAATACAAATGAATGCCTTATGACCACAGTTCATTTGAATAGTTGTATTCTTATTTGAGACTGGTGGACTTGCGAGTGTCGTGATTACAAATCTGCTGAATGGAATCAAGTAGAAAATGAATGAAATGCCGTCCTTTGCATTTCATTGGTTATTTCTTTACTTTTAGGAACTTGACGCCAACTTGGCAGAGCTAACAGCCAAGTTTGAGAAGGCAACAGGTGACAAACTGAAATGCCAAAAGGAGGCGGAGGCAACCACTATGACAATCACTCTGGCTAACCGTCTAGTGGGTGGCTTAGCCTCTGAGAATGTACGTTGGGGGGAAGCTGTAGCAGCATTCAAAGAAGCTGAGAAGACACTACGTAAGTAGAGTTATACTCTGTCAGATTATACAACCAGCTGTGGTAAATGTTGGCGTAAACATGTCTCACTGGCATAAGATTTCCAGATTGGTGTTGCTTTTGACTATCGTTGTACATCTGTTCTGTCTTGTAGCTGGTGATGTGTTACTGATTACTGCCTTTGTATCGTACATGGGCTGCTTCACCAAGAGCTTCCGTCTAGAGCTCATGGACAACATGTGGCTGCCTTTCATTAAATCACAGAAGGTAAAAACCAAGTTCTTTTGCTGTAAATCACCAAGTCAAATGTTATCATTTAATGTTCGTCTTTATTGCAATCTTTTCACCCTCATTCACCCTTCTTCTTTCCGCCAGATTCCAATCCCTACCACCGAGGGTTTAGACCCCCTCAGCCTTCTCACAGACGACGCTTCCATTGCCAGCTGGAACAACGAGAACCTTCCTAGTGACCGCATGTCCACTGAGAATGCCACCATCCTGTCCAGCTGTGAACGTTGGCCTCTCATGATTGACCCTCAACTCCAAGGCGTTAAGTGGATCAAGACTAAATACGGAGAGGACTTGCGTGTGGTTCGTCTTGGCCAACGTGGGTACTTGGACACTATTGAACGGGCCATTTCCAACGGTGACACTGTTCTGATTGAAAACATGGAGGAATCGGTGGATCCAGTTTTAGACCCTGTACTTGGACGTAACACCATCAAAAAAGGAAGGTCCGATATTTCATCATGCTCTTTTTATTTTTCTGTTCACTTTTTATTTCTGTTAATTTTAGAGAAATATATAAAACTGGAAGAGAACAATTTGAAATTAAATTGTCTCTTTAAGTTGGATAATTTGTTCGGGAAGATGTAAATTTGTTTTATTGGTGTGCGGAATTTAAGTTGTTTATGTTGACTTTTTGTCTGCTCTTTTCACAGATACATCAAGATTGGTGAGAAGGAAGTTGAGTACAATCCTCTCTTCCGTTTAATCCTACACACCAAGTTGGCTAATCCTCACTACAAACCTGAGATGCAGGCTCAGACTACACTCATCAACTTTACTGTCACCCGCGACGGTCTGGAAGATCAGCTACTGGCTAACGTGGTGGCCCAGGAACGACCTGACCTGGAGAAACTCAAGGTACCAGACTTGATATCTTTTGGATAACTGTCTTGGATTTTATACAGAAACTGTTAGTGCAGAGTGAGGCCAAACAGTCTGGTATCCGACCTGGAAAGGGCCAAGGTGCCAGACTTTGTATCTTTGTATCAAATTAGGGCTGAGGTTGAAAATAGACAATTTTACAAAGTTGTTAGCAGAAAATATTACTTGAGCAAAATTTTGTAAAGCAACACTAATTGTAACCATCGGGTCGTTCACATTTCTTTCTTCAGTTGGACCTGACTAAGCAACAGAACGATTTCAAGATTATTCTGAAGGAACTAGAAGACAACCTCCTTTCTCGTCTCTCTTCCGCGGAGGGTAACTTCTTGGGAGACACGGCTCTGGTAGAGAACCTGGAGACCACCAAGCGCACGGCCGCCGAGATTGAGGTCAAAGTTGAAGAGGCAAAGATCACTGAGGTCAAGATTAACGAGGCTAGGGAGCTGTACCGACCAGCTGCCGCCAGAGCCTCATTGATGTATTTCATCCTGAATGACTTGAACAAAATCAACCCTATCTATCAGTTCTCTCTTAAGGTAAACAAGATCAACCCTATCTATCAGTTCTCTCTTAAGGTAAACAAGATCAACCCTATCTATCAGTTCTCTCTTAAGGTAAACAAGATCAACCCTATCTATCAGTTCTCTCTTAAGGTAAACAAGATCAACCCTATCTATCAGTTCACTCTTAAGGTAAACAAGATCAACCCTATCCATCAGTTCTCTCTTAAGGTAAACAAGATCAACCCTATCTATCAGTTCTCTCTTAAGGTAAACAAGATCAACCCTATCTATCAGTTCTCTCTTAAGGTAAACAAGATCAACCCTATCTATCAGTTCACTCTTAAGGTAAACAAGATCTGTCATCATAATGGAACCAAAAACCACTTTTCTGATTAGGATTGGGAGAAGATTCCCAACAGAGTATTTTACTTTTGTATGACACCAATTTGATTTGATGTATAGCATATTCTCTATAATATAAATACTCCTTTTTACACTCATTTTTGTTTTGTCGTCCTAGGCTTTCAACGTAGTCTTTTCCAAGGCCATTGAGAAAGCAGAACCAGCAGAGGACGTCAAGGAACGCGTCATGAACCTGATTGATTTCATCACCTACTCTGTCTTTATCTACACCACTAGGGGTCTGTTTGAGCAAGATAAGCTCATCTTCAGTACTCAGGTTGCCCTTCAGGTTAGTGGCAGTCATACTGCGCACTCAGTAAAGCTATTTGGCTTACTCGCATCAGCCAAGAAGGGAAGAGAGAACGCTGTGGTAGCGTTGATTTAAATATTAAAGAACGGCGCACAGTATATCTAGCTAATGTGGAAAGACTGTCTGTTTGAGCAAGATAAGCTCATCTTCAGTACTCAGGTTGCCCTCCAGGTTAGTGACAGTCATACTGCGCACTCAGTAAAGCTATTTGGCTTACTCGCATCAGCCAAGAAGGGAAGAGAGAACGCTGTGGTAGCGTTGATTTAAATATTAAAGAACGGCGCACAGTATATCTAGCTAATGTGGAAAGACTGTCTGTTTGAGCAAGATAAGCTCATCTTCAGTACTCAGGTTGCCCTTCAGGTTAGTGACAGTCATACTGCGCACTCAGTAAAGCTATTTGGCTTACTCGCATCGGCCAAGAAGGGAAGAGAGAACGCTGTGGTAGCGTTGATTTAAATATTAAAGAACGGCGCACAGTATATCTAGCTAATGTGAAAAGACTGAGTTTTGTTCTGTATGGATTAGTTATGAGCATTATATGAGAGCTAAATCTTGCACATTTTAACAAAAATTTCTTGTTTGGTACGCAAGATAATAATTTGTTTCTTTGGTGCCACAGATTCTGCTGATGAAGAAGGAAATCAACCCAGTTGAGCTAAACTTCCTGCTTCGTTTCCCCTCTCAACTCAACGTGACTAGTCCTGTAGATTTCTTGTCTAACTCTGCCTGGGGTGCAATCAAGGTAGGCTTCAGGCCGACATCATTGGTAGAACACCCTGATGTTTCCGTCCTCGCTCGCTGCAAGCCCGTCACTAACAGATATTTCCAGTGCTGGTTGCGACGTGTTTATCCGTCATCTGTTTTGAGTTCTGGAAAAACTGCACATATACACGTCATCCAACGCGAACTGGTTAAGACAGCAACTTGACTAAGAAGACGAGAACACTTATAGATCCCTGTCTTTTCTCCAACTCAGTTTTGAAAGTGTCTGTTATTTTGTTTGTTATTCAGTCACTTGCGGCTATGGAGGAGTTTCGTAATCTGGACCGTGACATCGAGGGCTCGGCCAAACGCTGGAAGAAGTTTGTGGAGAGCGAGTGCCCTGAAAAGGAGAAATTCCCTCAGGAATGGAAGAACAAATCTTCCCTGCAGAAACTCTGCATGATGCGTGCTTTACGGTCAGACAGAATGTCCTATGCAGTCAGGTATGAAAGCGAGAGGATGAACATTAATGACATCTTAACAGATTTACTAACGCCGGGGAAGGCTATGGCCGCGGCCCGCTAATCTGTCCCGAATGCTGTTGTCAGCTGTACTTGTGCTACACCGTAGAACACGCCCTGTGTGACAGCTGCACATTCGGGTCCATTGTGCAGCGCAGCTATTGGACAATGGCGCTTGTGCAGTCATGCGTATAACCCGGTGCTGTAAGGAATTAATACTTGCATCAAGGGGTTAAGTAATACCAAGGCATCGTATCAGGCCAAACTTTAGAGTATTACTGTTCAGGTTCCGATAGTTTCAAAATAAGATAAAGCCTAATTATTTAAAGCAAAAGCCAAGTTTAAGAAAAAAGCTGTTTGATTATTAAAAAAAAACTTGCCAAAATGTATCTTCCTGCAGAAACTTTATTGAAGAGAAGCTAGGCGCCAAGTACGTGGAGAATCGGTCCATAGACTTTGCTAAGTCCTTTGAGGAGACGGGCCCAGCTACTCCCGTCTTCTTCATCTTGTCTCCTGGCGTAGATCCCCTGAAGGACGTCGAAGCCCTGGGCAAGAAGATTGGCTGGACCTTTGACAACAAGAACTTCCATAACGTGTCCCTGGGACAAGGACAGGAGATTGTAGCGGAACAGTGTATGGATCTAGCTGCCAAGGAGGGACATTGGGTCATTCTACAGGTCAGTGTCACCATCATTGTCACTGTCGTTGACATTTGAGAAACTTGTCACTGTCCTTGTCATTTGAGAAACTTGTTACTGTCCTTGTCATTTGGGGAACTTGGCACTGTTCTTAGCATTTGAGAAACGTGTCACTGTCCTTATCATTTGAGAAACTTGTCACTGTCCTTGTATTTTATGAAACTTGTCATGAAACTTGTCACTGTCCTTGTCATTTAAGAAACTTGGCACTGTTCTTAGCATTTGAGAAACGTGTCACTGTCCTTATCATTTGAGAAACTTGTCACTGTCCTTGTCATTTGAGAAACTTGTTACTGTCCTTATCATTTGAGAAACTTGTCACTGTCTTTGTCATTTGTAGAACATCCACTTGGTAGCCAAGTGGCTGAGCACCCTTGAGAAGAAACTGGAATCAACCGGTGAGGGCAGCCATGCTGACTATCGTGTCTTCATGAGTGCTGAACCTGCTGGCACACCAGATAACCACATTATACCACAGGTAAATACACAAACAGTTCTCAAATAACATTTAATTAATTCAATGTAATATACAACACTATTAGTCTTAAGCATCCTGTGAAATCATGGCACCTGGTGTGCTGACATTTCTAACCAGTTCGCGCTCAGATTATTTTTAACGAAACTCGATCCGAAGGTTCTGGCCGATTGTACCGGGAAGCACACCCACGCATTTCCTGCCTTGCTCGCTGCTGACAGACATTTTCGGCCTTGCTCGTGACGTGTTTATGTGTCATTCGTTTTGAATCTGGGGAAAACTCTGCTTGTATATATACATCTTTCGGCGCGAACTGGTTAAGAAAAGTAAAATTCTTTGTTTGAATTTCCAAATGGTCAGCCGATTATCATCGAAGAGAAATGCCTTTTTGTTGTTGAATACTGCCCCTTTCCCTCTCCAGTTTACTAAATGTAGTTAGTTAGTTTACCCAATGACTGTAGTTAGTTAGTTTACCCAATGTGGTTAGTTAGTTTACCCAATGTGGTTAGTTAGTTTACCCAATGTGGTTAGTTAGTTTTCATTTTGCTTGTAATTGGCTACAAATCCAAGCGTAAGCTAGCTAGTCTGGTTCCCAGACCTAACAATTCCCCGATGTCTATAAATTTTCCCCTTTCATCTCAAGTACAGTCAGGGGACCATATATGAACACAGGTCAGGATAACAATATTTGCTATAAATTACTAAGCTCCAAATCCATGCATTTCTGAGAATGACAGCAAAGCAATAATTGTAGACCGGCTTGTAAATGGCTGCCTGAATCCTTGATTTCCCCATATGAAGTATGCTGATAGCAATTAATAATGAGTAAGATTTATCTTGCTGTTCATTGTAGGGTGTCCTTCAAACCTCCATCAAGATCACCAACGAACCTCCTACTGGCATGTTTGCCAACCTCCACAAGTCGCTATATAACTTTGACCAAGACACGCTGGAGATGTGTGCCCGAGAGGCTGAATTCAAGGCTATCCTCTTCTCTCTCTGCTACTTCCATGCTGTGGTGGCTGAGCGTCGTAAGTTTGGTCCCCAAGGCTGGAATCGAGTCTACCCATTCAACACTGGTGACTTGACTATCTCCGTCAATGTCTTGTATAACTACTTGGAGGCCAATGCTAAGGTTGGTGTGGGTTTTTAATCGCAAAATAATTGCCATCAAAAATGAAGATGAATAGCTAGAGTAGCATTCATCAAGATACTTGGAAGATTGTGAAGTGTAGTATGATTAGCGGTTGTCATCTCACCAAGAAAAGATAACAATGCCCTGACTAGTGGCTTTGAGGTATTACAATTTAACAAGTTTTCACATCATTTTCCAAAAATCCTAAATACTGTCATTATTATATATTTTGTTTAAAGGTAGGATACACTATTTGCAGATATGGAAAATATTTACTACCGAATTATTAAGAAATATCTTACTCATCTGAAAGTAAATAATGATTCTAGGCATTCAGCAAAATGATTGCGCTAGATATCCTGTAATTATTCAGAAAAAGTGATCCAGATTGCTGATCTGCATCCAGATCAATCTCAACATTTAATAGAATCATCCTTGACCCTTAAGCTACATCTATCAACCCACCAAGTTTCGTTAAAATCCCTCAAGACAAATAAACAGACAGCCCGACAGACAGACAGACAGGCCAATATATTACCTCCGCCTCTGAAGATGGGCAGAAATAACAAGTGTTTATAAAACGAAACTTGACCGTAAGATCACGATTCTGATTTCTGATTGTCTAGTCTTTCTTTAAAATCTCCTAGGTGCCGTGGGAGGACCTACGTTATCTGTTTGGTGAGATCATGTATGGCGGTCATATCACTGATGATTGGGATCGACGTCTGTGTAGGACGTACCTAGAGGAATACATGCAATCTGATATGGTAAGCTCACTAAATGGTATTTACCATTCTGGCAAGTGTAACATTTTTGTTGGGGAGAAAATGCTGCGATTTCAGCTTCTAATTTTGCAGTTTGTATATGAATTAAGGCAGAAGGAGACAGAACTGGGCAGATTTTGAAACAAGACTTAAACTCTCCTTACAATATTTCTTGTTGCACTTCATATTAAGGCTGTTTACATTTGACATTATTTTATCAGTTTTGTTAACAAGGAAAATACAGAGAAAAGGCCCTAACAGTTTGGTAGTTGTGACAAATTTTTAATTCTTAAAATTGTTTGCAATTTTTGGTCCTTTTTTCTTTAAATATGTGCAGTAGACATTTCAAATATAGAAATATCAATAAATCTGAAACAAACAATTCACCCCGTTTGGTTTGTTTCATTTTTCCCCACTGTGGCCGATGCCCAGTTTCATCTTATTTTGCCAGAACTCCTTACATATTTCATTTTATTGACGTCAGTCTTCAGTAACTTTGAATTTCTGTTCTCTTTTGATGACTTTGTTTAGCTTGATGGTGAGGTATACCTTGCCCCTGGTTTTCCTATTCCTCCTAACTCGGATTACATCGGTTACCATCAATACATTGATGAGATCCTACCTCCTGAGAGCCCCTACTTGTACGGTTTACATCCCAACGCCGAGATCGGCTTTCTGACTACCACTTCTGACAATCTCTTCAAGGTGGTACTGGAGATGCAGCCTAGGGATAGTGGAGCCGGGGCAGGGGCTGGCTCTAGCAGAGAGGAAAAGGTTGGTATCTGTTGTGGTCTTGTTTCTCTTGTCTTCAAGCTTTTAATCTTGATTTCTAAAACTGTCAGTCCAGCTATAAATCATGCAAATCACCTAGTTGCATATCCAGCTATAAATCATGCAAATCACCTAGTTGCATATCCAGCTATAAATCATGCAAATCACCTAGTTGCATATCCAGCAACCAAAACAACAAATGTTTAGTTTGACATCCGAAATACTTGATTGTATCTGGACCAAATTTGCAAACTTTCAAGTATAATTATGTAGTCCTACTTTTTTAAATTTACCTTGCTCCTACTTTTCATATTTTTTTTAAAAATTCCTACTATCTCCTACATTAACCCACAACTCTGAAAAAATGAAGTTCTCAGTGAATACTTTTGATAAGTGTTACACACTGCTATATGTAAATGCCACAATGAAGGGATTAGATGCAGGAGTACTGCAACTTCAAGAGTTTAGTTGAGAATGGAGCACAAGTGCTGTGAGTACAGGACATGCCAAATGAGCTTATGATGCTGTGGACATGGGTGATAATTATTGAAAACGACTCCTGAAAACTACTTTCTTAAGTTTAATTCTATTACTTCTTTACCTGGGTCTGTTTGAAAGCCTGAAGTTTTTTTTCTCAACAAATTGCCGTTAAGACACATACATGTAGCACCTTTGAAATATATTAATTTCTTTGTATAGACCAAGATTTGGTAGAGTTACTGAGTTGAATATAGTAGGTAGCATTTCTATGCACACAGCAGAATATTAAGACAACTATTCAGTAACAGTATGTCACATAATCTATGAGATGCATCACCAATGCTTTATCACTGTGTGGTCTTAAGGTACCAGACCAAGATGACTGTAGATTTGTTTCCTTTCTGATTATATTCAATAATTTGTCACACACTCACGCACAGATTAAAGCCTTACTAGATGAGATCATGGAGAAATTACCCGAGGAATTCAACATGTTAGAAATCATGGGTAAAGTAGAGGAACGTACTCCGTACATCGTAGTGGCCTTCCAGGAGTGTGAACGGATGAACACGCTGACTTCAGAGCTCCGGCGTTCTCTCAAGGAATTGGACCTTGGCCTCAAGGTCGGTACTTCATTTTTGTCTTTTGTTTTGTTCATCTTTAAGAGCTCCAACCCAATTTTGTTTTCAAAAAGGCTTTATTCAAACCCTGATTTCAGATTTTGTAAAGTGTCGTTTTTGCGGAAAGCAAAGGCATTTGATCAAATTTTGCTCTAAATTTGAGTCTCCCTGTTTCAACACAATTGTTTATTTGAAAGGTAGAACATCCCAAGTTTGCATTAAGGTTTATATGTGTTTTATTTACAACGGTTACTTTATTGTCCTAATACACATTGTTCTCAATAATTTTGTTAAAGAACCAATCTGAAATAACAGGTCATAATGAAATTGTAGCAAAATATTTAGTTTCCTTGCTCAATTGTAAGGCCATTAAAGTTTACAAAACATTCTTAATTTACCACATTTAGTTGTTGATTGATATAAAAATTGATTGTTTGTTTGATTGACTTGTGTTTAAATCAGGGCGAGCTTACTATCACATCCGACATGGAAGATTTGAGCAACGCTCTATACCTGGATCAAGTACCTGCAAGTTGGAACCAGCGAGCCTACCCCAGCATGTTAGGCTTGTCAAGTTGGTATGCAGACCTTCTACTTCGCATCAAGGAGTTAGAGAGTTGGACAGCAGACTTTACCCTACCCACTGTCGTCTGGCTTGGAGGCTTCTTCAATCCTCAAAGCTTCCTAACGGCCATCATGCAATCCATGGCACGCAAGAATGAATGGCCACTAGACAAGATGTGCTTGCAGTGCGATGTAACCAAGAAAAACAAGGAAGATTTCAGTAGTGCTCCTCGTGAAGGAGCCTATGTCCACGGCTTATTCATGGAAGGAGCTCGCTGGGACATCCAGACAGGAATGATCGCTGACGCTCGATTGAAGGAACTCACTCCAGCTATGCCAGTTACTTTCATCCGTGGTATCTCAGTAGACAAGCAAGAAACACGTAACATCTATGAGTGTCCAGTCTACAAGACCAAACAGCGTGGTCCGACGTTTGTCTGGACCTTCAACCTCAAGTCTAAGGAGAAGCCTGCTAAGTGGACACTGGCTGGAGTGGCTCTACTTCTTCAAGTCTAAAAGGCAAAGTCTAAGAATGCAGAAGGTTAGTCCCACGTTAAGTATCTCTTGTTCACCAACTGTTGGTTTATAGTATCAAGCATTCAACATATCAAGTCTAAAAGGCAAAGTCTAAGAATGCAGAAGGTTAGTCCCACGTTAATTATCTCTTGTTCACCAACTGTTGGTTTATAGTATCTAGCATCAACATATAGGGCAGTCATATTGGTCTCGATCCCGCAATTCACATTGAGATTGCTGTTGAGCTATCGCAACAAAATATATGCACCAGGCTTATCCCTTGCCTGATTACAAATAAAAAAACCAAACATACAGACAGAGGTGAATATGTGAAAAGAAACATTTACAACATTATTTAATGGATCCTACTTCATTTTAAGGCTAATTAAAAAGGGACAATTTCAACTTAAATTTGATTAATTCATTCAAATTTCAGTGCATTCCAAATCAGAATTTTTAGCATAAAACGATTTTCTTGATTGAAAGATGCATGTACATGTTGGTGTAAATATTTCAATTGTATCTGGTATTGATAACATTGTGTATTTTGGCAGTTGTACTCAATTTCATTTCATAGATTTATGTCAGAGGATACAAAAGTTTTTCACAAAGCTGTTATCATAATATGACGGCCTATTTGCCATCGTGTGTTATTCATGTTATTCATAGCTTTACATTCCCTTCCAGGTTGTGTTGTTTTTTAAATGTTTGGGAAAGAAACGTTAGTTCACAGTGGGGAAAGTTCAAGAGATATACAACGAAATATGCAAAGTATTTTTAAGTGATGTAAAGAAAGTTGAATTTATTATTTCAATGCCGTCCATTTCCATTTGGTACTTTGACTTATTTCATTAACAGATGTTTGGAATTTGGTATAAATCACCAGATATTTTAATATTGCAGTCTTTAAAGTTTATATGCCATTGCAATCCGTCCAACCTTTTAAAAATTAGAGTAATCATATTTTTGTCTGTTAAAAAACTGTTTGGGGAAATAAACTGTAGAGAGCAAAATTGTGCTGGTTTTCAAATATTTTAAATTCTATATGCGTAGTGTTTGCTGTGAGAGTTTGAATTAACAGAGTCGTATGAAGGTTGAAGTATTTTGACTTTCTTTGTGAACAGAACTATTCTCATTACATTAGCCAAAAGGCTAATATCTTAACAAGAAAAAAAGTTCAGTGATATTGTCTGTTTGGTAAACATTGTCCTTTGTTTTATTGATGGGATTCATGGAAATTATAAAAACATTTCTTCAGAAAATTTGATGTTGTTTAAAACTATAACACTGCTTTATTTGAATATTTTTGTTTTGAGTTCGTGCCTTATATTAATAAATGCGCTGACTGATCAGTAAACCATAGAGTCCTGTTGTGTTATTGGTTCTGTTCGTAAGGAATACAAGCTATTTATTTACTG
The DNA here is from genome assembly GCA_037893245.1 of Crossaster papposus. Lineage (NCBI taxonomy): Eukaryota > Metazoa > Echinodermata > Asteroidea > Velatida > Solasteridae > Crossaster > Crossaster papposus. The sequence continues at coordinate 193,026 of JBAIAA010000041.1, read as the reverse complement.
CCTGCGGACCAATGTAAATTACAAAAAACCTTCTCAGTGCGGTTTATGTTAATGATAATTAAAAGCAACATTATTATATTAATTGCCAATTAAGGCTTTATAAACCATTGCAACCTATCGCCACAAAATGAGATTAAAATTGGATTACAGTATTACAGTGCTGCAAAGCCAACATTTGATTTGTTCTATAACACATCTTTAATCCCCTTACAGCCATCTTTAATCCCCTTACAGCCATCTTTAATCCCCTTACAGCCATCTTTAATCCCCTTACAGCCATCTTTAATCCCCTTACAGCCATCTTTAATCCCCTTACAGCCCATTTTTATGACATCTTCGTTCATTCACTGTTAAGATTTTCTCAAGAATTAGTTTAACAGGTTCAAGTAAGTTTAAGAAGTTAAGCTTGTTCTTCAGATGTCAACTTTTAAGCTTATTGTTGTGGTGACAGGCCACATTTGAATTAAACAAATTCTTGCATTATAAAGTTACAAATAAAAGTTTGAATTATCATCAGTAATTACTACAAGGAAATAGGAAAAAATGCAACTTACTCACAGGGTGAACTATTTATCTTATAACTTAGCCCTGTTATAGGTCAATCATATCCGCTGAATCTGTCCGGGGAAGTTGGCTTATCAGAGAAGTGAGACTGTTACAAGTAATGACAGTGCGGAAGTTATAGTCAACAAGTTAAATATCACTGTTATTACATGTAATACCAACTGGATGATCGGTTGTTGTGTTTGGTTTGATCTGAAATATAAAAACAACATTTCTTTTGTTCTACTCACATTCAACTGTAAGTAATTATAATTACACCATAAACAGGTAGCAAATGGATACTTTTTCTAAAAACTGTTTCACTATCTTTGACATAAAATATATTATATTTGTATGAACAACAGTGGAGATAAAACGCATCCCCCTGTGGCGAAAAACAGTACTAAAAACGAAGCCAGGGAATCGAAAAGGCCCCAACACCGTTTTTACAGTGTACTGCAATCTTTCTTTTTTATGAAAGGTTTTGCGTGTAAAAATTCCATTTATCAATTCTAAATTGTTCGCCAACTAGCTGTACGGTAGTACATGTACTAGTAATTCTACCTCAATCCCGGAGTTTCAGGGATCAGATTCTGTTATTTTCGCCTCTTCAGGAACAGTCTGCTATGACCCATGGCGAATGAACTAGTTTACCTGTATTTTTTTTTCCTGGTTATCCACACATTTCTATTACGAACTTATCATAAAAGATTTCTGATAGAAAAAGGTCGTGTTTGTGTTGGTGTTGTAGGATGAATCGCAAGTTGTGTCCTTTGTATTTGTCGCCAGGGATACCATAATGAAGCAATATAATGGGGCACCGATACGGCATCCTGTATAATCACAGTAGGTGAGGAAAACACTAAAGGCAAGGTATACCTCGTCCATGACTAAATAGGCCGGTTCATACTCCCCGCGAAAGCAAACGCGAATGCGAATTTGTGACGTCAGGGGAAGTTTTCGTGATGCAAAACCGCAAAAGTTAAACACATTTCAACTTGGGCGAATGTTCGCAGCAAATGCTTCGTGACGTCAAATTCGTATCGCAATCGCTTTCGCGTGAAGTATGAACCGGCCTTCAGTGGGACCAGTCATGCTTTACACCAATTCCTGGTGTTTTACTCTGCAAGAATATTCCTTATAAAACCAGCAGACCATCAAAATATCACCCACATCACGGCGGCCCCGTTTTAGTCTTTTATATTTGCAGTTCCTCGTATCAAACTAAAGTACACTGCACTGTAAAATAGTACATGTATTTTTATGAAACATTTCTGCCACTCAATTATTTCTTTGATCTATTTGTAATAGTCACTAAAATCAATTTAAATTGAATATTTAAATCTATTTTACTGACGATATTAAATTAAATATGACCAAAGTTAATCTGCGTATATAGACTGAATACCCCATAATGCGTAATATAAAATGATGTCCAACTGCAGACTTTGCAGTTTGCATCAACTCCTTATACAACTTCATATCCTTGAAGCCGGTTATCCAATATGTCGCAATGTTATGCTTATGTTATTATTTATTAAACAACTCTTTATTAAAAAACCTCTTTACCTTCCACTGATACTTTGTCAAGTAGGCTATATAAAGAATATCATTAAAGTCATCACAATTAGCATTAGGTGATCGATATACAACATAAAAGTAAACCACTAGTCTTATTAATCCTTAATTCTTTTGTACACGAACCATCAGTATCAATGGTTCGTGTACAATCAATTAAATGTCACTCTTATCGAGAGTGTCCGAGTAATGAACTAAGTTCAGTCTTTGGCGTCTGCTTTTCAAGTAAGTCCCGATGACGTAGTTCCAGTGTTAGAAGAGCGGGCAATGCCAATGCGTTGATCAAAGCCAACAGAATAAAAGCCAAAGTGTAGCTACCGTAGACATCGTATATGAGTCCTGCAGACAAAACGACAAAACAGGTGCGGTTCTCATACAATGCTTCGATTGACCTGCATTCATAGGCAAGTCGAGAATCAAAATCAAGGGAACTTTGGGGAAATTGTTGTGGTTTCAGTCTAGCATGATGGATAGTCCATGACTGAACGGGGGTGGAGTGTTGTGTAATTGAACAATCATTGAATTGTTTATTGAATTGTAGTATGTTACCTTACCAAGAAAAGATAACAATGCCCGGACTAGTGGCTTTGAGGTATTACAACAGGTGCGATTCTCATACAATGCTTCGATTGACCTGCATTCATAGGCAAGTCGAGAATCAAAATCAAGGGAACTTTGGGGAAATTGTTGTGGTTTCAGTCTAGCATGATGGATAGTCCATGACTGAACGGGGGTGGAGTGTTGTGTAATTGAACAATCATTGAGAACTTGTTGACAAGTGACTATACAGCAAAAATACAGTTTGTAAACATTTTACAGTCAATATTAGTATTGACAAACTCTAGCGTTTGACATGTTTATGTTTTCATTCACATATTGTGTGTAACGACATAAACCAAACCTTGCAAATTTGACCCACCTGGGAAGAAGACAAATAACGCTCTGAAGATACCCGCCTTTAAGCCAATCCACCCAAGGGCGCTTCCCAACCGTTCCACACCAACATATCTCTTGGTTATGACATCCAAAAGGATATAGACACCAGAACGACAGAAGCCGTAGACAAAAACATACAACATGATTGACCAATAGGAGTTTGAGAACGGGTCAGCCAGAAAACACGCAGAACTACCAAACACAAAAAGTGCCATCCAAACGTTTGTGCTGACGACTTTACAACTGTCCAGGAAGACAACGGCCAGGTTTCCAACTATCATGCCAACACCGAAAATGGCTACAAACATGGCCGCATCAACTAAGGCAAAGTGTTTGGATTGGTTGACGTTGGGTGCAAAATACACAACCCAAGCTGTGGCTGTGACTGTCGTACATATTGTAACCAGAACTACGAGCCAGTAGGCTAGCGAGGTGAACAAGTCTATCTTAAATAGATCCTTGACAGTTGCCAAGATGGATCGACAACCATAATCGAAACGACTTGTCGCATCTGCTGATACACCCTCGCTGGTTAACGTGTAGTCACCATTTTGTATGTTTGGTTCCTTGTTGGGTTTGAGCAATGCTCCACAGACTGCAAGATGTAGCAACAAGGAGCCTTGCAGCATCATTGCTCCTCGCCATCCGTACAAGTCGAGGAGAAACTGAGTCAAAGGCGCGAAGACAACAAATCCCACCGATGCGCCGCTTGCTCCAATCCCGAAGGCCATTGTATGCTTCTCAGTGAAACACTGACCAATCAAATCCCTCGTTACAATGTTGGACACGCCTATTGCAGGTGCTGTGTGCAATAAGTAAAATTAAACAAAATACTGTAAATTATTAATTATAATTTTTTTTCCCATCCTACACGTGTTTCTCAGGGGTGGTGATACACCGCGTGTTATACCCCAAGCGCGCTTACCCCCCTGTTAAGGTCCACTGCTGTGCAAAGCCTAGCGATTTGTTATGTTCACGACCGCGGACGAAAAAGCAACAAAACGTAGTCTAAATGGTCTAAAAATACAGTGTTTTACACACATACAACGTCATAACTCGAAAACTTCTCAAAATATTCGTTAGGTTCCTTCGGGATATGTAACTTCAGTGTATTAGCTCAATAAACGTTAACTTTACGTGGCCTTGCTTGCGTTGGTTCAATGTGTACTCTTTGACAGCGTTTCTGGTCTTTAGTTTGACCATAGAGCAAGGAACTTGCTCTATGGTTTGACAGGTCAATTTAATGTCCAATTGAAATTATTGTACTATCATGACAAGGGCAATTTTGTCAGTATTTCCAGGCGTGCAAGAACCACGTGTAGTTCGTGAGTTACAGCAGCAAACAAAAAGCGACCACCCTCGAAATGGGTATAACATTTGCCGCTACACACAATAAATGTTCACAAACAAAAAATTCAATGGGATTTTGACAGGTTTGTTTGGAGGCCAGACAACAAGCAACAAATTGTACTTTTGTGTGGTAGAGATCGTAAAGATCGTTTATCTCTGTTCTCCCGCAGACAACCCGTTGTATGTGCGTGCAGTGTTATACCATGGAGGAATAAACTAGATTATTCCTCCATGGTTATACATGTGCTCTATGGTTGAATTGAGTAGTGCTCTTAGGTTGACATTTCTCACCAAACAAATTGATATGGGGGATCGGACGAAACCCTCCGTGTGATCCAGCGATCTGGGGATATTTGGAGCATATTTTAAAGCATTTGGGGGCATCTCAGACACTACTAAACACAGGTTTTATTATTGAAAATCGATATTGTTCAATTCGGGTGCTGCACATCCTAGCGGCGCACTGGTCTTGGGCGCAGTTCTACGGGGTATAGAAAGCAAGGGATTTACGCCCCCCCCCCCCCCCCCCCAACAAAAATGCAATAACAAGTGTATTCTGGAAAATACGTATGGTTCTGCAAAAGTTAGAAGTTGACTTCACGTGCGAAGGGTCTAGCCCCCCTAAAATAATGGCTCTACGTGTCTGACTCGTCTATGCCCACTACCAACCCGCCCTTGACTGGTGGTACACGTACCAATTAAGTACCTGTAACTTGAATCATGGAGGAATAAACTAGTTTATTCCTCCATGCTTGAATACACCTTTACATACTTAGGACACTTTACTTTATTTTTTGAAGGGCCAACATTTATACTGAACACCCTTACCTGCTAACATCGCCAGAATCAACGTCATACCAACCAAGTTGGACACTAACGAAGAAGCGACGAAAGAGACACCAACAAACAAACCGCTCACCATGACAACCTTCCTTGCACCAAATCGTCTGCGTAATGGCAAAGCCAGAGGGCCTTAAATGAAGACAGATATAGGATCAAAACTCGCATTTCGTATGTAAAAAAAATGCCATATGAAAAGCGGTGCTCATCAAAAAATATAAAAAAATGGGGAAAGTTAGAATTTCTAAAGCGTTTCCATCTTTAATAGCAGATATTTTTTTATTAAGCCTACTTCTAAGAAAAGATGGTCCGGTATTCACTCATTCAAATTAACGTCTATATTACCTGCTAAATCTATGAAGCCATCTAAGATAGCAATCATCCATCCAACGAGCCAAGTTTGGCTATCAAACTGATCTTGTAGTGTCGGTAACATCACGGACAATCCTTTCAGCATGCCGACCCAAGCAAACCAACTAATGAACGTTCCTAGCACAGCAAACCAACCCAGAGCGCTGTCATTTCGAACATTATGATCCCCCATCGTGTATCAAGCAATGATAAACCAATTACCAAAGCCACGTCCTCAGCCATAGAGATATAGATACAAATGGGAGCGCTGTGAGAGCGCGCACACAGCTACACAAAACAAAATAGTTATCATAGTAAAACTTCAAAAATGGGTGTAATGCATGACTTGTTTGGTTGTTTGGATAAAAGGAAGTAAACACTTCTAGTTGGTGGGAGGGGGGGGGGGGGGACGTGTAAACGCAGTATGAACCGAGTTACTGGGGTCAATTTCTTCTCGGTCTAAGCATGGAGGAAGGCATTCGAACCTCGCTTGCCCTCCCTTCTGCCCGACTTAAGCCCATAATTAATAGTATTAACGGTATTAATAATAATAACTAACCACGGGGAACAGGAAGTGCACCCTCGATCGGTGTCCTAGGATGCAACCACGTTTCCTCTTAAAAAGAGTTTTTCGTGGCCTCCGAGTGCCTGCAGAAATGCAGGACCGTGGCACCGATCGCCCTGCCTTATTCACTTTCTATATCGAGACAATTTCCTGTTTTTTGGCGTTGTATTGTGCATAGATTTTTGACCATCATTCCTTCCAAACCTATCGGCAATTAGGACCTGTGTGTCTAACTGATATAAATATATCCATATACTATAAGAGATTGTAACTCTGGTAACGCACGCAGTTGTGTTAAAAATGTACCCAGATTCCAGGGTTTGTCTATACAATGTATACAAAATAAATGAGCGAGTTCCAGTGCTCTACCATCCCAATAGTTCACCAAATCATTGTTGTCTTTTCCCATTTCTTTCGGTTTATGAATTCTATTAATAGTATTACATGAGGAAGATATAGAAAAGAAATTAATTTTCTGACGTAGGAACGTAGGAAGAAAACGATCTTTACTATAACATCCACTCATTCCTGATAATTCAAACAATTAGCAATTACAAATAACTTAAAGCGAACACAACTGCCGATAAGCATAACTGCCGTCGTCATCGCCGAAGTTTATCTCTTTTTGGGGTCAAGCAGTTTTATTCACCTACTGACTGTGATTTAATATACCGGATGTCGTAGTCGTGTTTCGAATTAACTGTTGCTGGTAATACAAAGGACACAGAGGACTTGTGATTCATCTTAACATTTTGTAATTTACCCACACATGTCTGCCTTTAACGGTCATGGCCGGCTACTTTACACACGACTTTGTTTTATCAGAAATTGCCCATTGACACAGTGCTTTAGATCGGCGATTGGATGTATACAAATGAAATGGATACGATTGGGAAGTTTTTTTTAAAGTAAAAAAATAAAGATTCACACAACTATTCCTTTACATTTCTTTAAACAATTTCGAAAAATATGTGCAAATATTAAAATAGCATTTTTTAAATTGAATTTGATGTTATGACCTAGCTAGACCATCAGTCCCAACTTATGGTCTAAAGTTGGGATGTTCCCAGGTAATTGGGAGTCAGTGTGTAACAATAACTACAATAATTTGTTTACGGTAGTTATGTTAGTTATTCACACAGACATATACTTGAAATGGCGGGAAATTGGGTACAGTGTATTTAAAGGTCTTTAAACAAATGTAGACAATTCCACCTAATTAAAAATACACAAATTAAAGGCCTCAGTTTTGTTTTTTATTTTTCAACTAATGACTGGCTTCATTCATGTCACAATTAAGTAATTCCAAATCTTAACACACCTGTATTTATAAAACTAATTCTATCTTTACTCGCAGTTGAGATGCTGAATTATGAAGGACACGGCTACTACATGGTGGAGTCAATGGCTGCCGGCCACATCGACTAATTATGATTACGGAGCACAGCTGGCCCAGAGGGAGGAAAACTTGAGGGCCTGGAGAAAAACCCTTGTGGCACAATAGAGAACCAACGCACAACTCTACTCACATTAACCTAGTGTTAAGCATTCACTCCTAATTCCATTTTAATTGGGAGCCTCTTTGTTCAATATTCAGTAATCCTACTAATCCTGCTAATCCTGCTAATCTCTGTAAGCAGAAGAGAGACATGCTGGACTGTGTATGTAACATAATACTGAATCAAGCAAAACACTGCAAAATTGGATGCTAAAATTTAGAAAGAGCATTTAGGATAATCATCTTAAATTCAATTGTATTTTAGGTTCAAGTGTTACCTCTAGTATGGATCAGCTATTAACTCAAGTTCATTAATTTGTTAGAGAGGGAAAAAAAGAACAGCTTTCCAGCCAAAACATCATGTCCAAAAATTATCCAAGCTCTAGTTGAAGACCTTACATAAGTGAATAATTTATGGATGGCAAGTTACAACTACATTCCAACAACACAGGGGAGGGGCTTCAAGTTATCTCCCCCCCCACCCCCCCACCCCCTCATTCCCTCTCCCCCTTTTTACACATCAGTCATAGAACTGCAAATATCGCGATCCTACAACCCTAACTCCATTTTGACAAACATCTTCACATTGTGGTCTTCAATAAGATCCAGCACTTTCTTCAGCTGCTCCCTGTCATGAGGTGCGTGTTCCTGCAATTCTTGGACATATCTTATATACACACAGTTGGCGCAACCACTCTCGCAGCAGGTTTCTGGGTCTGGTGGTTGTGGAGTTGGTGGCCTGGATTTGTCCCCAGTGGATGCAGCATCATTTTGTGGAGTCTCAGTTGAGTTGTTAGCGGAAGTTATTGTTTCACAATCCGCTGGTTGATCAGTCAGTTGTTGATCCACAATACCTGAACTACTCTTTGATGGTTGATCATCGTGCTCACTACTACTAGAACTTGTTGATAACTTTCTCCACTGAGTTGTTAAAGGCATTTGTTGATATATTTTCAAGTTAGTAGTTGATAACATCAAATTAGATTGCACATTATCTTTGCCCTGTAACATTACATCCACTAGTTTAGTTGATGTTGGTATTGCACATGCAGTAGTAGTAGTAGTGGAGAGGTCTCTTGTTTGTTGCAAAGAGATATGTTCTTTTGATGTTGGTTTTATTTTGTTTCTATTTCTCCATCCTGATTTTGCTGATTGTGACAAATTCGCAGCTTTTTCCTGTGTGAAATCTGTGGAAGCATTGGTTGATTGGCACCAGACAACTTTCAACTTCTTGTTAGCCTGGTCAATGGTGTTTGTGCATCTAAAGCTTGAGCACAGTTGTAGATACGTTTTGGCCAGGCTCGAGGCTGCATGTCTCATCTCATGAACGTGATGCATTTATCAACTGAATCTGTGGGTGTTGAGAAAACCATTATTATTTCAAAAGGCTTGGTTTATACAGAACGTTATACAATGGTAAACCCGTTAAACACAACAAACTGAACGACCCTACCTTTCTAGACATGCTATAGGTCCACAAAAACAATTGGTAAAATACTAATACCCGCAATAAGCGCAGATAAACTCGAGGGACAATTATTTGCCGAGGCTGGGTGGTAACATTTTGTTGACATCATTTCATACCATAAAACCTATCTAGCGCCCTCAAGAGTCATGGGCACAGCGCACGCAAAGTTCGTCATATGCATGCTACTACTGCTACTCTGTTTGTTTATGCGAGTAATATCAACAATCGATATTGTGCTTTCTCAGGAATTCTTTTCAGGTTTTTAGTGGGGTGTGTTATTATTATTTATTTATTATTATTGTTGGTTTATCAAAACTGTTTTCTTGACCAAAGGCCAAATTGTACATGATTTTACAGATAAATATTTTTGAGACAAGTTAAAAAAAAAAAATATCGCTCGCAGGTAAACTTATCGCTAAATACAATAAATATATATATTTGGAAAAACAAATTATACTTGGTAAGTTACTGCCCTTATTGCGGGTAGCATTTTACCAATTATTTTTGTGGACCTAGTAGTACTACTACGGCATGTCTAGAAGTTAAGGTAGGGTCGTTCAGTTGGTAGTTTGTTGTGTTAATAAATGCATCCTTCTTCACTTGCAGATTAAGAGAGACATAGTCTTCCGACGAGAGTATGTGCAAAGAGGCCGGCCTAACCCTTCTGCAGAAGCTGATTGGACTATGCAGTCGCTATGGATACATCCATCCATCTTGTGACATTGGGAGGTCAGGGGTCAATGGTTGCTATGACTACGGACCCCTAGGCACCTTGTTGAGGCGCAACATTCAGAATGAATGGTAAACCATGAGATAAATGTTTGAAAACTTGGCAATGTCACGTCCATCAAAAGTCGGATTGTATGGTTGACGTGTGAGTGACTAGTTATGAGTGTTTAGGTGACTTATGATGACACTGTGACTTGTGGTGACTTGAATCACATTTTCTTCGGAGCAATTATAGAATGCAGGGCCCAGTGACAACTCTTGACATTATTTACCCTAGGAGGACATAGAATGGACTGACCCTAACCCTAACCCTGTATACCCCAATACGAATAGAATACAGGGCCACTCCATTCTATGTCGTAGCGTAAATAAAACCGAGAGTTGTCAGTGGGCCCTGCATGGGCCCTGCATTCTATAGCCTTTTCTTCTTTATTTTAAAGGTGGAGGAGTGTTGTTTCATCTCGGGAAGATATGTTTGGCATAGAAAGCTCACAGCTACAGAAGAAAAGAAATACGAATAACAAGTCCGAGAATTATTCAGCTGATATAAACAGTCATCGCAAACTCAACGTTATCTCAAATGCTGATGAGAATCAAGCACAAGAAGAGAATTTAGACTGGACACTTCGCGATTCCCTCAATCGAGGTAAACATGCAGAAACTTGAGTCATATTTTAAGGAACTCTGTAGGGGGGTTGAGTGCAATCGATGAATCTTGGCTATCACTCGATTTCAGGTAGAAAATCTCTGACTTTACTTTCCTCCACGATCGACCGATAATGCAGATCTACGGGAAGTAAAATCAACGATTTTGTACTAGATTTAAGTGCATTTCTGCGCGATCAAGTGATAGCACATATCCAGGGATTGCGCCCGACAAAGACATATCTTCTGCAATATGCTGAAGTTCAACAAATTACAAAACTAACGTTAATTTGCAGGTGCCATCTCTGAGTACTACAACACACTTCAGCTAGTGAGTCATAAACTGCCGTTTGGCCTAGCTCAGATTGGTCGATGCTTCAGATGGACGGACCAATCAAAAAGCTTGATAGATGAAAGCCAAGACAGATATATCTTTGAGTAAGTGAAGTCTCGCATATCAAGATAATGTTTTTCTCAGTGTAATTATTTTATATGTGTGATGTTTTTATCCATGTGTAATTGCATGTAACTTGGAATCAACAAAAACCAAAGAAATTCCAATCTTTACAAGACTGTACAATGTTTTATTATTTTCAATGGCATATAAAGTGTAAAGTGAAAAATGAGGAAATGTTTCAATTTCTGTGGTAAATAACTGTCTAGATTGTATTGAAAATCCCAGTCAGTTGTGAGTCTTGCAATTGTTTTTGTTAGTAAATCTGGTGATTTAAGTGAAACGTAACTGAAAATTGTGACTCGCGTACCCTGGTCCATTAACCCTGGCCATAAACTCTGTTAAGTGTTTAAAGGTAGGATATACATCATTTGCCGATATCGAGAAAAAAATTTACTACCAAATCATTAAAAAATATCTTACTTTTTTGAAAGTAAATAATGATTCTAGGCATCCAGCAAAATGATTGCACTAGATATACAGTAATTGTTTTGAAAGATTTCAAGAACAACATAAGAATCACTGCCTGACGCTGTTTTTCTTGCTTTTCGTAAAACTTCGGACAGGTCAGTTAAACAATATTTACTTTAAATACAACCCCCAAATCCACCCATTCAAGAAAATTCAAACAATTACCAATGGTGTATCAATGGTGTATCAATGGTGTATCTTACCTTTAAAATAAATTACATTACAACAAAAAATATTTTACTTAAGTCAACAAATGTTAGCTCCAGAGTTTATAGCTTTTTAATAAACACAATTTATTTGTTTACAGTTTACCCGAGTTTACTCAGATGACAGCCCAGTTCTATTGCTCTCCACTGACTGCTGATCGTTGGATGATTGACTGGCAACGAGCCAGGATTCAATGGTGGAGAAAGGTAAACCAAAGCTTGTCTATGGGCCTTTTCGAATCCCTTGCTTCGTCTTCGTCTTTGGCTTAAGGCGATTTTTGACTCCCAACTGCAAGATTTCCAGCCACATTCTGACGCCTGTTGTGCTTCAGAAACATTCACTCGAGTGATGTGAACCCAAAAGTTAGACTATTTCAATTTTCTTCCATTTCTATTTGCTTCTCAGTAATTCGGAATTCGGAGGCGAAGCCAAAGCCAAAGACGAAGCAACGGTTTCGAAAAGGCCCATAATAGACCCCTACACCTCCTCCCTACCTCCCCCTACCTTCCCCCTACCTTCCCCCTACCTTCCCCCACCTCCCCCTACCCACCCCCACCTCCCCCTACCCACCCCCTGCCTTGTCTGTCACTCCAGTCACTGTCACTTTGGTATTTCTTAGTTACTAGGATATTTAACAACAATGTTTTTTGTCCAATAAGATAAACAAGAAAACTATATTTATTGAAGGAAGCTGTGCGCAAGTATTTCTTGATTGTTTGCCGAGTTTGGTCTACCTCAAAGTCTGGTATATAGCAAGGAGGTTGTAGGCTTTCTCCGCAGTATTCTGTTCCCCGAGCTCATGAGGAAGGCAGTGAATAAGGGCAGCCTGGTGAGGAGTCTAAAAATCTGTCTCTCCATTTCACAGAGAAACTATTCCAAAGGATCCAAACCAACAAAGGACAAAGCAACCTGCGGGAATACAAGGTTCCCTATCCAGACTAGTCTCGCACTCAAGCCACAGTTTGCTGAGTGCAACACTGTCACCCCTCTAACTAAGCAGGAGGCCATAGACTTAGAACAAGCAACTCTGGGGCAAGCCAGCTGCATCCAGTGGTTTGAGACTAGAGAGAAGAGACTAACCAGTTCCTTATTTGGAAAGATTCTGAAGAGAAAGAAGGCAGTCAACCAGGCTTATCTGAGAAGTTTGTTTGGTTTTAACTCCAAGGCAGACAGTAGTCCATCCATCATGTATGGGAAAAATCACGAAAATGAAGCTAAATTAGAGTTTGCAGATAGAAACCCACACCTTCATGTCCATGATTGTGGATTTGTAGTTAACCCAGCGTTCAGTTTTCTCGGTGCCTCTCCAGACGGAAAAGTTTGCGATGGAGGTCAGACTGGGATCTTAGAAGTCAAGTGTCCCTACAGCGCCAGAGGCATGATGGTCCATGAAGCCGTCAAATCCATCCCTCAGTTTTACATGGTGAAATCTACCAGCGACAACACTGCCCTTGCTCTCAAACGGGAACACGATTATTACTATCAAGTTCAAGGTCAGCTCATGGTGACCGGAGCCCCATTCTGTGATTTTGTCGTCTTCACGGACAGAGACATTTATGTGGAGAGAATCTTTCCAGACTCCGAGCTCTGGAACACCATGCTGGATAAACTAGCTGTATTCTACCTGACACATGCCATGCCATATTTTTACGAGCAGGGAATGTGATTATAATTTGTAGTTTCATACAGATTTGTGTTTATTACAATTGTTCTTTTACTATAGAGTTACTTTTGTTTAACGGAATACAAAAATACATGTACATAAATACCTAAATAAGTGGGAGGTAAAAAAAAAGTTTTAAATTTTATTTTAATTTAATAAATCGGTCTTTTTAATATTTATGGTACTCATCAAAAGCATTTCTTAGCAAAAAAACAGTGACTTTAAAATAATTTCATAGGCTGTTTAGATAAAGTATTTACTAAAGTGAATCAATTGTTTCCTCAGTATGTTAGAAATTGTTTTGTTTTTATTCCAGATTTATGTGCGGGAAACAAACAGTACTTAATGACAATTATAACATTTGAAAGAAAATCTGTCTTTTGTAAACTGAATATTTCATTCAACAATATATTTTCCACCACTTTTGTTTTGCATTTTTGTTCTTCAGATAACACATCCTTTGGGTTTTAAATTCAATAAATTTCCTTTATGACCAAGAGCGTCATTTGTCATATGCTTCTCACACTTATCTCGTTAACTTAACTTTATCTTGGCACTGAATTATACCATTAGTTGAAAGCAGGTCATGGGTTACATCAGAAATATTATGATGATGGGCTATGGCTACACCTTAACCCCAACCCCCTAGGCTCTCGCACTAGAAAGCATACCAAACCTAACAAACTTCAACAGCTCACACAGGTTCAGCAATTTTTGGTAAACTGTACTGAACCTAACAGTACTGAACCTAACAGTACTGAACCTGCCAAACTCCAACAGTTGAAGTTTTATTGACTTGGTACAGTGATAACTGGCCAGTGGCATTATGTGTTTTAGTGGGGACACACATACAAGGTGCAAGTGTACATACACTTACAGTTGACCCGGAACTGTGCCGTGACCATGTGGGTCACTCGCGTATAAATGCCTGTGCATTCTCAAAATTTCTAACATTTTGACAAGTCTCATGCCTTTCTGTCCTGAACCTCACAGAATTCAACAGGGTCTCCCTGGGCCTTTGGTACTGAGTCAAACAAGGTCTAACAACAAGTTGTTACGGTTTGGTACCAAACCTGCCAAAACCTAGCAAAAGCTGCAGTTGGAGTTTGATGGGTTTGGGGTAGTTAGGGTTAAACAAAGTGTTGGACTTGACTTAACATTTGAAACATTGGAGAGAAATAAGGAAGAATCTGTGGTCAGTTTTCAGGTGCCCCATCTAGCTTTCAAGTTTCGGAAACCAAGCAGTCCGAACTCCTGCGTACAACAGACATCCAGTTCCAGTTTCCATGGGGAGTAGAGACGATTGAAAGAATCTCCAACAGAGGGAGCGGTGAACTGGAACAGGTGCAGCAAGAGACGGGAGTCGACATGCATGTGAGTTCTTATTGCTCCAAATTGGCTCATTGCCATAGCAACTAGCTGAGATTTTCATTACATTTGTTCCCTTCGATGTCTCCCGTCCGAGGACAAGCATACACGCAAAGTTTTTTTGGAATTTAAAATGGATGACGAATAAACACGTCACGAGCTAAGGCCGGAAATATGTCAGCAACCAGCTTGCAGCAAGTGAGGCTGGAAATATTAGGGTGTGCTACCCACAGATGCCGTCCTGAACCTGTCTCAAATAGAGGTTCGTGAAAAACAATCCTGTGCCTGGGTCCGGTCAATGTCAAAATAATGCCAGCGTGAACTGTTGAAAAAAAATTCTTGTGTACTTGTAGTTTATATTATCTACTACTAAAACAGAAAAGTGATGAGCCATCAGCAAGCAGGTTACTCTCATGATTTCATCTCCCAGGGTCGTGAAGGAAAGAAGAATGTTCTACCGCAGGTAATTGAGATGGTTTGTGGTCTAGAGAGAGGCATGCTGGCGTTACTCCAAGACGCTTACCAAGAAAAGGAGAGAAAAGATAACAAGGGCCAGATAAACCAAAGAAAGGCAAGTCAAACGTTTATAGAACAGTACATTTCTTACAACTTTAGTTGGTTCCCATTGGACTCTTTTAGAGTTAATTTACAGCAACCTTTCTGTAGAATAACAAAATTAAATCAATGGGAAACGCGTGGTATAGACTAACGTCCTTGTCAACTTATCACAGTGGTGATGTAAAACTACCAGGCCGAAAGTGGTCACTGCCAGCTTCGCAAGACCAATAAACATTCCGTCACAGTAAAACCATGGAGGAATAAAGTCCCAGTGGGGACGCACTGTAGAATTACGCAAAGGCATGTCATGGTAGGTTTCCACGAGGCTGCGGAAGAAAAGGTTTAATTTGGATGCGGGTTTAGAGTAAACAAACTTCCTTCTGAAATGTGAATTTGAAGTATGAGTGTAAATTTAAGGGAGGATGATTTCCCTTAAAGTTCTTTACTCATTCTTTTACAGGTTTTGAGATTACATGTCAAACTTGCACCAATCAAAGTAGCAGTATTACCTGTCAGGGGAACAAAGGAAATAGTGGAGGTATAAAACTGGCTTTATTCTAACTACTATTACTAACAGAATGGTAACAGAATGAGAAACTAAGATGAATATATAAGATGGGCATTTATAAGTAAAAATAATAAAAGCAACCTTTTTTGTTTGGCTCAATTGACAGGTTTGTGAATATTTAGATAAAGAGCTGCGCAAACGAAGCATTTCTTGCCATCGTGTGAATGAGCTTAGCCCAATCATTGGCCAACATGTAGCAAGGTTTGTAATGCTAACTTCTCAGGAAGATAACAAATCCAGAAGTACTTGAAGTGATAATTTGAATTAATAGGAGTTAATTTGTGGAAGACTTTTGAGTTACAGATACTTGTTGTAAAATATAAATAATGTAATTGGTTTTAACTTGTAATTTAGTTTTTCTTGTTTTTCTTGCTTAGATTTGATGAGATGGGTATCCCATTTATTGTCTTACTCAATGATAACACACTGAAGACTGGTGTCGTCAGGATGAGACACAGAGACACAACGACAATGGTCAGCAAATAAAATATACCAATTTCTATGTTTTAATCACATGCTGGAAATCAATCTAACTGCATGCAGTGTTTAGTGCCCATGGGCAAGCCACTTTACCCCAAAACAACTCCAAACTATTTAGTTGGTGAGGCTATATTTTCTGGCTGCATTTAATAACCATTATTTTCAACACTTTTTTTTTTTCTTAATTTTATTTTAGCAACAATTGCATATCACCGAGGTAAGAGAAACTATAGAGCGCCACCTGGAGTCTGGTTGAGGAGAGGATTAGTGCTTGGAATGCAATAACTAATGCAACTGCAGCACATTACAAGTTATTTGTCGTAAGCTGGTTGATGATAGTGGGGCAGATATGGCAAAAATTGGGGGGAATTGTGCCTTTGATGATACAAGCATGAAATTTGGCACACAGTCAGAGTATTAGTCATGAGAAAAATATCTGGCCATCGTCGGTTTGTCCTTTGGAAAAATGTTCTACTGAAATGGCTGCCATTGCTTGGTATTCTAGGAAGTCAATAAACCAGTGTAGCGGTTCTTGTTGTATTTTTCAAGAAACTTATGTACCTACCTAACCCGGTTTTCCCTTCAGCCTTGTTCAATGATTAAAATAACCCATAAGAACATTGTTGAAGAAAAAACAAAAGTTAATAAGTCGGATTCGAACCGCAGACCTTTCGATCTATAGCTCTCCTCTTTACCAACTATGCTGTTGGCGTGTTGGTCGAGGAAGCCGTTCTTTATAATTCTTTATAGTTCTTTAACGTATATGAGTTGTCATTGCTCTTTCTCATGAATATACATTCACGCACCACCCAGCTCCTGAAAAATAATAACGCGAACCGCTACACCGGTTAGTATTAAGTGTCTTCCATTATTCTACCTATATTTTTTTCAAGGACAAATCTGCGATGGCCAAATATCTTTCTCATGACATATTCTGATTGTTTGTCAGATTTCATGCTTGTATCGTCAAAGACACAATGTCATCACCTATCTGTCTTACTAGGATCTTACTGTACGACATCAAATGATGCCTAGCATATCTAGTTGACTCTCTGAAACTGAAATTGAATCTTCTGATATGGTATCAGATCTTCTCTAATCTACTTATAATGCCATATGTGGCATTGTTCAAAGGAAATTATGTTTTGGATGGACATTTAAAATTGATAGATTTTCCTCGCATTTCAGGATCGTTTAAAAAAAGATACATTTTCATAGATTCATATTTTTATACAAATGTTGATGGTATAAAAACAAAATTATTTAATTTTTAATTTTTTTTAAAGCTGTCTTGGCTGAGTAAAGTGTAAAATTAAAACCTGGATGTTATGAAGTCGTAAGATATAATTGTGTCATGCATGGTTGTCTGAAATTTTCTGAAACTTTGAGATAGTATGCTAGTACCTTTGGGAGGAATTAAAAAAAGGCTAAAAACCTTTTCATAATTGTTATGTTTGCTTGAAAGTATGAAATTCCTGACATATATACAAAATAATTGGCTACAACATATATTTTCTACATATGCGCACAAAGTAAGTTGGCAATGCAGTAGAGGTCTGCCGCGTTACCACCCCCCCCCCCCCCCCCCCCCCCCCCCCGCTTTACGCCCATCGCTCCTAAAAACAACAAACAGTGGGGGACTAGGAAGAGAATATAAGTCTACTTTTGTGGTATTTGACCCGCACCCGATTTCACTAAACTCTTCTTAACTTGCGACGTATCGCAGCCCTGCGACGCGTCGTATCTCTACGACGCGTCGCAGCTGCGACGCGTCGTGAAATCGATTTCACGAAACACATTGTATGTGCGACGCGTCGTAGGTGTATTTATAGCACAAAACAACGACTGTTGTATGTACCTATTCAACTCACAGAAAATAGCCGTCTGGTATTCAGCAAAGAGTCGTCGAATTTCTTCTCGCAAAGCTTCAAAAATGTAAATCAAAATGGCTGACGTACGATGCAATTTTAACGAAAAAGAAGCTTGCTGTGGACCTCTAGCTAATTTTAAATTTCAAGTGCACTATTCAAGGTTTATTCATATGACTACGATGAATGTTTTATTTACAACTTCCAACACATTCTCTGAGTATTCTAGTCTCGTTTGTTTCATTTCTATGGCGTAAAACTGGCTATGAAAAGACGCATCTTATTTTACGACGACCCAAATATACTTCGTAACTTACGACGTGTTACTTGCCGTTGTCAAGGTATTTGCGACGCGTTGAACGCATCGTAACTTTAGTGAAATGGATCGTACGACGCGTCGCGAGATGCGACGCGTTACTCTTCGTAACTCGAGTTGCGACGCGTCGCAAAGTTTAGTGAAATCGGGTGCCGGACGGCCACACGTACGTACGTACACGCGAACCTTGATTGCATGCTGTGGGTACGGGTCGACGGACGCGACCGGCCGGTACGGTCCGTTTGATCCGCCGGCCAGCCATACACACGATTCCATACACACGAGCTGGCTGCGCTTGTTACGGACGTTCACAGCGAAGTGAATTTTACTTCCTTCCTCGTTTATTTAGTATATTGTTTTGGGGGGATCATGGAAACCACCAAGTCATGGATAGGGCCAGAGAGGCATAGAGAACGTGTGGAGGATTTATTAAGGTAATTTGGTAGACCGAGTTACTGGCCTCTAGTTATCGCTTTTTTAACATTTGGGCATTATCTTGCGCTTCTAGTAGTAGCGCAAGATAATGCCCAAATGTTATAAAAGCGATAACTAGAGGCCAGTAAACTCGGTCTAGTAATTTGGTTGTTTTAAATGTTCAGATCGCAACACCAAAAAGTGGCATGCAGAGCTAGCTAGACAGAGATTGAAATAAAGTCGGACTAAACTAAAAGAGAAAGACGTCAACAACACTGTCGTACCACTACCATAGACATGGAGATTTTTTTTCTTTTTCTCTCCATGTCTATGGTCGTACAACCCATGGTACACGTCACTAAGCTACAAGTAGTACAACAGCCTGCGCGGATTTTTATATTTTTTTATATTTTTTTTTTTGGGGGGGGATAAACCATATTCGCAAAGCATCATGAGATTATCCAGGACTAGACTATCTACCTAGGCTATATATTATCTGCAACAGTCGGCCAACAAAATCTGAAAGCCTGACCCCCCCCCCCTTGAAAAAAAAGTGCTTGATCCGCCCCTAGCCCTTCTGTTATTTATAGACCATCGTTTGTCTTTTTTTAGTACTTTAGATTTACCATCTTTCAAGGGACAGAAAGTGCTGGTGACTGGTGGCGGCGGTTTCTTCGGCATTCACCAAGCGAGGGCGCTACACATGCTAGGATGCACAGTGGTTATAACCGACAAAGGAACGCCCATTGAGGACTACAGCAAAGATATACAATTTGTGCAGGTTGGGAAATCAGTCCGCCCTAATTCATTGTTTATAGGACTACGTGTACATTCTCTATATATTGGGGTGGAGTTAATACGTCATCTGATAAAAAATATATAATATTTGCAGTTGCACTCGCGCATGCACGAGCTCGCCATAACTAATATATTTTGAGATATGATGTTGACCCGATAGCATTCCAACGCACACAAACTATGAGTATGATAACATTAACAATTATGCATTCTTAGTTGGGATTTCTTTACATTTTACTTTTTAGGGCACAATTTTTTAAATTTAATACAGAAATATCACAAGTTCATCACAAACACAGCAAAATATTTGTGCAATAAAATGTGAACAAAAAACCAGCTAAGAATGCGTTGCTATCATAAGTGCATTCAGGCCAATAACGTTGTTTTAATTTAGTTTTAAAGGTTGTTACAGCGAGTTCACGCATGCGCGAGTATAACACCAGTTTTCATTAGTTGCTGTGATACCATTCAGCACCCAGATTCAAGAATTATTGAGTTTCAAGAACATTTTGTCTGGAAGCTAGATAAATAAGTAAATTCAATGTAACCTAATTTCCTGGATGTCCGCGCCCATTCCTTACCAATGTTGAGTTTACTCGACTTTTTTAGCAAAGTGTTAAACAAATGTTGTAAAGAAATGGAAATCCTGCAATCTTGAAGATTTAGCAGCTTTGGAATGGTATAAGGCATGGTAAGGATTAACCAATTATTTGAGGTTGTATTTTTTGTGTCCGTTTTTCGAAGGGGGACATCAGAGACAAAGATTTGGTGGAAGAACTCTGCAAAGGCATCAACTGCGTGTTCCATATTGCATCATTTGGCATGTCGGGAGCAGAAATGGTAAATCTTGTTTTTCTCCCAAATGTCTGTTTTTCAACTCGATTTGTATGATTTCACCCACATTAACCCTAACCCTGCCAGACGCAACGCAGTGCACATATTCGTATTTTTGTATCACTGTGGAGACATGGCGTTGTTCTCGTGTACAAAATGGTTAGAAAGTCGAACACCTTTTTATCAAAATGCTCCCATTTTAACCATAATTTTTTTCCTGGGTTGAAATTTCGACCCATACCCTATATTATACCCTAACCCAAACACTAACCCTAACCCACATCCTAATCCTAGTTTTTGAGTAATTTAAGTAAAATCCAAAAATCTCATTCGTGAAATTCCCAATGGAGACCTATTCATCTATAGAAATTTACCCTCCAGGGACGTTTTGTCTCCATTGTACACATTGTGTTCATGTCTCCAGAGGGTACCGTATTTCGGAACATCAGGTAAAACATGTATTGCATGGTAGTAGTGCTTGCCAATGCATTCCAGCTGTGTGCATTGAGCATTAAACACAAGCAAATACTGAATTGCGTTAGAGTGTAAACAAAAGTAAAGGTTTAACCTTTTCTTGTTTCTCTTCTGTTCAATTCAAATTGATCAAGTATTTTGTAAAAGTTAACTGTTTTCAGAAATTATGTCAATCAACAAGTTTTTTTAGTTCTTATATTTTGAGTGGTCACACATATTTTAAAAGAATTAATTAATGTGAAACAAATTCAAACTACCAATTTTAGTAAACAAATTGTGTATTTTGTTGATTTTTTTTCAGTTGAAGAAAAGAGAATTCATAGAGAGTATCAATGTTGGTGGAACAGAAAACATCATAGAGGGTAGGACATTACTGTTCATTTGTTATATTTGATGGCTACTTTTATGCACTTTAAAATAAAAAAATTAAGCATGAAATGTCACTTTTTTACCCATAAATGCGCAGGGATAAGATTTTTCCGTGGTTTTCTTTTGCACCACCAAGCACCTTCATTTCAAAATTGCCCGGGGCCCTTAAGCATGACCCAGACCACACACCGTTAAGGGTTTCACGCTAACCGCTTGCCGGTTTCTGTGCTGGACACAAACCTTTTCAGTTTTTTTTTTTATCAAAGCCCGAACACATCCCTGATAAATGTTATCATAAGGTGCAAAGTAGACTAGTCTAAAAATGTCACACATGTACCTTAAAATAGATTTCAAGCATCGTAAATATTCCGTACTTTAGCATCACACTACTGGATCATTGTTTACATAGCGACCGTGGTGAACTTCGTCATTTTAGACTTGGTTTAGGCAGTCTGTTCTTGATTCGCGAATTGCGAAACGTGACCCAAGAACACTCGGAACGGGATGAAACGCCACCTACCCATCGAGGTTTTGAACGAACGAGTTTCACATGTCAAGAACAGACTGCCTAAACTGGGCCTTGGTGTCATTGATTGTTTGAAAGACAAGGGTGATACTTTGTTGGTCCCAATATTTGGTGGATACCTTTTAAAGGTATTTCTTTGAAACTTTGAACCTACCAAATCCTTTGACAAACGCACCTCTACCACTCAAAGCTAAAACTACCAATACCAATGGATGGAGAATCCTTCAAGAACAAACACACCTCTACCACCCAAAGCTAAAACTGTCTATACCAATGGATGGATAATCCTTCTAGACAAGCACACCTCCACCACTGAAAGCCCAAACTGTCTATACCAATGGATGGAGAATCATTCTAGACAAGCACACCTCCACCACTGAAAGCCCAAACTGTCTATACCAATGGATGGAGAATCCTTTCTAGACAAGCACACC
Organism: Crossaster papposus; assembly: GCA_037893245.1. Classification (NCBI taxonomy): domain Eukaryota; kingdom Metazoa; phylum Echinodermata; class Asteroidea; order Velatida; family Solasteridae; genus Crossaster; species Crossaster papposus. The sequence continues at coordinate 170,721 of JBAIAA010000041.1, read as the reverse complement.
TCCACCACTCAAAGCAAAAACTGTTTATACCAATGGATGGAGAATCCTTCTAGGTAAGCACACCTCCACCACCCAAAGCCAAAACTCTCTATACCAATGGATGGAGAATCCTTCAAATTCTTCTAATTTAGACTCAATGCATCAGAAGCACGCTTTGTCTATTTTTATTTTGGCTACCCTGTATAATTTATCTTCTCTGGAAATGTTTGTTGGCTTGTTTTGTTTGTTTTTTAAAGCATGCATCAAGCAGAATGTATCAAGGCTAGTTTATACCAGCACTATCAACGTTGTTTTGGGCAGCAGAGCGTTTGACATGGCAACAGAGGCGGAACTTCCACGAATTCCTCCAGAGGGAGTGAGTTGAGGTTTCTTCCTGAGAGTTGGTTTGTCTGTACACTGTTAAAAAAAAACGTGATGGATTTTCACTTGGTTAAGAATTATGAAAGTAATGTTAAGCCAGGAACACTTTGCACTCGATTGGACTTTAGAAAGGTGTTTTTTTTCTGCTTCATTTGAAGTCTTACATGTATGCTAAATTTTCTGATTTGATCTTTTACTTTTCACTAGTTGCTATTAGAAATGTTGCCATAATGTATTATACCTCTGCCTTTGCAGTTGTTGCACAATTTTTTTTTTTTCATTGGCCCTTTTGACACAGTGGTATATATGTTTGTTATCTGCCCAAAATATTGTGTTCAATTCATATAGTTCTTATATAGCGCACGTAACTACCAAGACTGGTACTCAAGGCACTGTGTTATATACAACACAACCAAAGCTCTATAACTTGAAATATGTAAACAAAAACAAATGGGTTGTAATACCGCAGAGTACTTGGTGCTGGATACTCTTGATGACATGGTTATTATACTTGTGTCAAGACTGTTCGATTTTAATCTGTTTAATACATTTTTTTTAATAAAAATATTCTGAGTGAGTTGTCCTTCATACATTTCATACATTTAACAAAATAAGGAAACAATTATTTGGCAATGTTTCAAATCACAATATAAACCATAAATTGAAAATTAAATGGTCCTGACTATTTTAGAATTTGTCAGATCAATGAACACTTATTTATAAATATCTCTGGAGCTTTAAAAATAGCTTCTTATCAGCTGTAGGTCAACACTTCTCCAAACAACTCTTTGGACGCTGCTGTATTTGGGGATTTTCTAAACGAAATGGTAGAAGGTTGTTCACATTGGTTTGCAAAATGTACCTGTGGGCAGACAGGCATTTCACAGTGTGAATTAGAAAGTAATTTACATTGCAAGTTGTGGAGCTTTAGTTGTATTGTATTGAGATAAGGCAAAAAATATTGTGTTTATGGAACCCAACTGACCTTGATTTTTTTGCGGCCAAACTGCCAACCTCAAACTTTTTATTGCCATTTAGCTAGTTGATAATTTTAAATGAACACTGGTTTCAATTTTTTGCCACAAACATAATCATTTTTCACACTTGAAAGTGGACAGAAATGAAAAACAATTACCAACAATATAAAATTATTTCACTGCCTACCGACTTGGATTTCAAAAACACACTATTTATTTTGTTTGTTCTTAGCTATCAGGTTTTCTATGTGATGCTGCAGAAAACTTAACAATTCACAATAATAGTCATAACAAATGTTTAACATTTTGAATTTGTTTCTGGCAAACCTCATTTCCATAAGGAATTCAAGATTCCCATGTGTGTGTTGTTTACAGCATTCAGACGACTACTCCAGAACCAAGAGTATTGCTGAGGTTCTTGTCTTAAAAGCAAACGGACAAAAATTGCAAAGTGAGTAGATTGTTGTCTTGAGATTGCTCAGAGTCGCGCATGTTACTACCAGCAGAAAATATCAAACCCGGAGAAAACCTTGTGCCTAACATTTATAAATTGCACAGATTTGCTAAAGTACAACCGGCCGTTTTATTTTAATATTTAAATAAAAGTACAGATTCAGTGGATTAAAAATGTAGGGTACCCTCACAATTGTAAAGACTTGAAGTCTTAAAAGTAATTTACATATCTACAACATTTGCACAAATAAATACAAAAAAACTACCAAATTATTATTAATAATGGTCTCAACTCTCAAGCATCCTGTGAAATCATTGTGTAGTTTCATTTTTAAGAAAAGTGCAATTTTGGTGTCAGTTTCCAACGATGTTTGGCTGACTACAGGGGACCGATCAAGACTGCTATCCTAACAGACCACAATAAAACCTGGCGTTGGAGTTTACCTAGATGAGGAGTGTTAACCAGTTTGCCCCGGAGGACGTATATACACGCAAAGTTTTCCCCAGATTTAAAACGAATGAAGCATAAACACGTCACGAGCAAGGCCGAAAATGTCTGTCAACAGCGAGCTAAGTCGGAAATGTATGTGTGTGCTTCCCGGCACCATCGGCTTGAACCCGCCTAAAATCAAGTTTAAAAAAAATAATCCCGGGCCTCGGCTCGGTGATGTGAAAATAATCCCGGCGCAAACTGGTTGAGTAAATTCCAAATTTTATGTTTCACAGGCAAGTGTATTTTCCTAATAATGTTCATTTGTTCCTTTGTATTGTTGTTGCAGATGGTGAGATATTGCATACATGTGCCATCAGACCACCTGGCATCTATGGGGCTGGGGAACAGCGACATTTCAGAAGGATCACGGTAAAGAAATGTGATCAAAATTTTCAATTTAAACAAAAATGTCTACAAGTAAGCAAAGCAAAAGATGTTAATGTTATTCCCAACGCAGTAAATATCAAGTCTCTTAAAAAGACTGGGAACAGATTTCAGAATAGGAATACAAAAAAGCAAACTTTTGCATGTCAAGCCCCAAAATAAATAATCAAAATAGTTCTCCTCAATTTTCTGGATTGAAAATTTGTATGTATATATTTTTTTTTGGTATCGTTGTTTTTTTGCAGAACTTATTAGGAATCTACAAAGCTAACCTTGGCAATCCTGAGTCTAAAACCAACTGGGTTCACGTTGATAACCTGGTGAATGGCCACCTACTGGCAGCAGAAGGACTATCGGCAGGCAAGAATCACATAGCGGTAAGCCATGCGTAAACACCCAACATTAATAATCCGGTTTGTAAGTGACTACGTCATAATGGTGCACGCATCACTGATTACTAGCGCTCATTGGATAAATGCGCTAGTTGTGCGTTTTATTTGTTGCATTCACTCTGTTTGAAGTGAGCGTGGTTCAAGTTAATATGACGTCATTCTTACGTCACATTACCTCGTACGACAGTATTTTCTAGTCAGGTGAGGGCGCTGTAATGTCGCCACTTTCTAGGCACCAAACGGCATGATCACGTTTATGGAAGTAGCTTAGAAGCTGTACTTTTATCTAAAACTAAACATTTGAAAAATTCAATTTGTTAGGCCGTAAGAATATGTAAACTTAGTGAATTATCTAGAAATTGCATCCTCGCATGTTTGAGAAAAACCGGCCTATTGGATAATAATGTTGACAGATTGTGTTGTTTATGTCTTGTGTTCTAGGCAAACCAGGCTTACTTCATCACAGACGAGACGCCCATCAACAATTGTATTTTCTTCAAACCAATCATCATCGGCTTAGGATACAACTTCCCTAATGTGTGGCTGCCTCTCAATGTGATATGGTGTCTAGGTGAGAAATGATGTCATGAACTGATATAAGCAGGGTCACCCCTGCCACCAACTTAACCACTTTCTGGATTTCAAGCCAGTATATCAGTTTTCACTCAAACTAAAATGAAAACCCATAGGACAGCAGTATTAAAAATACACTGCAGCACAGGGCTCCGATACAGTTAGGGGTAAAAACTGACATGTCCCCCAAAAAGTAAACCTAATCTTCCAATTACTAAACTCTCCAATTGAAATGTAATTGTCCATATTTGTGAGTTGCAGCAAAAGTGCTCAAAAATAAAAATAAAGACTTGTGAATTGACCTAATGAAGTTTCTGCTGTATAATCTGAGAAAACACTTTTATAAGATTCTAAATCTTGATCAATAATTGTTTTCTTTATTACAGCTTTCCTGTCCGAAATTGTTCATTTCTTTGTAAAACCGTTTTACAACTACGGGGGCTTAAACAGAACTGAGGTAAGTGTGATGGAATAATCTTGACTCTTAATATAATTAACAAATATTAACTCTAAAATTAACAAGACATTTAGTTTAGCTCTAAGTTTAGGGTCACATGAAATTGGTTCGTTTCAAGTCGATGGTTGAAAATCTCCTGACATTAGGCAGAGCATACTGTCCGAAACTTTGAGTTCCCTCCGGTTTATTTCAGAACCACACATCTTACTAACAAAAATTACCACATGGTGTTACCGCAAACTACTTATTTTATTGGTTAATGGTTTTACTCCATTCATTTGGTTAATTGCCCCTATGTTTAATGGTTAATTGTTTTGTAGCTAAGATTTTATGTTAATGCTGTTGTTAGTTGGTTTCATGGAAAGTTTTAATTATATGATTGTCAGTTTTGAGTAACCCTAACTGCCTACTGCCTCTGCGGGGTACTGGACCAAATCAATCAGTCAATTTCTTATTATACCTGGGTAGAACCACCACTGAAGTGTTAATTGATGTTGATCATTTGATGTACTTAGTACACATGCCTTTAATGACAACACTACTACTGGATTCTAGGCAAAGGTTATCAATTGCACCGGCACTGCTTCAGGCCTCCTAGCTCAAGTCCATCATATTCCATGATATTAATTGACGCCAAGCCTTTAGGACCAAGTCTGCTAAAATCAATCCATTTTGTAGGATGGATTTTGGCGGATTTGGGGGTGGTTATGGTTGATTGAGGTAGATGGCCGATTAGTAATCCTGATTAACTCACTTTTAGGGTCAGTTGTGTGTTTTATTTGCCTTAGTTTTATGGTCATCGTTAATTGCTTCAGGTATTTCAGGCAGCTCTCCACCACACAGTCAGTTATGAGAAGGCTAGGAACCAGCTAGGGTACCAGCCAGTCCAACGAGGTTTAGAAGACTCGTTAGCTCACCTGCGTAATGAGTTAGGCTACAAAAAAGATCTTCCAACTACCTCCAACTGGACCTCATCTCTGCTCTTTAAGCTCATTCTGTCAATCACCATCATTATTGTCCTGATTGCAGTTTTGCTGTAGGGAGGTAGTGGGGGTGGTGTTGATGGGGAGAGAGGTGTTGAGGGGGGGGGTGGGGGGCGGGGATTACGGTTGCCAGTGTTCTCATTTCACCACTTTACCCACACTTGCCTCTCTTCACCCCGAGGAGTATAATGGGTACCAGCATTAGCTGGGGAGTAACCTGCGATGGGCTAGCAATCCCGTCCAAGGGGGACAAGAAATATTCTCAGTCATTTCATGCTAGAGAAACTAAAGTTAAATACCGGCCTGATGAGCCATTTTAGCCAGTGACAGGCTTTACTTGTGCCCTAATTCACTGACTTGAATGTGTTTCAATATTTTTGTCAAAGATTTTGCGATGATTAGAAGGAAATCATCAGGTTTGGTTTTCTCCCATTTGTCTTGTTGTTTTTGACAAGGACTACCAAAACATTAAAAACAAAAGAGTCATTGTCAGTCTTACATTGTCATTACGCGTGTGCTAGAAATATACATGTATTTATAAAAGAACACACTATTAATATTCTGTTTTCTAGCTGTTGTAAAGAAGAGATACTGCATCTTTTACTCACCTCTGAATTTGTTCCAAACCTTTTTGTTTCTATTTTAAAAAAAAGTCATTAAATTAAACCAATCTAACTTTTCCATATTTGCTGCCCAAATATTTTGAGAACTTTTTACAAATTTTGAAGGTGATATGCCAATGAAAACTTTTAAAATTGGGGAACTCGAATAAAATGTTTGTACATAGCTAAAATAGTGTTGGTGCACAGAATTAAAAAAACTTAGTGAAATCAGTTTTTACATTCAGATTTACAAATTTTGAAGGTGATATTATTTTGCCGGTGACATCTTTGAAATTTGTATACCTTGGAAAATAATTGTAGATGTATTTTTGACCTAATGTTTTATAGAAAGACTATTTAAAATATTTGATAAAAACATGTAATTAACCCTTACTAAAATGTGGGATCCGTTAGGATGAGTACTGGACCACTAAACTGAGTCTTTTACTCTGGTTTATTAGGCATATCTCCAGAATCAGAGTCCAACAGCTTGAGTGTTAGTTTATCATTTGGTGTTTGGATTTTCAAAGAATTAATTACGGTTGTTTTTCAAGTATTTATTGCTATTGGGGTTTTCAATAATCAATGGTTTTAGCATTTATGATTTGATATACTTGCCTTTATATTTGGTTTAGGTCTAATGTTTTTGAAAAGATTTCTTTTCATTTAATTTTAATAAGCCATACCGTAAACTGTTACTGTTTTGGGTAACGTTACTGTGGATATGGTGCTGCTTCATTGCCCAAAATAATTGTTTCAAGCGAGCGACCAAAAATTGTAAAGTTTTACAAATATTAATATAATTGTGTATTTGATGATAAAAAGACCTAAGATCTACAAACATTATATAATTATAAACATTAATAAGAATAAATAACTGTTCGTGCTGACTTATCTTTTTTTCTGTGAAAGAAGTCCTAACTCTTTTCAAAACTTTATAGACATTCTGTTTCATAATTTAATTAATTTATTAAAAATATCAGATATATATGCAGCATTTTTCTAAAATGCCATTGAGTTTTTAATTGCATGCAATCATGCAAATACTTAGTGGTGTAATAAGTAGTGAATGTCTACCCTAGTCCTCCGCCTTGACCGGACTTTTAAAGCGAAGAGTGCGAATTGAGCAGAGTCTAAACAGTACTGGCAGTTTGGTATTTTTGAAACATCGGCTTTGTTTTTTATGATTTTTAACAAACACAAAACAAACACACGCCCCATGGACAGACACACACACAAATGTAGCTTTTGGTTTAGTTCTATACACTGTCTTCATTAGGCCAAGCCGTGTGGGAGTCGTTTTATTCGGTTACGAGCCGAGCAATAAAGTTTCAGCGACCTAAAACTTCCAACGGAAAACGAAGCCGGTGTTGGAAAAAAAAGTCCCCCGGCCGGGCGTTCGTGTAGACTCTATTCAATTCGCTTCACTTAGCAAATTTATCGTCCGGCGCACATCATCTGACTCTAGGTGGCGCTTTTTATGGCGCCATGAATTAAAACTGTTGACTGACACGTTTTTGTCGACAAGAACAACGGTTTTTACGACTGTCTTGGGTGCATAGTCCGATGCTCAAACTTCGACGATATCGGCAGGAGTAGGTTGGTTCTGCTCTGGGTCAACTGGGCCAGCCAGTACTGGTTGTACCTCGGCGGATGTAGCAGGTTCTTGGTAAGCTTTGGACGGATAGTGGTTAATTGGAGTGTCGCAGATACAACACAACAAACGAGGTTCTGCGTAGTAGCAGAATGCGGAGCAGATAATACCAAGGATGAATCCCAAGATGGAAATGAAAAGGATGACTAGGGATAGAATCTGAGGAGTCACCTGGGGGAAAAAACGTAAGAATTTATGCAAATGTTTACAAATGGGCTAAACAGTATCTAGGCTAGAACTTGGTGTTGATTTATGAATAATAATTAGTGGCGACTTTATCCCATTTTTCATCGATTGTCAATGTATCTAAACGATTAGACCTGCAAAAGTTACTTCAATTAGAGCAGCTCTCTTATAGGGCAATACATTTGCATTTTCGTGTACCTGCTGTACTAGTTGTACAGAATATGCCCTCTAGGAGTAGGATGGTCGCTCATGAATAAGGTCTATTGGAAGTATCGAAAAAGTGTTGACTGTTGGGACTCCTTTACTTTCCCGCCCCTCCCCGGCCCCACTTAGAAACTGGCTCTGCCCCATTTTTAAACGGTCCCTGGTGGTTCTCAGTTTCGGTTATTATTCTTACATCGGAGACGCAGGAATACAACGGAGGCCCTGTGTCAATGCCAGTTACTAATTCATCACTGGTAGTCATCCGTACGTTCTCGCAGGGTTGGGTTCTAGACGCCATCTGCCCGGCAATGATGGTGCACTGTATGGCGAAGGCACCAGAGGCGTGGCAGGCAACTACCAATGATATCAGCTGGTGATAAAAAGAGGGCGTGGTTTATTAAAACAAACAGAAGTGTGTATGTTGAGCATGAGTGATAACTGCATAAATTAAGGAAGAAAACGAGGTTCCTGAGTGTCCGACCTTGAGAACAGGGCCGGATCTAGCTTTTCAGTTTGGAGGGAGCTGGGAGAGGGGAGGGGGAGGGGAAGGTTATCATTCAACAACCCAACGAGCACGTATAATGTGAGGCCGGCTTAAGGGCCCCGTGGGCGTGCATGTGATGCAATCTGGTGATTTTTGGTCCTTTCATCTGAAATTACGTAATACATGTACATCGATACTAGTAAACAGCTTAGCTCAGCAGCCCGGGGGGGGGGGGGGGGGGTGCAAAGCACACAACCCCACCCCTCTCTATTCGCCACTTGAGAATTATACGGTGAAACCAAAAATTGTCGTAATATTGTGTTTTTAACAAAAAAGAATGGCACGCCTACTTACTTTCCATCGTCCAACTTTGCCAAACCCGGACAAGAAGAAAACGAAGCAGCCAATCGTACCGGCGAAAATAAGCTAAAAAATAAATATAGAAAGTTAGAAAGGAATTACCAATCTCATAACCTAACCACAATTAGCACCAAATATTTATTACATAGACGGAAATATATTCATTACTTTTCTTCCAACGTAACAAACTTCGGTACAATCTCCAAACTTGGGGTGTTCATTTTGTAAGTCCGCCTTATAATCTGAAATCTTGGTAAGTTCTGTTTAGTTCATGATATTTTAAAGAAATCTTTACCGTCAAACCGGTAACGGCAGCGTTGATGCCAGTGAGCTCTTGCAGAAAGGCACCATTGGATGTGCCGATGACTCCAAGTACGATCAGCACTAGACCGGCTAACAAAAGGCAAACGGATGTCACGAGCACAGTGACGCGTACTTTTCGTGGGAGAAGAAACGTCGTTTGGCCCGTTAAGGCTGGCGGTACTGCGCCGGTAGCTCGCGTCCGGGAGTTTTCCGCCAAGTTGGCGGTCGATTCTACGGTCGGGGGTGCGTGATTCGACATTCTGTCCACAAGCAAGATAATAAAATGGATCAATTGGAAATCAAATTATGATGGGAATAAAGTACCAACAGACTTTTCCTTTTGACTTTTGAATTACAAAGGGGTAGTTAGTCGATGGTAGCATTTCTGAAAAGATTGCATAAAAGCAATAAATACATTTTCCCACGGAAACGACTATTTTCTCCCTTGCTCAGATAATGTCTTCTCTTGTATCGTTCTAACTTATTATTCTGCTTTCGATATCATCACAATTCAACTTATAAACATCATTATCTTCACTTACTAAGCTATTCCCTTTAAGCTGTCGATCGATTCATCAAGGTTGGACAACAAGTGCGACTAGCTCTGTTAAGACCCCAGTAATTATTCATAACGTTCACGACTAATTTACGGTTTATGCTTGGCAATTGCTCAATTTGTTAGGGTCGTCTACGTTTTCTTTCCGGAGTCGGGAGACATTGTTGCCCTTGGCAGAAGTGCTATTTTTAAAGCTGTACGGATTTCCCATTCCAATGGAGTTTCGAGGTCGCCAACTTGCGAAATACTTGGACCGGACGGGGAAATGGTTGAGAAATTGTCCCATTGCACAATCCCATGTTCATGAAAGATGCATTTTCAAGTGGAAGTGACAAGTAAACGACCCATCTACTACGACAGCCAGAGTTTCATAATTATCACAGACTCATTGGCAACAATAATGAACATAATTAATTCGGGAAAGCGCAATCCGGCCACAATATTTATTAGAAGCCATGGTAACTAGGTGAAGTGTCCCTTGTTTGTAAGCATGGTTGATTGAGCTTACTATACAATCTGCGCACGGGAGTACCAAATAAGTCCAAAATGTGCTTAGCATAAAGGAACAGAGAAAAAAATTAAAAGAAGATACAGTTTTAGAGGTGGGAGGAAAACCCCAGAAGGATATTCTTGAGAAACCCACGGAATCAGCCTGGGCAGGGACTGAAAACCCAATCCATATTGACCCAGGCGGAATTCGTGCCCGCCGGCGAATCACAACGGTGGAAGGCGAAGAAAGAGCTGCTACGTTTTGACTGCCTCCCCAAAAAGTTTCATCAATGTACAAAAACAATTGGGGAAACTGTGGCCCCATGAACACATCTGACCCTGTAAGTGAGGATATGTGGTCTAGATTGCTTCCGCTAACCGGTTGCTTCACCACCCAGCATCCTGCTAATTAATTATGGTATCACATATCAAAAATGACAAGTTGCAAAGTTACCCGATATACGGATATCGGATGTGCGGCTGAAATGTCCGGTTTACCAAGTCAAATTCCTAGTTTGGAATTTCCCTCTTTTTTATTAACAAATAGGTCAATGTCCCATGTGGTTTATAATTATGCTATTACTATAGTCAGCTCAGCTGTAACATTTATATTTTTTGTCTGTATAAATCACGGAACTCAACTGAAACAGCCGTACAAGTAGCGAGAAACCAATAACCGCCTACTCATGAATCAAGGACCGCCCCCCTTCAATGGCAAAAGTTTTGCGCTAGACCTATGAATGTGGAATTTACATAAACTTTGTGAAATAGTAAGCTAGTGCTTTCGCCATTAACATGGATCTCTGTGAAACCGAGAGTTATAGCTAGCAATTATGGTAAACTGCCAAGCTCGGGGACACAAACTTTTACATCGTTGCTGGAAATCAGTTTTGGTATGACATTATAGGCCCTATAGACGAATTCAAAGTTCAGTTTTCTTCGTAGTCTAGTCCTACAAGCTATAGCCCCCAAAGCTATATGTATCACAAAAGTCTGTTTTTAGCTCTTGTTCTTTAGTTTAACAAAGTCTACAAAAAGTTTCGATGTAGTGTAATATAATGCCTTCCAAGGCATTCAATCAATAAATATAGGCATATATACAGAATTGTTTGCATAGTCAATTTAATTTGAAACATTTTCAATTTAATGACAAGCTTTGTCTAATACATACTCACATGTTTTTAGTACCTCGTCTATAACGTCTGTTGAGAGAGTCTATACTCGACGTGGACAATCTAGGTAGCCAATGGAGTAATGCAGAAACGTCTTTGCTGAATGGTGATAATAGTCACAGTACGTACGCTTGCGCTTATAGTGAGCAGACGATACAAGCGCTGCTAACTCAACATCCAAAGTGTAGACTTGGCACGCACGTTTATGGTCCGCTTAATACATGCACGTCATACTTAAGAATAATTATACCAAGTTTCCTAGAAAATCACGTGATCGCGGTATTAGCGGTTGGTACAGACTCCTCCCTTGGCCTTGTGATCGATATCCTGCAATGTGACCAAGTTCAAGGACATCAGGGCCGGGTTATGAATTAAATTAATGCACTTACAGTTAGCGCCGGGATTATTTTAACATCACCGAGCCGAGGGGCGGGATTATTTTTTAACGAAACTCGATCCGAAGCAGGTTCAGGCCGATAGTGCCGGTAAGCACACCCACGCATTTCCGGCCTTGCTCGCTGCTGACAGACATTTCCGAACTTGAACGTGGCGTGTTTATGCGTCATCCGTTTTGAATTCGGGGAAAACGTTGCGTTTATATACGTCATCCGGCGCGAACTGGTTAAGGCGGGATCCAGATCATAGAGTTATATTAGAAAAATAACTCTATGATGCAGATCCTCTTTTGTGGTTTGCATAAAATAAAACTTGTATTGGAAACAATTGACAGGAGACGAAAGGCCTAATTATATTATTTGTGGGGCGTAGTGGCGTAGTGGCGTAGCTAGGATTTTTCAGTTGGAAGGGGTGGGGGGGGTGGGGGGACAGGGGGTGTCAGCATCTCGTGGGGGTGCACCAGCTTATGGTCTGTGTGTCTCTGTTTAGTTTGGGACGAAAACAGGTATATCAATTCTTGTTTTGGGGAAACCTGGGGGGGGGGGGGGGGGGGGCATTGGGATTTTGTGAGGAGGAACGTCCCCCCCCCCCCCCCCCCCCGGCTGCGAATTTTTTTTCCCAAACAGGTTTGCACAATTCATGAATTATTCAGTAGTTGCGTTGATCGCTGTACAACACTTAGGTTCTAGGTCTCCTTTTCCCCTTAAATTAAAAATACTCTAAAGATATCAATTTGACTAGGAAAAACGAGGTGACCTACTACAGCAGGATTCGAACCCGGGATCTTTGATCCATAGCCAATCCCACTATCCACTACACTACGTATAGCAGCTCGACAACAGCTGTTCTTTAAAGTGATTTATTGTAACTAGTTAACTAATAACAACAATGCTGTGACGTCATGTTTTATTCCGATGAATAAACATAACTTCTCATCTAAACTACTGAATAATTCATGAAATTGTGCAAACCTGTTTGGGAAAAAAAAATTCGCCCCCCGGCTGCGTGATTTTTTTCCAGCATGGTAAAGGCAAATTATCATAACTGGGCGTGGTTAGACCCCACTGAATGGAAGATACTTAGGTTCTTAGAACCTTGCTTCCCCTTAATACTAAACTCATCCCACAATAAACTTACAATCCAAAAAAAGTCAATGAAAAATGAGCACCATCCGAACTCGAACCCCAATCTTACGATCTATAACCTAACCCATTATCTACTTGGCTACTGTGAGAGGTCGAAAGAAGCCGTTTTTCAAAGTGCTTTAATGTACCTCTGGGCCTACGTGTAATTAGTTGACTGAGCAATAACAATATATTTTAGTATTATTGTTGAAACTACTGAATAATCATGACGCGAGGGGTGTAGAAACGCCCATTTACCTTTACCATGCTGGAGAAAAAACTACGCCCCCGGCAGCCAGCTAGCTACGCCGATATATGGAAGGGGGAGGGGCGTTATGGTGTGGGTGTTTGGCATTAAAGCATTGAGGGCGCTCTACACAAAGCTCATAAAATCTAGACTGGTTTACGCTTTGTGCGTTTGTTGTGTAAAACTTTGTTGTAACTGAGGAGGAAATTCCCAGTCCAATCATCATATGACAGTGACACATATTTAATTAGTTTTTAATCTTAGGAGAAATTGGAGGCACCGGAATTGAGCTTCATACGTCTGATTGCATATATATCTCAGAAATTGCCTTTATTGTGTAGAAATCAAAGCAAAATGGCCGACGTGATGGTGTATAACGTGATCATATTGGGATTCGCATTTATGTTTGTATTTACTGCTTTTCAGACGACTTCCGGAATTGAGGTAGGCCTGAACTGAACTTAAGACTTTTTTTAATACCATTTATTTATTTATTTATTTATTCCATTTCTTTACCCAGGGTGTGCCCAAACAGTTTAAAACTGGTTTTCATTGGGGCCCTGCATACATCGTTAAAACATTAACACATACATACAACATTTACAGAAAGTAAACATAATATTTACAGACGTACGTACAACTACAAGGATATTTACAGGAATCCAAAACATTGATATCAATTCTGATTTACGAGATAGGCGAAAACCCGCAAAAAAAAACCTTTGGGGGAAAAAATAGAAGGGAAAATTCCCATCTGGCTCCACATTAGTGGCAACCAAGTTATAACTCCGTACTCCGTAGATCAGCGCAATTGGCATAATATCTAACGGTTTACATGTCGGAGCTCCGACCAGTGCCAGTTTAAATTCGGTTGAGTTCACTACTCACTCTGTTTTCCATATATGCGACACAACACAGCAGGCGGGTCTAGCTCGGCCTGGTAGCTGCACTACCGGCCGCTCGCGCTTTAATATTAATTAATAACAATAATATTATCAATTATCATGTCTATTTTTGTGTGTTATTTTGGGCATTGGAGTGTAACCATGGGCACGGTTCCATCTTTAGTTTTGATTAAGAGTTTAAGGGTGTTTTCTACCTTCATGATTATAAGGTGTTTCACGATACTATGCACCTTTTTTGTTCACGGGGCAAAAAGAACACCTTTTGCTAGCAAGCGCGCGCGCATTTTAGAAAAAAAGGAAGATTGACATGGAAGCGCAAATGTTTTTGATCGACGATGCGCACACATTTGCTACACATCAAATCTTCCGATTCACATCAGCATTGTAGGCTGGAGTTACTCAAGCTAGTCTTGTCTAAACTAAAGTTATCATTTTATGAATTGAACGTCCTCGTGGTAGGAAAAAACATGATATTCTGTGACTAGTTTGAAAATTCCATGACAAAAGCTCATGACATGTGGAGATTTGTCATTTATTATTATTTTTGTTATCATTTATTTCTGGTAATGAAACCAAGGATCCCTCAAAAGCGCCCTCGGCACTGTAGCTCGTAAGCCTGAAGAAACCTACAGTAAAAAGACAATGAGAAGAAGTACAGTTTTAGAGGTGGGAGAAAAATCTCAGAAGAATATCCTCGACAAAAACCCACGGAGTCAGGCAGGGACTGAAAACACAAACCACATATTGGCCCAGGTGGGATTTGAACCCGGGTCATAGTGGTGGAAGACGAGGAAAGAACCCTTGAGTACGCCAACCTGACTCCCCCATTTAGATGGGGAATATCCACATGTCATTAGCTTTAGAAATTAGAACTGGAATTGTTCATGTCATGAACTTTAATGAAAGTGTTTGAGAACGAGTCCAAAGTGTTTTCCCATCTGGTCCTTCCATATTTTAGGAGACGGTGATCGAGAGCATCCAAAATGACAATACTACAACAAACGTCACACGGCAGGAATTAGAAGGAAGTGGTTACTACAGTTTAGCCATCATCTATGGAGTGTTTGCAATCTCCAACTGGCTAGCACCCTCTGTAGTCAGTCTGATCGGTCCACGGGCGACCATGTTTATTAGTGGGGCTGTCTATACTGCATTTATCGCCATCTTCCTACAAACAACTCTTAAAGTCTGGAGTTTATACATGATGTCTGTTTTTCTGGGAGTAGCCGCAGCATGTAAGATTTACATATATAATGAGATGCAAAATTATTGGTTGGTTAAAGGATTCGAACCTGCCACCTTTGGAAAACAATGCCAACTGAGTTTTTGGCCGAGTATTGACAGTCTACCAAATTGCAATGTCTTCCAAATTTGAAACTGTAATCCAAACACTCTATAAATATAAATTAGTCTTTTGTTGTAGCAAATGAGATATTATTTGTTTCTATATATTGAGCTTAACCCTAACCCTCCAGGGTATTTTGGCTAGAAACCCTGCCAGACGCAGCAGATTGCTTACTTTGTCACATTGACTTGTGCGCAGAGTCCAGCAAGGTCAAGCAGTCACCACAGATGCACTATGCTGGGTTTGGCAGGGTTAGGGTTAAGACATGACTCATATCAAAGTTGTTTTGTAATCATATCTTCAGTCATATGGACGGCCCAAGGCAACTTTCTGACTGTCAACTCGACCAGTGAGACTATGGGACGTAACAGTGGCATATTCTGGGCTATGTTGCAGTGCAGTCTTCTCTTTGGTAATATCTTCATCTTCTTCGAGATTGGGAAAACCAACGCACAGTATATTGAAAGTAAGATCATTAAAAGAAATTCTTTAAATTAATAATCAATATTATTTAACAAAAAAACAAACTTTATGTGTAAAACTAAATTCCTTTATATTTTTGTTAACTACAGACTACATAACTGAATACCATCTTTCTTAATGCTTCAGAAACAACACGAAGGACCATCTTCATTGTGTTAACCTCCGTGTCTAGTATTGGAGTGTTGATGTTTCTGTTACTTCGTAAACCGCCACCCAGGGATGAAAGCTCCATCCAATCCACTGAGCAGAGGTAGGCATGTTAATCAACTCACACATAGTTTGAGCCAAGTTGGTGTTTGTATTGATTCACAATAACCTGCTGATAGGAGATAATGGCCTCTCTCCATGATAACCCCGTCTCGAGGCACCCCGTCTCGAGGCACCCCGTCTCGAGACACCCCGTCTCTAGACACCCCGTCTCGAGGCACCCCGTCTCGAGGCACCCCGTCTCGAGACACCCCGTCTCGAGACACCCCGTCTCGAGACACCCCGTCTCGAGACACCCCGTCTCGAGACACCCCGTCTCGAGACACCCCGTCTCGAGACACCCCGTCTCGAGACACCCCGTCTCGAGACACCCCGTCTCGAGACACCCCGTCTCGAGGCACCCCGTCTCGAGGCACCCCGTCTCGAGGCACCCCGTCTCGAGGCACCCCGTCTCGAGGCACCCCGTCTCGAGGCACCCCGTCTCGGGACACCCCGTCTCTAGACACCCCGTCTCTAGACACCATGTCTCGGGACACCCCGTCTCGAGACACCCCGTCTCGAGACACCCCGTCTCTAGACACCCCATCTCGAGGCACCCCGTCTCGAGACATCCCGTCTCTAGACACCCCGTCTCGAGGCACCCCGTCTCGGGACACCCCGTCTCTAGAAACCCCGTCTCGAGACACCCCGTCTCGGGACACCCCGTCTCGGGACACCCCGTCTCGGGACACCCCGTCTCGGGACACCCCGTCTCTAGACACCCCGTCTAGGGACACCCCGTCTCGAGACACCCCGTCTCTAGACACCCCGTCTCTAGACACCCCGTCTCTAGACATCCCATCTCGAGGCACCCCGTCTCGAGACATCCCGTCTCTAGACACCCCGTCTCGAGACACCCCATCTCGTGGCCCCTCTTCAAATTGTTGCTTACTTGTTTCATTTATCTGTTCTTTTTTACTCATTTTTGTCAATCACAGCCCAGATACCGAGGTCAAATTGGGTCCAGTTCAGTCATTAGGTAAGTTGAAAACCACTATTTTACACACCGGCAGTTTTGGTCACCTAAATTATTGTTAATGACTTATGATGTAAGTTCCGGTTTTGAGATCCATCTTAAGTTGGCCATATTTGTTGGTCTAATTTTCAGTTCGGTCGTTCCAACTTCTCCGAATGAAAGTTATGCTGCTGTTGATGGTGTGTTTCTTTTACACTGGTAAGTTGTTTCACATTTAAAAAGAATATATGTCATTCTTAATTTCTTCTGAGAGTACATGCCATTATTAGAGTCTTATTTTCAATAAAATGGTCGTAATCCTAATGTCGTTCTTACAGGTTTAATGTAGTCGGGCTGACGTCTTCCACCTCTGTGTCCCTGCTTGGAATCCCACTCTATAAGCTCTAGCCCACATTTGGTTTGTGTTTTCAGTCCCTACCTCATTCCACGGGTTCTCCAATAATATTTTCCAGGGTTTTCCTCTCTTTTCTACAACTGAACATGTTCTCAACTGAACATGTACTACAGTACCTGTGTAGTTTTGAGGTTTTAATCCCCCCCCCCCACCCTCCCACTGACACAGGTTTGTACCTGCTGTTTGTCATTTTTGTTTTTGTTTTTTCTAGGCCTGGAATTGACCTATTTCAGTGGTGTCTATGGAACCTGTGTTGGTAACACCCATTTACTTGGTCCTAAATCCAAGAGTTACGTCGCCTTGTGTGGCATCTTGATTGGATGCGGAGAAATCCTAGGTATGTTAATATCTAATAGCTGCCCCTGAACAAAGATATTAACTAATTTAAGGAACTGCCAACACAGGGTGGAATAGCTCAGTTGGTAGATCACGGAACGACAATCTGGAGGTCGCAGGTTCAAGCCCCACCCCAGCCATTTCTTAGTTCAATTTTCAAATTAAAATGTAATAGATGTAAGTAATAGACAGCTGCAGAACAATTTACTAGACTGAATTTCTCGGTGCCAAACTGAAAAAATAAATCACATTTGCAGTTTGAATTGTAACAGTGAGAAACTTGTTACAAGCTCTGAGAAAGGAATGAGCTTGTAAAATATGATTGAAAGTAAAACTTATCTGAGGATAATATTTTGAAAGGATTTATTTTTATTGATAGGTTTAGAAACTTTTAAATTCTTCCTTTTATAGAACTGTTGTGATTGTTGACTACCTTTCTATTGCATCTTACAGGAGGAGCCATCTTTGGCCTGATGGGAAGTCGTACCAACAAATACGGCCGTGATCCTATCGTTCTTCTTGGTTTCATCGTTCACATCATCGCTTTCTATATCTCCCTCCTTAACTTACCCCCAGACTCGCCCATCACTGACACCTTTACTCAAAAAGGCTACATCCCGCCCAAGTAATTATACAATTTTCATAAGTTTTTTTACTCAAAAAAATGTGCCAAAAGTCAAATTTCTGGATTTGATTCTGGATAGTTGTACTCTGACAAAACAGATACCTGCATCACATCAGACCTGTTGACGTCATGGCTTTGTTTACATATGCAATTTTCTAGATGAGAAGTCGGGACGCCAAACGAAGTTATGACAGACGCACTTATTGAAAAGCGCACATGTAAACAAAGCGTAATGCCATTAGGTCTTGGACCTATTGAATTTCTTCTTCTTTATAAAAAAAGTGCTTTTAAACTAAAAAGATAACCTTTCTTCCCTCCAGTCTGACGATTGCGGTTGTCGGTGCTTTCTTGCTTGGCTTTGGAGATGCCTGTTTCAACACCCAAATCTATTCCATTCTGGGATACCTCTTTCCAAACGACAGCGCTCCAGCCTTTGCTCTGTTCAAATTTACACAGGTAAGCACCAGTCACATCAACATTCTGTTAGCCATGGCCATCAGTGTATTAGAGTGGTATTTTTATTGAGTTAGTTGCATTTCATCGAATCTAAGAATGCACATTGATCGATTTGTTAAAAGTTAACAGTGGTGAGAACCATCACAGATGGCTGTCATCAATATAGCTCATAACCCCTAACCCTATGGCATAAAATGGTTGACGGTTTCTAACTTATGCCCCATAAGCAGAGACATCTTCACTTTTGGAGATTACTCGTATGGTCGTTGATAGCTTAGCAGGAAGTGTACCCAAAGGTCACATCCCTCTCCAGTGAATCGATTATTCAACAAATTATTGAATAAGTTTGGTCTTCAAGTCTCTTGTTTCTTGTTACCCAACAGTCTCTATCGGCAGCCATTGCCTTCTTCTATGCCAAGCATCTTCTCCTTCATTGGCAGCTTTTGATTCTTGTCATCTTTGCCGTCCTGGGCACGATGTCCTTTGCTGTAGTAGAGTGGACTGCTAGCAAGAAAGTCCGGGAAGGATATGCAAAGATTTAACCAGGTCAGATGACGTGAAACACACTGGCCCTACCGGTCTTAATTTCATAACCCTGCTACGTAACTAACACAAATAATAATACCATTTTAAACCAAACAAATATTGCCTTTTATAAAGTAATCTGTGGATAATCAGCATTTTAACAGACTTTTCATTAAACAATTTAGAGTTGAGTATCTGCATTGGTTATGATGATAAAATGTGCCGATTAAGGAATTTAGACAATAGATGAAATAATGTCTTTCTCTGAGATTCATTAAGTCTGATTTAGTCCTTGATGTAGACCATCTTGAAAATGCTTTTTATAATTTGAATATTTTGTATGTAATGTAAATAATAATGAATACGATTAAAACTGCTTACTGGCTTGAATGACCTGAAATATACAAATCAAATAAGTTAAGAAGGCCTAATATTTCGATTTTAACGAGATCTTCTTCAGAGACAATTTAAAATTTTTACATGTTAAAAACAAAAAGTAATCCCCAAAGCTAAAATAAAATCGTTAATGTTTTCCATAAACTGTTTAACCAGTTCGCGCCGGGATTATTTTAACATCACCGAGCCAAGGGGCGGGATTATTTTTAACGAAACTCGATCCGAAGCGTGTTCAGGCTGATAGTGCCGGGAAGCACACCCACGCATTTCCGGCCTTGCTCGCTGCTGGCATACATTTCCGAACTTGTGTTTATGCGTCATCCGTTTTAAATTTGAGGAAATGTTTGCGTTTATATACGTCATCCGGCGCGAACTGGTTAATAAATGTGACCTGTTCCCACGAAACCCGGACAAAGTCGACTTTTTAGTTTTTCAGATTTTGCTTTTTTCAAATTCCCTAGGTGTTCAGCTTTAAAATGATGTATCATTTACATATGTACCCCCACCCTATCTTCCCTGGGGTCTGGATTTAGTGATAAAACCCTGACAACCTAATTATGAGATAAACAGCTTTGAAGTTCAGAAAAGCGTATTATTTCTATACACAAATGTTTCACAAAATTGACAAAAAACACACTTCTGATAGACAGATTTTGTTCAAATTTGAGGAGATTGTAGATTAATAGTGAGTGACTTAGGAAAACCTAAAACCTCAAAATGGTAAAATCCATCCCGAAATGACTTCAGGAGTACATTGTGACAAAACACATTGTGCGACTTTGTCCGGGTTTTGTGGGAACAGGTCACAAATGTTACAAGAACAATGTACTTGCTACATGCAAAACCAATTGAAACATTAATTTAACAACTGCTTAGGATTAAAAAAGTGATTAAAAAAATTATTTAATTTAAAAAAAATACTTAGTGTAATAAAAATGTACCCTTTATTATCAAATGTGAGTTGTGTGGAATTAAAACTAGAGTGAATTAATTATTTTTCACTTTAAAATGTTGGTGTTTTTGATTAAGTATTGTTAAAAAATTTCGTATTTTTTGTGAATTGTAATTTTACCACTACAATACTAATCAAAGGCTAATCCACAGTGCTTATATTTTTCTATGCCAAAGTTCAGTATTGATGAATTAATAAAATGCTTTGCAAAATCACAATGGATGTGTTACCATTTTTGAACTATGCAGTATGTGAGTTGCTACTAATTCTTCAGACATCTAAATTTGTGATTTTAAACTTAGTCACGCACAAAACAAAACTCTATGTCACAAACTACAATGCATGTGCAAGTTGGGACCAGGGGGGGGCGGAGGGGGGCCCTTCGAGACTGTGATTGCGGAAACGCTGATGTACCGTCCATTCTCAAAATAGGGGGGAACATTTTTTTCATGCGAAAAATAAAGAGTTTTTGGCATCCAATCTTAACATCTTGTCTTTTGTAGTTGTAAAAGGTTGTTATTTACCTTAATTTTTATCATCCAATGACAAAAATTGTATTGAAAATGAAAAAAGCAGTCAAAAAAAAATTAAGCGTTGATGCGCGTGGAGATTGTGCACAAATACTCAAACGACGTTAACAAATACCTCCCCTAAAAAAGGCAATAATAATCGATAAATTGTGAAAAATCGTGCTTCGAACCCACTCATTTTTTTCAATGGATACGTTAAAAAAGGATGTAGCAGTGATATACTGAATTTTTTTTAAAATCTGCCTGTGAACCCCTTGCGTTTTATCGTGTTGTTTTCGAACGAAAATGGCAGAAAATGACATCGCCCCAAAAAAAATTCGTGTAGATCTTACCTGTGTACCTGGCTTTGCGGACGTTGTATAAATCACTGAATTCGGGAAGCGAGCACGGAGCAAATTTGTACGTGTTTCAATGGTGCGCTTCGCGGTAGCGATCTATACGTATTTACTGTGTGAGATGTGTGGCTCATGAACGTGGAAGAATGAATGAGATACATTTCAACGTTGGTGGCGCACTTTGTTGGGCCCCCCCCTCCGCCCCCCCCCCTGGTTGGGACCTATCTATCTGTAGACTCCATAGGTCACTTGCTGTCAAAGGTTTTCAGCCTAATTGACATACCGTGACATGAGCGCTGACTCTGTTATTTGGATGCATCATTCTAAGTTTCTCACGGAAGTCAAGGAGGTCGTTTAGCTGGGTCAAATACTTCCCATAACCTCTCATACTCGGCTATGAATGGCTGTACAATCTCTGAGTTGTTTGTTATTAGCACATTCTCATTGTTGCTGTTGACCGCCTGACAAGTCCAGTTGAAGGAACCATTGATAAGTGTTGTCCCATCGATAACGACAAACTTATGATGCATCAAGTAGCTGGAGTAATCCCTACGAACTTGAATCCCTGCACAAAATAAAATCAAAAGAAATCAGAAAAATAAACAGTGCTTTCCACAGTAGTTACAAATTTGGCAAATGTTCATTACCCCGATCTACTCATTGATTATCTGGATTACGAAGCAATTTTGTCTAATGTTTAGTACCTATTTTAAGGCTGGTTTAAATAGCTTTACAGCGTGATAATCTAATTTGGTAGGTTTGGGCTTCTTTGGAAGAACTTTATTTCTATTCCTTTTACTATTCAGGATCTTATAGACTTCAATAACGTCCCTTCTCACCCTTGTCCACGGCTTTATGTAATACTTACAGAAATCAAATCAATATATTTAATGCAGCATTCTCTTTCTCAATACACAAGTTTTTAATACTTTTTGATGATGGTGTGTAAGATTAATTAGGATTACAATGCTCGAAATCAGAGTGCTATTTGCTTCAAAAAAAGTCTGCAAAAAAGTGCAAGGCCCTCAACTCACCAGCTCTCCGAAATTTTCCAATGAAGGTCCCAGACATGTTCATGGCTTCATCATCTGTGATGATCCGCACAACAATTCCTCGCTCGTGGAGTTTGACAACTAACTCAGCCAGGTCATTATTCGATACCGTGTACATGCAAATGTCTAGGGATTTGTTGGCATTTAGTATGTGTTCCACCATCCTGCTGAAGTTTGTCTCCTTGTGAGAGAAAGGACACTTGGGCCTACTACATCCTCTCCCTGACAAGAAAAAGTCAGGACACGCGCGTTCTTTGTCTGGAAAAAACAAGACTTGGTGAAATACGTCGACAGACCGTGTGGCATCAAGGGTTAATTTCCGGGTAGCACTAGCAGACGACGCAGCAAAATGGCCCCACAACCTCTCATGAACTTTCTTCTTGTAAAGAAAGTAAAATACTTCTGAAACGGTTCCAACTGTGAGAACAACCGTAACCCACAACCGTAAACTCATCTTTCGGCATCTCCTTTTTTAGACAACAAACAAAATCTCAAATTCTCAATTTGAAACTAGACTTTTTGTGCACAAAACATGCTAACTTGTAATGCCGAGCAACACCTCTAAATAAATAAATGTCCGTGCGCAACAGTCGCGGAGATATATGTCTTTTAATATTGTTTGTTGGCATAATTAGCCTTTTACTCAAATTATTTCCTTAAAGAAAAGGTAATGCGAAAACAAAGTACAGTTTTATCAGCCATTGAAATATAATTCTTAATGTTTTTTTCAAATAAATTGCTAGTTTAGGAACTACTTAAGACCCTAATCTCGTTTGACTGCGATATTTCACGAATATTTACGTGAATGACACGACAGCGAAAACAACAATGGTGAGTACATTTTTGTGCACGTCTAAATTGATAAGTTAAAACTCTTGTGCGATTATACTCTGACTTTAAATATTTTTTTTAGGCAAGCTTAGACGACACCGAAGATGTTGCCTTGGATTTTGGATCAGAAGAAGATTGGAGAAGAAATAGAACCATCCGGTAAGCAATGTTTCTTTGAATGCCTAGTTTCTGGACAATGCAAATGTATATGCTGTACTGTAGTAGTAATAATAAGGCGAATTACTTCGATTGCTGCGGCTTGAAATTGCACACAAATTAATAAAAATTGGATGCAGCCGCTTCCAAAGACTCGTGTGTATAAATGTCAAGCTGTAGCCAAGCATGGAGCTATGAAGAGAACTAAAGATGTCTTAGTCTTATTGTTTTAATTAGAAATGTACAAGTTACAACAACCTGCCTCTGCTATCGGATTTCTATAAAACAATTTAAGTCTTTTTCCCAATTGATAAAATGTTTAAAAGTTGTTTTGCAGGTTTTTAAAAAGGTGAATTAGGGTACTTTTGAGGTTGTTTGACATATTTGTATGGCCATTCACAACTTTATCGCAAAATTGTATAGCATTGCATTATTTTGACAATAACTTTAGACTCCACTTTGCATAATACTACGCTTCGAAAGACAGCAAAAAAGAACAATTGCGATTCGGAGAAAAGTTTTGATGTGTCAACTTTCTTTTTCTTTTTTGTTTGTGTGTGTGTGAAACCACTAAATTTTTGTAAATTTATTTTGTTAAATTTAAATTTATTGTACTTGTAGGGAGAGGCTTGAGAGAATTAATACTGAAAAACCAATTGGTAAAAAACAACTAATAGTGTTTAAATATTGTAAGCCCAATGAGTTGAATTTTGACGAGTTAATGAAATGGACAAATTTGTAGTTGTAAATGGTTTGTTTTTTTACTTTTTGTTATAACACTTTGTTGTGTCAAGTTGTCAAAGTGAGTGATGCATAGTGGAAGATTATTATTCAAATAGCTGTTTGACATTCTTGATCCAATGATTTAGAGATGTATTTTTGTTTATTCCAACAGATATCCTGTCGCTGCCTTTTTTCATCTCTTCTTCAGAGTTGGGGCACTAGTCTCCTATCTCTTCTGCAACCTCTACAGTTCCAGCTTCATTGTGGACTTTGTTGTCATCCTCTTCTTTGTCTCGCTGGATTTCTGGACTGTCAAGAATGTGACGGGTCGGTTACTTGTCGGACTGCGCTGGTGGAACCACATTGACGATGATGGAACAAGTCATTGGGTGTATGAGTCCAGAAAGGTGAATATGAAAAATTGTCAGCTCTATGTAAATAAGTCATAATAACATGACATATTAGGTTCCAAGTCAAGTGACAACTTAAAACAATTGTGACCAAATTCAACTTTCATTTTTCTTCTTTCAGGGATCTAAGAAGAACACAGAAACAGCCACAGAGTCGAGGTTATTCTGGCTTGGTTTAGTCATCTGCCCACTGCTCTGGGTCATCTTTGTATTCGCTAATCTATTCTCTTTCCGATTTGCATGGATGGTGAGTTTGACCTTCAACACCCGAAATTCTTCAAAACACAACAGTGGATTTAAATGTGTACTATTTGTTATGTTTCCCAACTTTGACATGAGCTAGGAAGCAAACAAAAAATATACCTTAAATATTTGGATATATTGTAAAAAAACATGTTAGGAAATATTTTGAACCCAGAGTCGGCTCAAGGTCGAGTGGCCGACAAGGTCGATGTAAAGGTCTAAAGGTTATTATAGGTTAAATTGCTCAGACATTAAAAAAATAATGCCAAAAATTTGATTATTTATGATGTTAGCTTTCCAATGAAATCAAAATCAGAAAATGTGGTCAACAGGTTAGGGAGGTATGGTTCTTTAATTATTGGTGGCCTCGCCCATTTTAGCCAAAATCACACACAAAAAGCACCAAAAACCGCTGGTCAGATTTTGCTAAAACACAAATTTTAGCTTTTTCAACCAAAATAACCCTAAAACCAAAATGAACTAATTTGAAGTTGGTGGGGTTTAACCCATTGGGTGATTTGACACGAAATGACCCAATACTCCTAATACACTGGCCTAGGATAATTGTGTAGTATTTTGTAGTACAGTGTACTGTACATGTTAGGGTTAAATCGTACACACCCTATACCAAAAGATCATAGTGAAAATCAGCAATCTTGGTAAATTTGTTGGTTGAAAATTGAAATTACCTCTATTATTAGTTGTTTTGCCTATTTTGCATGTTTACAGGTTGTATCCATAGTTGCCCTGGTGCTGAGTGTTGCCAATCTGTTAGGTTATATTCGATGTAAAGTCAGTTCAAGGAAGCAGTTGTCAACGATGGCTACACAGTTCCTAGGACAGCAGATGATGAATAGGGTAGGTACTTATCTGCCATCTTAGTTGAGGTCAGATCCAATCAAATATAGAAATGAGGATGTTGAGAGCATGGCCGCAATGTTGGGAGAGATTGGAGAGTTTTGTCAAGTTATGTTAGTTCTGAAGAGTGTGAGCCTTCTTCCTTGGGTGGGTACTAATGTGGCCTAGTGATTTGAGTTCGTGACTCATGATAAGATGGTCAGGGGTTCGAATCCAGCTGCCGGCCCTAATTACGTTGTATCCTTGGGCAAGCCACTTTACTCCAACTTGCAAGGCAAGAATCCCTCGAGACTACACTGAGTACATGTATACAGTGTATAATACATGTCTGTGGAGGGTCAAACTCCAATAATGATCCAATATATCTCCCAACGCAAATTCTATCTTATGAGCCATTGCATTTATTCTTTGTTTCTTGCAGGCCGTGGCCAGTGCAACTGCACCAAGTACAGCTACAACACAGGGATGATGGGAGAGTCTGCAAGTAAAGTAAGGCTGTGGCTGTATTCATTGACTATGGCTTGAAATTACACACAAGTCTATGGTAGTGACTGCAGCCACTTCTCATAGCTTGGTGTGTAAATTCAAGTCATAGCCATAAAATTCAAGTCATAAAATGAATGATTAACTGTAATTCATTGACCTGACTTATGGGATGATAATGTTGTTTCTTTAGAATCAGTACTCTACAGGGTCAGCAACTATTACTGTACATAAAAAAGGGGTTAACAGTTTAGCTTTCGTTAACCAGTTTACTCCGGTGTCGCGTGAAGTTTAGACTCCATGAAATCCAGACTCATCGGTAGTATTGCGCATGCCTGAGTAAAGATAATTAGGAGCGTGACCGGTCACAGGAGAGGATTTACCCAATAATAGGAAAAAGGGGTCCGATATTCATATCACACCCGGATTATTTTGACATTGACCGGGCCTAGGCACGGGATTAGTTTTTCTGGACCTTGATCCGAGACGGGTTCAGGCCGGCATATGTGGGTAGCAACCCTGATATTTACATCCTCGCTCACTGCTACGAGCTGATCGCTGACAGATATTTCTGCCCTTGCTCGTGACGTGTTTATCTATCATTTGTTTAAACTGGTTAATGCAGAATGCATGTGCTATAGAGGTACAGTGTACTGTAAGGGTGAAATGTTGGAGGATTCAGGGAACATTTAAAGTAAAATTCCTTTAGGGTTAGAGGTGATGGAAAAAGTGTGGTCAATTATTTAGGGAAGATATTGTATGGAAAATATAATGTAATGTTAACAGGGCTTTAGTTGGTTATTATTTTCTTAATTTATATTTAGGAAATGGAATTTGTGTTAGGAGATGTAAATTCAATATTATATTTTTGCCCTTCACCAACGTGTAATTACACTGTATACTCAGAGTTATCCTGAGGGATTCTATAAAAGAAAATCACTGATTTGGGTGGGACTCAAACCCACGACCTGCTTTCTAGTTCAAATGTCTTGAAAGACATTTATTTTCATTTTTAGCAAGGGGTACAAAATTATGTTTTGTCTCAATAAATATGTACAGCTCAAATCATGGGCAAATATTGGCTAAATATGTTAAGAACTTTAAAATTGTATGTTTGTTGTTTTGTTTGTTTTTAGGTTGGGACTGTTTCCCTGTGATTGTAATACAGGGATGTTTCTGACAGATTTTGTCTTTTATTAGAATTAATCTTTATATTAATCTCATCTCAACAATCAATTTTTGGAATTTTAAAGAATGTTTTGAATTTTAGTCATTGTATGGTTCACATTTGTATGGGAATTTTTTTTTTTAAATGTGCAATTAAAAAACACAACTAAACAAAGATATTTGTGACAAAGCATTTAATGCTAGAAGTGGAAAAAAGTTACATGACTAACTGTTATTACTATCTAGAGAGAAAACTGTTTTTTAGTGTTGATTTTTGTTTCGTTTCACATTCCATTCTAAGTTTTTCTATGTAACTCGAACCTTTTTCATTGTATATTTTTGCCTTTGTTGTACATTTTTTTTTTAGATACAAAAATCTTAATAAAAAAAAGGTACTTTGCTGATATGGTTATGTGGTTAATTAGAATTTGTATGCAGAGTTACGAATCTAAATCTTGTGTCCTAAGAAAAACAAATCGTGTTTTTGCTAAGAAAATGCCCAAACAGTTAGGAAAGGTTTGAAGACGTGCTTATTATTAGAAAAATATGTCATGTCTAAAGGTCGTCGCAGTAAAAGCCTAACTTCGTTGTCCTGATAGAGGGCGCCTCTCTATCTACGGCTCTGGTCTGCACGGACTGCAAGCCGTCTCCGTTTACGATACGGATGGGTGACTGCCGTCAGCTGGTTTTGCGTTGCTAAGCAACCATACACAGGAGATACATGATCTATCTTTGATAATAATTTATCAACCGCAGGATATGAGTGTTCCGTTGAGAATCGTACGTAACTTGCGCAAATGTGGCGTTATAATGGCGGAATGATTATAGCAACGATAATTACATAATTCCTAATTATCTTAATTCGATCGACAGTGTTCGTTTATCGACTAATTCACGCCCACATGAAACACGATAAAATGTAACTTGAATCGTCGGTACGGAACTAAATGCCAACGCCAAGTCGTCGCGATATAGATCGCAATACGCTGTGTAAAACATTGTTGCACACGCATGCATGCGTCTAAAAGAATATGAAACAGTGACGATGCTGTCTTTAAAAAAAAGAGTAGAATATTGGGTAGTGAACAAAAATAATGTGTGCATAGATTGTCCAAAAAATTGGTGATAACAAGAATGCATTCCTTTATCCCACCCAGTCATCCTTTCCGAGCTGAAGATAAACTCCTTCGTATGTTCTTAGTCATCATCAATTCAATTCATTTCAATTCTGCTTATACATGTAGAATTAAACCTGATAAAGATTAGTATCCAGTACTAATAAATAACGTAGGTTTCACATCATCTGCGCGCGTAAAGACCTCCTAAAGTGCACGTATCGCAAATTAATGTTGACCTTTATTATTAAACTTATGCACACAAGGTCACGGTGTTAATATGCCACTGTATGGTAGACGTATACACAAGTCGAATATGGCCATTCATCAATGACTCGTTAATTATGCAAGCCCTCCAGGCAGCGTATTTGATGACGGGTGAGCAACTACACGCTGATGACAAGACCTGTTGGGCGTTGTCTTGGTATCGTATTCATCACGGCCTTGATGTATAAATACCACACCCAATCGTTCAATATTTTATCATTAGTAAAATTCGGCAAGACCTACCGTCGAATTAAAGGAAGGTCACAACAAACTGTCTGTATTCGTATTTTAGTTCACGCTATTTTGCGCGCACTTTTCTGTCATAATTCCTAAAGAATTTTATATTCCTAAGCGGGTTCATATTTTGCTCGTAAATGAAAATAATGTTATGCAACGTATTCAAAGTATTAGTTTCGGATAATTTGCATGTACACCGAAAAGGCAAACTAATAATAGTCTACCTTCTTTAGGTTTTTTTGCGCTTCACCCATAATTTGCCAAGATGTATGCTTTGGGTACATGTATTTGCACCCCCCCCCCCCCCCAAAAAAAAAGACGACAAGAAAACAATAAAACATTGTTCTTTTCCATCTTGCGGTCACAACAAGAGCGGGGCTCAGAATTTCCCTTTGCGCTCCTAAATAATAAGTTCATAGTCTTGCAACTGGTTTGGTCTTTGTAAGTCTCCATTTCACAAGTGAGTGTCCGCTATATGTACACCACACATATCACCATATAGCCAATGCACACTTTACACCTGAGTGGTTTCCAATCGCTATTAGCATAACAAAAGCTGTGAATCGATATTGCCTGTATGAGCACCCTGATTGGTCGGCTGCAGTTAAAGGTATCGGAATACCCCCACGCTGAGGCCTAACTGACAAGTAGACATACAATGTACACGCATATTTGTGTATACTATATTCCAAGCAGCAATTTCACCTTGTCGTGTGGAGTAAATTTGACATTTCATGGAGAAATAATCGTGCAAGAAATCAATAGATTATATATCTTACTGAAGACACTTTCTAGACAGGCTTTGACTTGATTTCACCATTCTGAAATTTGGAGACACTGGTTGGCGGATCGAAAACATTCTGCAGAAAATTATGTAGCGTCGGTTGCCGATTGCTGACTTGGCAACAGTGCTACTGGAATTACGCACAACAGGTGGACTGCCTGGAATCGTGTTTTCGGTTGGAAATTACAGACGCTCAAATCTTTCGTCATTTTTTCCCGGAGGATTTCTTCCCAAGTCAACATGGCGATGGTCAGCAGTATTATTCTTGGTGTCGTCATTTCGCTTTCGATGGTGTCTAGAGTCTTGTGTGTGGGAGGTAGGAAATCTCTTTTTCTTATAATTTTTTAAAAAATTAATCAAATGAAAAAGATAATAAATAAAAACATACTGAATGGTGTAGTGACATTGTAATCTTTATAGACAATTAAGATAATGGATTCCAAGTTTTTCCCCTCATTTAAAAAAATATAGGGGGCCTATATATCTTTTGTATTTAGCTATTATTAGGGCATACGCACCGCATAGCGTTGAAATTGAATAGGAAATCAGCTAAAACGGTTACGTAATTCAAACGGTCCATTCAAATTTCAAACACAAATTTAAAACACACACACAAGTTTTTAAATTATAAAATGCTTGTTAAATTCGCATTTTCAGTCATTGTAAAAAAAATGTGGAAAACTGAAGAGGCTGTACACAATCAAAAGATGTTGTGGTATATGCTCATATATTTTAGCTTTTTGAGCCACAAGTAGCGCGCAAATTTGACTTACACTTTTCCCGTGCCGCTGTTATATAAAGGCATCGTCCGGGTCTACCACTGCGATTAAAAGACTATTCACATATTTGATAATTCTACTCAAAATTACGGTCGATTTGGGCAGCTGCCATAATATTGGTTGTTCATACACATTGCTTTATATGTGGAGTACTATGTCCTGAAATCCCCTAAAATATCAAGTTTGTGATTATTTACTTACTGTGATTTATTTCAAACATAATATGTTTGAAATAGGATAAGTACATAATTAAAAAAACGATATTTTGATTAAAAGGAAACAACCTACAGTCTTTATCCTTTCCCGAGAAAAGACAATTTGCAAACACAGCGCATTGCAGACAAGTTTACTCTAAAAAGGAGATTTACTAACCATCGTACGGGAACCCGTGTTTAGTGCCCGAAATAATTGGACACCCTCAAGAAAAGATATTGTTACAAACTACATTCAAGGGTTTGTCAAACGGAACTGACTAGACGCGGTTACGTAGGCACATAATTTTGATTCACTACAAAATACTGCGGGGTGAATTTGCAGATTTGATGGCGCTTATTAGTCTGATGTGATAAATGAATCAACCGCCGCGCGGGCCGTGGTGCGTACGAGCTATTCTGTATAAAGATGTGTTTACACGTTGCCAAGGTAACGCTAAACAAAAGACGCAACCTCAATAATAGATCAGCGAAATTTTCAATGCCACAACCTTTTTCCTCATGATCAATACACACTGTGTTCATCCAACCGTAACGCGACTGGGCACAGGCGCGTGCATTGATGATTGAACCACAAAGCCAGCAACAGACCATCCAATTGGTTGATAAATTGTTGATTGAATATTGGATTCAGAGAAGAAAACAAAACCAACAAATAGATGATTCGAAGGAAATAACTCTTGTTTTAGCAGGGGGGGGGGGGGGGGGGGGGGGGGGTGACGTGTGACACCCGCCCCTTCTGTTTGAACGCCACCGAAAATAATACACCGAACAATAGAGGGCGCTCTCCCGCCAAGTTCAGCGCAAATTTTAGAAGTACTTCGACGAATTCATTACTACTAGACTGCATGCAACAGACGTTTTTTTTTTAAACTTTGCTAGTAGTAGTACCACATGATGTGGCGAACAATACAAATATACAATACAGAACAGTGTTACAGATTTCTAAAGTAAGAACATCAGCGAGAGTTTACTCTATGGTTTACCCTACCATTATCAAAAACCTGACCAGCTGTAGTGTAGGGGAAAAATCTCCTATAGGTCTAGTATTGCTGATCGCGATCCCAAAGTATAGCGCAAAGCATGATGGGCAGACAAAGGGAGCTGTTTTGCAACTAAACCAAGCTTTTCGACCCGGTATGCCTTCTCGGCAAGCTCTTTGTGCTTTTCAATATTTACTACAACACCTCTGGCCCTCAAATACGATGAGAGTTGGTTTTTTTAGATTTAGGAATTTTGATGACGACATATTTTCGAGTGGTTCGCCGTGCGCGCGATGCTCCCTTTCTTGCGTAGCGCAGGGCGCCACCTGTTGAAATCAACCGATCGACAATATACCTTATTGTATGATGAGTATGATATGCATTCCCAACTGCTTGACTGAATTTGCACAATAAATTAAATAATCATACTTCATACTCATAGAGTAACATTAACAAGAATTGTGGGAAGTAAAGAGGGGCAGATACTGCTCTACTTTTCTTCCCAGAGTGCTTTGTATCTTCTGTGCAAATTCTTTCAGGCGGTATTTGCGATAAGGCTTTAATATCAAATATACAACAAGTTTAAACGATAGCTTTGGCAGAAAATTGTCAATTTTGTTTGCGATTTGTCTAAGTTATGATAAAATGTTTAGGCTCAGTACATATTCCATATGTCCAATACCGGTACTATGCAATCTGCAGATCAGTGAAGTGAACAGATCTGATGCTTCCTGACGACACGTCACACATGAATACTAAGCAAGAATGAGAGGAGAATTAACTACATCACATTTGTTATTTATTTTATTGTTAACAGAATGCTTCAGCAATCCCTGTGTGGTGGGATCTTGTAGAGAGACTTCCACAGGAAGTTATGTGTGTCTGTGTCCTAACGGCCAAAGCCATGGAACAAACTGTGAACTTACGTTTTCACAAAGTAAGTATATCTGTCCTCAGCTTACAAATTAAAACCCGTTTTATAAGAATATGAACGCGAAACAAATTTGACGCCACAAAACATTTGCTGTAAAATTTGTCGAAATTCAAATGCTTTTGCAAATTCGTAGCACAAAAAATTCCCGAAATATCACAAATTCACATTTGCATTTACTTACAAGCCAAGAGGGAACCAGCCTTTAATGTGTGGATTTCAAATAAGTAACAAACATTAGGAAAGTGCAGGATTTCTGGAGTAAGGGAGGGTAGCTGTTGGTAGTGCTATGACATGTTATTTTTGTGCCTAAACTTTTGTCCATTTTGATTTACAACTAACTCTTTTCAATTTTAATTATTTGATGTTTTCAAGGCCGGTGTGGTCAGAACTACTTCAGCAGTACAGGGACAATTCAGTCAACCAACTACCCCAATAACTACAATCCAAATGAGTTCTGCGTCTACCTGATTCAAGTGGTGCAAGCTCAGAACATAGAATTCACCATCAGTGCCTTCGAGGTAGACTCATAAGAGTTACTTAACCCTAACCCTCCAGGATATTTTGGCTGGAAACACTGCTAGATACAGCAATATGCATCATTTGTCAAAGGGACAACCCTGCCCAGTGCAGCAATTATTTATCAGGTCAAAAATCTCGGGGCCAAACCGCCTCAGAGTCTGCGGTCACCTAATGCAGCAGAATCCATCTCTGGCATCTCTCAATGGGGATTAGCTCCCAATAGTCTTAGATTGTGGTCGTTGCTGCACTGTTGTTGAAAGCAGAATGCATCATAATGCACCAGACTATTTAAACTGATGCACTGTGCTGCGTCTGGCAGGGTTAGGGTTTATTAATAATTAAATTAACTGCAGAAGTTGTCATGAAGTAAGACATTTAGCCTTGCAGTCTCCCGGCCCATTGTCAATCTGTACAAATAAACTGTGTCAGAGCCACAGTAGTCTCTTGGTTTCATCCTCTGACATGCCATGAACTGTCTGGCTATACTCATAAAGGATCATTTGCAGAATAACCCCCCAAAAAACCTACAAAATTGTTATCAAAAAGTTCACTTGGTTTAAAGATCATACCGATACTAAACACCCTGTGGAATTATTTTGTCTGGCCTGCTGTTATTTAGAAGAAATCCAGAAATATAAGTGATTTCTAACCATCCAGCCATGCCAGTCTTGCTGAATTATAATTTATAGAAATTATCTTAAAACGTTCTGAATGTCTACTAAAAGATTCCAGTTTGTATAACAGTTTGAAATATTCACAAATGTTTATTGTAGGTGGAAATAGACGCAAAGGATCCATTGGAGTATGGTAGTGGATCTACCGTTAATCGTAATCAGGCCATTGCTCAGTTGGATGGTAACAGTCCCGAAACCCAACAAGCTAATCTCCCATATACATTTGAAGTCGCCGGCAATCAAGCATGGATCTTATTCATCACCGATGGCACCCTTCAGCATCCTGGCTTCAGCATGACGTACAGGGCAGGTAATTCACAATCAACTCAATATTTTCTCATATCCAACAGTATCGAGAATATTTCTTTTTGAATAAGTAATAAGATTTGTTTGTTTTCTTTGGTAGACTTTGATGCTTGTGGAAGTTTTCCCTGTCGTAACGGTGCAACCTGTACTGATGGCTCGTTTACATTCACATGTAGCTGTGCAGCCGGATGGCAGGGAGACACTTGTGATCTGAGTAAGTAGATTTGCCATCAAATACAAGAGAAAAACTAACCACTAGAAAAAGGGCCCCAACTGCAAAAATGACCAATGGATCCAGATCATTGTGAAAATGTAATGAAATCATCCTTGACCCATCAGCTGAGGGACCCCGCGTGACATCTATGTCACACAAAAATAATGTGACATAGATGTCACGCGGGGTCCCTCAGGGTTAAAATCCCACCAGTGCTAACAGACAGACAGACAGACAGACAAACAAACAGACAGACAAACAAACAGACAGGGGTCCTCTGTCATCAGAGATGGGTGGAGATAATAACTAAAACCAAAGGTTAATGTTGTTATACTTTCATTGCCCTTTAACCAACTTAGTGACCTGGGTTCAAATCCTCTGAGGCCAACTAGTAGATTTGGTTTTTAATCACTGTATTTTTTCTGGAAATACTCTGAGCGCACTTTTGAGGAAACCTCTTATAAAAAAACAAAAAAAAACGAATAAGCTCTCTTGAAAACTTATACAAACTTTTTCGATACAACTGAGACGTTGTAGCCGCGTCCTTCACAATTCTGCACCCCAGCTGCGAGTAAGGATGATAAGCCTTCCAAATTATTATTATTATTAGTAGTAATATCTTTTAGCCTAATGTGCGTTCCAATCTCGTGTTCACTGTGAATTTCTCCAAGTTCATGAGTGGATTGCATTTTTAAATGCTACTAACCAATACACACGGGCACAGTCAAGTTAGTTGGTCAGGTGCTTCAACTCTGGTACGTGAACCAACACACATGCGCTGGTACTCCATTCATTTGCGAAGTCGTGAAATCGAGAAGAAAATTCCAACTCGAGTTCATCACTAGTGAACACAAGTGAGTTACTAAGCAATAAGAACGCAAAAATAGGACTACTGAACTCGTGAACATGAGAAACACAAGTGATTGGAACGCAGCAATATACCTTATAATCGGACTCTTTATCTTTGGCTACAGATATTAACGAATGCGTCAGTGGTCCATGTCAGAATAGTGGGACTTGTGATGATTTAGTGAATGGCTACAGATGTGTCTGTGCAGCTGGATACACTGGTTTGAACTGTGAGACAGGTAAGTCTAATTTACTGATAGCAATTCACAATACAGAAATGCTGCAATTGAATGCACAAATCCTACCTGACCTTCTGTGTACCGAGGGAAATACTCGTACATTTCATTTGCCT
Organism: Crossaster papposus; assembly: GCA_037893245.1. Classification (NCBI taxonomy): domain Eukaryota; kingdom Metazoa; phylum Echinodermata; class Asteroidea; order Velatida; family Solasteridae; genus Crossaster; species Crossaster papposus. The sequence continues at coordinate 135,220 of JBAIAA010000041.1, read as the reverse complement.
ATGGATTTCTGCACAGTGGAGAAATTTTAAGATTTACACATTTTCTTGATTTGTTTGATCATTTGTAGACTTTAACGAGTGTGCTTCAGGGCCGTGTTTCAATCTCGGTCAGTGTGTGGACGCTGTCAACCAATACACCTGTAACTGTGCCCCCGGTTACCAAGGAGACAGATGCCAAAATGGTATGTTGTCCAGTTTGTTCTTGTTGATTATGCTCTTTTTCTATTGTTTGTTTATGCTGTTTTTTCCCTTCTTGTTGTTTACATTGTTTCTTTTTTGTTGATTAAGCTGTTTACGTGTTCTTGTTGTTTGCAGTGTTTAATATATCTTATTAATTGTATGTGTTGATCCAGGCCCCTACGCAGGGAGGGGGGTGGTGCGAGGAGGTGCGAGGAGATTGTACCTATCTTATTGATTGCAGGCTTGAGATTTTTCAGACTTTGTCTTAGATCAATTTTTTCTGAGAGAAAGACATTATCAGTATAGAAAGAAATGTCTCTTTCAAACTTTTCGTTCAATTTTCTGACATTTTTTAATTTATAATCTCATCCGTTGAGTTAACTGACCAACTCGCTAATAATAACAACTTCCTGACCGACTACTCAACTCAAATAAACTACACTATGTCATCTTTGTTATAGCAGTTTTTACATTTGTTTCAATAAAAATTCACCCAATTTTTTTAGTTACTCGGACTTATATTTACTTAATCAATTGTTTGCAGATATTAATGAGTGCAGCTGTGGGCCTTGTCAAAATGGTGGACAGTGTATCAATCGTATCAACAGTTTCGCATGTACATGTAGGTCCGGTTGGACAGGGACGACTTGCACAGAAAGTATGTATTAAGCATTTCATTTTTGCCTGGTTAATGTTACATTTTTAAACTCATCTGCCTCATATATGCTCAATTCCAAAATAAATTTCAATTATAAATTTGTAATAATGAAATTATTTTTTTAAAAGCCTTTTGTTCTGTTTATCAAGCACCTCTAGTTATCATTTCATTTTGGTCACTCATTTCCACGATAAATTTATCTCTTAAGAACAAATAATATGATTGACTATTGGAAGACTTCAAGACTTGGTAGAGCACTGGAGTGGCATTCTGGAAATTGTAGGTTCAAATCCTACTCATCCTAATGATCATTAAGAAAAACCCATTGGGCTGGACAGCCGTTTGTAGGTTGTCAGTATATTGTTTCAGTGGTTCTAGGTTTGAGTCTTGTTTTAGTTAATTCTAATTGTATTCTAATTGTTTCAGATTTTGATGAGTGCCTTAGCAACCCTTGTGGTAACGGAGCGACGTGTTCAGATATGATCAACCGCTACACATGTAGCTGTGTGCAGGGGTTCACAGGGACTCGGTGCCAAACAAGTAAGACTAGTCAAGAGATACCGTTAACCCTTTAAAGTTGAAACATATTAACTTTGATAAAGATAGTCAGTTTTGAGATGTTTATAGTAGACAAATCTCCCAAAGCATTCTTGAGTAGGACTTGAACCCACAACCTTCTGCTGTGTAGTCTAGACGTCTTATCACTCGACCACCAATCTTGAAGAAACCTTGTAAAACATTGTAATGAAAGTACAGTTTTAAAGGTGGGAGGAAGACCCCAGAAGAATATCCTGGGGAAAACCCACGGAATCAGGCAGAGACTGAAAACTCAATTCACATGTGGACCAGGGTAGGAATCAAACATGTTCCACAGCAGTGGAAGGCGAAGACGGTAACCACTACGCCAACCTGATTAACCTGTTATATTGATATGAGTGTCTCAGATGGCCCTAACACAACTCAGTGTGTCTAATGTTGGATTTACCCTGTCACTAAATCTCACAGCCCTCAGTATTAAGAGTCGTCACGTCAATGATTTCACTCATCAAGTGATCGTTGTCTATTTCCTTACCAGATATCAATGAGTGCATCAGTTTTCCATGTAGTAATGGAGGTCTTTGCAATGATGCGGTCGACGGTTATACGTGCACCTGTCAACCAGGTTGGGAGGGGGACACATGCGCAGTCGGTAAGTTCATCAACAGTAACTTTGTAAAACGTTTATAAAAAGTAACTTTCAATTTGTATAAGGGGCCTTCGATTACAAGCTTTGCTTCTTAGTAGGTGCCTCTACAGTTTCACTATCTGTCTGTACGTTTTTGTATTAATTACTTTAATTAAAATGTGTGACACTGTGAAAAATAAACAAACAATTAACAAAATAAACAATAAACTAGGTACATTTTGAAATTTGGACTCAATTCAATTAAATTCCCTGGAAACTGTAACACAGCAGTATGTAGGCAGATTTGTTTCATTGTACTGTGCAGATCTCTTTACTGAATCATTAAGCCTCATTTTTAATTTACCGTTTTGTTCAGCTTAACTTGTTTATTTCTTGCATTGTTCTGTTAACAGACATTGACGAGTGTGGCAGTTCTCCGTGCCAGAACGGCGCAGTTTGTAATGATGGCTTCCTTAATTATTTCTGTGCCTGCACTGGGGGGTGGAGAGGAGCAAATTGTGATATCAGTAAGTTGCCGACGCACAAACTACCTTAAGCCTACAGTGATTGTCTTCCAAAACAATAGCAATTCAGGCACAATTGACCTATCGAACTGCCGTTAGTAAGTTAACCACTCCCCTTTCAGACAACTTTGCACGTCGTGTAGCACTTATAGGCATGATACCTGATGTACGCAGTGGTGTATAATGGCGCATTTGCATACGCACTCTTAACGCGTTTGTTTGGTGTATCTCTGACTGACTAGTGGATGAAAACGTGATATCGGGCCGAGCGTTTGCATAAAATTGCACGTGCCTTTGCATACTACGTTTAGGGCGCACATGCGGCCTATTGCGCGTGTTTGGAATTTGTTCTTTGTCTAAGGTTGGAATATCACATGATATTCAACAGACGCTATGATTGGATAAACTTGCAAACGGCGATAGGTCAATAATTTGGTAAATAATCTTTCTTCACTTTGAGTCAAGTTTTTCTCATTCAATCTGTGGTTCTGTTTTTTCAGATAATTACCAATGTTCCTACAGAAAGAAATGTCAAGTTGTTAACTTTTATTTGTCTTGCAGATATCAATGAATGTGATAGTCAACCTTGTTTCAACGGAGGAAATTGTGAGGATTTACAGAATAGCTACTCCTGTACCTGCATGTCTGGCTGGATAGGAATGCGATGCGAAACTGGTAAAGTTTCTGTTTTGAAGTTGTTGAATGAACATTTTGATCAATCAACGTTTTATTTTTGATCAAGGACTTTTGAGAGATATGTGTCGTGTGTGCTGATGATGCTGTAAAATACAAGTCAATTGTTTTTAAAATCTGCCAATTAAACTGTCATTGTTGTCGTGTGGTTCTCTGCAGATTTTGACGAATGTGATTCCGATCCGTGTATGAACGGCGGTTTTTGCTCGAATGAGCGCAATCTGTATCGATGCACTTGCCAGTCGGGCTGGCAGGGAACCAACTGTAACTTGGGTAAGTATTGAACCAGGGGAGCATTTAAGAGACGGTACAGTGGCTGGGTAGTACAGCCTGACTGTCGTTTAGAGTGTTTGTGGTTCAGAGCACCTAAAAATCTTTACAACATTGTCGACAAAAAGAGAACACTCAGCGGATTCCCTGTCTCCTTTATATATTTAAGACAAAGAAAGGAAAGATGAGAACCAGTCTAGAAAATCTGTATATGAGGAAAATGTCTAAAGGCTCGTTTATACTTCACACAAATGTGAACGCAAAGCGAATTTGACGTCACAAAATATTCACTGTGAAATTCACAGCGTGAAAACTACACTCTTTATGTTTGCGTCGAGTAACAAGCCTTTAAAATACGCTCAACTAAATTTGTGATTTATATTCTGTTTTTATCTGGTTTGTTTTTTGCAGATATTAATGAGTGTTTGAGTAACCCATGTGAGAATGGTGCTGCTTGTCAGAATCTGGAGAATGAATACCAATGTGACTGTACAGCCGGCTGGATAGGACCTCGATGCTCACAGAGTACGTTGACAGCAGTCAGAATGATATCTTATATTTCAAGAAGTGTCATTAAAATTTTGTAACCTGTTACCACAAAAGTAGCGACATTTGTAAATCAAGATGATGGTATTTATACGGGTTGCAAGCTTTATTTTGCTACATTGTTGTTGTTTCTACTGGTAACTTGGAAAGCCATAGACAAACTTTATGCTTATTTTAGTGCTGCCAGGTCACATAAACCTTTCCTTCTCATTTGCTTTCTACAGATATCAATGAGTGTGCAAGCACACCGTGTCAGAATAGCGGTAACTGTGAGGACGAAGTCAACGGTTACCAGTGTAACTGCGTACCAGGCTTTCAGGGAACTCACTGCGAAACCGGTACGGAAATAATATGTTTTCTTGACATTGTTTTAAGTATTCTTATATTGGACTTAATAAATTTGTTAGTTACAGGATCTAGAAGTGCTACATTTTATTTGAGTCATTTCTGGCTTTGAAAAATATTTACTGTTCAAAACTTATTTGTTTTCAGTAGTATCATAAATGGCCGATTATGTATAAATTTGTTGTTTTGAAGATGATCAGACCATACAGACTGAAACGTTGAGTGTTTGCCTACTGATTCTTTCCAGATACTTCCATATTATATTAGTGTTTGCCTACTGATTCTTTCCAGATACTTCCATATTATATTTTATCAGAAACCTTTTTTAGTTACTTCATAAAATAGGAAGTGATGAATTGATTGATTGTATTTTGTTTTCAGATATTGATGAATGTTTGAGCAATCCTTGTGCTAACGGTGTCTGCACTCAACAAGTGAATAGATTCACCTGTGACTGCAATGAGGGCTGGAGGGGCATTATGTGTGACATAGGTAAGACAGGGGGGAGTTTCATTTCACAAAGGACTTATTTTTCACAGTTTCTACTCAAGCTAAAAAATCAACGAAAAAAAGAGACCCTTTCACTATCTAAGACCTACAGCCCAGTCAAAGAGTTCCAATCATTTAATCACAATTGAGTAAGGTTGGCATAGCAGTTCTTTTCTCACCCTCCAACGATGTGACCCGGGTTTGAATCCTGCCTGGGCCAATATGTGGATTAGGTTTTCAGTGCCTGCCTGACTCTGTGGGTTTTCTCCAGGATATTTTTCTGGGGATTTCCCTTCCACCTCTAAAACTGTGTCTTCTCTCTACAAGTTTCTTCTGGCTTACGAGCTACAGTGCCTGTTGCACTTTTGAGGGATCTTTGCGGTTTTATTACCAGAAATAAATATTAATAATAATAACAATTCAAGTCAATGCCAAGTAATCATAAGCCAGTCACAAGTAATCACAAATCAGTCACAAGACAATTACAATTCTTACACTCAATTTCACAAACTCTTGATATGAAATGTAAGACGGACACGTCATCCTCACTCTTCATTTCCTGTCAATCACGACCTAACGTGAGTCCATTTGATATTTGATTTGAGATTGACCCAATAACAAAACTGTAAAAATACAACACATGTTATATTTTGTATACATTTTTGTATTTTCTTGTTCTTGTAATTGTGTGTAGAAATCAATGAGTGCGCTAGCAATCCTTGCAGGAATGGAGCCACCTGTAACAATTATGAAGCATTCTACAACTGCACTTGTTCCCCTGGCTGGACCGGTGCCACATGTTTAACAGGTGAGAAAACAGCCATCTTGTCCTTATACAACACTAATGAAAGACTGGTGCGATGCCCTTTCACAATGGGCAAATTGCTTGCCCTCGGTTAGACCTACAAACGTGGCAGTATAAAGTGCATTGCAGCAGTGCTTGGTGGTCTATACCCACACCTTTGTGGGTCTAGGTCGCCGGTATTGCTGTGAAAACCGCTCATCCAAACAACTCGACACTTGACACTGCACATTGAACCCTAACCCACAAACGTGGCGGTATAAAGTGCATTGCAGCAGTGCTTGGTGGTCTATACCGACACGTTTGTGGGTCTAGGTCGCCGGTATTGCTGTGAAAACCGCTCATCCAAACAACTCGACACTTGACACTGCACATTGAACCCTAACCCACAAATGTGGCGGTATAAAGTGCATTGCAGCAGTGCTTGATGGTCTATACCGACACGTTTGTGGGTCTAGGTCGCCGGTATTGCTGTGAAAACCGCTCATCCAAACAACTCGACACTTGACACTGCACATTGAACCCTAACCCACAAACGTGGCGGTATAAAGTGCATTGCATCAGTGTGTGGTGATCTATACCGCCATGTTTGTGGGTCAAGGTCGCCGGTATTGCTGTGAAAACCGCTCATCCAAACAACAACACTTTCTTGGCTCCCGAACAATACACATTATACACTTCATATAGTGCTCAGTTCTAGAGATAATCAAAATACAGACAGACACATAGCCAGACACAGCCCGACGGCCGACACACACACAGACAGACAGAGATTTCCGGAATTATAGATAGATATCGTTATCCACCCTTATTTTGTGGCAAAGATATGTCCCAAGTTTGTATGGATAAAACAATTGGCCTCTTAAAATATACACTTTGAGGTCGACACAGAATCTCATTTCTTGTATTTTATGGATCCTAATTTTTATTCCAATGCATTTTTTAAGTTGTCAATATTACCTGCTTACAGGACAATGCTGTTATCCTGTTGGTTACTTTCTGTTTGACAGATATTGATGAATGTTTTGACCAGCCCTGTCAAAGTGGTGGAACGTGCTTGAACCAGCTTAACCGATACCAGTGTTTATGTCCTAGTGGAAGGCTTGGTACCAACTGTGAACTTGGTGAGTAGATAGGGTGCAATTGAGCTTGTTACTCGTGTTAACATTCGAGTGTCTACAGTAAGTAACTCAAACGCTTTCTTAATGTAGTTTGTTGTAAAACTTAAACTTTCACAAAAATGTCACTGAAACTTTTACAAAACTTTCACTGAAACGTTCACTGTAACTTTCAAAAAACTTTCACTAAAACTTTTACAAAACTTTCACTGTAACTTTCACAAAACTTTCACTGTAACTTTCACAAAACTTTCACTGTAACTTTCACAAAACTTTCACTGTAACTTAGCTTAGGGACCTTTGAGTAGCCATACTGAGTGCTCATTCACTTGTTTGTTTTTCTTTGCAGATTTGAATGAGTGTAATAGCAACCCATGCCAGAATAGTGCTACTTGCAACAACGGTCAGAACCAGTTTACATGCACATGCTTGCCCGGTTATGCTGGTTACACCTGTCAAATAGGTAAGTTGAGTGTTTCTTTGTTTTGTATTTCTTCGTATGGATTAACCAACAAAATTGAAAAGTTGAATGTGTAATTGTACAATGTAACTTATTTCTAAAATGTGTGCTTTTGTTTATAGGGCCATTGCAGATTTGTCCTTTGAAAAAAACTATAGGTAGAATAACAAGCAATGGCGGCCATTTTGAAATCTGCGATGTTTCTATAGCAAAATATCTTTCTCATGATATACTCTGACTACACTCAACAAAGGCACAATTCTTTCAAATCTTTGCCCTTTCTGCCCCACTATAATGTTCCATTGTTTTGTTTCAGACACTGATGAGTGTAACAGTCGTCCATGCTTCAATCGTGGGACATGTACTGATGAGGTTAATAGATACACATGTAACTGTGCCCCAGGATGGACCGGTGATCATTGCTCTGTGGGTAGGTCTCGCATTCTATCATTATCAATATATTCACTTTACCATTTAGGACCCTGCTCTATCAATCTCGACTGTTTCCGACAGTCAAACTTTGCCTCCTGCTAGGGGTTGGGTCATTAGGGAGATGTCAAAATGTCTTCTTAATCTCACACGTCTCCTTAAGGATCATTTAACAGTTGTAATAATAATAATAATAATAATAATAATAATAGGTATTTATAAGGTGCATCATATCCACCGAAGGATCTCAAGGTGTTAATACAAAGTAATACAAAATCCTAACTGATATGAACATGAATGGATCAATAAGCATGATAAATGACAGAAATTGAAGATAAGCATCTAATGATCAAAACAAGATACAAATAAATGCTGTAATTCCGATGCAAATTCCATCTTATGAAACAGGTGTTAATATTATGTTATGTTTCTGTTGGTGTGAAGATATTGATGAATGCGGCAGCATGCCTTGTATGAACAACGCTACTTGTCGTAACCTGCAGAATGAGTACTCATGTGACTGCCTTCCTGGCTACAATGGCAATGAATGCCAAACAGGTAAAGTTAGAACTGTGTCATCAACATATCCTTTAATAACGGACGGTTGAAAACCAAAGGTCTATTTAAAAAACAAATGTTGCATCATCATGCTACTTTTTTTGTTATCGTATATTAACGTTTTGTTAAAAAATATACTTTGAAAATGCACTTTAGACACTTTAGAAACTTTGTACACAACCAAAGAAGTGGCGGCAGGTTACTATTCTTTCCCTATTCATCACTGACCATTACATATCACTGACCATTACATATCACTGACCATTACATATCACTGACCATTACATATCACTGACCATTACATATCACTGACCATTACATATCACTGACCATTACCTTACTTTTTACATTCTGTTTTAGATATCAATGAATGTACAAGTAGTCCGTGTCAGAATGTGGGTACATGCACTGATATGGTCAATGGCTACATGTGTAGGTGCAGAGATGGCTACGGTGGTATCAACTGTGAAATGGGTCAGTAGATTAGAAGTCTGATCAAGTACTAATGCTTTACGAGTGGTTGAGTCAAGAAGTTATTCTATGTCCTCGTGGTTTGGACCATTGAATTCATCGCCTGTGGGTAAAGCTGCAGGTTGTGGGTTTGAGTGCAGCCTTGGACTATGATGTGTGTGCCCGCCCTTGGGCAAGGCACTTTGTCACACATTGCTTCTCCCCACCCAGGAGTAAATGAGTACCTGTGAGGGCAAAGATGGTTATCGTGGTTGATTTAGCTGCTTTGCGCCGAAATGGCAGCATCAAGCTGTATACTCCCTAGGGAGTTGAGATAGTATTTGGAATGTTTCATTGACCCAATTAGCAAGGATAATAATGACACAGTGCCTTGAATACCAGTCCTTGCAGATACGTGTGCTGTATAAGAATTCTGTATTAAGGTTCATCTTTTACTTCTGCATTAAGAAATGAACCCCTCCTACTGCAATCTACACTGTATACATTTGAACACGTACACTAAATCACTTGAAACAACCAGTATAACATTTATTTTGTGTGCAGAAATTAATGAGTGTGAAAGCACTCCCTGTCTGAATGGAGCTACATGTAATGACGTAAGAAATGGCTGGAATTGTTTATGTTTATCTGGATGGCAAGGCTCAACCTGTGAACTGGGTAAGTAAATCAATTTAATTGTTCATTGTTCATTGTTCATTTTATATCTACAGTGTCACACATTTTAATTATGGCAATTAAACAAAAAGGGTCCTTGATATACAGAAAGTGAAACTGTAGAGGGACCCACTAAGAAGCAAAGCTTGTAATCGTGGGCCCCTTTTACAAGTTTGAATTACTTTATATACGTAAAACACAAAAACAAAACCAACAATAGACAAAGATAGTATACGTAAATTACATTACATGCCAGCAAACAAATTCAATGTTTGTATCTGATAATGCGATCAAGGATTGTTTAACAAATTCACATCAGATGACGTGTATACATGCAAAGATTTTCTGTAATTCAAAACGGATATTCAACGCATCACGAGCAAGGTCAGAAATATCAGTGACCAGCTTACAGCGAGAGAGCCAGAAATATCAGCTGGGGCTACCCATAGATGCAGGCCTGAAGCCATCTCGTGATTGAGGTTAATTAAAAACAATCCAGTGCATGGGCCTGGTTACGAATATATTTTTTTTCCAAACATAACTAGCAGATTTCATGAATTATTCAGTAGTTTGGATGAGAAGTTATGTTTATTCCTCGGAATAAAACATGACGTCACAGCATTGTTGTTATTTAGTCACTTTAAAGAACAGCTGTTGTCGAGCTGCTATACGTAGTGTAGTGGATATATAGTGGGATGGGGTATGGATCAAAGATCCCTAATCCACATGTCGACCAGGGCAGGAATCGAACCCGGGCCACAGTGGTGGAAGATAAGGACCTCCTACATTGACATGCCTTTCCAACCTCATCTGGTATTTTTGGAAGACCTTAACAAGTTCTCTTTGATTTATTTTTATTCCCTGTAGATGTGAACGAGTGTGACAGCAGCCCGTGTCAGAATAACGGAACTTGCCTGAACGACCAAAATCAGTTTATCTGTGAGTGTGAGGCTGGCTATGGAGGAACACAGTGTCAAACACGTAAGACTAAGAATCTGAGCTCATTCATGAAGTTGTTGTATTCATTGTGAAGACTTTGACAGCTATATTGCACAGTATCTGTTTAATGAAACTTTTGCCTTGATTTGTTTTCTGTAGAAATTAACGAGTGTGCCAGTAATCCGTGTCAAAATGGCGGGGAATGTACTGATATGTTGGACAGGTACACCTGCGCATGTATTGCTGGGTTTACTGGAGACTGGTGTGAATTAGGTAAGAAATATCGCTTGAAATACAGCGTTTGTTGTGGTCCCTAAAAACTAAAAAACGTGATTTATAGAACAGACGACAAGAAGTGTTAGAGGTGTGAGAAAACTAATAGAATATTTCTGGGACTTGGACCCAATCCAGACATCAGTATGAGTTGGGATTTGAACCTGATACACGGAGATGGAAGGCTAGGTAAGGTATCACTTTGCCAACCTGATTCTATGGGTTTTTTTCCCACTGAATTGCTGTCGATCACATCAAGATTTGTGTAAATGTAACCTGTTTCGATTGATGTGATTTTTACAGATATTGATGAGTGTGCAAGCAGTCCTTGCTTGGAAACTGCTACCTGCAATAATGGAATGAATATATACACATGTGACTGTCCATCAGGCTGGCAGGGAACTGACTGTAAACAAGGTAAGTCAGACTAGAGATTTGTGATAACATCTTAGGACAGGTAAGGGGCTGTGTCTATTACATCTTAGGACAGGTAAGGGGCTGTGCCCATAACATCTTAGGACAGGTAAGGGGTTGTGTCCATAACATCTTAGGACAGGTAAGGGGTTGTGCCCATAACATCTTAGGACAGGTAAGGGGTTGTGTCCATAACATCTTAGGACAGGTAAGGGGCTGTGTCCATAACATCTTAGGACAGGTAAGGGGCTGTGTCCATAACATCTCAGGACAGGTAAGGGGCTGTGCCCATAACATCTTAGGACAGGTAAGGGGTTGTGTCCATAACATCTTAGGACAGGTAAGGGGTTGTGCCCATAACATCTTAGGACAGGGTGTGTCCATAACATCTTAGGACAGGTAAGGGGCTGTGTCTATTACATCTTAGGACAGGTAAGGGGCTGTGCCCATAACATCTCAGGACAGGTAAGGGGCTGTGTCCATAACATCTTAGGACAGGTAAGGGGCTGTGTCCATAACATCTTAGGACAGGTAAGGGGTTGTGTCCATAACATCTTAGGACAGGTAAGGGGTTGTGCCCATAACATCTTAGGACAGGGTGTGTCCATAACATCTTAGGACAGGTAAGGGGCTGTGTCTATAACATCTTAGGACAGGTAAGAGGCTGTGTCCATAACATCTTAGGACAGGTAAGGGGCTGTGTCCATAACATCTTAGGACAGGTAAGGGGCTGTGTCCATAACATCTCAGGACAGGTAAGGGGCTGTGTCCATAACATCTTAGGACAGGTAAGGGGCTGTGTCCATAACATCTTAGGACAGGTAAGGGGCTGTGTCCATAACATCTTAGGACTGGTAAGGGGTTGTGTCTATGACATCTTAGGACAGGTAAGGGGTTGTGTCCATAACATCTTAGGACAGTTAAGGGGCTGTGTCCATAACATCTTAGGACTGGTAAGGGGCTGTGTCCATAACATCTTAGGACAGGTAAGGGGTTGTGCCCATAACATCTTAGGACAGGGTGTGTCCATAACATCTTAGGACAGGTGAGGGGCTGTGTCTATAACATCTTAGAACAGTTAAGGGGCTGTGTCTATAACATTTTAGGACAGGTAAGGGGCTGTGTCCATAACATCTTAGGACAGGTAAGGGGCTGTGTCCATAACATCTTAGGACAGGTAAGGGGCTGTGTCTATAACATCTTAGGACTGGTAAGGGGCTGTGTCTATAACATCTTTGGACAGTTAAGGGGCTTTGTCTATAACATCTTAGGACAGTTAAGGGGCTGTGTCTATAACGTCTTAGGACAGTTAAGGGGCTGTGTCTATAACATCTTAGGACAGGTAAGGGGCTGTGTCCATAACATCTTAGGACAGGTAAGGGGCTGTGTCTATAACATCTTAGGACTGGTAAGGGGCTGTGTCTATAACATCTTAGGACAGTTAAGGGGCTTTGTCTATAACATCTTAGGACAGTTAAGGGGCTGTGTCTATAGCATCTTAGGACAGGTAAGGGGCTGTGTCTATGACATCTTAGGACTGGTAGGGGGCTGTGTCTATGACATCTTAGGACTGGTAAGGGGCTGTGTCTATAACATCTTAGGACAGTTAAGGGGCTATGTCTATAGTATCTTAGGACAGGTAAGGGACTGTGTCCATAACATCTTAGGACTGGTAAGGGGTTGTGTCTATGACATCTTAGGACAGGTAAGGGGCTGTGTCCATAACATCTTATCAGAAGAGTATCAAAAAGTAGCAGCGAGTAGCAACATGTAAAGGGCTACAAATATTTCTTATAAACAGATGTCGATGTTGGTCACAAAAATCACTACGACTTTAGTACAATTCTGCTGTTACTGGCAGGCGAGGGGGTCGTGGTGACGTCATAGCGGGATGACCAAAGATATGTCGGTGTCAGTGTCGTATCAGTGTCGTGTCAATGTCATTAGAGCTTAGTAGGAACACTGTAGCAACCCCGTCTTGAAGACTACAGCTTTCTAGCCACTTGCTGACTTTATAGTCAGTGAGGTTTGTCTGGTTACACTATCATTTAAAATATCCAAATACCAAATTGTACTCAGCAGAATATTGTGAGATTTATACACAAGAGAAACTGATGTGAAGAATATGATTTTGTTGACAGATATGGATGAGTGTGCAAGCAGCCCGTGCCAGAATGGAGGAACGTGTTCCAATGGACAGAACCATTACACCTGCAGCTGTTTGATTGGCTGGAGCGGAGTCAACTGCAACACAAGTAAGCCTATTGGATGCATAGGGGCTATAGCAATATCACAGAGAATAGACTTGGCCTCAAGTCTGCAGCTGAAGAGAAATTACCCCTAGGTTATTTTACTGTGTTCTTATCTAGGGGTGTGCAACCCTAACATTGTTCATAAAGGTCTTCACTATAATACTGCCACATCAGTGAGTTCATACAGCAAGATAGAAGTGTTTACAGAGAGCTTTGTGTGAAGGTGTAAACTGCAAATTGTCATCAATTTGAAATATATTTTGTTTTCCCTGCTTCTTGTGATTTGTACAGACATCAATGAGTGTGCCAGTGCCCCTTGTACTAATGGTGGGACATGCGAAGACTTTGTCAACTTTTACCACTGCGAGTGCCGTCCTGGCTTCCAGGGCCCTAACTGTGAGATTGGTGAGTTAGTTTATTAACAGTACTAAATGTGGTGAATAATTAGGAATAATACGTATTTATAAAATGCATTTATATATCCACCAGACAGGTGTTTAAGTCACTGCTATTTAATTATTACCTCTGCTCTTTGGGTCATTGAAACATTCCAAAGACCATCTTAAGCTGCGTTTGCATTGGACTTTTTTGGTAAAACCTACGGGGGACTTAACCAAATTAAATCTAATGCGGACAGGCGGTAACATTGTCAAATTGTCCATTTTACCCTCCGCAACAGTAAGATCTACAGGCCCAAGCTTCTAGCGGAGGATTTAACACCGTGAACTTTGACAATCACGTACCGTAACGTTTGACAATATTAAGTCCAATGCGAACGCGGCTTTAGCAATGCAAATTACCTTTAATACCAGGCTTCTAGAAGCTGGTGAAACTGACAAGTTCTGCATTTTGATTGATTCTGACAGTTTCTTGTATAGAATTGATTTTAATTTTCTTTTATTGAAGTGTTTTATTTTTGTTTATTTCCTGTCTTTTTTTTCACTGTAATTTCTAGATTTTGATGAGTGTAACAGTCAGCCATGTAGGAATGGAGGCAACTGCTTTGATAGAGCCAGTGGTTTCACGTGTGTCTGCCGAAATGACTGGATAGGGTCCATATGTGACTCGCGTGAGTTTGTATTTGTATTCAAATAGTGGATGTTAAACAATAAAAGACACTAAGCTCTACGACTGACTGAACGTTCAAGATTAAAAATCGTGTACAAAACATATGGGTGAGGTCTTCCAGAAAAATAAATACAAACAAAAGGGGACAAAACGTGCACGATGCAAGGTGTTTACACACTTGTATGAATTTAGATTGCTTCCTTTTTTTTGCTTTAAAAAAAGTTGGTGGTGTTGTTAAATTCTGCAGACTCTGCAGACTAAATCTCATCCTTAGTTACGGGCTAGTTGGGAGACCAGATGGCCCATGTGGTAAGGAATGAATAAACATCTGTCTGCAGAGTCCGCGGACATTTGACGACGGAATTCTACAGACAGTCTACAGAGTCTACGGACATTAAACGGCTGAATTCCATGGAATTCTACAGACAGTCTACAGAGTTGTTATTAAAGAGAACTCTTAATTAGCCGCTCCCTCAGTATTATGAAATTGATTTTCTTTTGTGTGGTTTAAAGGAATTGATGCTTGTTCCAATAGTCCATGCCAGTATGGTGCAACATGCCGTGTTGTCTCCAACATTGCACAATGTATGTGTGCTGATGGATATGAGGGACAGTTTTGCCAGACAAGTAAGTCTCATCATTTGGTCTGGTCCCCCACTCCTTTCTCCTCCAGTATTTCACGCAGTAACACAAATTGCCAACCACCCTGCAACACCTTTGATGAGCTGTCAGTTTATTGTATGCTATTCCTCAGCTAATAACAGGTGTACCCATTTATACTCTTGGGTAGAGAGAAACAAGTGGAGTAAAGTGGTTGCTCAAGAACACACCTGCTAAAACGTTTGAAATGCTGTTGTCAGCTGAGCTACGCCGTTAAACACGGTCTGTTTTACAGCTGTACGCTCAGGTTTATTGTGCAGTGCAGCTGCAGGACAAAGGCTGCTGTGCAATCATTCGTACAATTCGGTGCATTGAAAAATGAATTCCAGCGTCAAGGAGTGTACAACACCTGAATAAATCCCGTCATCCTATTGGTGGATCGTTGATCACGTGCATTGAATTATTCGTTCCATTGCACGGCACGGCCGCACCGTGACAAAAAGTTCTATTTAATGGTTCTATTCAGCGGTAAATAGAACTTCTATTGCACGGTCGCACTCGTGACCAATCAGATAGCGAGGATTTATTCAGGCATTGTATAAAACAAATAATGAATGTTTCACGTTCGTGCGATGGAAAGAATAATTTCATGAGTTGACAGATGGCCTGTTCCATCGAGGAATAGAACATTTCATCTGTCACCTCATGAAATTATTTTTACCATATTGCCTTCTTGCATTCACATTATTTGTATATTACAACCTCTTTTTTTTGACAGATATTAACGAGTGTGCTAGCGAACCATGCCTGAATTCGGGTGCATGTACGGATCTGGTGAATGGCTACACTTGTGCTTGCATCACAGGTTTTGATGGTGACAACTGTGCAAACAGTAAGTTGACTCACATGGAACGGCCTGTAATCGATTCAACAACTGTGCAAACAGTAAGCATAGCTAGTTGACTCACATGGAACGGCCTGTAATCGATTCAACAACTGTGCAAACAGTAAGCATAGCTAGTTGACTCACATGGAACGGCCTGTAATCGATTCAACAACTGTGCAAACAGTAAGCATAGCTAGTTGACTCACATGGAACGGCCTGTAATCAATTCAACAACTGTGCAAACAGTAAGCATAGCAAGTTGACTCACATGGAACGGCCTGTAATCGATTCAACAACTGTGCAAACAGTAAGCATAGCTAGTTGACTCACATGGAACGGCCTGTAATCGATTCAACAACTGTGCAAACAGTAAGCATAGCAAGTTGACTCACATGGAACGGCCTGTAATCAATTCAACAACTGTGCAAACAGTAATCATAGCTAGTTGACTCACATGGAATGGCCTGTAATCGATTCAACAACTGTGCAAACAGTAAGCATAGCTAGTTGACTCACATGGAACGGCCTGTAATCGATTCAACAACTGTGCAAACAGTAAGCATAGCTAGTTGACTCACATGGAACGGCCTGTAATCGATTCAACAACTGTGCAAACAGTAAGCATAGCTAGTTGACTCACATGGAACGGCCTGTAATCAATTCAACAACTGTGCAAACAGTAAGCATAGCAAGTTGACTCACATGGAACGGCCTGTAATCGATTCAACAACTGTGCAAACAGTAAGCATATAGCTAGTTGACTCACATGGAACGGCCTGTAATCGATTCAACAACTGTGCAAACAGTAAGCATAGCAAGTTGACTCACATGGAACGGCCTGTAATCGATTCAACAACTGTGCAAACAGTAAGCATAGCTAGTTGACTCACATGGAACGGCCTGTAATCGATTCAACAACTGTGCAAACAGTAAGCATAGCTAGTTGACTCACATGGAACGGCCTGTAATCGATTCAACAACTGTGCAAACAGTAAGCATAGCTAGTTGACTCACATGGAACGGCCTGTAATCAATTCAACAACTATGCAAACAGTAAGCATAGCTAGTTGACTCACATGGAACGGCCTGTAATCGATTCAACAACTGTGCAAACAGTAAGCATAGCTAGTTGACTCACATGGAACGGCCTGTAATCAATTCAACAACTATGCAAACAGTAAGCATAGCTAGTTGACTCACATGGAACGGCCTGTAATCGATTCAACAACTGTGCAAACAGTAAGCATAGCTAGTTGACTCACATGGAACGGCCTGTAATCGATTCAACAACTGTGCAAACAGTAAGCATAGCTAGTTGACTCACATGGAACGGCCTGTAATCAATTCAACAACTATGCAAACAGTAAGCATAGCTAGTTGACTCACATGGAACGGCCTGTAATCGATTCAACAACTGTGCAAACAGTAAGCATAGCTAGTTGACTCACATGGAACGGCCTGTAATCGATTCAACAACTGTGCAAACAGTAAGCATAGCTAGTTGACTCACATGGAACGGCCTGTAATCGATTCAACAACTGTGCAAACAGTAAGCATAGCTAGTTGACTCGCATGGAACGGCCTGTAATCAATTCAACAACTGTGCAAATAGTAATCATAGCTAGTTGACTCACATGGAACGGCCTGTAATCGATTCAACAACTGTGCAAACAGTAAGCATAGCTAGTTGACTCACATGGAACGGCCTGTAATCGATTCAACAACTGTGCAAACAGTAAGCATAGCTAGTTGACTCACATGGAACGGCCTGTAATCAATTCAACAACTGTGCAAACAGTAAGCATAGCTAGTTGACTCACATGGAACGGCCTGTAATCGATTCAACAACTGTGCAAACAGTAAGCATAGCTAGTTGACTCACATGGAACGGCCTGTAATCGATTCAACAACTGTGCAAACAGTAAGCATAGCTAGTTGACTCACATGGAACGGCCTGTAATCGATTCAACAACTGTGCAAACAGTAAGCATAGCTAGTTGACTCACATGGAACGGCCTGTAATCGATTCAACAACTGTGCAAACAGTAAGCATAGCTAGTTGACTCACATGGAACGGCCTGTAATCGATTCAACAACTGTGCAAACAGTAAGCATAGCTAGTTGACTCACATGGAACGGCCTGTAATCAATTCAACAACTGTGCAAACAGTAAGCATAGCTAGTTGACTCACATGGAACGGCCTGTAATCGATTCAACAACTGTGCAAACAGTAAGCATAGCTAGTTGACTCACATGGAATGGCCTGTAATCGATTCAACAACTGTGCAAACAGTAAGCATAGCTAGTTGACTCACATGGAACGGCCTGTAATCAATTCAACAACTGTGCAAACAGTAATCATAGCTAGTTGACTCACATGGAACGGCCTGTAATCAATTCAACAACTGTGCAAACAGTAAGCATAGCTAGTTGACTCACATGGAACGGCCTGTAATCAATTCAACAACTGTGCAAACAGTAAGCATAGCTAGTTGACTCACATGGAACGGCCTGTAATCGATTCAACAACTGTGCAAACAGTAAGCATAGCTAGTTGACTCACATGGAACGGCCTGTAATCAATTCAACAACTGTGCAAACAGTAAGCATAGCTAGTTGACTCACATGGAACGGCCTGTAATCGATTCAACAACTGTGCAAACAGTAAGCATAGCTAGTTGACTCACATGGAACGGCCTGTAATCAATTCAACAATTGTGCAAACAGTAATCATAGCTAGTTGACCCACATGGAACGGCCTGTAATCGATTCAACAACTGTGCAAACAGTAAGCATAGCTAGTTGACTCACATGGAACGGCCTGTAATCAATTCAACAACTGTGCAAACAGTAAGCATAGCTAGTTGACTCACATGGAACGGCCTGTAATCGATTCAACAACTGTGCAAATAGTAATCATAGCTAGTTGACTCACATGGAACGGCCTGTAATCGATTCAACAACTGTGCAAACAGTAAGCATAGCTAGTTGACTCACATGGAACGGCCTGTAATCGATTCAACAACTGGGCAAACAGTAAGCATAGCTAGTTGACTCACATGGAACGGCCTGTAATCGATTCAACAACTGTGCAAACAGTAATCATAGCTAGTTGACTCACATGAAACGGCCTGTAATCGATTCAACAACTGTGCAAATAGTAAGCATAGCTAGTTGACTCACATGGAACGGCCTGTAATCGATTCAACAACTGTGCAAACAGTAATCATAGCTAGTTGACTCACATGGAATGGCCTGTAATCGATTCAACAACTGTGCAAATAGTAATCATAGCTAGTTGACTCACATGGAACGGCCTGTAATCGATTCAACAACTGTGCAAACAGTAATCATAGCTAGTTGACTCACATGGAACGGCCTGTAATCGATTCAACAACTGTGCAAATAGTAAGCATAGCTAGTTGACTCACATGGAACGGCCTGTAATCAATTCAACAACTGTGCAAACAGTAAGCATAGCTAGTTGACTCACATGGAACGGCCTGTAATCGATTCAACAACTGTGCAAACAGTAAGCATAGCTAGTTGACTCACATGGAACGGCCTGTAATCGATTCAACAACTGTGCAAACAGTAAGCATAGCTAGTTGACTCACATGGAACGGCCTGTAATCGATTCAACAACTGTGCAAACAGTAAGCATAGCTAGTTGACTCACATGGAACGGCCTGTAATCAATTCAACAACTGTGCAAACAGTAAGCATAGCTAGTTGACTCACATGGAACGGCCTGTAATCGATTCAACAACTGTGCAAACAGTAAGCATAGCTAGTTGACTCACATGGAATGGCCTGTAATCGATTCAACAACTGTGCAAACAGTAAGCATAGCTAGTTGACTCACATGGAACGGCCTGTAATCAATTCAACAACTGTGCAAACAGTAATCATAGCTAGTTGACTCACATGGAACGGCCTGTAATCAATTCAACAACTGTGCAAACAGTAAGCATAGCTAGTTGACTCACATGGAACGGCCTGTAATCAATTCAACAACTGTGCAAACAGTAAGCATAGCTAGTTGACTCACATGGAACGGCCTGTAATCGATTCAACAACTGTGCAAACAGTAAGCATAGCTAGTTGACTCACATGGAACGGCCTGTAATCAATTCAACAACTGTGCAAACAGTAAGCATAGCTAGTTGACTCACATGGAACGGCCTGTAATCGATTCAACAACTGTGCAAACAGTAAGCATAGCTAGTTGACTCACATGGAACGGCCTGTAATCAATTCAACAATTGTGCAAACAGTAATCATAGCTAGTTGACCCACATGGAACGGCCTGTAATCGATTCAACAACTGTGCAAACAGTAAGCATAGCTAGTTGACTCACATGGAACGGCCTGTAATCAATTCAACAACTGTGCAAACAGTAAGCATAGCTAGTTGACTCACATGGAACGGCCTGTAATCGATTCAACAACTGTGCAAATAGTAATCATAGCTAGTTGACTCACATGGAACGGCCTGTAATCGATTCAACAACTGTGCAAACAGTAAGCATAGCTAGTTGACTCACATGGAACGGCCTGTAATCGATTCAACAACTGGGCAAACAGTAAGCATAGCTAGTTGACTCACATGGAACGGCCTGTAATCGATTCAACAACTGTGCAAACAGTAATCATAGCTAGTTGACTCACATGAAACGGCCTGTAATCGATTCAACAACTGTGCAAATAGTAAGCATAGCTAGTTGACTCACATGGAACGGCCTGTAATCGATTCAACAACTGTGCAAACAGTAATCATAGCTAGTTGACTCACATGGAATGGCCTGTAATCGATTCAACAACTGTGCAAATAGTAATCATAGCTAGTTGACTCACATGGAACGGCCTGTAATCGATTCAACAACTGTGCAAACAGTAATCATAGCTAGTTGACTCACATGGAACGGCCTGTAATCGATTCAACAACTGTGCAAATAGTAAGCATAGCTAGTTGACTCACATGGAACGGCCTGTAATCAATTCAACAACTGTGCAAACAGTAAGCATAGCTAGTTGACTCACATGAAACGGCCTGTAATCGATTCAACAACTGTGCAAACAGTAATCATAGCTAGTTGACTCACATGAAACGGCCTGTAATCGATTCAACAACTGTGCAAACAGTAATCATAGCTAGTTGACTCACATGGAACGGCCTGTAATCGATTCAACAACTGTGCAAATAGTAAGCATAGCTAGTTGACTCACATGGAACGGCCTGTAATCAATTCAACAACTGTGCAAACAGTAATCATAGCTAGTTGACTCACATGAAACGGCCTGTAATCGATTCAACAACTGTGCAAACAGTAATCATAGCTAGTTGACTCACATGGAACGGCCTGTAATCGATTCAACAACTGTGCAAATAGTAATCATAGCTAGTTGACTCGCATGGAACGGCCTATAATCGATTCAACAACTGTGCAAACAGTAATCATAGCTAGTTGACTCACATGGAATGGCCTGTAATTGATTCAACAACTGTGCAAACAGTAATCATAGCTAGTTGACTCACATGGAACGGCCTGTAATCGATTCAACAACTGTTTAAACAGTAAGCATAGCTAGTTGACTCGCATGGAAAGGCCTATATTCGATTCAATAACTGTGCAAACAGTAAGCATAGCTAGTTGACTCACATGAAACGGCCTGTAATCGATTCAACAACTGGACAAATTTGTGTCTTTTCACATTTGTGTGCTTTCCTTATTTTAGATATCGATAATTGCCTACCGGACTCCTGCCTCAACGGAGGCCAATGTTCAGATTTTGTCAACTCCTTCCGTTGCACCTGTCCGGCTGGGTTTACAGGATTTCGTTGTGAACAGAGTAAGTAAAGGAATTACCTCTAGTGATTAAATGTTAAAAACATAATCAGTAAAGAAGATGATATGTAAAGAAAATTCTGGCTGGAACACTTCTAAGAACTTTTTTATACTTTGAAATATCTTTTGCGCCGTTCTTCTAGAACGACTCGGTGTTTTCTAAGATGGCAGGAACTTTGCAACTATCATTTGGTTCTCTGAAGAACCAATTGATACTTACACCATTGTATTGTTAGATTGTATCCCAAAGATAGTCAGAGTATATACTGAATAAAATGTCCAGATAAACATAAGGTTTTATCTATCAATTTTTGGTTCTTCACAGAATTGTTTCATTCTTGTTTACTACTTTTGATTCATTCACAAAACAGACCTAGATGATTGTCATCTCTCAATGTTCTTTTCTTTGTAGATGTTGATGATTGTACGAGTAGCCCATGTCAAAATAGTGCAGTGTGCATCGACCAAACAAACGGTTATATCTGCAGCTGTCAACTGGGATTTACCGGGCAAAACTGCCAACAAGGTAATGCAACTATCAAGAGACATTGGAGATGTGATTGGTTTATGTAGTTACCTAAACGCTTCTCTTAAGTTAGTGCCGAATATTGTTCTGTGATTATCATTGCCTTGGTTAGAAAGTACATTTCAAATATGCATCGTAAACAACATATAAAAATACACCATTTACTATTCTTGAATATTACCTAAAATAATTGCTTAAGTCACACTGTTACACAAACAACTTTAATTCCAATATAGGTCCTAACGGTGTTTAACACTAGAATGCTACATAAAATGAGTCCAGAATTTGTCTATTCTTTAGAATTTGGAATTTGACGTAATCAAATCCACCTCTTTTTTTTTCCTTTTAACTTTTTTCCTCTTCACATTTATAGACATTGATGAGTGCAGCAGTTTTCCTTGTACTAATGGAGGAACATGCTTCAATCGTCCCAACGCATTTATTTGTGCCTGTGTTCCCGGGTATAACGATCGGACGTGTTCAACAGGTAAATTTCAAGGCAGTTTATAAAACAATGCAAACCAATCTCTTACTTTAATGCAAAGATCAGTTGAAATAATAAGGTCAGAAAATATTGTCTTTCTTACTTTTTAAAAAGGAGTAAGGTTGGTGTAGTTGGTAATTTCCTCGCCTTCCACCGCTGTGGACTGGGTTCTATTCCTGCCCTGGTACACATGTGGGTTGGCTTCTCAGTCCCTGTCTGGGTTCTATTTCCAGCCTGGTTCACATTCCGTGGGGATCCCCAGAATATTCTTCTTGAGATTTTTTCCCATCTCTAAATCTGTAATTTGTTCTCATTGTCTTCTCTACGTGTTTCTTCAGGTTGGTGATACAGTGAGCTCTTGTAGGATTCTCTTGTCTCAGTACCAAAAATATTATAATAATAATAATAATAATAATAATAATTAGCAGCAATGGGTAAATAGCGAGACTTTCCCATAGACGCATGCAAATGTTTAGTTTTTTAAATTCATTTTGGACCCTGCTTTACAAATATTACTTATCAAAACAGTAAAATAATGCCTCTTTCTAGGGGATTAACAAATATGGAGACACCTAAATCTCTCCCCATTATCAAAATAGTTACGCTAAAGTGTCTCCCTATTAGTAACAAAATAATAATAAAAACCAGGCCTTTTGACCATCCCAATCTATTGTGATGTCTGTTGCTTATGACTTTTGCAGCTTTTTCTTCAACATTTGTGTTGATCAAGGTTTTGACCCATTTTCCAATTGCAGAGATCAATGAATGTGCCTCAGATCCCTGCCAAAACAACGGCGTGTGTAATGACTTGGTCAATTCTTATCGATGTTTCTGCAGGGCTGGCTACACTGGCTCTCGCTGTGAAGGAGGTAAATACTTGGCCATCTCACACGGAAAATCATAGATCTTATATCTGAACGATCGAGAAAATATTTCACATGAACTACATTTTTATTGCAGAGTAGAGAAGCATGATATTGAATAAACTGCTGCAAAGAAGTTACTAGCTAGATTGACCTTAAAATTTCAAATAAAAAAATGAAGATCTTAACAAGATTGCAATGTCGTCATGGTATGGTTTACATATGCACCTTCTTATGGGGGTAAAGTCAAGATGCCAGACGACATAGGGACAGATTCGCTTTAGGAAAGCGCACATGTAAACAAAGCGTGACGTTATTACATCTTAGACTTATTCTTGACTTTTCTCTTTTAACCTCCAGACATCAATGAATGCAACAGTATTCCTTGTCAAAATGGTGCAGAATGTGAGAATAGACCCAACGGTTTCATCTGTAACTGTCAACCTGGTTATACAGGAATCACCTGTACAGCTGGTAAGTGTGCACACTTATAACGGTTAAGGCCACAACAAAAATACAGTAGTTATTATTATTATTATTATTATTATTATTATTATTATTATTATTATTGTTATTATTATTATTATTGTTATTGTCGTGGTCATAGTTGTGGTTCGTGGTTCGTGGTACTGAAACCAAGGAATCCTCAAGAGTGCCCCAGAGGCACTGTGCCCCGGCAAGCCTGAAGAAACCAGTAGAGAAGACAATGAGAAGAAATTATAGTTTTAGAAGTGGAAGGAAAACCCCAGAGAAATATTCTGGAACTGAAAATCCAATCTACATGTTGACCGGGGTAGAAGTTGAACCCGGGCCACAGCGATGGGAGGCGAAGATAGTAACCAATACACCTACCTGACTGAAAGATAGTTAACATTTATACATTGTGCTAAGCATTGTTCAGTGATGCTTACTTTACTTTACACACCTCAGATTATGTTTCATATTGAGCTTATTACTATATTTAGATATGTTTAAGTGCAACTGTTTTTCTTTGCTACCTAGATATAATGTTGTCATGGCATGGTTTACATATGCACCTTCTTATGGGGGTAAAGTCAAGATGCCAGACGACGTAGGGACAGACTCGCTCTAGGAAAGCACACGTAAACAAAGCGTGACGTTATTACATCTTAGACTTATTCTTGACTTTTCTCTTTTTACCTCCAGACATCAATGAATGCAACAGTATTCCTTGTCAAAATGGTGCAGGATGTGAGAATAGACCCAACGGTTTCATCTGTAACTGTCAACCTGGTTATACAGGAATCACCTGTACATCTGGTAAGTGTGCACACTTATAACGGTTAAGGCCACAACAAAAATGCAGTAGTTATTATTATTATTATTATTATTATTATTATTATTATTATTGTCGGAGTCATAGTCGTGGTTGTGGTTCGTGGTACTGAAACCAAGGAATCCTCAAGAGTGCCCTAGAGGCACTGTGCCCCGGCAAGCCTGAAGAAACCAGTGGAGAAGACAATAAGAAGAAATTATAGTTTTAGAAGTGGAAGGAAAACCCCAGAACATTATTCTGGAACTGAAAATCCAATCTACATGTTGACCAGGGTAGAAGTTGAACCCGAGCCACAGCGATGGGAGGCGAAGATAGTAACCAATACACCTACCTGACTGAAAGATAGTTAACATTTATACATTGTGCTAAGCATTGTTCAGTAATGCTTACTTTACTTTACACACCTCAGATTATGTTTCATATTGAGCTTATTACTATATTTAGATATGTTTAAGTGCAACTGTTTTTCTTTGCTACCTAGATATAATGTCGTCATGGCTTTGTTTACCTATGCACCTTCTTATGGGGGTAAAGTCAAGATGCCAGACTCGCTTTAGGAAAGCGCACATGTAAACAAAGCGTGACGTTATTACATCTTAGACTTATTCTTGACCTTTCTCTTTTTACCTCCAGACATCAATGAATGCAACAGTATTCCTTGTCAAAATGGTGCAGAATGTGAGAATAGACCCAACGGTTTCATCTGTCACTGTCTACCTGGTTATACAGGAATCACCTGTACAGCTGGTAAGTGTACACACTTATAACAGTTAAGGCCACAACAAAAATACAGTAGTTATTATTTATATTATTATTATTATTATTGTTATTGTCGTGGTCATAGTCGTGGTTCGTGGTACTGAAACCAAGAAATCCTCAAGAGTGCCCTAGAGGCACTGTGCCCCGGCAAGTCTGAAGAAACCAGTAGAGAAGACAATGAGAAGAAATTATAGTTTTAGAAGTGGAAGGAAAACCCCAGAAGAATATTCTGAAACTGAAAATCCAATCTACATGTTGACCGGGGTAGAAGTTGAACCCGGGCCACAGCGATGGGAGACGAAGATACTTAACATTTAAACATTGTGCTAAGCATTGTTCAGTATGCTTACTTTACTTTACACACCTCAGATTATGTTTCATATTGAGCTTATTACTATATTTAGGAATATTTAAGTGCAACTGTTTTTCTTTGCTACCTAGATATTGTGGACTGTGTTCCTAATCCGTGTCAGAATGGCGGTCAATGTCAGGAAGGAGTCAATAGCTTCAACTGTCTTTGCACTGACGACTATGCTGGGGCCAACTGTGAAATCTGTAAGTCATCAACTAAGAATCTACAATTGCAAATATATCCAAGTCCTCCTTCTAGTCCTAAAAAGCTTTACACCCATGCTAGAGTTACTGGCATCTAAATTGTTCCTTTACTCAATTTGGATGGGCTAATAGGCAATAAGATAAGTAGTTTGCGGAAGCATCATGTGGTAATCTCTTTCCGGACCAGACAAGATGCTCGCCCATCTTCAGTCTACTGACGATGGGCAGAGCATAATGTTCTAAAACTACACATCTAACTAAAGAGATTACCATAAGGTGTTACCGCAAACGTACTCGATCTCACCGCAAACTACTTGTTTCTTGCGTCATTGATTATTTTTTCTTTATTTCATCAGCTATTGGCTGCAATGTGAACTTTCTGTTGACTGCGTGCGGTCACAAGACGTTAAATTCTCCCAACTATCCCGGCAACTATGGTATTAACGAGGACTGTACCTGGGTATTCAACACAATCACTGGCAATCCAATGAGGGTCATCTTCACTGATTTCTCTACGGAGTTGGACTATGATGTGGTCAGGTTAGGCAACGGAATAACCCCTGGTAAGATGGAGAAGACACAATGGTCGGGATTTCAGTTTGCAAATATTAGGAACCTGTTTGTTTCATACATGAGATTATGTCATTCAGTGCCGTGCGAAAATAAACAAAACCACTCACACGCAACCAATCCGTACACACTAGACGAATGTCGTCTGCTTTGAATAGACAGGCTATTTGTAAGATATGAAATTTCAATTAAAAGTAAATTAATTGTACTACATATTTTTAATCACGAAAATACAATCTAACATAATACTGATACAAAGACGTATTTTGTGCTTCAAATGAACCAATTGTTATCTCCGCCTATCGCGCACTTTGCCATCTTGGATCTTGCAATGCTTGCAAACTTACCTCGTGAGCAGGATTTGTTAAAACATGATTCGTATCAGCTATCGAAGCTCTGGATCACCAAATCAGCGCAAAACAAACAGGTCCTAATTGTTCCCCGTTTTGAATTTTGAATGTACATTAGTGATTAAATTTGCATTCATTACATTATGCTTAAGTGTTCTGTAGCAATTTTAAAAAACGTGATATTTTAAGCGTTTGCATTTACAAGGCTGGTTTAGCTCAGTTTGTAAAGCTTTGGACTAAGGATCATGTAGGCCTCCTCTCACCCAGCGGATGGGTAGCACTTCGGTGCAGAACTGGGAGTTGAAGACAGGTGTGGTGCACCATCTTAACATTTGATCTCCCTAGTCTAGTGCTAATGAAAAGGAACTAGACTCCTTCGTTGTATGGTTAATACCAACAATATTGGCCTCCTCGACTTACTTTACCATTCTGAGTTTTATGATACATTTCTATAAACCCTTTTTTTTTTCATGTCCAGATGCGTTTTCAGGCGAGGTTTTACCGGATTTGTTCGTTACCGATACCACTTCATTCTGGATTGCCTTTGTCTCTGATAATGCAAAAGTGCAACGTGGATTTAGCGTCGATGTCCAAGATGTCTGTTACAGTAAGTATACTGTGAAAATGAAATGTATACAGTTTTTATAATGTAATTCTTTTAAGATGCCGTTTATCTGTGGACTTTAGTTTAAAGCTGTGCCCTCAAGAATTATTAAAATCAGTGGCACATGGTGCAAATGATACTACTTGTCTCTAAGCAGGAAACTTTACCGCAATTACTTATCTGAAAGCTAAAAATATAAAGTTTTGTGATGTAGTGAGATTTAGGCCTTGTCCGAGTCTCTTGTCTAGAGCCATTGTCTAGGTGTTCGCCCATTACAATTACACATGAGCAGGCTGACAAATAGACGTAGCGTAGCTCTAGAAGCTGCCTTACACAACACCCATGCCTGGTAACCTTGCCTCAACTGGTTTCCCTGACTCATTTTTGTTCTCATTCTCTGTTGCATAGCTGGTACCCAGTTCCCATGCAGATCTAATCCATGTATTAATGGAGGAACCTGTGTAACTCAGGCAGATGACTCGTACATGTGTGCTTGCGTTACACCTTACATTGGGCTACAGTGTGAACAAGATTCCAGTAAGTATAACACCTGTAATCCATGTATTAATGGAGGAACCTGTGTAACTCAGGCAGATGACTCATACCTGTGTGCTTGCGTTACACCTTACATTGGGCTACAGTGTGAACAAGATTCCAGTAAGTATAACACCTATAATCCATGTATTAATGGAGGAACCTGTGTAACTCAGGCAGATGACTCGTACCTGTGTGCTTGCGTTACACCTTACATTGGGCTACAGTGTGAACAAAATTCCAGTAAGTATAACACCTGTTATCCATGTATTAATGGAGGAACCTGTGTAACTCAGGCAGATGACTCATACCTGTGTGCTTGCGTTACACCTTACATTGGGCTACAGTGTGAACAAGATTCCAGTAAGTATAACACCTGTTATCCATGTATTAATGGAGGAACCTGTGTAACTCAGGCAGATGACTCATACCTGTGTGCTTGCGTTACACCTTACATTGGGCTACAGTGTGAACAAGATTCCAGTAAGTATAACACCTGTAATCCTAAAGTCTGGAATTTGTAAAATACACCGAGTCAAATAAGTCAAAAAACGGATTTCAATGAAATTATTGGAAATTTTTTGTTTACCGAACTACCGACATCCTGTTGCAGAATATCTCGCCTGAACTCGGCATCCATTACATAAACCACTACACCGGCAAGAATCTGGCAGTCCCCTGATGACAAACAGAGCACACCGCTTGAAACGTCGAGTTAACCGTACTAGTTCTTCTCAAAACCACACAACTCACTAAAGAGATATTTTGAATTTACTAAAGAGATTCTCTACCTGGTGTTAGTGCAAACCTTCCATCCTATTAAACAAAACATTGTTTGGATCTTGGATTGGTTGCTTTGCATAAGTTCCATTTGTAGCTCCAACCCATGTAGGAATGAGGGTACCTCCATAGCAAATAACGATTTCAGCTTCATATGTCTGTGTCTCAACAACTACATTGTGTGAAAGTACATATCAATTTTTAATTTTTAATTTTCTGACTTCCAGCATTTTGTTTTTTCACATTTTACAAGCACGCTTGGTTTTTGTTCTTATTAGTGATCAGAAAATACTTTTGTTTTTATATTTGTATTGAGGCTTGCCTTACTTACCGTATTCAAATGAGGCCTTATTATTATGCATATCTTTCCAGCAATAGGAACGGTCTGTAGCAGTAGCCCATGCAACAATGGAGGCACATGTCAAGTCACATCCAATGGCTACACTTGTCAGTGTGTTTCTCCCTACAGTGGCCTTCAATGTCGGAACAGTAAGTTGAACTTTATCATTTAAGTTTAGTTTTCATGACTTGTAATGTTTGCAAGCTTTCAATGATGACTACTTTTCCTATTTGTCTTATTTTTTTTTATTCCTACTATTTTCTACTATTCCTACTGAATTTCCTGACTCTTCGCATTTTACAAGCAAGCTTGGTTTTTGTTCTTATCAGAAAATACTGAGCAGAAAAAAGAACAGAAATATATTTTGTTTGTTTTTATATTTGTATTGAAGCTTGCCTTACTTACCATATTCAAATAAGGCCTTATTAGTATGCATATCTTTCCAGCAATAGGAACGGTCTGTAGCAGTAACCCATGCAACAATGGAGGCACATGTCAAGTCACATCCAATGGCTACACTTGTCAGTGTGTTTCTCCCTACAGTGGCCTTCAATGTCTGGACAGTAAGTTGAACTTTATCATTTAAGTTTAGTTTTCATGACTTGTTAGGTTTGCAAGCTTTCAATGATGACTACTTTTCCTATTTGTCCTATTTTTTTTTTATTCCTACTATTTTCTACTATTCCTCTTAATTTGAAATGGGATAAAAACTGGAGATTGAAAATTGCTTTAATTCGAACGCACACAAAATTATTGGGCTGCTCATTTGCCAAAATTGACTGGGAAACCTATAATCTCCTATTTTTCCACCCAAAGACCCGCAAAGCACAAAAATTGCTTTAAACTGGAACTTTTGACTTGAGTTCCGAGCAAGCTTGACTAAAAGTACCATATTTTGTTGTTCAATACCTCACTGTTTGTAATAAGAATCTGACTGTTGTTTTCTTGTATGGGACCCTGTGCCAGTAATCCATGCTATAATGGACAACCATGTGTTGATAACGATGCCACACGTTACATCTGTCATGTGATACAAGTCTATACTTTTTTATTTCCTGACTTCCAGCATTTTTTTATTTCCTGACTTCCCGCATTTTACAAGCAAGCTAGGTTTTTGTTCTTATTAGTGATCAGAAAATACTCAGCTAAAAAAAGAACAGAAATATATTTTGTTTGTTTTTATATTTGTATTGAAGCTTGCCTTACTTACCATATTCAAATAAGGCCTTATTATTATGCATATCTTTCCAGCAATAGGAACGGTCTGTAGCAGTAACCCATGCAACAATGGAGGCACATGTCAAGTCACATCCAATGGCTACACTTGTCAGTGTGTTTCTCCCTACAGTGGCCTTCAATGTCTGGACAGTAAGTTGAACTTTATCATTTAAGTTTACTTTTCATGACTTGTTAGGTTTGCAGGCTTTTAATGATGACTACTTTTCCTATTTGTCTTATTTTTTTTTTTATTCCTACTATTTTCTACTATACCTACTAAATTTAAATGAGATTAAAAATCACTTTAATTCGAACGCACGAAAAATTAGTGGGCTGCTCCTTTGCCAAAATAGGAAAACCTATAATCTCCTATTTTTCCACCCAAAGACCAGCAAAGCACAGTCTGACTTGAGCAAGTCAGACTAAAAGTACCATATTTTGTTGTTCAATACCTCACTGTTTGTAATAAGATTCTGACTGTTGTATTCTTGTATAGGACGTAACTGTGCCAGTATTCCATGCTATAATGGACAGCCATGTATTGATAACGATGCCACAGGTTACACCTGTCAGTGTGATACAAGTCTATACTTTGGTGATCGCTGCGAATTCCCAGGTAAGTTAAGTAGGCTTTGTCAATAAGCACACACTCGTACACTCGTATTGTCAATGTGCAGCACGCTGTAGGGCTTTTGGTTTGTCTTGACTCTTAACGTGTGATAATGACACAATTAGGGAATCTGTGAGAATATAGTGTTGTCACTTTCAAGATTTGTTTGTTTTTGCGTCTTCTCATTTCTAGTTGCATGTCATTTTCTGCCTGCATTTTGTTTGTGAAAAAACACATTGTCAAAACTGTGAATGTTTTGGGAAATCTGTGATTATTAATTGTGTTGCATCTGTTTGTTGTGTATGATTTAAACCTTGATCTTTTTAACTCTCTAAAATAGTGAAATACTCCAATAGGCATCTAAAGTAGTAGAATGTAACCATGAACTCTAGTGGCTTGATAAAAGACTGCTTTGCGTGTTAACATTTTGTGGTTTGTTTGTCCTGACATTCTCTGGCATGTCTGTTTGTCTGCTTGTGTCTTTTTCTATCAGTGCCTTGTGCTAGCAACCCTTGCCTGAACCAAGGTGCCTGTATCAGCGATCTCCAGACTAACTCCTACCAGTGTCAATGCCCAGTGTCTCATGAAGGAGACCGATGCCAGACTCCAGGTATTCATGGTGTGT
Source organism: Crossaster papposus (assembly GCA_037893245.1). NCBI lineage: Eukaryota > Metazoa > Echinodermata > Asteroidea > Velatida > Solasteridae > Crossaster > Crossaster papposus. The sequence goes on along the minus strand of JBAIAA010000041.1, from coordinate 103,461 downwards.
CCAATCATCACCAAGCATGTACCCCCCTTTCACACATCAACGGGCCCCTATCCATGGGGCCCTTGAGTTGCACTCCTGCAGCACCCGTTACCTCTTTGCTACACCCCTGCCCCCTGTTACCTCTTTGTTACACCCCTGCCCCCTCCCAATCGTACCCTTGCTTCCCCTATTTTCTATTACCTGTACCCCTGTTACCCCCCCCCCCTTCAATCACCTACATTGCCCCTCTATTGCACCTCTTTTGCCCTTTCGTTGCATCTTTCGATTAAAGCATTTCTCTTGTTTTTCCCTTCCTTGTTGCCTCTTGGCCCTGTTACTCGATCCTCAGCTGCACCTGAGTTGCTCTGCAGCTGAGCCCTCTTGCCCGCTCTGTTGCACTCTTAGTTGCACCCCCATTGTCCCTTAACTGCACACCAGTTGCACCTCAGTTGCACCTCAGTTGCATCCCAATTAATTGCTTCTTTTCTGCACCCCTGTCTCCCCTTTACTGCACCCCTGTCTCCCCTTTACTGCACCCCTGTCCCCCCTTTACTGCACCCCTGTCCCCCCTTTACTGCACCCCTGTCCCCCTTTACTGCACCCCTGTCTCCCCTTTACTAGCTGCACCCCTGTCTTCCCTTTACTAGCTGCACCCCTGTCTCCCCTTTACTGCACCCCTGTCGCCCCTTTACTGCACCCCTGTCGCCCCTTTACTGCATCCCTGTCTCCCCTTTACTGCACCCCTGTCGCCCCTTTACTGCACCCCTGTCGCCCCTTTACTGCACCCCTGTCGCCCCTTTACTGCACCCCTGTCGCCCCTTTACTGCACCCCTGTCGCCCCTTTACTGCCCTCTGTCGCCCCTTTAACACACCCCTGTCGCACCTTTACAGCACCCCTGTCGCCCCTTTACTGCACCCCTGTCGCCCCTTTACTGCACCCCTGTCGCCCCTTTACTGCACCCCTGTCGCCTCTTTACTGCACCCGTCACCCCTTTACTGCACCCGTCGCCCCTTTACTGCACCCCTGTCGCCCCTTTACTGCACCCCTGTCGCCCCTTTACTGCACCCCTGTCGCCCCTTTACTGCCCTCTGTCGCCCCTTTACTGCCCTCTGTCGCCCCTTTAACACACCCCTGTCGCACCTTTACAGCACCCCTGTCGCCCCTTTACTGCACCCCTGTCGCCCCTTTACTGCACCCCTGTCGCCTCTTTACTGCACCCGTCACCCCTTTACTGCACCCGTCGCCCCTTTTAGTGCACCCCTGTCACTTCTTTTACTGCACCCCTGTCACTTCTTTTACTGCACCCCTGTCACTTCTTTTACTGCACCCCTGTCACTTCTTTTACTGCACCCCTGTCACTCTTTTTACTGCACCCCAGTCGCCTCTTTACTGCTTTCATATATCCACCCATTATTTCAACCCATTTAAATTCTTGTTTGTGTTGCAACACCCCAACAGTTGATCTGTGCTCCGAATCTCCTTGCAACAACGGTGGTGCCTGCACCCAGACCAGTGCTACGACTCTGTCCTGTGCTTGTGCGGTGGGATACTCTGGTTTTTACTGCCAGTCAGTCAACGAATGTCGACTCCACGCTCCGTGTCAGAATGGTGCAGCGTGCTCCGATACGTTAGACTCATACGTCTGTATCTGTGTTGGGCAGTACACGGGACAAAACTGCGAGTATTGTAAGTACTCCAAATTCATCTCAAATTGATGATTTCAACTGTGTGCTGTTCCACCATGCTATGAAATCGCTGTGTGAGATATTCTAGCATGTTTTAGTATACACATGCTGTTCATCACCTACACTCTATGCATAGACCCAAAGTGCGTTTTGGCAGTCATAAGCATTCATCACCCAGAATTGGTTTGGTAGGTTTTTTTTTAAAGGAATTCTTGCAGGGACTTAAATATAACTCTGGATTAAGATGACTTTGTAGCAATCACCCATACTAACCTGTATCTGACTATATTTCTGTTGTCTTGGATTTCCTTAGTGTCCTGCAATACCAACACCTGTGAGAATCAAGCTACTTGCGTTACCAGCGGCAGCAGTGCAATCTGTCTCTGTCAGAACGGCTTTGAAGGTATCTTCTGCCAAAACGGTAAGCAATGCAGACACATTTTGATTTTCCATTAAATATGTCAGTCTCAATGTGTTCAGGCTTAAACTACAGGTAGAAATTTACCAAAAGGTTGCCCCAGATTCCCGTTTTGTTTAAAAGTTGCAAAATGATTGAATTTATGACAACTGGAGAAAACTGACCTAAACTAGACCTTTACTTCAATCTAACCAAACTTAACTCATCCAACCTAACACCAGGTTTGGTTGGAATCTGTCAGGATGGGTACTGGAACCCTAAACTTTTACATTTTACTAGGCATACCTCCAGAATCAGAGTCCAACATACAGTTTGTGTTTACAGTTTGTTATAATAGTGTAGGAATTTGCAAGGATGGGTATGGTTCTTAGTAAATGACACTAAAGAGTTAGGGTTATAAGTTGTGTTCTCATATCAATATCAAGACTGGTTGCTCAATCTCTCAAGATTGATGGTTTTCTTGTTTGATTACAGACATCGACGAGTGCTTGACTACTCCATGTGCTAGTAATGAGGTTTGTCGTAACACCGAGGGCTCCTTCTTGTGCACATGCTCAATCTCTCAAGATTGATGGTTTTCTTGTTTGATTACAGACATCGACGAGTGTTTGACTACCCCATGTGCTAGTAATGAGGTTTGTCGTAACACCCAGGGCTCCTTCTTGTGCACATGCTCAATCTCTCAAGATTGATGGTTTTCTTGTTTGATTACAGACATCGACGAGTGTTTGACTACCCCATGTGCTAGTAATGAGGTTTGTCGTAACACCCAGGGCTCCTTCTTGTGCACATGCTCAATCTCTCAAGATTGATGGTTTTCTTGTTTGATTACAGACATCGACGAGTGCTTGACTACTCCATGTGCTAGTAATGAGGTTTGTCGTAACACCGAGGGCTCCTTCTTGTGCACATGCTCAATCTCTCAAGATTGATGGTTTTCTTGTTTGATTACAGACATCGACGAGTGTTTGACTACCCCATGTGCTAGTAATGAGGTTTGTCGTAACACCCAGGGCTCCTTCTTGTGCACATGCCCAGACGGACTTGCTGGTACAAACTGTGATGAAGGTAGGTTTGACACTAGTGGGACATATTTAGGTTCCTGGCCAAAATTTGCCCGTCTTGAGAAAAACACTTTGAAGAGACAGTAAACTTTTGAAGTGTCTAAACAAACATTTGTAGTGTGCATATACACCGCTTTGCTTGTAAAGGTTTGGTAAACAAGATAAAGGAATGAACTGAAATAATACACTTATTTTATTTTGTTCATTCGGACATTTAAAAACTTGTGTTATTGGGACTTGTGAGTCTTGAAGATAACTTGACATAAAATGATGGATTTTTTTGGTTTCTTTCTTTGTGGTAGATATCAATGAATGTACGAGCAACCCATGTCGTAATGGCGGCATTTGTTCAAATGAGAGGAATGCGTACACCTGTCAGTGCAGTGCAGAACGGTCTGGCAAGAACTGTGAAGGTAGGTTTCTCTATAATGAGTTCCTATGGGTTCCTATGAACGTAATCGCAACCAGTTTATTCACACACGGTTCTTCCTGTGTAGTTTAGGTTCTTTGACTGATTGTCAGTGATATTTGTTATGATCTCGTTTCAGTGTTTGATCCTTGTAAGAGCAGTAACCACTGTACCAACCTGACTCCCAGTTTATTCACACATGGTTCTTCCTGTGTAGTTTAGGTTCTTTGACTGATTGTCAGTGATATTTGTTATGATCTTGTTTCAGTGTTTGATCCTTGTAAGAGCAGTAACCACTGTACCAACCTGACTCCCAGTTTATTCACACACGGTTCTTCCTGTGTAGTTTAGGTTCTTTGACTGATTGTCAGTGATATTTGTTATGATCTTGTTTCAGTGTTTGATCCTTGTAAGAGCAGTAACCACTGTACCAACCTGACTCCCCGTTTATTCACACACGGTTCTTCCTGTGTAGTTTAGGTTCTTTGACTGATTGTCAGTGATATTTGTTATGATCTCGTTTCAGTGTTCGATCCTTGTAAGAGCAGTAACCACTGTACCAACCTGACTCCCAGTTTATTCACACACGGTTCTTCCTGTGTAGTTTAGGTTCTTTGACTGATTGTCAGTGATATTTGTTATGATCTTGTTTCAGTGTTTGATCCTTGTAAGAGCAGTAACCACTGTACCAACCGGACTCCCAGTTTATTCACACATGGTTCTTCCTGTGTAGTTTAGGTTCTTTGACTGATTGTCAGTGATATTTGTTATGATCTCGTTTCAGTGTTTGATCCTTGTAAGAGCAGTAACCACTGTACCAACCTGACTCCCAGTTTATTCACACACGGTTCTTCCTGTGTGGTTTAGGTTCTTTGACTGATTGTCAGTGATATTTGTTATGATCTTGTTTCAGTGTTTGATCCTTGTAAGAGCAGTAACCACTGTACCAACCGGACTCCCAGTTTATTCACACACGGTTCTTCCTGTGTGGTTTAGGTTCTTTGACTGATTGTCAGTGATATTTGTTATGATCTCGTTTCAGTGTTTGATCCTTGTAAGAGCAGTAACCACTGTACCAACCTGACTCCCAGTTTATTCACACACGGTTCTTCCTGTGTAGTTTAGGTTCTTTGACTGATTGTCAGTGATATTTGTTATGATCTCGTTTCAGTGTTTGATCCTTGTAAGAGCAGTAACCACTGTACCAACCTGACTCCCAGTTTATTCACACACGGTTCTTCCTGTGTGGTTTAGGTTCTTTGACTGATTGTCAGTGATATTTGTTATGATCTCGTTTCAGTGTTTGATCCTTGTAAGAGCAGTAACCACTGTACCAACCTGACTCCCAGTTTATTCACACACGGTTCTTCCTGTGTAGTTTAGGTTCTTTGACTGATTGTCAGTGATATTTGTTATGATCTCGTTTCAGTGTTTGATCCTTGTAAGAGCAGTAACCACTGTACCAACCTGACTCCCAGTTTATTCACACACGGTTCTTCCTGTGTGGTTTAGGTTCTTTGACTGATTGTCAGTGATATTTGTTATGATCTCGTTTCAGTGTTTGATCCTTGTAAGAGCAGTCCCTGCTTGAATGGAGCTTTCTGCGTTAATGCCCCTTCCACTTATTCCTGTAACTGTGTTGGGACATACAGCGGCAAAAACTGTGAAAGTAAGTGATTCTGTTAAACTGGGAGGGATTAGGGGTGGGGTCTGGGAGGGATTAAGGGTGGGGTCCGGGAGGGATTAGGGGTGGGGTCTGGGAGGGATTAGGGGTTCGGTCTGGGAGGGATTAGGGGTTCGGTCTGGGAGGGATTAGGGGTGGGGTTCGGGATGGAGTTGATAAATTGGGCAATGATGGCTGCTATAACAGTCGTCACAGCTATCACAACACAATGAGAGTCAGGTTGGCGTAGCGGTTCTTTCCTCATCTTCCACCACTATTACTCAGGTTCAAATCCGGCCTGGGCCAATATGTGGATTGTGTTTTCAGTCCCTGTCTGACTTCGTGGGTTTTCCCCAGGATAATCTTCTGGGGTTTTCCTCCCACCACTTCACATTATCTTCTCTCATCCTGTAATTGGCACTATAGCGCTTTTGGGTGTTGAATGAAATATATAAATTATTAAAGGCCGATTAATATATTTTATGCGAAAGCGATGCGAAATTTGTCCGAGTTGAAATGTATTCAACTTTTGTTGAATTTGCAGCCTGAAACTCTCATTACATCACAAATTCACATTTGTTTTCACATCAAAAATTGATCCGGCCTATAGACAGTGAAATTGTCTTTCTTCTTATTCGTACACCGTAACTTACACCAACTCTGTAAGGTTGAAGAATTGTTAGAAACCATCCTAACTTTTTAATGCAAGTTTTGTGACAACATGTCGCTTGAGTAAGTTGTGAATGCAATGAATTGTGATCATTTCATTGAATGACTTTTGTTGGTTTGGTGATTTGCAGCGGAGAGTGGTTCCTCTGGAGCCTTTGGTAGTCTTCAACTCCAGCCGTATTGGATCGCTATCATTGTAGGCAGTGTGCTCCTAGTTATATTCTTTATTGTGGTGATTGCTGTCGTCTACAACAACTGCAAGCCTCGGTGAGTTTAAGACTAGTCTCATTGCCATGACAACTGATTCCCCTATCAATTCCAATTTGGTTGAATAATAGAGTTGATGCTTTTAACCAGTTCACGCCGGATGACGTATAAAAACGCAAAGTTGTCCCCAGAATCAAAACGGATGACGCATAAACACGCCACGAGCAAGGCCGGAAATGTCTGTCAGCAGCGAGCAAGGCCGGTAATGCTTGGGTGTGCTTCCCGGTACTATCGGCCTGAACCCGCCTCGGATCGAGTTTCGTTTAAAATAATCCCGCGCTTCGGCTCGGTGATGTTAAAATAATCCCGGCTCGAACTGATTAAACAGAAGTTAACATTGCTGGGATGTATTTAAACCCTTGTCACTCTCTACATTGTCTTTATTATGTGAGTCAGCTTTTGGTGCAGTACTCTTGTTGCTAAGCATAATCTGAAGTGTTTTTTCTTCTAAGCATTTATTGATATTCTTGGAAAGATTGCAACATTTTCACTTTTGCTCTTCTAAGTATCGTAACCTTATTCTCAACTGCCTGGCAAGTTAACAAGGATGTTGTACATCCTAATTGTATCATTCAATTTGTGTGCATGAAGTATGCAACGTAATTAGCTGTGTTTTCGGTTTCTTAGACACCCAATGTTTACTATGCTTGTCATAGAACTGGCATATGCCATTTAAATTGACAATTTCTAGTGTTTTGGGGTGTTTTTTTAAAGAAGGAAATATGAAGTGGTTACCTTAGTTTAAAAATAGAATGAGAAACAATGGATACTAGTCTATTGTTTTGTTTGTGTGTGTAAAACCTAGCTAGCCAATTATGCGAGAACAGCTGTTGCTATATTTGAAAACATCTTTTTAATTTTCTTTGGTTTAGATTGTTTTATTTTCTTCAATTTTTCCTTCGTAATTGTTTTGATTTGACTAGAAATGACAAGTACCTTCATCGTGTGGATTCTGAGTTCCTTGGGCAAGTGCCAATAATGTTTGATTTGTTTTCTTTGCTTTCATCAAACTTTGCTATTGCTGTGTACAATGGTTTCTTGGTTGAGGGTTTCTGTCAGGGTATCTGTCAGGGTATCTGTCAGGGTATCTGTCAGGGTTTCTGGTTCCGTGGTTGTATGTTTGTCTGTCCATAGTTAAGGGCACAAAAGCGTTATCCGCAAAATCTTATACCTAAATGCTGTCACTTAATAATTTGCAGCTTTCTTATTAATCATTAATCATTATTTATTACTTGTGTACATAGTCAAATATACATGTGTTATTGAATGCTCTGGCAATTTCTATACGATTGTACATATTGTTAGGAATTGCAACATTGAAATAAATGTTACAACAATTGGTGGAGTGATGTTCAAAAACAAACCAACAAACACCATGTCTTCAATCATTTAAATACTTCCAAAGATGCAGTTACAAAACGCCATTGAAACAACTTTTGCCTTAATACAACTGCCACTGCCGACTAACATTTTTAGGTTGCAATTGAATTGTTAACACAAGTAAATAAACCACAAGGGAAACTGACTTGGCAAATTTACATACATTTCAAAGTGAACAAAGAAATTGGCAAGGCGGGACTCGAACCTGCGACCCCTGGAATACCGAACTGGCACTCTACCAACCGACCTATCTTGCGCTATGTTGGCGATCTCCTAAATTGTAAAATAAAGATAATATTTTGTACTAATTACTAATTTACTAACTTTTATTAACATGACTTTTTTGTGTTTCCCATACAATGCTAACATTTTAACCACCTAACATTTTGTGAAACTATTAGGGAAATGAGTTTAATACATTTTCTAGCCAGATCGCATATGTGACTGGCTCCACAAAATGGGTATTAAGTCGCGCTGTGCATTATCATGTAATGGCTCTCTCAACCTCGGGAGTGAGAACATTTTATCAAAAAAGTGATTTTCATTTTTGGTCATAAATGACCTGGAGTTTCAGGGTTCATTTACAGAAATGTTGATTTGGATAAATAAAGTGCGAAAAAAAATACAATTTTTGGTGTTCTTTTGTTTTACAACAGAGCCGGCTATTTCAAAGCCTGTTTTTTTCTCAGTTGTGTAATTTGAGCTTCAAGGAAGTAATCAATATGCAAACATGTCATATCTCCAGAACAGGAGGGGCTATGGAGCTCTATTATATAACAAATGAAAGCTAGAGCTGCAGGCTTTCCAACCATGTATATAACTCAAGCTCTAAATGAATATCAGGCATAAACAAGGGCTGTTTCAAAGAAATTAACCATCGTTTAACTGTTTCATGAACCAATTAATTGACTGCTACTGAAAGATGTTGAATCTTTAATACCCCTGCTGGTCAAACCAACAAGGTTATCCTAATCTCAACGTCCTTGGGAGTGTGACAGCTCAATTCTGCCTTTTTGGTGCTATCACCTCCTTTAATAATACAATAACCCTATCTGCTCTCATAAGAGTCTTCCTCTTGGCTTTGTCTCTGACTTCTAAATCACTCAGAAGAAATAAACGGAATTGAAATATTTCAACCACTGGCTTCATATCAACTTATTGAATGTTCCTGAAGCAGTAAGTGCACCAAAATGAAGTCACCGAAGTTGGAGGTCTATAATATCTCCTTAAGACAAAGACGAAGACGAATCAAGTTAAAAAATAAAATCCTTTTTACTTCTGGGTGGAAAGAAGCAACAGTGACAAAGCACCTTTCCCAAGAACACAACCCATACAACATAACCACTTATTTATTACCTGTGTATTGTTCACTCATCTTTTACAGCAAGCATCATCGTTATAACTACGATGCAGAAGAAGCAATGCGCATGCATGGCACGGATGAACTGGAGCACGAGACTACACTCAATCAATCTATACAAAGCACCTTGCCCAAGAACACAACCCATACAACATAACCACTTATTTATTACCTGCGTATTGTTCACTCATCTTTTACAGCAAGCATCACCGTTATAACTACGATGCAGAAGAAGCAATGTGCATGCATGGCGCGGATGAACTGGAGCACGAGACTACTCTCAATCAATCTATACAAAGCACCTTGCCCAAGAACACAACCCATACAACCTGACCACTTATTACCTGTGTATTGTTCACTCATCTTTTACAGCAAGCATCACCGTTATAACTACGATGCAGAAGAAGCAATGCGCATGCATGGCGCGGATGAACTGGAGCACGAGACTACTCTCAATCAATCTATCAACAAACGTAATGAGCGCAACAGTCCTGATGATAACAACTATGGGTTTATACCACGTGATGGCAGCAGGTATGAAGAAGATGACCAACCCAATTGGGTGATGTTGGTGAACGGCCTCGCAAATCATGACAAGAAGACTCCACTCCAAAGGTTGCTTGATAAACAACACCCAAATTCACTTCCCTTGTTCCCCTTTGTATAACCCTTTTTAATTTATCCCTCATTACTATTTGATTTAATTCATGACTAGAATTAAATCCCTGAATGCTTTTGTAGCTCCTGGTAATGGTAAACTGTTTTATTCATTAATTTTATCATTTTACTGATGTTCTGCAGTTGCTGGATTGCGTACTTTTTGAAAGAATTGCAAGGAATACTTTCAAGCAAGTTTCTTTATTCTGCCTCTTAAAAGAAAAAAATGTTTCTTTCCTGTTCAGTAAAAAAAAAAGGTTTTTTTTGTGGATTTCTTTTGTGAGCGAGCCAAAAGGCACAAATTTATAGAAAGATCTAAATTTGGAATCACTGATTCAACATCCCTTTTTTTTTGCAATTGCAAAACCAACACTTTTTTGTTGTTTTTGTTGTAAGCTAGCAAGAAGTTGTTTAATATCTTGGCATTTTAAGAATCAAAGTTGTGGAAGCTTGTCATGGCTTGTATAGCATCTAATTGTTTTTGTTTGTTAGTGCTGTATATTTGTCACTGCACTATTGACTGCTGTGTGTTGTGCTATGCAGTGATTTGCTTCAAAAAGAGGAACAAGCTCAAGCAAAAGATGAACATTGCATTAATTTGGTCTTGAGTTGAAAGTGTTTGGTTAGGCATTAGTTTGTTTAGATGACGGTGTATCAATCTGTTCTGCCTCTCCTCTCCCTGGTACCCTGTCTATGTTGGTGCCTCCACTCACACAGAAACTGCACCGGTGGTGTCATTTCAGTACCCCTTTTGTAATCATTTTCTTCCCCAACCCCACGCCCCCCCCCCCCTCATTTTTTACTCATTCCACCTGCTTCCTCCACCAAATTCCCCTCCCTTCACAATCACTTATTTAATCAGGTGTAACACTAAATAAAACCTGTCTGTAATTAAAACTCATTTCTTAGACCTAAATCATTCCACAAAAACAAATAATGTTCATTTGAAGAGTTTATTTTAAAAATGCGATATACATCATTTTGTTCTCTTCTAGAATCTCGCTTTCTCCTGGTTGCCCAAAGTCAAATTTGACGGCTGTTATCTAATGAGAAACAATCTAAGAATGTAAACAAAGAAAAAAATAAAGTTTAGAAACAGCTGTAATACTGTTTTCATTTTTCAAAGTTTTATAACCGCGCATATTTTTTGCTTTGTAAGATATATCGCATTTTGAAATAAACCCTTTATTTGCTAAGTAGCCCTGTAGAGTTGAAACGCTTCAAAACCATTGCAACAAAAATCAGAGTTTCAGTTTAATCTTAAAGTATTCTTTCTCCACTGCACCCCTTTAACACAAAAATAGCAATGGTTATAGGTTTATACCAAGTTCAAAATAGTTTTGTTCTTGAGTCTTCAGATCCGTCTTGAAGACAAACTGAGCTATTTGAAATTTGATATTTTATGATTTCAAAAAATGAATTGGATGAGAAACGAGTACACTTAAAGGCCGATTAATACTACCGGTAGATTTTAAAATGAACACCTTTTGTGACGCACGGCAAGATTAAATGTAGGAATCAGCCTTTAAGCCAGCTAATTGTAGCATTGATTGACTCTTGTTGTTTTGTTTTCCTTCTCGTTAGGTCCACTGTTGCTGAAGTCAATAGTTATGAGAATCCTTGGCCGGTCAGTACGGAGGAGTTTGAGCCACCGAGAACAACATTATAGGAAGACACTACATGCAACATTATATATGGAGACACTACTTACAACATTACAGGAAGACACTTACAACATTATAGGAAGACACTACCTACAACATTATAGGAAGACACTACCTACAACATTATAGGAAGACACTACCTACAATATTATAGAAAGACACTACCTACAACATTATAGAAAGACACTACCTACAACATTATAGGAAGACACTACCTACAATATTATAGGAAGACACTACCTACAATATTATAGAAAGACACTACCTACAATATTATAGAAAGACACACTACCTACAACATTATAGAAAGACACTACCTACAACATTATAGGAAGACACTACCTACAATATTATAGAAAGACACACTACCTACAACGTTATAGGGAGAGACTACCTACAACATTATAGAAAGACACTACCTACAACATTATAGGAAGACACTACCTACAACATTATAGGAAGACACTACCTATAACATTATAGGAAGACACACTACCTACAACGTTATAGGAAGACACTACCTACAACATTATAGGAAGACACTACCTACAATATTATAGAAAGACACACTACCTACAACGTTATAGGAAGACACTACCTACAACATTATAGGAAGAAGACACTTACAACATTATAGGAAGACACTAACAACATTATAGGAAGACACTACCTACAACATTATAGGAAGACACTACCTACAACATTATAGGAAGACACTACCTACAACATTATAGGAAGACACTACCTACAACATTATAGGAAGACACTACCTACAACATTATAGGAAGACACTACCTACAACATTATAGGAAGACACTACCTACAATATTATAGAAAGACACACTACCTACAACGTTATAGGAAGACACTACCTACAACATTATAGGAAGACACTAACAACATTATAGGAAGACACTACCTACAACATTATAGGGGACACTACCTACAACATTATAGGAAGGCACTACCTACAACATTATAGGGGACACTACCTACAACATTATAGGGGACACTACCTACAACATTATAGGGGACACTACCTACAACATTATAGAAAGGCACTACCTAAAGTATCATCACTGAGATTGAGGCTGTTTTTGTGTAAAGTTTAACTTTTGAAGTTTGCTTTCATTGCTTGAAGTAACTTTCTATCAAGTTTTAAAAAGTTAAAAAAAAAGGTAATCAAGGATAGTATTCAAGTTTTTATGTGCCATTCTGATAACCCGGCTAAATTTCATTTTGAAGATTAATTAGTTTGCAAAACTGTAGAAAAATGATTCCCAGCTAGTTAATTTTGTCCAAGCAGTTTTTAGTTACTGCCTAGTTAAGAGGCTTCTTGGGTTTTTATTATTTCAGAATTGTAACAGTTTTTTTAGCGTATTTTTATGTAAAAGCTAAAAGTTAGTACCACTTTCAATAATTCGGGCGATTCACAATGCAGTGCGCCATCAAGCGTTTGACTCAAAAGAGCCACTTTTAAACTTTACGGTCGACTTCTTCCGTATATCATACTGTAGTGAAATTTCTATTCTTCATTGTTCACGCGAGGTTTAACACAAACGAAAATGTATCCGGCAGCGTCGTTAATTAAAACATTGTTATTTGCAGAAAAAGAAAAAAAACTTTAATCGTGCGCGTCCCAAAAGACGTAAAAACTGATAAGTTCATGCAAAATGAATACTGTTTTTAAAACCGATGCCGACTTTTTCCCATGATGCACTGCGGGGATAGCAGGATTTGCGCCTCCAACGGCAGCTTCTAGGTGTTGTGAATCGCTCGAATTGGATATACAGGTTAGTGCCTTTATGGATCAAATTTGTAACTAAAAAATAATATTACAGCTTTTTACAGTAAGATTTGATCATAGTGTGTATACATGTACATGTTTTAGATGCCAGTTTAGGCATAAGTTCAGATACAAGTTTCTTTACTAAAGCTATGTCGGATTTAGCTGTATAATGGTCAGAGCTTATGTCACAGTACGTACGTATAATCAGAGTATTTTTTTATTTTGGTCCTCTGTTCTCAATGAGATCAGCATGGTATTTCCAAGTGCCTTTTAGGTTGCAGTTCGGTTCAGTTTTAAAAAGACTGTTTACTTTACAACTTTTTAAAATGTTACTTGAAATTTGTAGTAATTTTAGAGTTGGTTATTATTATACATTCATAAATACCTTAGACATTCCCATTGGTCGAGAGCCTGTCACATGGCCGGTTTTAAACACCGAGGCCAGTTTTAAACACTTTCAAGTGTTGCATAAAATTTGGACGCCCGTAAAATCTGGTCGCTTCAGCCTTTTATTGGAAAAAAACCATGCGCAATACCACAAACGAGTGCGTGTTTACACACTGAACCCATTGATCTCCATTATACGTCTTTATAATGGAGATAGTAGATAGCTGTACCGACAGCTTGCGTTTCGCGTAACATCGCCCGGGATGCGTGCGCTAATGTCCATATTAGGAGTTGTTTACGTGTGGGACTGATCCACGCCATTGAGGATCATTACCATAAACGTAGCTAGAGGAGTATTTCACAAAATTATGCAGTATAATCGTTTTGGACATTATTTTACCGAAAGGTATTTATGAATAGAAATATATGTGTTGTTGGACGGTATTAAACGTACATTTAATAATTAAAACCGGTTCATGGGCCTGGATATTGTTAATGCCCTCGTCTTCGACTTGGGTCAATAACTACTTCCGGTCCAGAGCGGATTTTAAAAGTACGTTTAAAATCGTCCAACCAAGTTAAAGTATAAAGAAAGTACCTAATGTACTGCAATGTAAATTGTTTAATAATTGCATTTGCCGTTTGTGGAAAAACGTTTGTGTTTTTACAGTTGAAATACTGATTTGTAAAAAAAAAATTTGTTTGCATTTTAGTACTGTTTGTGGTAAGTTAAATTAAATAATACAAAGAAACAATTTATTGGTTAAGATAGAATACAGAAAGATACTTTGAAATTAAAAGTCCCACCAAATGGAAGAGGTTGGTTTTGTAGATAGGATACGATTAGTTCACCTGATATGTTATGATTTAGACTGGTCAAATTGATTGACAATAATTATCATAAATCCTGAGACGCATGCTATAGGAGCTAAGTTCTATATTGAAAAAATACATATTTAGCTTATCTACTGAAACGGCTTCATACAACATCCGCTGTCCAAAATAATAATTGACGTCCATGTGGAAGAATTGAAAAGGTGTTTGAAATTATATCATTGGCAAGCATTTGTTTATACTGTTTAATTTAATGCCAATTTTTAAGGATAATTTGGTGTTAACAAATGCTAAATGTTTTATTTATTTGATTTACCTTTGCCAAGTTTATTTTAAATGTTTGCTGACAGTATATTTTATCTGCACTTAATTTTCTAAATGGGTCATCAACTTGTAAAATTGCAGAAGCTAAATATGTAGGCCTAGTGACAAAAAAAACCACGTCGCTTAGCAAACGTCATCCCACCAATATTGAAAGTAGTTTAAGAGTCAAAACTTGGTGATTTCGAGGGTCTCACACCGTTCTTAAAATCTTTGTCATTTTTATGTATTGAGTGGAATATCTAGTACATGTAGTTAAATAAAATCACAATTGTTTAGAAATGTGCTTTTTAATATGCAAATTGTATATTGTATTGATTGAAATAAAAACGGTGAAAACAAATGTAAATGAAAGGCTAACTCCTTGCCATTTTTAATATAAATGCAATGCTAACCCCTTACAATTTGTAATTTTTTTTTTAAAGTCAAGTTTGGGTTAATTTTAATAAAAATGTAAGGCTAACCCCTTACAATTTGTAATTTTTTCAAAAAGTCAAAATTTCTCCCAATTGTGATACAAAAACAAGGCTTACCCCTTACATTTAGTTATTTTCCCCAAAAGTTACATTTTAGCAAATTTTAATATAAATGCAAGGCTAACCCCCTTACAATTTGTATTTTTATTTTTTTAAGTCAAGTTTGGGGCAATTTTAATAAAAATGCATGGCTAACCCCTTACAATTTGTAATTTTTTCAAAAAGTCAAAATTTTTCCCAATTGTGATAAAAAAACAAGGCTTACCCCTTACATTTAGTTATTTTCCCCAAAAGTTACATTTTAGCAAATTTTATTAAAAATGCAATGCTAACCCCTTACAATTTGTAATTTGTTCCCAAAAGTCAATTTTTAATAACAATTGCAAGAAATAAAAACGGTAAAAACAAAAGTAAATGCAAGGCTAGCCCCTTACAATTTTTCCAAAAAGTAACATTTTAGCAATTTAAAAAATGCAAGGCTAACCCCTCACAATTTGTATTTTTTTTTAAAGTCAAGTTTGGGGCAATTTTAATAAAAATGCAAGGCTAACCCCTTACAATTTGTAATTTTTTCAAAAAGTCAATTTCTCCCAATTGTGATAAAAAACAAGGCTTACCCCTTACATTTAGTTATTTTCCCCAAAAGTTACATTTTAGCAAATTTTATTAAAAATGCAAGGCTAACCCCTCACAATTTGTATTTTTTTTTAAAGTCAAGTTTGGGGCAATTTTAATAAAAATGCAAGGCTAATCCCTTACAATTTGTAATTTTTTTCAAAAAGTCAAAATTTCTCCCAATTGTGATAAAAAAAAAAAGGCTTATCCCTTACATTTAGTTATTTTTCCCAAAAGTTACATTTTAGCAAATTTTATTACAAATGCAATACTAACCCCTTACAATTTGTAATTTGTTCCTAAAAGTCAATTTTTAATAAAAATTGCAAGAAATAAAAACGGTAAAAACAAAAGTAAATGCAAGGCTAACTAACCCCTTACAATTTTTCAAAAAAGTAACATTTTAGCAATTAAAAAAAAAATGCAAGGCTAACCCCTTGCAATTTGTATTTTTTTTAAAGTCAAATTTGGGCCAATTTTAATAAAAATGTAAGGCTAACCCCTTACAATTTGTATTTTGTTTTCAAAAGTCAAATTTCGCCCAATTGTGATAAAAAAACAAGGCTTACCCCTTACATTTGGTTATTTTCCCCAAAAGTTACATTTTAGCAAATTTTATTACAAATGCAATGCTAACCCCTTACAAGTTTTGTTTTTGTAAAATGTTTCATTTTAGCAAATTTTAATAAAAATGCAAGGCTAACTAACCCCTTACAATTTGATTTTTTTCTTCAAAAGATCAAATTTTGCCCAATTGTGATAAAAAAACAAGACTAACCTCGTACAAATATAATTTTTTTTCTCCAAAAGTCAAATTGTGGCAATTTTAGCTCATTGGCAGATTCGCCATCTCCCAATGTCATGAGCTTTACGGCCGGTTCATACTTCATGCGAATTTCATTGCGAAGCGAATTCGTTAAGGCAATGGAGAACGTCACAATGAAACTTCAATTGTTCCGTCATGTAATTCGCTTTGCATTCGCTTTCGCGTGAAGCAGAACCGGCCTTTAGAGCTGAAATTGTCAAGTTATTCCTATCTAATGAACTACCAACACATTTCGAGAAATTTGAAAATACTGGACTTTTCCAATGTAGGGCAGTACACATATTCTACATCTTGTCACCTGCTTTACATTTATATCCTTTTTTTTCTGGTCAAATAAAAAAAGAAATATAAATTTGAGGGAAATGTCACAATTAATTAGAGAGATAAAAAACACAATTTTTTCATTCGAGGAGAATTGTGTTGGCCATAGACAGAGACAGTACAAGCCAGCATGATTTAGTTTCTTCATTTGTTTACATTTAAAACATCTTTACCCGTAGACTGAGTTTTCTGTCAGCGTCACGTCTCAGTCTTTGGTTTCTTTGGCGTTGCTCGTTTGTCCTGTAGCCTGGCTCGTTTCTCCTGAAGAGTCTCTGATGAGGAACTTAACACAAAAACAAATACAAGTTCACAAAAGATTGTTTTATGACCAATTAACCAGTTCGCGCCGGGTGAGGTATATAAACGCAAAGTTTTCCCCAAATTCAAAACGGATGACGCATAAACACGCCAAGTTCAAGTTCGGAAATGTCTGTCAGCAGCGAGCAGGGCCGGAAATGCGTGGGTGTGCTTCCCGGCACTATCGGCCTGAACCCGCTTCGGATCGCGTTTCGTTAAAAATAATCCCGCCCCTCGGCTCGGTGATGTTAAATTAATTCCGGCGCAAACTGGTTAACAGACCCTACATGAGCTTTGACCTTGAAGAATTGTCTCTTCCACCCAAGGGTCACTGCATCCAAGTTTCATCAAAATCCATGAAAGCATGTAGAAGTTATACATTTTTCATTCTTAAAAACTTACCCTGAATCTTTAATAACATACATAAGGTCATACAGAGATACGATCATACAAAATTTAGAACGGGTGTCTTCCAAAACGTCTTTTACGCGACACAAACAAAGAAGCCCCTATTGGTCAAGCACATCATCTCTTATTACTTACGATGGTTTAGCTTTCGCCTTGGGGCCCCAGTTTGGTCCTGGGTTGGCTGGAAATCTTGTCATTCCCTGTCTGTGTGACATTGGCATAGCGTCTTGACGGACTTCAAATGACACCGAGGTCCTAGACAAACAAATAATGCAGAAATATTATGATTAACTATTCTGCAAGAATGATGAAAACCATTGACTGTGTTGTACTTTAAAAAGCCGGTGAGAAAGTAACACTGGCTGCCAAAGTACAAGAAAGAATCACCCCAGTGTTGGAGCAAAGGCTTTTTACCCTCAAGGCCAAAGCTAAGGCTTTGACCCTCATGGTGAAGGCTAAGGTTTTAACCCTCATGGTCAAGGATAAAGCTTTGACCCTCATGGCCAAGATCCTCGACTCTCATGGTGAAGGCTACCTGGCTTCTTGGTGAGACTGACAACTTACCCAGCTTCTTTGTTCAAGATGACATTACTGACGCAATCCTCATCAAGCTTTCGTTTCCTTATAGTGGGATTTTGCTTCACCTGCAAAATAACGAGACTAACTTGATTTGATATAATTTGATTTATTTTGATTTGACAGAAGCTTCACAGAGATAAAAGTTACATGAAATCAAAGATCAAAATCTTGCAAAATTGACAACTCTTAATACCCATTCTCTGACAATATCCCAGACGACTGAATGTGGTGCATTTGTCTTGATGGCTTCAGCTGTGATGTGTGATAGAGACACTTGGTAGCCGGCATTCATCAACGCAGAACGGAACTTCTTCATTGGCGGACACGCACTGCGGACGTGGTGAAAGAGCTGACTGAACTTATGATAAAACGGACAGTCCAACAACTCCTGAAAATATGAGAAATTTGTCAGTTGAAAATGGCAAAAAATGCTATCACTATAACTACTTTGGTAGAAAGTCAGAAAAGCCGTATGTTTGAAGGACGTTATGGTCAGCGGCTCGTATACTATTTTAGAGCATACATTTAACGCATATTTTTTGACTCTGTGGCTCCCAAGGAAAAAGCGTTGCACAGTAATCATCGTCTTCTGGCACGTTAGCTTACCTCACTAATGAGTGTCAGGATACTTTCCATTCTTGTGCTAGTAAAGGTCACTACACCAGGAACCAATAATGCTAAGATAGTGAATTACCTCACTGATGAGTGTCAGGATACTTTCCATTCTTGTGCTAGTAAAGGTCACTACACTAGGAACCAATAATGCTAAGATAGTGAATTACCTCACTAATGAGTGTCAGGATACTCTCCATTCTTGTGCTAGTAAAGAAACGAGCTGAGTGGGCCTTGATGTGTGACAGCAGTGTCTTGACAAAGTCAGGATCCTGGATCGGTTCTGCCCACAACGGTCCTCCAAGCTGCAGAAACAAACGTAGAAACTCTAGTCTAGGGCTATTGTGGAAAAATGCTGACAATAGCCTTATAATTAGCCATAGCTCTAGAAGCTCGTTTCGGACACAGCCAATGTCTGGATTTTTTTCAAGACTTTGTAGTCTTAGACTCGCAGAAGTACGAGCATGAGTCCACAACCCGACAAAAAAACAATCCAATCAAATCTCAACTTGATTCTTCTTTGATTTGGATTTCAGTTCAAGTTTTGACTCCAGATAATGTAAAGTCTTCTTTTTTTCTTTTTTTTGAACTTTGGACTCTGAACTGAACCAATAGGAGATCAGAAAGGAAAGAAGAAAGATATAGAATAATACAACTTATTTTGTTTGCCAAATAATTACTAAAGTCATTCCAGAATCCAGAGTCATCCCAAAGTCACTCTAACCTCCTTCAAAGATCAAATACCTACTAAGAATCTGCAGCCACAGTTTTCACATTGTTTGCCGACAGGTGGTCCATACGTATTCTTGTACTTGAAGTTCCTGAAGAAGAAAAAGTGGCTAATTTATAAAATAAAGCTTCTGAAGGACTGTACTATTAGAGACGGCTAATTAGATGGAGATT
This sequence comes from Crossaster papposus, assembly GCA_037893245.1. NCBI lineage: Eukaryota > Metazoa > Echinodermata > Asteroidea > Velatida > Solasteridae > Crossaster > Crossaster papposus. The sequence continues at coordinate 83,877 of JBAIAA010000041.1, read as the reverse complement.
CTCCCATTTATTCCTCTCATCTAACGGATCAATTCTAGACGTGAACTATAGTTTAATAGGGGTTGTCAACTTTGATTATGGAAGAAACCTTTAAAAGTACATGATATATTCTAAACAAATCTATACAATTTGTGATATTCTAAAACATTTATCCTTCAAAATTTTAATAATAAAAAATATAATTGGCTAGAATTCACCTCAGAATGCACCACAGAGCATCTACAATCCAAAATGTTGCCAATAAGCTGGCCCTAGACCCCACGCTGTAAGGGCTTTGCGCTCCGCGCTCGCATTTTTTAGGCTCAAGCTAAATGCCCATAAGTCTACTCACTTAGCATCAGTCCCAATTGGAGTCACTCGGCCCATTCTCTGAAGATGGAAATTGTCACATCCTTCACATTGATACACCAGGGCTTTCTTGCTGTCGACAAAGGTCAACAATAATATTAAAAAATTAATGTCAAATTCCCCCCAAAATAATTTCTTCTAGTAATTTTAACGCTGTAGCATTGAAATAATTAAATCCATTAATCCTTTTGTGACACAAAAGACCATCAAAACATCCTTGCATTGGTTCTTTCCTCACCTTCCACCGCCGTGACCCGGGTTTGAATCCCGCCTGGGCTAATATGTGGATTGGGTTTTCAGTCCCTGCCTGATTCCTGTGTTTCCCAAAGAATATTCTTCTAGGGCTTTCCTCCCACCTCTAAAACTGTACCTTCTTCTCATTGTCTTCTCTCTACAGGTTTCTTCAGGCTTACTAGCTACAGTGCTAGGGCGCTTTTTGATGGATCCTTGATTTTATTACCAGAAAGAATTAATAATAATAACAATAACAACTGATGCACTACAGCGTCAACCAAATTGACAATGAACGTGACTTACGCAGCTGAGTGCTTGACCTTTGATTGGCTGGTATGTACTCGAACAAAGAGTCGAATGTAGAAGTCGACACTGACAGACAGAAGAGGTTCAATGTAACGATGATGAAGGTTAGCATGGGTCTCTATGGAATGCAGAACGATACGCAACGCCTGCCAAAGATAAAGGTTATAGGTTCAATGTAACGATGATGAAGGTTAGCATGGGTCTCTATAGAATGCAGAACGATACGCAACGCCTGCCAAAGATAAAGGTTATAGGTTCAATGTAACGATGATGAAGGTTAGCATGGGTCTCTATAGAATGCAGAACGATACGCAATGCCTGCTAAAGATAAAGGTTATAGGTTCAATGTAACGATGATGAAGGTTAGCATGGGTCTCTATAGAATGCAGAACGATACGCAACGCCTGCCAAAGATAAAGGTTATAGGTTCAATGTAACGATGATGAAGGTTAGCATGGGTCTCTATAGAATGCAGAACGATACGCAACGCCTGCCAAAGATAAAGGTTATAGGTTCAATGTAACGATGATGAAGGTTAGCATCAGTTGCTAAAATCTGTACTGATGTACCGTTTTGTGATTCTGATGACGTTGAGCCCTGTAATGACTCGGTAGCTTCTTTTGACCTTGAACCTGTTTCTGTTGAATTTGTCATTAACGAAATTAGCAAGATGAAATTAAGTAAAGCCTCTGGGGATGATGACATTAGCTGCCGCCTTCTTAAATTAGCGTGCCCTATTATTGCCCAGTCTTTGACTAATCTTATTAATCTGTCTATTGTTAAGGGTTATGTTCCATATTTATGGAAAAGTGCTAAGATTATGCCACTGCACAAATCTGGTGATTCTTCATGCCTCGGTAACTACAGACCTATTTCAGTGCTACCGATTGTAAGTAAAATCCTAGAAAGGGCTGTCCATAATCAACTCTCCCAGTTTATTTCTGATTTTAACCTTTTGCATCCTAATCAGTCAGGTTTTAGACCTTTGCACTCAACTACAACAGCTTTAGCTAAATTAGTTAACCTCTGGTCAAAAAACATCGATGACAGCAAATTATCCGGTGTTGCTTTTATTGACTTGCGAAAAGCTTTTGACACAGTCAATCACGATAATTTGTTAAAGAAATTGAGTTCGCTTGGATGTTCCAGCAATTCTGTTAAATGGTTTCAGTCCTACTTATCTGATCGTACCCAAAGAGTTTTTTTTAAGGGCGCAAGTTCATCTGCCTTAAATGTATGTATGGGAGTTCCCCATTTTAGGACCGTTGCTTTTTTCTATTTATGTAAATGACATGCCTGGCTCTGTAACCGATGGTGTAATTGATATGTATGCTGATGATACTACATTAACTGTAAGTGGCATGAATGTTTATGAAATTGAAGAAAAATTGTCTATTGGTGTGAATCAAGTGATGAATTGGATTATTGCTAACCGTCTTGTTATTAATCTTGACAAGACTGCAGTTATGGTAATTGGTTCCAGGGCTAAACTGAATTGTATTGATGATTTTAATGTAACTGTTAGTGGTAATATCTTAAAACGTGTTAAGGTTACCAAGTGCCTTGGTCTGTTAATAGATGAGGAATTACGTTGAAACGAACAAGTTGAGAAGGTTACTAAATCTGTTCAGTCTAAGCTAGGTATGCTTCGAAGGGTCAAACCTTATGTTCCTACTGAATCTTTGATGCTTCTTTACAATTCTTTTGTTCAACCTCATTTTGATTATTGTGCTCAGATTTGGTCAAACAGATTCCAAATGCATACTTACAAACTTGAGAAACTTCAGAAACGGGCTGCGAGAATTATCTTGAGTAAGGATTACAGTACTCCGTCAACTGAATTATTTTGTGAACTCAAATGGATGCCCTTAAGACAACGTTTTGTTTACCACCGTGCTGTATTAATGTATAAATGCATGAATAATTTGGCACCAGTTTATCTGATGGATGATTTAATTCAAACTAATCAGGTTCACAATTACAACACTCGGCATGCTTCGAATTCACTGGTGGTTCCTAAGTTTAGGACTAAATGTCTAAGACTAAGCCCTTTTTTCACGGGGATTTCTGTGTGGAATAACCTGGACCAGTCTGTAAAACTGGCTCCGTCACTTGACATCTTTAAATCGTCCATGAAAGTGTTCCTCCAAGGGTCTTAGTACGTTTGGAGTGTGTTGTTATTTTCTTATGCTTTTTTTGGCATTGTCTTGTGTTTTGTATTTTGATGTCTTTTATTTTTGTTCTATTCTTGTTTTGGTATTTGTATGTTTTTTAATTTACATATTTTTAAAAATGTATTTTAAAATTCATTATTTTAGTTTCATATGTTGGTGGTGTTATTTTTCTTTAATCTTGTTTTTTCTTTTTTTTCTTTTTTCTTGTACGTCTTTACTTCTTACGTAACCTTTTAACTTATACCTTTTTAATTGTCTTTTAAATCATGTTTTTAGGTATTTGTACGTTTTTACCTTTTACTTCACCTTTTAATTATAATGTTATTGTATACTTTTCATTGTTTATAAGTCAGGGCCCTATGGGAGACCACCTTAGGGTGAATAGGTTATACCCTGGATAAATATGAGAAATAAATAAATAAATAAATAAATGGGTCTCTATAGAATGCAGAACGATACGCAAGGCCTGCCAAAGATAAAGGCAATGTAACGATGATGAAGGTTAGCATTGGTCTCTAACATACTAAAATTACTTAATACTACTAAACCCAATTTCTAATTCACAAGATTCTACATTTTCTTACCATTTCCTGACAGTATTTTGTCCTGAGTGACATGGCTCCATATTTAGCATAGCAAGCTTCGCTACGATTACCACACAACACGGCCATGTCCGTGCAGGTCACACACAGAATCCCACCGTCTTTCACAGCTTGCATAGAACCATTCAGAAACTTGGCAGGGCTGCCATAAGGATCCAAATCCACAATGTCCACTCTGTCATTAGGTCGATACTGGGTCATCAGAAGTCTGTTGACAAACACTATCAACTTAAATTCTCATACAAGTAAAAAATGTATCACTATTAAACACAGCGGATGAAATAATGGTTGAACAGCAGGGTATAGACGATGTGCCCTATATTTACCTCTGTATTCAAATGTGCCCGGCGGTATGTGGTATTCTTGTCAATATAATCAATGTATACTTACGATGCATCACCATGATTTGCAGTGACGAGGTGCTCTACTTTGTTATGTTTGATATTTCGTTTAATGGCATTGAATGCTTCTAGATTCAAATCATTGGCTATAATGTTCTTTATTCCTGGAATCTCCTTAGCATATCGTACTCCTCTTAGCCCAGTTGCAGACAAGCCTTCAAGAATACACACCCCTTCCTGAAAGATGATAAAAACCAAACAATTATCCTTGACCATCTCTGATAACTAGGCACTTGTTAGAGACTAAAATGAGATAGCTAAATATCAGCTAAAATCATGCTACCTTAAAAAGTACAATTACTATAAGTCCAATTTTCATGTTCAACAAACAAATGTATAAACTTAGAAATCTAGCTTTTTCTTTAATAATAATAATGATTTATATTGCGCAAATTCCATAAAGGAAATGATGTTCAAATGCGCATAGCAATGCAGTGTACTTGCACTACAACTAAAGAATTGGTTAAAATAACAAGATAAAAAGTGAATTTCGATATTCAATTATTTACCTTGACCCACCCACCCACAATTTTGGGAAAAGAAAAATTTAAATTAAAAAACATTGAAAATGTTGAATGGCCTCTTTAATACCTGACAATATTCCCCAGGATGGTAGGTTTCTGTTGCAGAGCTAGGCTCGTTGGTTTCTTCTGTTGATGTTGCAACATTGTCAGTTGTGTCACGGTCTTGATTTCTGGGTTCATATGAAACTAAAAAATAGACAGATTAATTTACTTGCTTGAGGAAATATAACAAACAATATGTTCAGGAGGACTGTTACACGTAGGCTTGGGATGGAAATGTCAACTCCATCCATGCCTAACTACAACCTTTGTTAGTTATTACAAAAAATATGTCAATCAGAATAAAGGATTATTTTGATTGACATTCTATTCTGATTGACATTTTTGTTGTAACATTATAAGACCCTCAACAAGTACCGGGATTGTTTTGAAATTGACCTGGCCCAGACGCTAGATGGTTTTTCATGAACCTTGATCCGAGACGGATTCAAGCGGGCATCTGTGGGTAGCACACCTTAATATTTTTGACCTCACTTGCTGCAAGCCGGTCGGCCTACAGATATTTCCGGCCTTGCTTGTGACGTGTTTATCCGTCATCTGTTTTTAATTCCGGAAAAACATTGCGTGTATACAAGGCATCCGACGCAAACTAGTGAAGTAATATGGGCCAAGTTGAGCATGGCAAGTCTTGTTTCTTTCAAAATACTTCCAAATCTGGGGTTGCATTAGGATGGTTAAAGACTATTAATCAATTCCCAGGTCGTACCTTTCAATCCTTTGGCAGCAAGTTGCACCTCAGCGTGTACACTAATAACAGCAATTCTGTGTAATCAGAAACAAAATACAACATAAACGCAACAGAAATGAGCCAGAAAAAGCCTTGTTTAGTTTTGTACATAACTAGATTTATCCAGATTTTAATCAAATGTGTCACACTATACTTACGTCAGATCTCGATTGAATTGCTGAACAGGATTGTAGAACACCTCATTCAGCGAGGAGAAGATGATTGTAGCCTGACCTTCCTGTATTGATTCAGGGGTGGCAACTTTGGGTACCATCTTAGTAGTGGGTGTGGCCTCCTTGTTTCTGCTTTCTCTGTATCCTGTGTTGATATTCTCTGACCCTGACTCTGACCCTGTCGTCTTACTCTCTATTTTATCGGACTGTGACCCTGTTTCCATAACCTCCGTTTTAACAGACTCTGACTCGGTGGTTTGTGAAATGCGTTGCGCTTCGACATCCATCTCCATCATGTGTTTGGTTTTAATCTGTAATTAAAAAGTAATCAATAATTATTAACGTTACAGCCAGCCTAGCCTAGGCCAGCCGCCCCGGGCCCTAGGCCTATCTACCTAAATTTACTTGGACCAATTTTATTTCACTGCACTTGACTTAGGCCATGGCTAGTCCGAGTAAAGGACCCTACTTTATTACTTATCGCTCCTTTGTTAACCGTCTTTGGCCGGCCGGCCGTACACGGACACGACACACAAACGTCCGTAGACGGACACACACAAGTCATTGTCGATAAATTATGCCCAAAATTATGCCCAATCTAAGATGTTGAAAAAAGCCTGCTTCATACTTGATTATTTTAAGAATCTACCACGCCACACATATAAAAAGAGGTTTAGTTTCAAAGAAAACTTAGTACCGTCCGTGTTCTCGTCGCAGACAGACACTTATTTTTAGCTGGTCGATGATGAACTCTAGGTGGCGCTATTATGTGTGGTCGGGCGGAGGGAGGGGGACTGTTGAGGGGGCGGGGGGGGGGGACTGTTGAGGGGGCGGGGGGGGGACTGTTGAGGGGGCGGGGGGGGACTGTTGAGGGGGCGGGGGGGGGGGACTGTTGAGGGGGCGGGGGGGGACTGTTGAGGGGGCGGGGGGAGGACTGTTGAGGGGGCGGGGGGGGGGGACTGTTGAGGGGGCGGGGGGGGGGGGGGGGGGACTGTTGAGGGGGCGGGGGGGGGGGGGGGGACTGTTGAGGGAAGCGGATCTGGGCGGGGCGAGGAATTTCAAATTGCAACTTCAGTTGAATTGACACCTTCCAGATGCTCACGGTGGTGCAATCTGAGGTGATTTCTGGCCACTTTCCTCTGAAATTACGTAATACATGTATGACGAACAAATTGATTTTCGGGAGTTTCGGGTCAGTTTTTTCCAATGAAATAAACTTTGTTCAGCAGCCCGGGGGGGGGGGGGGGGGGGGGGGGTTGCAACCCCCGCAATAGCCCACGCCCCTCCAGCTCTTATCCGCCACTGATTCAAAGGCGCTCTGACCTGCGACGTCACTTAACAAACCTCCGCAATCCACTACCCAATCTGAAGAAGAGCGCTAGCTCTGTATAATAAGAAAGGGCAGATTTAGGGCGCGTTCATGCGTAAATACGTACCATCCTATTCCTAGAGGTTTGTAAATGGCATCGCCCATTATACACAGCAGTTGACGCTATTTTCTACAATGGCAATCAGCCGATAAGTGTTTGAAGCTCGAACGCACAACTACAACAAGTGAAAAATATCCTCTTTATCATGCGTCGGACATGTTACACATCGCCTTTACGCGTAGTATACGGCTTACTTCTCAGAAGGCCCTTCTTTGATGACTAGTGTTGGTCACTCTTAATTCATTTCTCTGTCGGGTTATACTTGAACACAGGTAAGCTTGCCACTGGTTTATTTTGTTTAATGGATAACCTAGTCAACATTCTAATATCCATGGTCTCAAGTCGCTGGCCAGTCATGTTTATCTATGTTTTGTTTTAACGAGTATTAAGCAGAATTGGACCAGTGTACATGTAGCATCATTACGTATGACAATTTACAATCTAAGGAAAGAATGTAGTATCCCGACGCTACTATAGAGCGTTGTGTACACAGCCGAGAACATTTTCTTAAGTATTTCCTAACAAAATTTGAACTGTTTATCAGTCCCAGATAATGTTTTTTCAAAATGTTTGCACTGATTAACCTTCAATAAGACGTTAGGTCTATTAAAAAAAAAAAAAAATTCCTCAATGTCTTGCAATAATAAAATGCAATAAGAGAAAACTAAAATATCCCATTACTGATTTGTTTCTACAGGTTTGTGTGGTGATCTTGGATAAGAATCACCATGTCTTCAGTCAGTCTTAAGAACAAAGGAACGGTACTCTTATTGTGTCTGGCATCCTTCACGCTCGGTCGTTTACTGGTTCTATTCGAACCAGATCATTGGTTTACATTTGACAGAGTGTTGAACTTTTCTCCCGTTAGTCGTTTGAATGCTGCCAAACTAAAAAGCCGCTACCTACAAAAAGAACGCGAAATTGGTTCGTCAGAATCCGACAAGGATAACTTCAAAGAAAAGATTCCTGCATTTGATTCTGAGATAAAACAGATTGGCAAGTCTGAGGGGAAGATTTATAAGGCAAGGTTTGCAAAATACGCTAAGAACATCCCTGGTCTACATTCGGAGATCGACGAGAACCGTAATGCCGACCAAGTTAAGGAGGCGATTGTTAACCATCGCGCGCCGATCATCGAGAACTTTGATGACAAAGATGAGACAGCAATCGTCCAGGATGAAAGAGCGATCGTCCGAGACAAAACAGAGATCGCCAAGAATAAAACATCGATCGTCAAGCCTGAAACAGCGATCGTCGAGCCTGGAGCCGCGATCGTGAAGCCTAAACTAGCGATCGGCGCGGAGGTAGACACATCGATCATCAAGGAAAGCCCGCCGATTAATGTCCCTAAAACTAAACCGGTCGCTAATACGACTAACAATGTTCGTAGGGATGGACGTTACTCCATAACTTCAGCCAACCTGTTAGGAAATGCACTGAGGTTTATGTCCCCAGATGTTAAGGCATCCTTCGCGAATAGTACAGGGCTAAATTACAATCGACAGAAGGCTATGGTGATGTGGCCAAACTTTAGCGATCAGAAGAAATGGGCAGTACTTACAGCCGGTATGCGTAAACTGGGCTATGAACAACGCTTACCGACAGTTGTTTGTCTTGGAGTAAAAAAGGCAGGAACTACGGCGTTTCTGTATTACCTCACACAGCACCCACAAGTTGCACGCGCATTGCTGGATGAAGTACATTACTTTAGTATTGATTACGAAAAAGGCATTGACTATTATCGATCTAGAATGGGATTTACCTCGCGAAACATGGTTCAGTTTGAAAAATCGCCGTCATATTTCGTCTTCCAGAATGTGCCTCAGCGAATGTTGAAAGATTTACCGCCTAATGTTAAATTCGTGGTGTGTGTACGGGATCCTATAGAGAGAACCATATCAGACTTTAGACACGAGTACGAGTTGAAGTTGAATCGGGATCCCTCGAGAGCCATCAATGAAACGCCTACCACACAAGCCAAACATTTCGTAGAAAAGATATTCAATCGTAATGGTGAGGTACATTTGGGATCGGGAATCACTAGTGAAAGTGTGTACTCCTTGCATTTCAAGAATTGGTTGCAGTTTTTCCCAAGAGATCGATTTTACATCTTGAGCCACGAGCGCGTGATTAACGACCTGCACGGAGAACTCAAGAACCTGGAGAAGTTTCTGGGTCTGAGGTTGTTTTACAAGAGGAGCATGTTCTACTACGATGAGATTAGACAGGCGCCTTGTTTGCGGTCTGGTTGCCCACGTACAAGTACGCCTGGGTTTCTACCCAAAGCAGACCTCAGTACCAACGTCATCAAAAAACTCAGGGATTTCTTCCGCCCTTATAACCAGGAATTTGAACAACTCGCGCAGATGAACTTTTCCTGGACAAATCTCTAAACAAAAGCGTCCGCGATTGAAAGAAAAAACCAGTTTTGTTCCTTTTCTATTTAACATTAGATTTGAAGAATTATTAATAGTAATTATCAAAAATAGTTAATATTAACATTATTCATGAAGTGAGATTTATACAAAAGATAATTGCAGAGTACCAAAGTGTGGCGTCAGTTGTCAGTCATTGACTAGTCGATTGAAACATCTTTGCAAAAGCACAGAGAAATGGTCGAGTAGCTTTTGTGTGGAGCCAATGTCTTGGCAAAGAGATGACGTATTGAATCATCAGTATTAAGAGAAAATTCTCAATAATCCTTTTGGGATGCAGGCCGACAGCCCCGAGACAAGACAATTATTTGTTATAAATACATGTACATGTAATTACTAATTTCTCCATTATTTAATCTAGTGTTCAACTTAAAGAAAAACTTTGTTTCTTATTTTGTATAAATACATGTACATGTAATTACTAATTTCTCCATTATAATCTAGTGTTCAACTTAAAGAACAACTCTGTTTCCTCTGTTTAGATTTGTACTTTTAATAGTTTCTTTTTTAGTTATCGTTATTTTAAAAGAAAAATAAAGCCTTGCGACTTTGAGAAATACCAAAGACACCTTTTTGACTGTCTTAATTATTTTACTTTCAACTTTGATTAACCACAAGTTCTTAATCCAACATTTTCAATGGGATTTTACACTGAATGTCATTGAACTTTAAAGTGCAAAACGAGGTCGAAATTAAAGATTAGATAAAACCTATAAGCGGACGACACAGCCGAATGGACAACTATGTATTCATTTTGACACCTCAATCAAGAACACTCTAGTTGCGCAAGTTGAAATATAAATGTTATTTATTGGTCAGAAGTGCAAGATAAACAAAGGTTAAACACAACTAGTAACTAACTTAATCCAATACCATACTAATGACCTCTACTCTAATAGTCCCCACGATTTGTACATCGGATTAAAAATGGGTTTCCATTACTCTGACATACATGTATCACTGTTGTCTTGTCATGGTAATCTGGACTAAAACACGTGGATACATTCATCAGACAAAAAAAATAGTTTAGATTCTAAGAGTAAGAGTGGTAGAGAATCAAATGCAATTCAACTTGACTTCAGGAATTTTATTTATTAGTGTTAAAGTCTAAAGGAGCGTGCTCTTATTTGACAGTGAAGAAAAATACCCACAACACTATAAACATCTAACAAAAGAAACTAACAAAGAAAAGCCAGTGTTACTTGTGCCCAGGGTAAGCGGCTTGATTAAAGACTACATTCTATACATGTACTTATAAAGTGAAGACACAATAAACCACCTTGTAGATCAACGCCACGTTAGGGTACAAAGGACAAACTGATCTAATGTAAGCCTTGTATTCTTTACAACTGTGAAATGTCTATACAGGCCTAGTCTTTTCGCAATATTATTTTAATTGTTTACTAAAAAGTAACTGGGGACGACTAGTCAAGTACAACGAACAAGTATTCATAACTAGTCACTGCTCATCAATCAGTTAATGTTCCTATCTGGTCTGGCATCCTCAATTGGTCCAAATAATTGTCTCTCTCTGTATAAAGGGACATCATCTCTTCTTGAAGCCGTACTTTTTTCTTTCGTAGAACAAATCCGTCTTGGAGCTGCCTAAGTTGACAATTTTTGGGCAGCCGTCTCTCTGTTTGGGAGAAATAAAGACAAATTTAGAATTGTCTAGCAATCATTGGCCACAGTTGTTGCGAGATCTTGCTCAGACTTACAGTGTAAGAGCTGCAGCTGGTGGATTTGTAAGTTTAATTTGTAAGGATCTTGAGAGATTTGTAAGGATCCTGGTGGGTTTGCAAGGATCCTTGGAGATTTGTGAGGATCCTGAGGGATTTGTAAGGATCCTGGTGGATTTGTGAGGATCCTGGGGGATTTGTAAGGATCTTGGGAGTTTTGTAAGGATCCTGGTGGATTTGTAAGGATCTTGGGGGATTTGTAAGGATCCTGGTGGATTTGTAAGGATCTTGGAGGATTAAGGTGAAGATACTCACGTCTTTTTCCTGTATTGTACACTCCTTGCAGTAGTAGGCATCCGACACGCCCGGTCCCCCACAAATCACACAGCGTCCTTGGTAAGATCCATAGTTACACTCATCACATATACGAACCAATGTACAGGGACGTACATAAGAGTCACAGATGACACATTTGCCATCATCTTTTTCACACAAACGGCCAATAGCTAGCAAATAGGACAAGAAAATGAATAACATCAGTTCTGAGTTTCTTTCAGAAAACATGGTAAGTAGCATAGTAAATAGCATGGCATAAAATGTTCACCTTTAAAAAAAATTGAGACTGATTTAACATGGCAGGTATTCTGCAATAAGGTTGTTTCACGTTCCAGTTTTGCATGCTCGGTAGAGCGCCCTACATATAAACACGCTGTCATCCTGGTAAATTTGTTCCCTCTGCTATGCTGAATTCAAGATGGTCGCGGAATGTGAAACAACCCTTCTCAATCCAGAATGAGGAAACATCAGGAATAGCGCTGGGCGAGTAACTCAAATGTCATGTACTCGTAATAATTTTGTAATACTCGTTGCACTACTCGCTGTTTTTAAACTATTCTAGTACTCGTTCCAGCTCGTTCCAGCCTGTTCCAGCCCGTTCCAGTGATAGTTAGCAAACATTTATTGTGTCAAATTTCGAAGTGTATCAGTATCAATCAGTATTGGCAATGTTTTTGTACTGCATTAAAAAAAACTATCTATACTATTTATCTGCTAAATCTGCAACAAGCTAAATCCAAAATTAAAAAAAAAGGAGTTAAGGGCCCTACTGCTGGGTCTATCGTTATGCTTTGAAGGCAAACACAGGGTGATAAACTTGTTCATCTCTTGTGAAAATTACAACAACTACTAGCAAGTACTCGATTACTCGCGAGTAGTTTCTTCGCGAGTACTCGAGTGGAAAAAAATTACTACTCCCCCAGCACTAGGAGGAATTTACATTAGGAAACATTCAAGACCATGAATATGATGACTGCATGTGTATAGACTGTTTTCGTGAGCGTTGAGGGCACTGTGTACCCCTAGAACTCTGGGTCTCCCGACGCCCGTAGGGCGGAGCCCCATAGATAGAGAGGGTTTTTACAGGTTAACCGCCGTTAAACAATAGAAACCGTGCACAAATTCCGGGCAATAACTCCATACTGCCGGACGGTCTACCCCAACTGAAAATTTGTATGAGTACTTTATCAACTCACCCAGCTGTGGCCAACCAAAAACCGGTCGAATCTCGGCCAATTTCTGTAAAAAAGTGAAAACTATGCCCGTTCCGCAAACGCGACTGTTACAAGATGGCGGATAACATCGTTCAATGGGTGCTGTTTTCCAAACCCTGGTTTTGGTATATTGTGGCTGTGCCTCGGCTCTGGCGCATTGCTAAACTGTATGATAAGGCCGCGCAAGATGAAGCTTGTGTTTCAAAAACGGCTAATGCGCATGCGGCTTGAAATTACGCACGAGTTATCCGCCATCTTGTAACAGTCGCGTTTGCGGAACGGGCATAGTTTTCACCTTTTTTACAGAAATTGGCCGAGATTCGACCGGTTTTTGGTTGGCCACAGCTGGGTGAGTTGATAAAGTACTCATACTAGGGACAGAATCCAAAAATTGAAAGTTGCTCACATTAAGTTAGTTCTAGGCCCATTTGAAGCAGACCAACATTAGGAGTGAAATGACACCTCAATCATCAAAATCGGTCAAGCGAAACTTGAGATATTGATTTTTAAGTATTTATATTTTACCAGATCGAAGCAAATATTTTCCAATGGGAAACATCGTTTATTTCAGGGTATATATTCTTGTTTTTAACACTAATAAACACACAAACAAAAAGGTAAACAATTTAAACTAACAATAATTCAGCTATATACATCATGTTTTATTTCAAATTACACTCGACTATAGCCGAGGCATGTACGATCCAGATTATATCGTTTAATATTGCGATTTTATATACGGAACGATGCTGTTGCCATGGAAACAAAGGTAAATAACAATAAAATGAAAACATTGTTTATTTATTGTTTACATGGCATATTAAAATGTAAGAACATGGTTATTGGATTTCAATACCATTAGACAAGATGTGTACAAAATTTCAACTTTGTAGCATCTCATATTTCCGAGAAACAGCCCATTAAATTTGTTTACTATATTTACGGCACTTTTTGTAGAGTAAACAATACTGTAAACAAATTAAAATGGTTGTATATACAAAACTACTCCAGGTATAAAGCTGGGATTTCATGTAGTTATCAATCAAAACACTAGCAAAACAATAACATAATTATATCATGGTATTTTGAATTTGAACAACGTATGGTTGCCATGGAAACACACAAATCAAAGAATGTAAACAAAATTGATTATTATTTACAATAAACGCAAGCATTTTGATAATTTGTCATTGTGATATGGTTACAAATATAATGAACATCAACCATTGTTGATATTAAGATTAAATATCATCAACATTTAGAGATATTGTATTTGTAATTTGTTTACTTCAATTAAAAGCCATATAATTGCACAATAAGCACATTCTGTACAGTAAACAATGTTGTAAACAAATTGAAATGGCTCTAAATAGGAAACTATAAATGATATGAAGTTGAGATTTTGAGTGGTTATCAATTGAAAGACTAGCAACACAATGAAATCATTAAAACGTGGCAATTGACTTGTTAACGATGCATGATTACCATGGAAACAATGGACAACAATAATGTAAATTAAATGTTGTTATATTTACAACGAAAATGAGAATTTCGCAAAACTGCTGTAGCTATTTGGTTATACATGTAACAAACAACAACCATGGTTGGTATTGTGATCATAACTCATCAACATTCAGAGTTATTGTACTTTTAATTTGTTTACTTCAATTAAAAGCCATATAATTGTACAATAAGCACATTCCGGACAGTAAACAATATAGTAAACAAAATGAAATGGCTGCATATAAAAAACCGTTCATAGTATGTACATGAAATTTGGAGTGGTTATCATTTGAAAGGCCAGCAGCACAATACAATCATTAAAACATTGTAATTGACCTCTTAAAAATGCATGGTTATCATGTAAACAAAAGACAACAATAATGTAAACAAATTTGATTACAATTATATTAAAACATTGTATTTGCAGTGATAACATTGAAATGCTCAAAAATAATTCAATGTTATTGTTTGTTTCAGATTGATGCTCCAGCCTACACCAGTCTCCAGTTTCCTGACAAAGTGCATGACCTGTTATACAGCAGTTTAACAACACAACACCATAATATTTGTACTGGGTGTCATCGGAAAATTTCAATCCAATCTGTAGACCATCAATCGTTGCTACAATGTATATGGCGTCTAATTCGAATGCATGCCAAAAATTGATCGCTCATTGAATTCATACAGAGAAACCGAGGATAGTCCATTTTTGATGATTGATTGGCATGTGACTTAATCTGTAGTACATGTACCAGGAATTATTTCTAGGTTGTTTTCTTTATAGTCATCTACTAATTTGAATGAGTAGATAGCATCATCATTATCATAAATGGGGTTGAACCATGCCGGGAGAACCCTGGGACTTGTCCGATGACTTTTCCTCGCCAAGCATTCCGGATGCCATCATCATCAATGAAATAATGGTTTATTGTTTTGCCAACAAGTAGTGGACTAGTGGTACAGATATGATTTCATCGTCAATTTGTTTCAGCGATTTTCTTTCTCCCACTGACAGCGCAGCCTCAATAAATTTGAGCATAGAAAAGGTGCCAATACGCTGTCTCCATACCTCTAGTAATACTCCCATAGTAGCATGAAGGTGTTATCCTGCATTAAAATAAAAGAAGGAAATTTAAGTTAATATCTTGGAACCACAATCATTTTCAAAATTAAATTAAATCAGTAAAACAAGGATGAAACAGTGTTAAAAGAAAATTGGGCATGGCTTCGCAGAAATAATGAAAACAGTCGACATCAAGAAAAATCAAAGTGTGAAAAGGAAATTGATCGTAGCTTCGCGGGAATTAAAAAACAGTCGGCATCAAGGAAAATCAAAGTGTGAAAAAGAAATTGGGCGTGGCTTCGCGGGAATTAAAAAACAGTCAGCATCAAGGAAAATCAAAGTGTTAAAACAAAATTGGGCATGGCTTCGCGGAATTTAAAAACAGAAGAAACAGCAAAAAAAACAGAGGTCAAAATTATTGATTTTAATAATTAATGATTTATTAATTAATAATATAATAATTTATTTACCAATTATAAATGTACTCTGCTGCATTGCCATAGAAACCATAACTAAACAAATCCAAATGGGCCTAGACAATTACTAATTTATTAGGCCTACCCTATCACAAATGCACCTAAGTTCTGGATGCCAAACCACGGCCGCCCATATCCATACAGCCAGTGCACTGGCATCAAACTTTCTCTAGCGTCAGTTTGCGTCACTACTTCAAAAAGTCTATCGACTTTTCTCTAAAGGGTTTTGAGCTGTTCTATCGATTTAACGCACTTACAAGCACTTACCTCGATGCCTTATACCCCTAAAATATATTTTAATGTACTCACCTTTTTTCCGATGGAAGAATTCGGTGAAAAATTGGTCGATTTCAGTCAGGTTTTCGCTGAATCGCTAGATAAAATTGTTGTTGGTAACGAGATCGGTGTGGGTCCGTTTTTTACCCACAATTCATAGCGCTAAAAGGGCTTTCCCCACAGCCGGTCCAATCACAGCGAGCGTACGATGTTTTGCGTGCGAAAATTGTTTGGCTCAGCGCGCATGCGCAGTACGTGGATTCTGTCCCTACTCATACAAATTTTTAGTTGGGGTAGACCGTGCGGCAGTATGGAGTTATTGCCCGGAATTTGTGCACGGTTTCTATTGTTTAACGGCGGTTAACCTGTAAAAACCCTCTCTATCTATACTATAGGGCTCCGCCCTACGGGCGTCGGGAGACCCAGAGTTCTAGGGGTAGGCACTGTGTTCACAATCACACATTTCTACACAGTCACAGCTCAAACATTTCATTTTTTAATATTACATTTTTTTTATTAAATAAAGGACACTTACATACAAAACTACTTCAGTGTGATTTTGCTAGTTTCGGTACCAGCAAATAAAATCATTCATACGCAAAATAATTGCGCTGTCCGAAATCTGGGCACACCAGTCATATTTTATTAAGTTGTGTCCTTTGTATCCTCGGTTTATAATTCATTTATACACATAATTCATCGACAAAGTTATGTTACTAATTCAGTATGAGAATCGGTTCATAATCCACAGTAACTTACCCACAC
This sequence comes from Crossaster papposus, assembly GCA_037893245.1. Classification (NCBI taxonomy): domain Eukaryota; kingdom Metazoa; phylum Echinodermata; class Asteroidea; order Velatida; family Solasteridae; genus Crossaster; species Crossaster papposus. The sequence goes on along the minus strand of JBAIAA010000041.1, from coordinate 67,151 downwards.
CGGCCTGCTTTCTGCAGAAAATCAAATCTGGGTGATGTTTCGCCATGTTGAAAAAACGCGTGTCGTTCGTGAATTATGCCGCCCTCTATCAGTAGCGATTTGACAATGAGGTAATGCGTCTAGTGTATGTAGACAAAGTGAACAAAGAATTTGGCAATACAGGATGCGTATTTTTTTTTTCTCAGCATTAGAGGTAAATGGGTGTTTCGACTTTCTACACCCCTCGCGTCAGGATTATTTAGTAATTCCAACAATAGCGCTAAAATATATTGTTATTGCTCAGTGAACTAGTTACACGTAGGCCCGGAGGTACATTAATTTGAGTACTTTGAAAAACAGTTTTTTCGACCTCACAGTCACAGTAGCCAAGTAGATAATGCCGCAATAATATAGATCGTTATAGATTGGGGTTCGAGTTCGGATTATGCCCATTTTTTTATTGATTATTTTTAAACTCGTTGATTATTTTTGGAGTTTATTAAATTTAACGTCTTTAATCTAAGGGAAAGCAAGGTTCCGAAAATCTAAGTATCTTCCATTCAGCGACATCTATAGATACGCCCAGTTATGATAATTAGCCTTCACCAAGCTGCGGGAAAAAGTTTACCAGGGGGCGACACATTACCGTTGAACAGGGGGACTGAACAAAACAAATTACCGGGTCGCAACCTGATAAATCTGTCCGGGGAACAGATTTATTTGGGGAACAGGATTACTTACTGCCGGTCCTATTCTTATCAAATTGAAGCCTGTTCAGCATTTAGAATAGGAGCAGCATTTTTCTGTTGTGCTAAGTCATTTAAATTTGATAGACACAGTGAAAATTGTATAATTGTTGATAACAACTTTGTCTTCACTGGCTTGACCGCCGTGATATTATTTGTCGAGTGTTGTCAACATCTTACATAATGTTGACCCATGGATTGGGACGTTGAATTTTTGCGTGATTCGATTTTTTTAGTAATTGGCTAAATTTTCTAACGACTAGAAATAAACATGTCCAAGGACCATTACACCTGTTTAATAATAAATAACAACAAGAAATAACAATAATAATAAATGTGCCCATCGTTTCAATTTTAAAAATTAATTTGACTATACATTTTACAGTATTTTTCTAATTGTATTAGATATACATGTACTTCGCGATCGCGCATACCTATAAGAAAACTTGACATTTACTAGGGACGATACAATACTATAACATTAAGGCTTAAATTTTGCCCTAAACCAGTTTGAAGGGTTACACTGAATATTATAATAAAAAAACATATTGTACAATGTGTGCACCACACTAGCTGTACGATCGTGTCTGACCATGAGCCGTTTTCATTTACTCGACCCCGTCCTGTCGCAATGCAACATTATTAAACGAGAAGTCTGCTGTGTGTTCAGAGCAGAGGTGCTGGTAAATCACATCAAATTTGCATATACACATAAAAAAAAATCAAGAATGAGAAATACGGGTGAACACACATTGCGCCAAAAAATGTATTTACTCTCAACTCGTCTCTCTCTCCCTCTCTCTCTTCCTATTGTTGTTTTATTATTATTTTTATTAATTTATGTATTTATTTAATTGATTATTATTTATTTATTAATTTTTTTGGGAGGGAGGATGTGTTTTTTGTTTAACTCGCAACAGCACTAAACGTTTGCGTTATCTTTGCGTTCCATAATTTATTAGCTCCTACATTCGTTATCACAATATGGGATTGTTTATGCGCTGTGATATTAATGACTATTTCATCAATTCAAAAGGTTGTCACCTTATTGACATTATTTCTTCGTGTTTTACTAACAAAATATATGTATAGCTCACAGCTCGTTATATGGATCTACATGCCAGTCGTCGATATGTCATTCGCCGCGTAATACCCACACATTTATTTTCCGTCGTGTTTTAATCCTATCAGATTTTTTTTTCAAGGCTTCGATAATAATCTTGCACAATACCACGGGGACTTATTATGTAAGCACTGGGGTAGAAACATGCAAAGAAAACACTCAGGCAGATGCAATTAGTGATATGAGGCGTGTGATGAGGTTTCCGTTGCCTGTCTTGAGACAGGAATATGTCCCCCTCGGCATCATTAAGACGAAATCAGTGAGGGAAGAAGGCATAGCGGACGAACTGATGGGTAATGACAACCAAGATATGCGCGCCAAGTGTCCTATAGGATGACGCGTGTGATGATATGTGCGAGTGTAGAGGACTTTACAGCTATATCACTCATCAAGTCACTGTATTCAGCCGTCAGATGACAACATACTTGAGTTGTTGGCGGTTAAGAATGCACACCGTCCCGAACTACAGATGGCTTGTTAGCTTCGGTGAAACCACGTTACGAATTGTTCTGACCGTGACACCTTGGTTTCTAATGAGCACTTTCACACTGACACCACTATAAGGACATTATGGGCGAAGAATTTTTCAAGATTTGCTCCCTGTACGAGAATTATAAATTCCGCACACCGCGGAGGCTCCTGCAGGCATCCCCGACCAGGCCGCAAGACGAGACCACAGGTCAAGCCTTGAGACGCACGGTAAGACGCAAGGAGCAAGACTGCCGTATAATCGATGGGAATGGCCCTGTATATAAGGAGCCTAGTTGTCGAAGACACCCAGCCGGTAAATTACAGATTAAGTGTAGCGAGGAAGTGGACGTAGCTAGTATCAGCTGGCGACGCTGCCGTATCGGGGAGGAGGAGAGAGTTTACAAACACTGCGAGCCACCACTCATGGTAACCGCAAACAAACTCCCTCGGATACCCAAACAGATCCAAGGGACATCTGCAAAGATAAAGTCAAAGGAACCGCACGGAGAATCACAAGACACTAAAGAGACAGGGACTAAGTATAGGCGTGAAGATGATGATGCGATGACCGGCTCAGAGAAAAACAACAAAGGGAAGAAAGTTGTCTCCTTCGGTAGAGCGAAGATCATGGATGACAGACGGCTTACCAAAAATTGGACTGCTCGCCGTCCTAACCATTCACTTCCAATAAAACCACCATCATCCAGATATAAAGCACCAGGGGATGATTTAAACCTAGACGGCAAGGCGGTACTCCCGCGTCCAGGGAGGCTACACGTGCGGTTTCCCGGCAAGAGGGGCCCGCCTGTGCATCCTACCACGGCTCGCTTGAAAGCAGAGGATAGTCGTGGTATCCAGCCGAATCTACCACTCACCGGTGTCTCTATACTCAAACCAGCCAAGCCACTCATGGTCATCCCAACTCCATGCTTCCCGTGTAGCCCTGAGTTCGAAAGCACCTTTAAAAGTCTCAGGGACCAAACAAAGAACGTTGCAACAATGAACAGTATAAACGACTGAGGTTTGAGACTATACGTTCAAATATGCACTTAGTATAAATGTAAACACACTAATATATTTTCTTAAATAACAAATAAGAACAGAATTATATTATTTTCGAAACTTAGACTTATCTTCGCCTATTAGCTTGCCGTTTTCTAATCTATCGTCAAATGATGACAGGTACGTAATAGCGATAACTCACAAACAATGCATTTCAAATTGAGGCTTTCCCGCACTGAGACCCCCCCCCCTATTCAAATAGGAACATAAATTACTTTAAGAGCATTATCCCCTTCGTGAAGAATGTTTGATTTGTTGTCTTTTCATGTCCGCAAGATAGTTGAATGTTAGAAAAATAGTTAAAAGTAGTTAACCAAACAAATGTAAAAAAAAACCACTTTTTTTTAAATGACTAACAATCTATCGAGCGACCGTGCCGCAAGGCAGTCCCATTGATTATCCGACATACACGATGTCATTGTAGCTAAGAATTCGTGATTTACTATGCACATCTTTCACACGGACAAGCACTTCGCAATTAAATCTCGATCGCTTTGTAATCAAATTACAATTCAGTCACCGCCGAGAACGAGCGAGAGTTTATCACGTTTTATTATGTTGTTTGATTGTATTAAATTGTGTCACCGATACAATTGGCCATCACAAAATGTCAGGAGGCCACACGGTACTGCTAATTCAGTCCTTGAAATCTTATTATAGTATCGCCAACTCTGTTGGCGATACTATAATAATTAATATACAAGAGACCTGGTGAAAAGAAAAACCGAAAGACGATATGTCAACCGTTTTAGTATTAAAAATATGTAAATATGTAACAGATTTGCTTATTTTACGGTACAAAGACACAGTTAGGCATGAGTTGTGCATTTGCTTTTACTATTAATTTGTTTACTTTACTAATTTAAGATAAAAGTGAAGATTTGTTGGATATTATTAACCCGTGTTTAAAAATATAATTTTAATATTATTATACAATTTAATATAATATTTTGCTCTTAGTTGAGTTTCTGACCAATGTATATTTCTGTCACGTTTGCATGTTTTTAATTCACATAGTCCGATTGTAAAATGTCATGGATGTCATCGGATTATTTTTAGGCGCTTAGGTGGTTGAATAGCGTAAATTTATCCTACAAAATCACGTTTTAAGTTATATGGATATTACCACAGATTGAGAAGACAATAGTGTATTCTGGATAGTGGACACACATACACGCACACACAATAATCAATATGAGTCACTCTGGATATTAGATATTTGTTAATCAAAACATCTCTTAGCTTGTAGCATAGAGGACTGTACACTCATATAGAGTAAGGACACGGTGTAACTGAAGATCTATGTCAACAAAGACGTGTGTTCGTTGCTGTAAGATAAATCAAAAATTACATGGCATCTACGTACTTGACGGCAGCACACACACTTAACGAACCCTAAGAGTTTGGACTATCTTTCGATGTTTGTGCGTTTCATGTAGAGAAAGGTCATAACTGAGTGGGGGGGGGGGGGGGGGGGGGGGGGGAAGAAGGAATTGTCAATCTGTAATAAATTATGGCGCGTTCCGTTTGTTCACTCATCGAGCCTCTAGAACAATTGGATGCAGGGTGAATATAAAATACTTTTATGGTAAATTCAAAACAAAAAATCATAACAATTAATTTGTGAGTTATTGTTAGCCATTTGTAAGATAGTACATGTATTTTGAAGTCCGAGTTTTTCAACCCTTAATTTTCTTGGCGAACGTACTGAAGCACACAAAGCAGACAGGCACTGTGGTAAAAACAAATCTTGCAGCTCAGGGTATATTATGCACTTGGAGGCAATGTGAACAAGTAACGTGATGGACACATTTTTAATGGATAAACTAGCCGATAAGTGATTTTTTTTCTGATCGATATCTAAGATATTATTTCATCTGTTATTTGATCATTATTCAATTTGGTTCCCCGTCTTCGATAACATTCAAACATTAATCTAAGAAAAACGTTTTTGCTGAAACTGTATAATGAATCCCTTCGACTTCCGTTTCTCTATACATTACTTCCTTCATCATTATGCATCACTGATATATTTGCCAATGTCATGAAGCTGCTAAGCATGAACAAAATTACTTTGCACAAAAACGTCTTGCTCAGTAACAGGCCCCAGCCCAATCTATAGGTAATTTTTATGCTAAGCAAAAATCAGCTGACTACCACTCACAATTCACTTGAAAATGTGGTTTGTAACCCTGTTTTTGCTAAGAATAAATGTTCCTGCTCAGCAAATGTTTGTGCTTATAGCAGCTCTATGTAATTGGACACAGTCTGCTCTTGGTTCGTGTAGATATATATCTACAGCTTTCATCTTTTCCTGGGGCCTTGTTATAACGGAGACCAGCCAGTGCGCACGATACGTTTAATTACCGATCTCATCGTGGGCGCAGTGCAATGCCCGAATCCACCCACTGTCTCCAGCCATCCGACGGCGTAAAAAAACTGCTTGTCCTCCCACCCCATCACTTACGGAATGACCCGTTGCTAGGGTAACAAGAAAAGATAATCTTGATGATGTCGATTTGGAAATAAGATACAGGAATTCCTTATTGGCATATGACCATTACGCATGCAACGGCCAGTACACATGCGATACAAATAGGGCCTACATGTATATAGATGGCTCTTTTGGAAAGCAGTTTGTTAGGTAAAATAGACTACCCTCTTTAAAGATTACATTAATACAAACATATCAATAAAATAGAAGTGGCATTAGATCTCTAGTAAATTATGATCGTCTTGTATAACTCAATATTAATCAAGTTGTGTTGAATTTCTAATAATGATATCGATGGGAGACATAAAATATAATGTTAATACAATTATACATGCACAGAAAGAATATGTTTCATTGTCTATATTTATGTGATTATTAAGTCGTCTTTGTTTTAGTAAATTTTTGAGAAATTTGCCAACGGCGTGCAACATAATTATTTAGTGCAAGCGTTTTGTTGGTGAATAACGGCTCGATCCAGAATCCGAATGACAAAACACAGCCGATGCAGGGAATTATCGGGGAGGGCTGGTACAATTATTAAAGCGAAATTATCAATAGATAGAAAGTTTTTTAAAACGTTATAAGGTTCAGCAAGATTTTCATACACCCCCCCCCCCCCCCCCCCCCCCTCTTACAGTCCATCAAAACCAATCCATCGAAGATGATTTTAAAAGACATAATGAAGCAAATTTGTCCGTTTCAAAGATGTGTAGTTTTCCCCCTTTAGAAGGCTGTCGTAACGATTTTTTTGTTAAACTGTAAAATTTCTAAAAGTAGCGCGGACAATAAAGTTAATGCATGTGATGTCACACGCGCTACGCGTACGCGCTAATCGCACGTACAACCGGGCGGAGCGGTGAGGTCAAACACACTTTCTTTGACCTCACCGCTCCGCATGGTTGTACGTGCGATTAGCGCGTACGCGTAGCGCGCGTGACGTCAATGCAACCCCTTTATACAATGTAATTCGAAGATTCGAGAACTTTTTTCCGATTAGATTTCAACTATAGAGGGCGCTGTGCACTTACCATAGAAATTTCTCGATAGATGAATCATTCCGTGATGAGCTAAAATTGGAACTTCGCGCTGGTAGCAGAAACTTCGAGAAAACTAAAAAAGTGCATAAAAGCTGATAAAATGTCTAACACAAGTACAATCGGAAATCTGTCTTTATTCTGCAGTACAGCAGAGATATCTTACCGAGCAACCTACAGCCGATCCTGTACCGGGCGGAGATATTAGCCCGAACCCCGGCGCCGAGTGTACGCTCCACATTCGCTCGTCGCATCATCGCCATCAAACACAATATCGACCATGGCACCGTCTAAAAGTTGTATGAAAACTCCAGCTATTGGCATTGACTTAGGCACAACTTATTCATGTGTTGGGGTCTTTCAAAACGGCAAAGTGGAGATCATTGCCAATGAACAAGGCAACCGTACTACACCCAGTTATGTCGCTTTCAGTGACACAGAGAGACTAATTGGAGATGCGGCCAAGAACCAAGTTGCTATGTAAGTTAAATTCCCTGTCATTTAAACATTAATTCTTTGCAAAACCATGAGATGTGGTTTTATCATTCCGTTTGTTACATTTTCATCACAAAGTATCTATTGAAAAATTGTCAAATCTTAATTGTTTTTTAAATCAAAAAAATAAAAGAACTTTGGTCAAATTTAGATTATTATTTGATAATCTTTAATTTTAGTTTGTGATTTTTGTATATTTAAAAAAATACTTTTTACTTGGAAATGGTAGACAGTACAGTGTATCAAGAATAAATTTGAATTTTTTGTTTGTATCGCATTTGGCAAAAGTTCTTTCTTCCCGAACTCTCTGATTTAATTAATTTACCCCAATTTCCAAAGTTAGGCCTACTTGACTTTTGCTTTGAGAAACGTAAAGTGGTTGTTAAATAATTCATCTGAAATGTCATTTTCTGTCTTGCTCAGGAATCCTAAGAACACGATCTTCGATGCTAAACGTCTGATCGGGCGTCGATTTGATGATGCATCGGTCCAAGCAGATATGAAACACTGGCCGTTCAAGGTGATCAACAAACAAGGGATGCCCATGCTGCAAGCTGAGTACATGAATGAGACCAAGACCTTCCCTCCAGAAGAAATCAGCTCCATGGTCCTTGTCAAAATGAAGGAGACGGCTGAGGCATATCTTGGTCAGAAGGTTCAAGATGCTGTCGTCACTGTACCGGCATACTTCAACGATGCCCAGAGACAAGCTACCAAAGATGCAGGGGTGATTGCTGGTCTCAATGTCCTCAGGATTGTCAATGAACCCACAGCTGCTGCCTTGGCTTACGGACTGGACAAGAAACTGCAAGGGGAGAAGAAAGTCCTGATTTTTGATCTAGGAGGTGGCACCTTTGACGTGTCTGTCCTGTCCATTGAGGATGGCATGTTTGAAGTTCTATCCACAGCTGGTGATTCTCATCTTGGTGGTGAGGATTTTGACAATCGTCTCGTCAACCACCTGGCTGGGGAATTCAAGAGAAAGTTCAAGAAAGACTTGACCACAAATCCAAGATCTCTTCGTCGACTGAGGACGGCTGCTGAGAGAGCAAAGAGAACCCTCTCAAGCAGCACCCAGGCAAGCATTGAGGTGGACTCGCTGTTTGAAGGGATCGACTATTACACGTCAATCTCCCGGGCTCGCTTTGAAGAGCTTTGTGCTGATCTTTTCCGTCAGTGTCTTAACCCAGTAGAGCGGGCATTGGTGGATGCAAAACTTGACAAGAATCGCATTGATGAGGTTGTGCTGGTGGGAGGCTCCACACGAATCCCTAAGATCCAGAAGCTGTTGCAAGATTACCTCAACGGAAAGGAATTGAACAGATCTATCAATCCAGATGAAGCAGTAGCTTATGGAGCTGCTGTACAGGCAGCCATCTTGAGTGGTGACCAGAGTTCAGAGGTCAAAGATGTTCTCCTTGTTGATGTTACTCCTCTCTCACTTGGCATTGAGACTGCAGGGGGTATCATGACCAAACTGATTGAGAGGAATGGCCGCATCCCAACTAAGACATCGAAGACATTCACTACATACGCCGACAACCAGCCTGCAGTTACTATCCAAGTCTATGAAGGAGAACGAGCTATGACAAAAGACAACAATCATCTTGGCATCTTTGAGCTGGCTGGCATTCCTCCAGCTCCTCGTGGTGTGCCCAAGATTGAAGTCTCCTTAGACATTGACGCTAACGGTATACTCAACATATCGGCCAAAGATGAGAGTACTGGAAAGAGCAACCAGATCACCATCACCAATGACAAAGGCCGCTTGTCCAAAGAAGACATCGATAGGATGGTGTCGGATGCAGAGACCTACAAGGCTGAAGATGAGGATCAAAGAGAACGCGTCACTGCAAGGAACAACTTAGAGAACTACATCTTCAGTGTGAAAACAACCCTCAACGAGGAACCTGTGCAGAGCAAGATCACAGTCGAGGACAAGGACAAAGCAGAGAGTTCCTTGAAGGAGACCCTAGCTTGGCTAGATAACAACAATCTGGCTGATAAGGAGGAGTACCAACACAAACTAGAGGAACTTCAGAAGGTGTGCTCAACTGTGATGGCCAAGTTATACAACGCAGGCAACCCAGGGAGCCAGCAGGGTACTAGTGAAGGCTGCCAACAAGGGCCTACTGTGGAGGAGGTTGACTAGATCTTAGACATTTCCAAGACTTGCTTTTTAAGCATATTTTTTATGCTGTCAAATTTAGATTAAATATCATATGCTGAATAAGCCTAATTACTGCAGTTTAATTTATGCTGTGTAGAGATGTGTATCTAAAACAATTCAATTGTCACAATCGAACGGCTATTATTCATCAGATGGAATTGCATCTGGGTGATGTGAATTCACTGTTGGGATTTGCCCTATTATAAACACTGTTAGTTATCGTGTTGTCGTTAGAGATGATAACAAAAAAAACAGTTAAGGGCAAAACACGTAAAGAGCAAAACACAAAATTAAATTTGCACTATTTTTGCTCAATTGTCTTTTCATAAAGATTTTTACAAATTCAATGTATTTTGTTTGCATCATTGTGAACAATAGAGCGATGTAACATTTTAGACTTGATAGCAATGTTTGACATTAACATAGAAGTATTTATTTTTTGTCTGTAAAAGTAAAATTATGGTGAATAAAATACTGTAAGGCTTTTAGATTGTAAACATCAAATTTTTTTGAATATAGTCAACAGAACTGCCCTTTAAATATACTCCAGAGTTTTATGTACTAACAGAAAATTAGGTTATTGTTGATTTGTGTTGTAAACATCCAAGTTGTGCCTACATTTATGTTGTACTTTACATTAACAAATGTTTGTGATACATGTAGTTATTTATAAAGATTTGCTGTTAGATCGTGTTTAAATTTGAAAAGAATGAACAAGTAGAATGAGAAATAGCACAAGATAAAATGATGAAGCACAAGTCTTACTTCAAGAAAATGCAGTTTGCCTATAAACAGTTAACATTTAAAATATTCTTGTATTATTTTGCATATAAATATTGGAATTTACTATTGGTTCATATATAAACTATAACTGTAGTTGGATAATAAATAATACTGTGTATATCAATAACACATTATATATATATATATACACACATATTTTTATTATTTAAGATAAAAGAATGTAAACTGTGCTGCAGATATTCCATGTGATCCTGGCAATCTTGTTTACAATAAAAGTATTAAACAAATGTAAATCAGAAAGAACATGAGTTCTTGCTCTTGGAAGAAGTATGACAGATTGTTACATTGGCTTTTTTTTTTTTTGGGGGGGGGGGTTGAGGGTAGGGGAAAACAAATTTATTGGCGGTAGTTGGTTCCACCTACCATTGTTGGTGAATGAATTCAGTCCTTTCTAGAGATGTGGTAGAATCTCGGAGGGATCAGCGAGCTTACAGGAGAGAATGCGAACGATGCGTCTGGAATCATTCACTCCGTACCGGGAAATCTGAATAAGAAGAAATAATAACTAGACATAAGAAGGGAGAAACAAATAGAAGAAAAACACATTAAAGCTGTATTTTAAAGGGTGAGGTTAAAAAACTGATGGAGCCAAGTGAATTTATCAGTGGAAAATGTAAACGGGAAAATAGAGCAGTGTCTACACTTTGAAAAAGCAAAACTATCCAAGTTCTCAAATTATCTATAAGGGGTTGTGAATTGGTTACCTTGAAGTACACCTTGCATCTTTCTAGCAGGAACCTCCACTTCAGATCGGTCTTCTGTTGCTCTGTGTAGTGCAGAAATTCATCAGTCTGGAGTGTGGAAAGAGTAACAAGTTATCACTGAGATGTAGAGAGTAAACTTCTTAACCAGTTCGCGCCGGGATTATTTTAACAACGCCGAGCCGACGGGCGGGATTATTTTTAACGAAACTCGATCCGAAGCGTGTTCAGGCTGATAGTGCCGGGAAGCACACCCATGTATTTCCGGCCTTGCGCGCTGCTGACATACATTTCCGAACTTGAACTTGGCGTGTTTATGCGTCATCCGTTTTGAATTTTGGGATTTTTTTGCGTTTATATACGTCATCCGGCGCGAACTGGTTAAGAAAGTCACAAAGGTGTTTTTTTCAGATCCAGTTGAGCCACCTTTTTATGACTGCTACATTGCATTAGCTTGGTGTCATGTAGTATGGATTGAGCTTTAAGCCGAGTATCTTCAGCGTTTAAACAAAATATGTGAAAAATCCATCAATTTTAATACATGTACCAATTTTCTCACATCCTGAGGTTAGGGTTAATCCTAGTCTGGCTTGTATTATTCACCGTGCATTGCAGCATTTCTTCAGCTTGGGTCCCACCCAGGTAGCATCCACCCAGTGTGCCTGTGACATCAGAGAGTTCAGTCAATATGTCAAAGGTCATAACTGTCTCTGTTTGACCTGAGACAGCGGATGTACAGTTTTGGTTGATGCACATGAAGCTTGTGTTGTCAACACGACGCTTGCAACTCGAACTATAGATGAGAACAAATACAAATACTATGGGTAATACGTTGAAGAGAAACGACTGGTGTGGTTTTAAATTATGACATTTAAGATTTTAAAAACAAACTTGGTGATAACAAGAAACAAGAAATAAGACTTAAAGACTCACCATCTCATAGAGACACAGTTCTTTGAATCGTTGTCAATGTCAAATGCTCCTAAGAAGGCAAAGGTGATGCCATAATCAATGCCACTCGAACCGTCAGGTCTCTCAGATGCCAAACATTTGATTTGATCCACTTTGTACACCTCCTTGATGTTACGCACTAAAAAGAAAGAAAACTGATTTTGTTAATCTTTGTACTTTTGATGAATCTTTGTCTGTCTCAGACAAGTTTCTCACCATATCCACATCAATCCATATCAACTGTATTTTTGACTTTATTTTCTACCGCCATTATAAATTTACTTGAGTTCCTTGTTCTAAACTGAAGAATATATTACAGCAAAAACAATTCTCATAATGACAATTTACCAATTGCTAAAATGTTGGGGATAATATTCATTTATCACATTCTTTGCATTTGTCAAGGACTTGACCTCTCTATATTGTAAATGAGCGCATCTTTTATTTTATTTTACCTGAACATGATTTTCTCAAAGTCTCCACTTTAAAAGTCACTATAAATGAAAACAAACTTATAGTTTCCCTGCTTACATTCAGTATCTGGTCTGCTTGAGTCATCCAATTGGTCCTCATTTGGATCACGTGACTGGCCAAACTTGAACAGTGAATGAGCTTCACGTGTGTCTGTCAAATATAACAAAAACAAACTTTATTTTGGATAAACCCTTTATAAAAGAGTCGCTGAAAAATGACAGTAAAGGTATTGAGTATTGTTTTTGGTTGCACTTGCGTCCAGATTCTTAACTTTAGCCTAAATAAGTTAACTTAAAAAGGACACTAACAGTGTGTTCTCACCTAAAACTCAATTAAACTCAAGATGAGGGATGTTCCTTTATGGCCTATAGTTTCTTCCTCAATGCAATCAATTATATGTTAAAATTTAGCATTTGAGATTAAACTGCAAAGAGTTACCTGGGTTAGTGATGAATATTGTCTTGGAATCCACTGTTCCCATCATGCATGACCGGAAGTTGTCAAACTTCACCATGATGTCAGTTGCAAACACAACTGGTGGGAAAATCAGAGAGAACAAAATTAAACAAAGATGAAAAAAAAACACATTTGTTGTCATTTTGTTGTGAAATATTTTAACAGTCATAATGATTACCTGTTTCATTTGGAATCCAACGTTGGACCAGTTCTATGTTTTCTGTGTCCCATCTGAAAACAGAAATGTGGATATATTGTAATTTTTGTTGTTTAAAATTCCAGCAGGGTGTAATTCTGAGATTGATTTGTATGAGCATAAGAGTTTCTAACCAAAGCACATTATTTATTTGACTTACAGAACAAGTGAAAGGGAATGACAGGTCTCATCATACATTTTGACTTCGCATCGTTGCATTTTTTTACCAGTCTTTGTCACAATGTCTTTTGGAGTCCCATTCTGAAAAGAAAAGAAAAATCTACACAAAATCTAATTTTGCAAAAAGTCTTACTAATCTAAACGATTTAATTAGAAAAGATTCAACTTTAATTAATTTTTTGTCAGTAATAGAAATGGTTTTGGGTTTGTGGTGATCAACAATCAAAATAGGATATAGTGGTGACAATGTTAAAAACATTGAGGTGAATGACAATGACAATGTTATAAAGAATAACAAAGACGGAAACACTTACATTTTTGAGAAGCACCAAGGTGTTGATGTGTTCTCCTTGTAAGCTTTGTCCATTTGCAATCACATCAGCGAGTGTGTAGTAGTTATCACTCTCACGTATGGGAATATGTTGTAGAGGATTGTACATCTCCACATTCCGACCTCCATACAGGCTCAATGTAGAATACTTCTCACTAAGAGTCAATTGGTATTGGCTACGTATTGACACACAGAAAGTTACAGGCAAAAAGTAATTTCTCACCATCAAACAAAAACTATAAATAGGAAACTTGAATAAAAAGGCATTTACTAAATGTAAATATACTCAATCTAACAATTATGTCTTATTTTCAGAATAACTTTGTCATTTGGAACAATATTATTTTCTGCATTCAGATTGATATTAAATATGTTTGTGTAAAAATCTTGCTTAAGCCACATATGATTGCTAGTGCAACTAAGTTGGATTAAGGATAGACCTACATGTATGCCATGGTTACAATTATAATTTAATTGTGCAAAGACCTCGCTTAAGCCACATGTACACTTGCTACTAAGTTGCATTTAAGGATATACCATGATTATGATTGAATGACTTCACCTTGGAGTCCAGGGTCGGTAGCGCTCTTCTTGCTCTGTGTTCTGTTTGCTCTGAATCTGAGGATTCTGAATCTCAACTATACAAATGAATCGGATTGAAATATTGTTGTCAATTCAAGTGTCCAACCCAGTTCAAAATGGACAAGAAAATGTAAATTCATTACAAAAGGGAAACAAAGCAAAGAGTCATGCCAGGCCTTATTACCTGTACGTTTTTTTATCAGGTGAAATGGAATGGTTTAAAGATTGTTTTTAAATTTGGCCTGACAAAAACAGATTTTTTTTTCTGTTTCATTCCTTCAAGATGAGTTGGCTATACTCACCAATGTCCCCAATCTTAAATTTCGTGGCCAGATCACGTATGTATGGCTCAGAACCCCAGTATGTACCATTGATGAAATCCATGGGTGAATCTCTCAAAGTAAAGCTGAGCAAACCACGATCTGTTGCTGGATCTTGGAGAGAAAAAGAATTAATTGTTTAAATAAAACTAACTTAATATCTAACACAGTGTCCACGTGATATCAATGTTAGCATTTCAAAATACATGTACATGCAATTGGCTTTCTGAAGTTACACCATCACAAGCAGAATTTGTATCATATGAAAAGTTAAGAATAAGATGTTTTTTGTCGTGTACGTATCGGTCATGATGTAGGCCCATCCCTGGCTAGAGGAAAACAATTAAAGAAAATGCTCAACATCAATAAACATAATTTTCAATTACCTGATTTGCTTGGTATTGATTTTGGCTGCTGTTTGGCAATCACAACTCCAATAATAAACTAAATAAAGAGGGAAAAAGCAATTCCTGAATATTTAATTAAGCACTTGTCAATCATGTCAATGGCCACGCCCATGTGCGAAGTTAAAATATATTTTTATTAGAGCCAGAGGCATGGATAGGTCCATCCCTGTTGGCCCTATTTTGCACGATATGCTTCACAGACACAGGTTTGACGTTGCTTAAAATGCTGGGATTTGTTTGGAAACTATAGGCCTACTTACAGCATTTGCAGCGTGCGGTGAAATGTCTTTCAACTGTGTGACCGCATTGTCAACATGACCGGCGACGTGAGATTTGCTCTGGATTCGGGTTCCGTCTGGCCACGTTTCTTGAGTCCCGAATTCGTTCCCAAAATCTCCCGACCAGGCCATTTTTCTTGTTATTCTTTGGTGCAAGAATACTCGAATACTGATAAGTTTTTTAACACACTTAATATGGCAAGAAGTAGGCCTAAACAAGTTTTAACTTTAGACTTGCAAAAAGTAACCACTTTTTCCCTTTAAAAATGGCGCCTTGCAGTGCTAAGAATACTAGATGGTGATTGGTCAAATGTTTAACGAGTTATGACGTCAGAATTTGTAGCACAAAACAAAATGGCAGCCGACACGGACGCAGCAAATGAAATGACAGCCGGTTTGACTGTCGATGACGCTCAGAATGTTCAATCTAGGCATTATTTTGCATTATACACCTACCACGCTAATAGGTAAGAACTATTTAATAATATGCAGAGCATGAACAAATGCGACATTCTTTGTGAAATTGATTCCAAAGCTGGATCAGGCTGCATCTGTACATGCAGTCTATGCTATGGTCGTGTGTTTCCGACACACACAGGCACACATCTTGCACAAGTCGTTTTAAGTTCCACATATTTTGTAGCGGTGATCGTGACTAACGTTATGTCAAGATTAAACCAAATTTGTAGATCAAACATATAGTGGATTTTACCAAAATAGATTTGGAAGTTTAGGATAAATTTTGTGATTTATTTACAAAAATCAAAGGTGATGCTAATTTATTTATTCATTTGTTTAATTATTTAGGCCGAGTATTCAAGACCTGGGACCAGATGTTGACAAGAACGATTCAACAGTTGCAAATTTTCTTCAGAGGGAAGCCACTTCCAACAGAGATTTCAGGTAATACAAAAATATTTCAGTTTCCCTTCAAATTTGCGAAACAAGAGTGATTTCATTTCAATTTAAACACAACAATAATTTAGTATTGTCAACAGTTATGCACAAAGATTGAACACTTCTCAACGTGACAGGTAATTTCATCGATGCTGCAGTATTCTGATATTACTTTCTTTTTGCAGTTTGTCCGTCATTGCTACCAACCTTGTTGCAGAGCAGGAAACAGAGCTACGAGAGTTCATCTTCAAGAGGTTATCACGGGGAACTGTGTATGGTGGAAGTAGTAATGTCAACAATGTAAATATCAGGTGATCCAGAGTTTCTCGGCGCTTTGTCCATCGAAGCAATTTAAAAATTCAAGGTTTTTCACCTAAAGCTATAAAACAATAAAATGCTTCTCTCTGAAAGTGAGCAGTGTCATCTAGTTACGATTACACTTCACAAAAGCTGATTTCTATTTAATATAAAGTTAGATTCTACATAGAGAAGATTCATTTTTTTTGTGGACAGAAATTAAAATTACAAGACCACAGGGTACAAAAATTGTTTAAGCATTATTGTAAGAATGTTGAATCGCACTTTTGGCCTTGGCTAATTTAGGGGAATCCCTTCATTAAAATATACATCACAAAGAAAAATCCACTAAAAGTTACTATTTTGAGTTTCTTTTTTTCTTGACAGATTAAAAGAAAACAATGTGTTTTTGTTCTATTGGTTTTTCAGCAATGATGTAATGTCCTGTTACTATTATCTTCTGAGACAACAAACCATTCCTGAATCGGACTTGGACCCTGATGATCCACCCAGTACATTCTACACATCTATTGAATATGTCATCTGTTTCTTGATGGGAACAAGTGCTGCATTGGAACTATATCCTTAACCCTAACAGTCACAAATCCTACAATTTGTTACACACCCTAGAGAGCTAGGGTTAACACTTTCCTAGCTAATACATTATTTTCACACAATCAAGGTTTTTCACCATTACAACATCAAGGGTTAGGTAAATCATAGGTGTATATTTCCTTGACGTACATCACATTCAGACCTGAGTTAGATGCTTACAGTGAAGGCCTTCTCACCGTCTTGGATTCTGAGGTAAGCGGAACACCAACACCAACAATGACATTAGGGAACAAATCTGACATTCTGCTAACTCCAATAACTTTATGATTTACTGTTGTTGTTCCAGTCAATAATTTGTTACATTTTCTGTTCTCCCAAGGCCAAGGAGTTGACCAAGATTCAGAGCTACTTGGCGAGATGGTACCAGCAAGCTGCAGAATATGTCTGCCGATGTACAGACAGATTCCAAGAAGATCTTTCCTTACTTATACACACAGTAAGATATCAGTTTTCAGGGTTAGCCCCAGGGATGGGAGGGGCAGAGTTGAAGGAATCGGGGACTACATCACCACCTCTCATTCTCCCACAGCATCTTCAGATTTGTGTATATTATAAGCAGTCATTATGCAGATCGCACCACAAAAGAGGTACCTTGTATTCTGTTGGCTGGTAGTTTTTACCAAATTCCTTAAAAATGTAATTGTTTGCTTTTGTTTAAATTGTTTTACATTTTTATCCAGGCAATAGTTGATGACAAGTTGAGTTTCCTTGGAGGAGATGAGGAAGTTGTATCAGATGCTATGAAGTGAGTGTACAGCAGTATTAACCCTAACCCTGCTAAATGCAACAGAATGCACCAACGGAAAGAAATTGTTGCAAGTTCTTCCTGGTTTTATGCGGTTTTTTTGCAGCGGGCTTGCTGGTCAGTATAACAGCATAACCCTACACAATGCAATCCACTGTTGCATGTTGTTGTTTTTAGCAGGGCTCTATTTCAGCTGTGTTGCATTATGTTGCATTTGGCAGAGTGCTAAACAGATTACCTTGTGGGGATTAGAGTCAACACAAACTTGTTCCCCATTCCACTACTGTCCCAACTTTATCGACTCCATTTGACCCCATTCCACTACTGTCCTCATTGTATTGACTCTGTTTGACCCCATTCCACTACTGCCCCCATTCCACTACTGCCCCCATTTTATTGACTCCATTTGACCCTATTCGACTACTGTCCTCATTTTATTGACTCCATTTGACTCCATTCCACTACTGGCCCCGTTTTATTGACTCCATTTGTCCCCTTTCTACTACTTTTCCCATTTTATTGACTCCATTTGACCACATTCCACTACTGTCCACATTTAATTGACTCCATTTGACCTCATTCTACTACTTTTCCCATTTTATTGACTCCATTTGACCACATTTCACTACTGTCCCTATTTTATTGACTTCATTTTTACTTGTGTAGATTTGTGCAAGTGTGTAGCTTATCTGACCTCCTCCAACATATGAGCGACAGTGATTCCAATTCTCAAGGCACGTCATCATCAGAACCAACACTGATTGATTTAGATGCCAGTTCCAGTGTGTCACATCGGACCGAGGGAAAGACAATAACTAACCCACTACGTCCTGTTCAACTGGTCTTTGATGGAGACACGCAACAATTCCAGAACGCTGGTAAGTATTAGTTTTAAGAACAGGAATACATGCAGTAGATTAATGTGTCAATCAATGAAGATCTTGGCAAATCTTAATATTAGTAAAATAGTTATGAGATAATTTCTGGTAATTTAATAGTTTGATCAAAGAAATAAACTGCAGCATTGGGATTTGAACACAGTACCAGCAATCCACTGATTGACCTACTCGGACCAACGCTCATTGCTGGTTTGTATTTGTTATGTTGTTAGCGATCATGTTTAAAGTTCGTGAATAAGGATAAAACTGCTGCAAACTGCTTGGCTGGAATGACCTGAAATATACAAATCAAATAAGTTAAGAGGGCCTAATATTTCGATCTTAACAAGATCTTCTTTAGTCTCTGAAGAAGATCTTGTTAAGATCAAAATTTTAGGACCTCTTAACTTATTTGATATGTTTAAAGTTCCAATAAAATCTTGCACGGCCTATAAAATGTTATCATGATGGTCCACACTTACAAAATATCTTGTATTAACCAGTTCGCGCCGGGATTATTTGGACATTGATCGGGCCCAGGCACGTGATTGTTTTTCACAAACCTTGATCCGAGACGGGTTCTGGCCGGCATCTGTGGGTAGCACACTCTGATATTTTTGGCCTCGCTCACTACAAACCTATCGCGGACAAATATTTCCGGGGCTTGCTCGTGATGTGTTTATCCGTCTTTCGTTTTGAATTCCTGAAAAACTGTACGCGAACTGGTTAAACACTGATGCAGGGTTAATAATGTTTTGACAGAAAGCAGTCCGTTTTGTGAAGAGTGGACACGGCTATTACTGACCAGCCAGCGGGAGAACCCAGCTAATCTAAGACAGATTATTGAAGACTGTAAGCTGCGGACCATTCAAGACTTGAACACTCTCAAACGTCTTGTCAGACAAGCAGAGTCTGACCACTATGCCCTTTATAGGTGAGAAAGCTCATTATTTTAAGATCCTAAGTTTACACAACAAAAGGGTAGTTTTCGCTTTAAAACGTGATTCTTCAAAAAAATGTAAAACACATTGTATTGTATTTCAGCAACAGTGAACCTAAGTCTCTTGTAAATTGTCTTATATACGGGTTTTAGTACCAGAACAAATAATAATAATAATAATAACAGAGAACCCTCAAGTCTCGTGTAGATTTACTGATGCCGCTTTCTACTAAACAAAAAATGTGGACCCCCTATGTTCCTCTTTTGTTTGTATATTTTGGAAGGCCTCCCATATGTTTTGCACACGAATTTAATTTGTGAACTTTCTGTCAATCGTGGACCCTATTGTCCTCTATTGTTCTATGTCCACTATTTGAATGTGGATACACGCTCATGCTTTCCTATTAATTAAGTTATTGGTTTTCTCTCACCCAGAGCATTTGCTTTTCTACGGGACTGTGGGAATGGCGGTGTTCTCTTACGTCACATCTGGAAAGATGAGAACACAGTCACATCTCAGGATACACAGAGCGTCCTGAATGTATTAGAGGAATTCATCTCTAGTAATGGCACCCTCACTAGGGTATGAGGCTAAAGAGGTCTGGTAGCCTTTTGTAATCATTGTATCGATGTAAGGCAAAACAAAAATGGTGTGTTTACTGTAACTTGACCCTCCTGGGTTTTTAACCAGTTCGCGCCGGGATTATTTTAACATCACCCAGCCGAGGCACGGGATTATTTTTAACGTAACACGATCCGAGGCGGGTTCAAACCGATGGTACCGGAAAGCACACCCACGCATTTCCGGCTTTGCTCACTGCTGACAGACATTTCTGGCCTTGCTCGTGACGTGTTTACGCGACATTCGTTTTGAATCTGGGGAAAACTGTGCGTGTATATACGTCCTCCAGCACGAACTGGTTAACGGCCAAATTGCTGACCCCAAACTTAATCATTTTAATGAAGAGAAAAAAATTGACAAAATAAAATTATTTTCCTACCAACTTAACTAGATTTTTGTTAAGCCGTTACCATAAACACACCATTTATTTTGTTTGGCCAATGGCCAATTAAATTTGGTTGACTAATATTGTGTCATATTGTGTCATATCTTGCAACTAGATGCTCAAATTAAATAACCCACAGCAGTTGACACCTCACGTCAGTGAAGAATAAAACAACGTTACAATAAATTACAAAGTTGGCTTCTTCCTTATGTTTGTTGCCCATTATTAGTTTAACAAAGACATTCATTACATATTTATAAATACAAGGTGTTTTTTATTTAGATAAATAGTAATGACTAAATCAGTTCACAGGTTACATGTGTAACTGGGAAATTCAACTCATCTAAAAATGAAAAATCTACATGAATATTTTGTCATAAATAATTCACTTAAACATATTGTCAGGTACTTTATGATACATGTACTTGTTTTCACATAAGTGACGGGAAATGTTCGTACACGTTTCATAAAATCTGACCACCTGTTCAAGAGTTACGCCCATATGAGTAAAGCAAAGTTATGTCTTTACAATAAGTTAAATTGCTTAAGTTCAGATCAAGGTCCTACAAGGACCATGAATGTGCTATTAACTAAAATGAACAAAGATACTGACAATTTGGGAGATCGCCAACATATAGGGCAAGATAGCTCAGTTGGTAGAGTGCCGGTCCGATATTCCGGAGGTTGCAGGTTTGAGTCTGCCTTGCCAATTTCTTTGTTTACTTTGACATTTATGCAAATTTACCTAGTCGGTTTCTCTTGTGGCTTATTTGTGTATTAACTAAAATGGGTGCAACTCTTGAATGATTGGTCAGATTTGGATGAAATAAAGACTGTTTTTCATTTAAGAAAATTTCCAGTCACTTATAAGAACCAGTATTGTGAAGCACCTGGATATGGTTGTGCATTTGGATTGGTACACCCAGTATAATTTGTAATAGGTCTTTTGTTTTGCAAATGTAGCAGTTTAATCGTGAGCATATAAGCACACATTTCCGAACAGCAATAAACAAGCCTTTCTTATCTAAGCATGAACCAATTCAGAATTTTGGTCAATAGTTTGGTAAAAAGTGTTCCATGTTTACAACAAATTTCAAATGTATAAGAACTTGCTTATATTATAGGACCAAACAACTCATTTTGTATTAATTGTATTAATTGATGAAGAGCATGTACATATATAGAGAACTTTCTATTTAACATTCAAAGTGAGCAGAATGCACAAACATTGTTTTCCTTTCAAATTTATTATCTCACCGGATTATTCGTGATCGTTAAATTTTCAGTCTTGAAACAAATAATATGGCCTTAAATTTGTAATGTTTGTGATAAAACATTGGACTTGGAAAGAACAAGTTTCCTTGATATTCAGGTTGAACCCTACATATTGTGACAAGTTTTTGTTCAAGGACAAACAAAATGAAATTGTTTAATTAAGAATTTATGATAAATGACTGCAGTGACTTTCCCTCGAAGGTTCCCATTATTACTAAGTTAACCTGGGTGTGTGGTCTTTACGTTGGAATTGTGCAAATCCTTATTATAGGGCTCTGGTGTAGGACGTTATTTCATTTCTCATTTGATTTGATTCAGCTGAAAAATTACTGCAATAAATTACTGATTAAAGAAACTTGGCTAAAGTTTTTAATCTGTTTGTAGACCTTTAATTAGTCGGTAATACATGCAGGAATGTGAAATGTGCAGTTTTATTACCTAGAGCCGTGAAAAGCTGTAACAACTATCATAGCTGCCGCTCTGTGGATCTATATTAAACTAAAACACCCCCCCCCCCCCCCGCCCTCTCCCATCTGTATCTCATAAACCACGCCCCAAACTGCCATGTCTTTGGAAGAAGAAAAAACATGAATCAGCGACCTTTACAAGTTTAATATTGTGAGGCCCCTTGAACTGTGCTTTTATAAGACAAGATTCTATTGGTTCAAATTACCACAACTTGCTGAGCCCAGTCCATATATGCACCAATCAGGTAGCTGGAGACATAATAAATGAAACGTCGAATTCCAAAACAGCGCGAGCGATAAATCTCATTTGGTGGTGGGTATTTACCTATTTTAATATTTTAATGGTAGCTTACTGTCCTGGCGGGTTAGTGTCATCAATGCAAAAATATCGTCAATATCTGTTTTAATCTACTCAATTGCATCTAGGCCTAAGTAATTTGATTTAAGACATTTTTTATCTAGAAAACGAATATCAAAACCGAAAATATGGGTTGCCCAGTTTACGGACGTATGCCTATGTATATTCCAGTATCATGGTCATCAACGAAATCGATCCGATGATTTACAACAAACGCATACAAAAAAACCACTACTGAATTATTATAAAATATCTGAATTAGGCCTACTTGACTGTAAATGATATCTGCTGTCATTTCCAGGAAAATTAAAAATTTTGTATCAATTTCCAACGATTGTCGGTCGACCATCGTTGAAAATAACCTGATTTATAAAAATCAGACGCTGCTCCAATTTATCAAATTAAGTTAGTCCACATTTTGTTTGCAATTGGTTACACTTCTTTAATGTCATTCTTAATCATTTAATCATTAATCATTTGATAATTAATAGGCATATTCAAGTTGATTTGATGGTTGTTGAATTGATTTTATTTTAAAGAGCTTTTAAAATGCAATTAAATAAGAGGTCCCCTAGCTTCATAGGGCAAGCGGTTCTTAAGTTATCACCATTTTGAAGTCGTATTTTTTTACTTAAAATGATGCTTGTTTTGGCTGAAAAACTGTGACCACATCATTTGATAATGTGTACACCCATATGGAAATGTACACACACAGTGGCAGCATTGCTGTTTGGGGAATCCATAACTTTTTTTGGCAACGTGATTTTCTTACAAACCAAACTTTCTAAGGTCAACTACACCCTGTAATTCTTCTTTGTTGACGTTTAAAGCTTTTACAAAAATTTCCTTGTATGTTACATTCCATGACTAGATGCGGTCACACAAACTGAGGTAATTTTGGGCATAAAATGGCGCCACCAATGTCCATGGTGGTGAATCTGCCTATCATTAATCATTTTATAATTAAATTTAATTATCGTTTTATCATTATAAACCCTAACCCCCCATAGGGTATTGTATAAGTGACAGCCCTGCTCAGTGCAAAGAGATTTATCAGGTCACAAATCTTGATCAGTTAATGCCAAACTGACACGACTGATTTAAGGTTGCGGTCTCTCAACGCAGTGGAATCCATCTCTGGCATTGTTCAATGGGGAATAGCTCTCATACTATGGTTGATTTTCCTGAATGATTTATTTAATGGCCAGTAAATATATTATATGTCCTTTTTTTAGGTGAGGAATAATTCGTGATGGAGGAGATATTAGTGAACATTGAGCAGCGACTAAATTGTTTTCATATATTGGAATTGAATGAAAATGGCAGGCACGATGACAACTCCATTGATGCTACGCCAGTGTTTGAATCACTAATCAAGATAAATGGCAAATCGATCCCACCACCTGTGGTAAGACAAAGTCTGAAATCAAACCCAGCAGCCTAAATTTTTTACTATATTGTCAATTTAACAATGATGATGCATGACTGCACTTGCATTCTGTTAAACTCATTGGTCGAATAACTCGGAGTGCGTGTGTGTGCCTTGTCTTTAAGAACGCGTGCACCGTTCGCGTGAGTGTTGCACCATCACAGTAATGGCCTTTTGGTTGCTGGATTAGTCTGTACCAGAAGCTAAAAGGCTAGGGCCAAAATATGCTAAGCGGATATTTGCAACTTAGAAGTGAAATAATGAGCACAATTCATAAGCAAAGCAAATTAATGTCATCTTTATGTTTTTCAAAGTTTAGTTTGCAACTTATTGTAACTTCTTGTTGTTTGCAATGATTCACACTATACTCAATAAACAATTTTCTTCGATTGAAATGTTAGATGACAAGACAGAGGCGTCTAGAGATGAGAGAACTGAGAAATGAGGCGGTACAGAGAGAGAAGAAACTGGCCAATCAGAAGAGACTGATGTTGTTAGAAAAGGTTCAGAGTATCGTCAATGGAATAGAGGTGAGGCTTAAAGTTTTGAGTTACTTTATTAGGTATAAAAAACAGTAGATATTTAGCAACATTACTTTTTTGTGTGAGATGATCAAGATAATTCTTATGCATAAAACTGTGCATTTATTTCACAACTTTATCGTAGAAGAGGAGATCATTGAGTCAAGTCGGCCAAATAGATGACCAACCCATCTCAACGGAGCCAGGGGAGACTTCTCCAATTCCAACCGATTGCCCAATAACTCCAAATGAACTATTAAACACAGACACTGAGTCCGTCTACCACACCACCTTCATGGGACACTCGGATCAAGGAGCATCACTGACAGGTCTGGGTATGAAAGCACCTCAACTCGCTGCAAACCCTGCTGGAGGTATTTCTAGTGCACATGGATCGACTAGTAGCAGCAGTGACGCAAGTCTACTTAACCAGACTGTTGTTGAAGCTTCTGACTTCAGTACTAAAGATGGAAAAGAAACCAGCCACACCCCTGCTGATTTTGCACAAGACAAGACACTTTCCCTTGAAGAAAAACCCTGTGGTCCTTCGTCCACTGAAGATGCTGCAGTTTCTTTTATTGGCCATTTGCCCGTTCCTGGGTATAACATTCCCAAATCGGATTCCGTTTACTTAAATCCTGCTGGCAGATTCGCCGGGACCAGTCCACCCAGAACTGATCAATTTCAACATCAAAATATTGTCCAAGTTGGTAGTTCCACTGTGCTGGGATCAAGCGCAGGAGTAAAATTAGCTTGTTCTTGGAACCAAGAAAGCCGGGAAATACCAATATCGGAGGAAAGATTCAAAGATGAAAATTCACCGGTGTCAAGGTTTCATCTGATGCCAACTCTGACAATGTCTAACCAAGATGATGAAGATGACTTGGAACCTTTTGGAGAAAGAGAGACTTACCTGAGTCTTCTTGGGGAATACTCTTCCTTGCCAATGCCTGCAGGTTCCTCTCATTTCTTCACTGATGTCTCAGCAGTTCCCTCCTCTACCCCTCGGGACAACTCAAGCCCAATCCTGATTGAACAAGTAGGAACAAGTGAAAAACAAGTCACAAATCCTAGTAATGTAGCTTCTCCAAAGGAAGACGAGTTATCCATGTTTATCTCCACCAGCTCAACCTTGCTAACAAACACAGCAGGTCTTTCGTGTACTTTGCCGTCAACTCTAAGGACAGTTAGTGCTGCATCTACTCTTCAAGATGTTGATGATCCTTGGAATACACTTATTGAGACCCCTCTGCCCACCTACGAAGACTTCCAGGTTCATCCAGCGGCCCCTAGAGGGACCCCAGTAGGCCAGGAAGACAGCCAAAGAAGTAATCCCACTTCTGCTACTAAAACCACTAAAGCCTCCCCAGACAGTGCAAGCGGTGAAAATGAATTCTTTTCTCCAGAGAAGCGAGTCCGACGCAACTCGTACACCCTTGATCACCCGTCTCCGGCACTGCTAAATGCTCAGGCTAGAAACGAAGCACCACATGCCAATGTTGTAAATAAAGATGGTGTATGTGCAGCAAGGAGAAGTCTTGAACTTTCCAAGGATGGTGAGATGGAGATGAAGTCCAAAGATGCTGAGATTGACAAGGTTACTGAATTGAGAGGTCAGAAGATTGATATGAAAGAAGGTACACAAGTCGAACCGATGCAGTGTCAAATCAATAACTTTTGTTGGTTTCATTATGAACTGACGTGTTTGTTTGATGACCACAAGGTGACAAATCTAAAAAATAATCTGATTGTTTGTCACTTTATTTGTGAACAATGAAATAGGGTTTTATTGCTTTTCTCATTCAGAGCTTTCAGACGAGAATGACTTGCAGCAGCAACTGCAGTACTTTGAGGAAATGAGACTACATCTGGAGCAGCAGCAACAAGACCAACTGCAGCAACTAATGATGGAGCAGCAGCGAGCACAGTTGGCACTGCAGCAAGAGATGGCCCAGCTAGAGAGACGCTTCCAACAGACGCAACAGCAGCATCAGCATCAGCAGCATCAAGATATGGCAATGGCAGCAAGAAAGGAGACTGTAGCTGGGAGAACAGAGGTCTTGGAAGAGTCTCAAGGAAAGAGTAAGTACTAGAACAACATCCTGTTGGCAAAATCACAGAGTTGCTCAGATGGAATCTAAAACAAAATGCAAAAACAATTGCAATTAACCACCATTTCTTTTCTCTGACAGTTTCCATAACATCTACATTGTCACCAGCAAGCTTCAGATCAAACAAGTCAACACCCACATCAGCTAAGTTCTCAAAACATGCAACACCTGATGTTCCCTCAAAACACACGAGTCCCACCTCCCTCCCCATGGTCTCTCCTGAAGCCAGGTCTACCAGTGGGGAAGGAAGTGGAAGGCAGGCTGAACCATTCTACTTAGGAGGGGATACAAGCAAACTTGTCAGATCACCTGGTGTGGGAGAGAATGTTGATACTCCAGCAAGAGTCAATCTTCACAACAAGGTAAATAATTTAAGCCAATAAATCAGATGTAACCAAAAGAGCCTGGCCAGAGCCTGTCGTTATATTCTTCAGCATGGCCTCCACCCTGTCTTCTCTGGCGAGCCTTGTCTGGCAGACTTACTTTTTGGACTTGGGCACTATTGTCGCTGTGTGCCCATTCACCTTTGCAAAGATGCTATAAATAGTTTGTGCTCATTAAGGTGAAAATACTTGGTACTATACGTTATGTGCAGTGTGTCATTCACCAACTCTTGAAAGAAGATAACATCTGATATCAGTATGGATATCTATCTTTAATCTTAACTCCCTAGGGTGTGTGCAAAGTCATATTGAATTTGAAGGATTTAGGATTGATCATACTCTTTGTTTCAACAGATCAATTCACCAACCATGAAGACGAAGTTGGACAAGATCTCAGCTGTTGCCAAAGGATACTTGACCAGAAGAATCTTCAAGACGCATCGGGTACAGTCGATCATCAAAACCATCAAAGTAAGACCAAGATTTAACCCTCCCTCTATGAGGGCAGTTAACTGCATGGCAGTGTCACATGCCAATTTACTCCAGCTGTGTGCATTTGAAGATTATACACAGGTTTTTGTGGGAGTGCATATTAAAGTGCGTTGCAGGATAAACAAGAGCAAGGGTTAAGTTATTTTTTTGGGGGACTAAAGTCTCAAGAAATAGGAAGACAGTTTTGTCATTAAAAACTAAAAATCAAAAGCTCGAATTGTATTCCAGATCATTAAATTTGTGGTTAGATTTTTGTCTGTTTTCTATTGAACAGGATACGGTAGCTTTTGCTGACAAGTTCATCTCAGAAACTCCCATAAAAAAAGGCGGCATGTCAATACAAGATATGATGCTGGCAGAACGTGTTCTTGCACAGGTAAAAATACCCAACCAAATCCAAATCATGCAATTTCGGCCTATTAAAAATATTTGTAAGGGCTCGGTAAACTTTTTAGGCTATGAAAATTATGCAATCCTCGGAAACAGTGACCAGGAATCACTCACAGAAGACAGTGTCTTTCATGACTGTATTGTGTTTCAGGTGCGAGCTGCCCAGTATGAGCTGTATAACATCTTCTTTATTCTGCCCATCGATGAGAGAATGAGTCTAATAGAAAGCAATAGAAGATTGAGTACAGAGGGAGGACAGACCACAAAGGTATCAGCCTTGACAATAGCTCACCACAAGGGCACTGTGATAATATGAGTCTAATAGAGAGCAATAGAAGATTGAGTACAGAGGGAGGACAGACCACAAAGGTATCAGCCTTGACAATAGCTCACCACAAGGGCACTGTGATAATATGAGTCTAATAGAGAGCAATAGAAGATTGAGTACAGAGGGAGGACAGACCACAAAGGTATCAGCCTTGACAATAGCTCACCACAAGGGCACTGTGATAATATGAGTCTAATAGAGAGCAATAGAAGATTGAGTACAGAGGGAGGACAGACCACAAAGGTATCAGCCTTGACAATAGCTCACCACAAGGGCACTGTGATAATATGAGTCTAATAGAGAGCAATAGAAGATTAAATACAGAGGGAGGACACACCACAAAGGTATCAGCCTTGACAATAGCTCACCACAAGGGCACTGTGATAATATGAGTCTCCTGCAGTACTCACTCCAACAGATTCCAACAAAACATGCACTTAGATTTTGATGGGATTTAGGATTGGTTATCAGTAAATGGTGCCTTTTTAACTGTGGTTTATGGACTGTAGGCAAGCATTACCAACAGCATTAGTGATCATTGACTGATTATCACTCCTCAGGTTGCCTCTGAACCAGACGGAGTACCTGCCAAACCGTTATCCTCGGCCACCATCAAAGCCTTAGACAGAAAGAAGAAAGCAAGAGAAACAGAAGCTAGAATCTTTGGAGATGTCAAACCAGCGAGTAAAGGCAGAGTTGCGTTGTCTAGAATCAGGCCGGTCAGTGCTGCTGAGGGAAGGTGGGTAGCAGAGAATACTCTACTTGGGTATACCTACCATCAAGCTGCTTAACCCTTGACGCTGGGATTAATTCCTTACTGCACTGGATGTTTACTACACATGACTGCACAGCGGCCTCTGTCCATTCGCTACACTGCACAATAGACCTGAACGTGTAACTGTCACTTAGGCCGTGTTGTATAGCACAGCTAACAGCATTCTGGACGGATTAGCAGGTCGCAGTTATAGCCTTCCCCGGCGTCATAGCCTTCCCCGGCGTCATAGCCTTCCCCGGCGTCATAGCCTTCCCCGGCGTCATAGCCTTCCCCGGCGCCATAGCCTTCCCCGGCGTCATAGCCTTCCCCGGCGTCATAGCCTTCCCCGGCGTCATAGCCTTCCCCGGCGTCATAGCCTTCCCCGGCGCCATAGCCTTCCCCGGCGTCATAGCCTTCCCCGGCGTCATAGCCTTCCCCGGCATCATAGCCTTCCCCGGCGTCATAGCCTTCCCCGGCGTCATAGCCTTCCCCGGCGTCATAGCCTTCCCCGGCGCCATAGCCTTCCCCGGCGTCATAGCCTTCCCCGTCGTCTTAGCCTTCCCCGGCGTCATAGCCTTCCCCGGCGTCATAGCCTTCCCCGGCGTCATAGCCTTCCCCGGCGTCATAGCCTTCCCCGGCGCCATAGCCTTTCCCGGCGTCATAGCCTTCCCCGGCGTCCTAGCCTTCCCCGGCGTCATAGCCTTCCCCGGCGTCATAGCCTTCCCCGGCGTCATAGCCTTCCCCGGCGCCATAGCCTTCCCCGGCGTCATAGCCTTCCCCGGCGTCATAGCCTTCCCCGGCATCATAGCCTTCCCCGGCGTCATAGCCTTCCCCGGCGTCATAGCCTTCCCCGGCGTCATAGCCTTCCCCGGCGCCATAGCCTTCCCCGGCGTCATAGCCTTCCCCGTCGTCTTAGCCTTCCCCGGCGTCATAGCCTTCCCCGGCGTCATAGCCTTCCCCGGCGTCATAGCCTTCCCCGGCGTCATAGCCTTCCCCGGCGTCATAGCCTTCCCCGGCGCCATAGCCTTTCCCGGCGTCATAGCCTTCCCCGGCGTCCTAGCCTTCCCCGGCGTCATAGCCTTCCCCGGCGTCATAGCCTTCCCCGGCGTCATAGCCTTCCCCGGCGTCATAGCCTTCCCCGGCGCCATAGCCTTCCCCGGCGTCATAGCCTTCCCCGTCGTCTTAGCCTTCCCCGGCGTCATAGCCTTCCCCGGCGCCATAGCCTTCCCCGGCGTCATAGCCTTCCCCGGCGTCATAGCCTTCCCCGGCGCCATAGCCTTCCCCGGCGTCCTAGCCTTCCCCGGCGTCATAGCCTTCCCCGGCGTCATAGCCTTCCCCGGCGTCATAGCCTTCCCCGGCGTCATAGCCTTCCCCGGCGTCATAGCCTTCCCCGGCGTCATAGCCTTCCCCGGCGCCATAGCCTTCCCCGGCGTCATAGCCTTCCCCGTCGTCTTAGCCTTCCCCGGCGTCATAGCCTTCCCCGGCGTCATAGCCTTCCCCGGCGTCATAGCCTTCCCCGGCGTCATAGCCTTCCCCGGCGCCATAGCCTTTCCCGGCGTCATAGCCTTCCCCGGCGTCCTAGCCTTCCCCGGCGTCATAGCCTTCCCCGGCGTCATAGCCTTCCCCGGCGTCATAGCCTTCCCCGGCGTCATAGCCTTCCCCGGCGCCATAGCCTTCCCCGGCGTCATAGCCTTCCCCGTCGTCTTAGCCTTCCCCGGCGTCATAGCCTTCCCCGGCGCCATAGCCTTCCCCGGCGTCATAGCCTTCCCCGGCGTCATAGCCTTCCCCGGCGCCATAGCCTTCCCCGGCGTCCTAGCCTTCCCCGGCGTCATAGCCTTCCCCGGCGTCATAGCCTTCCCCGGCGCCATAGCCTTCCCCGGCGTCATAGCCTTCCCCGGCGTCATAGCCTTCCCCTGCGTCATAGCCTTCCCCGGCGCCATAGCCTTCCCCGGCGTCATAGCCTTCCCCGGCGCCATAGCCTTCCCCGGCGTCATAGCCTTCCCCGGCGTCATAGCCTTCCCCGGCGTCATAGCCTTCCCCGGCGCCATAGCCTTCCCCGGCGTCCTAGCCTTCCCCGGCGTCATAGCCTTCCCCGGCGTCATAGCCTTCCCCGGCGCCATAGCCTTCCTCGGCGTCATAGCCTTCCCCGGCGTCATAGCCTTCCCCGGCGCCATAGCCTTTCCCGGCGTCAAGGGGTTAATTATCTCATTGGTACTTCTTAAACTAGCAACCCACGTTTTCAGACTTATTTGATCTTTGTCGTTTAAGGACACCAATACATCAATATATTATTGTTGAATTTTGGGACACAGGAAAGTTATTTAAATCTGTAAGTGTAATCATGAGTTATTTTTCCCAAGCCACAATCTGTAATCCGTATCGTTGATTTATTTTCATAGAATCTTGAAACCATTAGTCAGTCAACGGTCCCCTGCTAGGCCAGCAAGCACAAACACATACAGGTAAGTGGGTACCAGTCGCACCCAGGCATGAATTTGCACAATGTTTCCACCATGTAAAAATCTACATATCTACGTATATTCTGTTAACTTTGTTTTGATAGGTCATATTTTTCTGTGGAGCAGGTGTAATTATATAATTTAATTTTCGCAGACCCTCCAAGTATGGTATCATCGGCCAAGATCTGCCAAAGTCCAAAGACCTGAAGAAGTTGACTAATGACCTCAGTAGGGCAAAAGTCACAGCTCAGAGGGCACCAGGCATTGTTGCCCAGGGAGTTAAATCAACCAAGACACGGTCACCGGTGACAGTTAAGACTAAAGGTGTACGTAGGTCGTTATATCCCATTGCAAATCCTGCTAAAAAAGCACCTCGTCGAAATACAGATGTCAGAAAATAAAAGGTTCTTCTGTAAGGTTATCAGAGTTTGGGTCTTGGTTTATATAAAGCAAACAATTTTTGCCAAAAAGTCAGTTGCCTTAACTAAGAGCCTTTTAAAACTCTGGGTTCGTTTTTGTCTTTGGCTTAAGGAGACCCTCGACTTCTGGGACATAAGCCACATTTTAATGCATGTCCTGCTTCAGGAACATTTAAATTGATTGATATCGGCCAAATTTTGGAATATTTGGATTAGGTTTGCTACTCGTTGATTCAGAGGTCGGAAAATGAAGACGAAGATGAAGCCGAAGCAAGAGTTAAAAAAAAAAAAACTATATTCAGAAATATATTAAGTTTCAATTCAGGAATTGGCTTGGATATGTTTGCCTTTTGGACCTAATTGGTTGATATTATTCGACGTGTTGTGGATATAAGTATAAGCTGAAATGAATAATGGTTCCGCCTGGCTTACCAGCCAGTGACCCTTGATGCTTACTTATATGGACAATTTATGCAAACATCCAATAAAGCAATAATGTATTACATTACATTTCTTTTTGTATTCTAGTTCTGTGCAATTTAGAAGTTTATTAGTATAGCTTTCAAAAGTTGGGTTGTTTGTTTTGATGTGCATAAAATGCAAAGTGTAAAGTGATTTTTGTATATGATATTGTGGCCACAGAGGGTATGTACTTGATTATTGAGTTTATTTACATTATTCTATGCAAGAAATATTCCTGAGAAATAAGGGAAAAAACCGACCAGGAAAAACAGACTGGTTAAATCTTTAAATTAATATTTAATTAATATATATAATTAATGTTATAAAAGGCAGTGCCCATTCATTTTGCATGTTAATTTTTGGCCACTAGTCAAATGCTTTTGAAGAAAAATTGCATAGAAGCGTTCAAGAGCTCTATACATGTTTTTGTGTTTTTTTATCACTTTAAAGAAAACATTTAGATTAGAAATCTAAAGATATCGAAATTGGTGTTTTGTACATAAAGCCCCCCCACTTTTTAATGTCATTGCTTCGCCCATAAAATAGTCGGGAAAGGGCAACATCATTTTTGTCATTTGTACTATGATCCCATAAGACAACCAAAGTACATGTAGTTGCAAAAAAATTAGTACTATCGAGCCAATATTTTAAGAAATATCTCGCAGTGGCTGTTGGAAGTTGTGCATGTACATGTATATTTAATTGATTCATTGCTAGAAATTACTTTTCTCAAAATAGGACAATAAGCCTTTTAAATTTAAACTTGATTTTGCTGTTAAAACAAATCCTGTTTACAAAAGATAATGTCACTCTGTTTTGTATTCACGCATTAAACAAATTGCACATTTCCAATAAAAATGTTGGATAAAGTTTGACTTTGAAGCTCCATTTTTATTGTCAAATTTGCCACGAAATCATCAGCAGTAGTCTCTTATCGACAGCACTTTCATATCAATGAAAATAATTTAGAGGAAGACATTTCACATAAACCCACTTGAAAGTACATTCCTCCAGGGTCTACCCAATTAAACTGTGACTACCCATTGTACTCCTACGCGCATACGCACCACGGGCTATATGCACGTATTAAAACGTACACACAATTGGGCCTTCTTATTCCTAGTGCAAACTAAGCGCGCGTTCATCAAATTGTTCAAACGACGATCCAAATAATATTTACCATTAAAGTTGAATACCGCCCTCTACTGACACACTTTGATGCTACACTTTGTACCTGAACGTCTCCAACTATTTACCAACGGCGTGCGAAGGCGAAAACCAGACTAATTTAAAGTTCGTCCCGGAAAACATATTTTTGTGTAGGGGGCGTCCTTGGAGACAAACTGTGGACTCGACATTTGGACTTAATTTGCAAATTTGCAATGGCATCCGATGAACTCCAAGCGATTATTACGGAATTTCAGACCAAAGTGAAAGTTGAGGAAAAGCCTCTACAACTTGGTAAGAAGAGTTCGATTTTTAAAGATATTATTAAAGACATCACATAGCCCTAAATGACAAGGTGTTTTGTCTGAATCTTCATTCCCCGCGGCACTGGCGAACTACCTGTTAAATTTTCCCCTCATCCCTTTGACTGTAGTGTAAATTAATAATACTAGTCTGTCACTAGGCATGATGATGCTAAAATGATGACCAAAAAATGACATAAACAACCATATTACTATTTATTTGTTGATATGATTTAGATGGAAAGTATGAGCCAATCACATCAGAACCGATATGTCAGCCTCTAAAAACCCTGGAAGAAGTCCTGACATGGAAACCAGAAGGAGATGAATTCAACATCCCGATAGCTGAATTGGCTAGAAGGGCGGAGCCTAGTGAACCCCGCCCTCGGACCTTGGTGTGTCATGATATGATGGGAGGTTATGTAAATGACAGGTACATGCATATTCATTAATAATGTGTTCAATTAATAGTAGGCATACTTCATTGTTTTATTATAATCATCAGTATATTTACAATCAATTATTTTAATTTTTGAATGACATTCATGCAAAATTTATATACAGTAAGTTATGTTTCATATAGTGACCTGGCGGTGACTGTATGAATGCAAGTGATCAAGTTGGACCAACATGGCCTTATCCACCTTATTTTATTTGTGCAGATTCGTCCAAGGCGTTCCTAAGACTGATTGCTATCGTTATCATCATTGGCAATACCTGGATATGTTCATGTATTTTAGTCATTACTTTGTCACCATCCCACCTCCTGGATGGACCAATGCAGCTCATAAGAATGGAGTTCCGATGCTAGGTAAATCATAAGGCAGTCGCATCATGACCAGCAAATCTTGTCAAGGAGGGGTTTTTGTAATGGGACAATTTGGGACTCTCAAATAATAAACGAAAATGTAAACCAGTAGGATACAATGGATTGATATTGCCTGAGGAAAGCATGTTGCAACCTATACCACTTTTTTTCTTCATATATCATCGCAATATTAAAGGTCAGTCATTGCTAAAATGTTGAAAAGATACAAAAGTGGTACTGAGAAACATCTCCAATTTTGGAGAAAATACTTGTTTGACTTTACATAGACTTTGTACACAAACTCAGAAGTGGCGTCAGGATACTACATTCATTTCTTGCCTAATTCTATCCATGAATGTTTGTTGCCCAGGTACCATGATTACTGAATGGAAGGATGGTTTTCAACGGTGTACGGAAGCCTTTGCCTCGGAACTCTCCTACAAGGCTTTGGCCGACAAACTGGTAGCCATCGCTAAATACTACAAGTTTGATGGATGGCTGGTCAACATTGAAAACCCGATTTTGGTATGTAATATATATGTGTGTGTTTTCATAATCACCACATGTAGGTCAAATTTTTAATAAAGCTTTTCTTCTCTTTTTTACGTGTATTTTTTGTGATATTAAAAAGCAAACATTCTGTAAATTTAATTTTCAAATCTCAGTTCATTTCCTTACATAAAATTGCATTGTAGTAGGCAGGATCATGACAAATTTAAGTTATTGTAATTCCTTCAAAATTTTCTAAAAAAGGCTGTTTCTTTCTTTTGCATTAAAAATTACATCTGTAAACTCTAAAAGTCAGTTTTTTATCGTAAATGTTGGTGCTCAAATCAGGATTGCACGCACGTGGTAAAGTCAGACGGGTGTTAATGAGTCCTGATTTGTTATCACTTCTGCGTAAAATAAAAGCTTCCACGCACGTGCCACTAACGACTGCTGCAGTGATCCTGCCTAATTGAAGCAGTTGTAAACAAATAATGTTGCTGACTGATTGTTACCAATGATGGCTGCTTCTGAATCTCTTGTCTAGGGCTATTGTCTAGGTGTTCACCCATTACATTACGTGAGAGCAGGCTAACAATAGACATAGCCGTAGCTTTGAAAGCCTGTTTTAGACACGGCCTAACACAACTACGCCTGAGCAGTCTGACAATAAATGTAGCCGTAGCTCTGGAATCCCATTTTGGACACAGCCTATCTTTAACCAGTTCGCGCCGGGATTATTTTAACATCGCCGAGCCGACGGGCGGGATTATTTTTAACGAAACTCGATCCGAAGCGTGTTCAGGCCTATAGTGCTGGGTAGCACACCCACGCATTTCCGGCCTTGCGCGCTGCTGACATACATTTCCGAACTTGAACTTGGCGTATATATTCGTCATCCGTTTTGAATTTGGGGAAATTTTTGCGTTTATATTCGTCATCCGGCGCGAACTGGTTAAGCAACTTTGACCTGTTTTACCAATCCCCAGATGTGGTTATGAATTTTGACCAGTTTTTGCTCATTTATTTGAGTAAATTTTTCTCAAATTTGAGGATTGAGATTTCATTGTGAAAGCCGTTTTGTTTTGTTACTAGCCGCAACACTTGCCTCAACTTGTAGAATTCATGCGATACCTCCCCAGCAAAATGCACGAACATGTTCCAGGGTCAAAGGTCATATGGTATGACAGTGTCATCACAGATGGGTCATTGAAATGGCAGGACATGCTAAATGACCTCAACAGGTGAGTAGCAACGACCTCTATGCAGTGTCGACTCCCTCTATTTATACCAGCAAGGAAACGGCAAGCAAAAGTGTAAAGACTAGAATTCAGTATTAAAGCTTCTTGAAATAGTGTTTAATTGTATTATATTCTCGTTTACAAGATGTTTAGTGAATCTGTGCCTTTTTCGGGATGGGAGGGGGAGGGGAGGGGAGGGGGGGGGGGGGGTTATCTGGTTGTTTATATTCTGTCCACTTTGAATGCATTTTTCAGGGTTTTCTTTGATGCGTGTGATGGAATCTTTCTCAACTATAATTGGAATGCTGCCAAGTTGGCCAGTAGCATGCAGGCAGCAGGACACCGTCAGTTTGATGTGTTTGTGGGCGTCGACGTCTTTGGACGCAATTGTTTTGGTGGAGGTGGTTATAACACCAACAAAGTAGGATTTATTGTTATCAGAATTGCAAGATTTACAGTGTGACTTTATTAATATCAGAATTGCAAGATTTACAGTGTTTTCAATTTATCCTGTTTCAATGCAATTAGTAACCCTAAATTAGCCATATATTGAGCCAATCTGTGAAAAAATTTAAAAGAAGCTAATTTTAACTGATTTTGGTGGGTATGGGTATGGACAACTACCAAAAAAAGGAAGGAGGGATAGGGGTTGGGGAACTTTTTTTATTAGAGGTCAAAGATCATTGACCCCTGCCTAAATCACTAAAAATTATATTTCAGCAACAAAATATGGTATATAGATGATCTTGGTGTCAAAATGCACAGAATTACAAAAGAAGATGACATCAAATAATTATTGACCCTTGGGACCAAATCCTGACCTCCGAAAATGAGGTCAAAGGTCAAAAAACTATTTTATTACTAAAATGTCATAATTATAACAGGAAAATTATCATTAAATAAAAATGAGCACAAACAAATCGAAGAGACTAATTTTAACTTACGTGGCGGGTATGGGAGTTAATATTTATTCTAGGAGCAGAGATCAAAGGTCATTGACCCTGGACTAAAACACTATAAATTGTATCTCGACAACAACATAATGTACTTGTATGATCTTGGTGTCAAAATGGTCATAATTACACTGGAAGTAGAAAAATGTAAATTCTTGTGATATAAATGTAGGATACAAATTGACCGCCACATATGACCTTAAAGGTCAAAGGTCAATATTCGAAGCCCCATATTGAATCCACAAAGCACCACCCTAGAGATATACGTATAACATAAAACAACCTGAATTATGTCTTTGTTTAAGAAGTGATTACTCATAACACCTAGTTACCCTACATGTACATGTACCCTGACTAGTTACCCCAGTGAAGTGAGATGTCCCAACAGTTTCCTATTAATAAGAAGAGGAGTTTGGTGCATCTTGCAGATAGTCTTGTATACAGCAGAGAGATTCAGCACAGTCCCTAAGTCGGTATTTGGCGGCTTAATCAAGGGCGAAGTGACTGGAACAACCGTATATGTACCCATTTAAAAGACTTTGAGGAGAGGGTTGAATTATTCAAGGACCAACTTAAAAAGCGCGGATACACAAACGAAGACCTAGCCCTTCCTCAAAAGGGCAAGCCTTCCGCGGACTCTAAGCGTGAAAAAAACAAAACAAAACACACCACAATACCCCACTGGTGTTCGTCCTACCATACTACCCACGAGTCGCGCACCCAGCTCTCAAACGGGCTCTCCTCAAACACTGGCACTGGATTAGTGAAAACGAATACCTAAATACATGTAGGCTATTTGATACCCAACCCTTGGCATACAAACGGCACAAAAACATAAAATATGAACTTGTTCGATCTAGGACTTGCAATCTGTCATATAAACCAACACACAAATATAAAAACAAGGAAAAAGAAAAGTAAACTGAAAGAATGGTGACTGATGAAGTGCATAATATAGCACAAAAATATGCCCTGCTCCCCTTCCAAAAAAGGAGAGAAAAAGGGGACGGCATATTATTACCGGTAATAATCAATCACTGAGTGAACTAAAAACAAAGGACCACTGGAGTGTTGCAATACACAAACCACAAACAAACAAAAAACCAAAAAAAGTTAAGAATTACGCTCTGGAGAGGCCAGTCAAACAACCACTCTCTGGCATACTGGGCATACCCACTAGATAACGTACAATTACAGATTTAACTCTGCCAGTCACAAATACAATCCATATGATACTTGTCAGCAGAACCGCGTCTCAAGAAACAATAATGAAAACGATGAGAAATAGTTCTGACTTGTGACAACTTCCATAAACACCCTCCCCTTCCCATAGTAGAATGAGTTCTGATTCACTGCAGCTAACTCTGGGACTGATCAAACAAACAACAACAAATAAACTGATCATTCCTAGAAGTATGCCTGCATAAACCGGTTTCCCTTTGCTATTTTCTTGCAAAAGCACTTCATCTTTAACTAAAAAACCTAATAGTCTCACAGAAAAAGAAAACAATTCCACATAATCCAGCGTTAGACGTCCTTCAATTTAATGTCCTTCCCATGTGACCGAGAATCGTTTTAATAATAAAAAACCGTAGGCTGAATGTATGATTACGCTCCTTCCCAATAAACACCAAACATGATTATAAATGCACATATACAAACTATTTGACACTAATGAACTTTAATCCCCCCCCCCGCCCAATTGCTCATTTTGACCTTTAACCTCGTATTTTGGTGGTGAAGAATCCATTTCATATTGTGTTTGTCTCCTAGTATAATTTTGTGCATTTGGACACCAAGATCATCTAGGCCTATGAAAAACATACTGCTGCTGAGATACAATTTATAATGTTTTAGTGCAGGGTCAAAGACCTTTGACCCTCAGAAAGAGAATTTCCCCCTCCTTCTTTGCTCTTGGAATAAATAATAACCCCCATACCCGCCACAATAAGTTGAAATTAGCCTCTTAGATTTGTTTTTGTTCATGGTAATTTTCCTGTTATTTTACTAATATGACATTTTAGTAATACGTCAATTGTTGACCTTTGACCTATTTTCTAAGGGTCAGCAGTTATTCTATGTCATCTTCTTTCATAATCCTGTGCATTTTGACACCAAGATCATCTATATACCATATTTTGTTGCTATAAATATGACATTTTAGTAATAAAATTGTTTTGTGACCTTTAACCTCATTTTCGGAGGTCAGGGTTTGGTCCCAAGGGTCAATAATTATTTGATGTCATCTTCTATTGTAATTATGTGCATTTTGGCACCAAGATCATCTATATACCATATTTTGTTGCTGAAATATAATTTTTAGTGATTTAGGCAGGGGTCAATGACCTTTGACCTCTAATAAAAAAAGTTCCCCAACCCCTATCCCTCCTTCCTTTTTTTTGGTAGTTGTCCATACCCATACCTACCCAAATCAGTTGAAATTAGCTTCTTTTAAATTTTTTCACAGATGAACCTTAAGTTAGGGATACTAAATGCAATAGTTAATTTATTAGATAAATTTTAATTTACACAATTGGTGTTTGTGTTCTTAGGCCATGTCTGTGATTCGAGAGAACCAATTGTCAGCAGCCATCTTTGCTCCTGGCTGGGTATATGAGAAACATGGCGCTGAAGACTTCACGGCAAACCAGACCAAGTAAGGCCATTGTGTAGTTACAGACCCCTCACCAGTTTGGATCAAATTAGAGTCAAAGATGTTTTTTTATTATTCCAAAATGACTTTATCAACCTAAAGTATAATTCTCTTAATTCTAATGACACAATTTTTGCAATTTTCTTGCGAATTTTATTTGTACTCTGCATTTTGTCGTTGTTGTTGTCGGCGTTTTACCTCAAAATTTACCACAAAAATCAAATTTTTTTCCATATCTTTGACATACCTGTTGGTTGTTAATGTCGTAAGCTAGTTTGGCAAGTCCAATAACTGAAATTAAGTAAGGCTGTTCACATTTTGTTATATTAACACAAAGTAACATTCAGTTTTTCTCAAGAATTGTTATTGGACCCTTATTTGTGGAGAGTTGCTTTCCTCTATGAAGCTCACGAGTTTAAAATGTCAATTTCCTTAGATTAAATTTAATCACGAACACTGGCTTTGTAAGACACAAACAGGAAGTTGGAACGGAAATAGGCAGGAAGTATAAAGGTCAGGGCAGGAAGTATAAAGGTCAGGTCAGAAGGTCAACCATTCCACGGTGACTATTGGGACCTTTTATAGATATCATTATTGAGATTACAATCGCAATCTTAGTTGAAACATTTCGCAAACATGTTTACTTTTCTGGTTTTTTTTCTTCACATTAATATGAAATGTTGTATGCCCTAAGTTTGCAAAATTCTTCACCGCCTTTTTGTAGGTAATTGTAAATTGCACACACTGTAGATATGATACTAGTATATATGCAGTTTCTCTGAATTTGACACTAAAATTGGAACTTTGGAATATTAATATTCATCCCCAGTATGTTAAATCTGTCATTCTGTAGACTTGCAGTTTGGTTTTCAAGTTTTGGTTTTGGTCCTAACTTACACTCGTATGTTTGACTTGTGGACAGATTTTGGAGCTTATTACTGGATGAATTTCTGCCCACCCATGGCGTTGCTTCATTGCCTTTCTTTACAAACTTCTGTCAAGGGTTTGGAGAGATGGGCTTCAGAAATGGCCAGGTAGGCAAACAAAGACGGTTGTGATTTTCAACTAAAGGTGGCGATTGACTAAAGGAATACAAAAAGAGGAGGATTTTTCCAGTTTGTCCATCGAGTAATAATACACTGTGCTTATAAAGCGCATAGCACACAATGTCTTAATGGACTGCACAATTTATTATTACTCTTGCTCATTGTGCCAATAAAATAAAACTAAATCTTTCACAATAACCATCTCTGCCCTCACAGGTACCCATTTACTCCTGGTTGGAGAGAAGCAATGAATGACAAAGTGCCTTGCCCAAGGGCACACACACCATAACCATAACCCCAGGTTATGCTTTACCCGCAGACCACGAATTCTTAAGTTCATTCTATAAATTTAGATTCGTTGTATGGCAGCACCCATTATATTTTCGATTGACATTTCTTTGTTTGTAGGCTGTGATGAATAAAGCATGGTGTAACCTGAGTGCTCAGCAGATTCAACCTACCTACGACAATCACCAATTTGACCACATACAGAGCAATGGAGGACAACGTATGGCTCACAATACAGAAGATGGCTACAGTGGCGGAGGTAGTCTCTTACTGAGTGGCAATTTGAATGCAGGAATGGTCCAAAGCTTCAGGTACATGTATGTCTGTAACCAAAATAAAGAACTCATCCTTACTGGCAGCTAAGAAGCTGAATTGTGACTGATGTGGCTACAACGTGGTCGAGCCAATGGCGTGTAGGCAGCTGCCATACAACCTATGTCTGACCACAGAGCACAGACATCAATTGAATTTTGCTGACAATTATTATTCCTGTTCATCAGGAATATACTATTTCTGCAGCAGCTCTAGACGAGTGCAATTTGGTCTCTACCTTCACTGGTACCCACTTATACTCCTGTGTAGAGAGAGGTGATTGTAGAACACAAGAACCATGTTTATCGTCGGGGCTTCGAACCTGTGTACCAACGCACATGAGTCAAACACTGTAACCATTGGACCACAGCTAGTGCTATCCCTGTATCAAGCAGTAGTGCTTGGAGTTGCAGTGCATAAACGAACGTCAGGAAGGTTTCTAGTAAAAAAGTTGAGAGTTAAGATGGATTGTTGTATTTGTTTTCATTTACAGTGTGTTCGACACCAATCTGGCTGTGTCCCACCCATTACTCTTATCCTATTCTATCAAACCATCACAAGGTGTAGATGCATGTGTGTATCTGAGACTCGATACCAGCAGGGACAAGATTCTACTCTGGACAACTGGAGGTATGTGAATTCCAATGAAATCAATTTGCTAGAATACTGATGTGGTATTCCAGTGGTCATGGGTTCTAATCCTGTTTTCTGTCTCTATTATATCCGTCAATCATCAGATTCCAGTAAAGAGAGTCATCTCCCAGTCAGCGCCTACGGTCTTCATGAGTCTGAACTCCTGGACCCTTTAGTAGAATACTGATGTGGTATTCCAGTGGTCATTGGTTCTAATCCTGTTTTCTGTCTCTATTATATCTGTCAATCATCAGATTCCAGTAAAGAGAGTCATCTCCCAGTCAGCGCCTACGGTCTTCATGAGTCTGAACTCCTGGACCCTTTAGTAGAATACTGATGTGGTATTCTAGTGGTCATGGGTTCTAATCCTGTTTTCTGTCTCTATTATATCCGTCAATCATCAGATTCCAGTAAAGAGAGTCATCTCCCAGTCAGCGCCTACGGTCTTCATGAGTCTGAACTCCTGGACCCTTTAGTAGAATACTGATGTGGTATTCCAGTGGTCATTGGTTCTAATCCTGTTTTCTGTCTCTATTATATCCGTCAATCATCAGATTCCAGTAAAGAGAGTCATCTCCCAGTCAGCGCCTACGGTCTTCATGAGTCTGAACTCCTGGACCCTTTAGTAGAATACTGATGGGGTATTCCAGTGGTCATGGGTTCTAATCCTGTTTTCTGTCTCTATTATATCCGTCAATCATCAGATTCCAGTAAAGAGAGTCATCTCCCAGTCAGCGCCTACGGTCTTCATGAGTCTGAACTCCTGGACCCTTTAGTAGAATACTGATGGGGTATTCCAGTGGTCATGGGTTCTAATCCTGTTTTCTGTCTCTATTATATCC
The DNA here is from genome assembly GCA_037893245.1 of Crossaster papposus. NCBI lineage: Eukaryota > Metazoa > Echinodermata > Asteroidea > Velatida > Solasteridae > Crossaster > Crossaster papposus. The sequence continues at coordinate 23,939 of JBAIAA010000041.1, read as the reverse complement.
GTCAATCATCAGATTCCAGTAAAGAGAGTCATCTCCCAGTCAGCGCCTACGGTCTTCATGAGTCTGAACTCCTGGACCCTTTAGTAGAATACTGATGTGGTATTCCAGTGGTCATGGGTTCTAATCCTGTTTTCTGTCTCTATTATATCCGTCAATCATCAGATTCCAGTAAAGAGAGTCATCACCCAGTCAGCGCCTACGGTCTTCATGAGTCTGAACTCTTGGACCCTTTAGTAGAATACTGATGGGGTATTCCAGTGGTCATGGGTTCTAATCCTGTTTTCTGTCTCTATTATATCCGTCAATCATCAGATTCCAGTAAAGTGAGTCATCACCCAGTCAGCGCCTACGGTCTTCATGAGTCTGAACTCTTGGACCCTTTAGTAGAATACTGATGGGGTATTCCAATGGTCATGGGTTCTAATCCTGTTTTCTGTCTCTATTATATCCGTCAATCATCAGATTCCAGTAAAGAGAGTCATCTCCCAGTCAGCGCCTACGGTCTTCATGAGTCTGAACTCCTGGACCCTTTAGTAGAATACTGATGGGGTATTCCAGTGGTCATGGGTTCTAATCCTGTTTTCTGTTTCTATTATATCCGTCAATCATCAGATTCCAGTAAAGAGAGTCATCACCCAGTCAGCGCCTACGGTCTTCATGAGTCTGAACTCTTGGACCCTTTAGTAGAATACTGATGTGGTATTCCAGTGGTCATGGGTTCTAATCCTGTTTTCTGTTTCTATTATATCCGTCAATCATCAGATTCCAGTAAAGAGAGTCATCTCCCAGTCAGCGCCTACGGTCTTCATGAGTCTGAACTCTTGGACCCTTTAGTAGAATACTGATGGGGTATTCCAATGGTCATGGGTTCTAATCCTGTTTTCTGTCTCTATTATATCCGTCAATCATCAGATTCCAGTAAAGAGAGTCATCTCCCAGTCAGCGCCTACGGTCTTCATGAGTCTGAACTCTTGGACCCTTTAGTAGAATACTGATGTGGTATTCCAGTGGTCATGGGTTCTAATCCTGTTTTCTGTCTCTATTATATCCGTCAATCATCAGATTCCAGTAAAGTGAGTCATCTCCCAGTCAGCGCCTACGGTCTTCATGAGTCTGAACTCCTGGACCCTCGACTACCCCAGCTTGTGGGAATCCCTGACCAATGTCGAGCCTTTGGACCGCTGCCTGGCCGTAGTCATAAAGCCATGCAAGATGCAGCATTAGGGATGGATAGTCAGGGTACTATGTCAGGTGGATGGAAGACGAGGTAACCAACAGGATTTGAACCCCACGCTATTCTGCTGCAGATCCAGTGTTTTACCTTCTAGGAAATGTTTTATGTTGTTCAATTATGGTATGGAAACTCCCCAACTTAATAACAACTTTTTTGTTTTGCAATAGACATTTTCTGCTCCCCAAGACTTGCTTCCCCGCTGACAGTAAAGTGATTGAGATCGGTGTGATGTGCTTTCCTAAAGAATCAGATGGAGGCAAGATCTCCTACAGTCTCAGACTTGGGGAAATTAAGGTATTCATCTCATGATTCGTCTTGGATTATGTTTGGTTGTTGCTTTGCTTTAGACTGTTGGAATTGTAGTTATTTGCATTTCTATTTACATGCAATGAGTTATGCATGATTTTCTCACATCTTGAATATTATAACCTGACGACTGCAAGTAATTGATAAGCAAGTGTTTTTTTGATGAATTGGGTGTTTGTAATTGTGTACTTTGGATGATTTTTCATTAATCAAGGTTGTCGTCATTTTTTATTTCCTGTAGATTTGCGACCCATCGATGCTAAGAGATCAGATGACCCAGGTCACTGACCTAGAGTGCGTTGACCTTTCCTGGCACCCACCTTTACCCATTTTCACCAAGGGTGATGCATTCTGGTCCCTCTGTGCTACTCTTCGTTGGAACTACGCCCCAGATGCACTTCATTTTGATGTGTATTGTCAAGGAGTGCACCGCGATCCCAACCAATCTCGCGATATCAAAGAATCTGATGTCATCTTTATCGGCCGTGCCCATGCTAAAACGTTCCGTATCTGTCATCTCTTGGTGTCAAAGGTCACAGGCAATAAGCCCAGCGCGTTGGATTTGATTGTGCAACCTACAACGACTGCTGGTTTTGCTGCACCGGTGAAAAGCGCTACTAGAATCAAGGTAATGTACTCGTCAACATAATCACCTGTACCGGTGAGAAGCGCTACTAGAATAAAGCTAATGTACTCATCGACGTAATCACAGTGATATCTGTATAAGGTTTGTGCCATAAATGTATTGGCATACCTTAATTATTTTTGATGGAAATCGCCATTATATTGCCAGAGGGGACTTGAGGTGCGGGCTATCGAGCAAAAAGAAAAGATATCTTTTCATATTTCTTTGCAGTTTTATATTTTAAAGGTAGGATACATAATTTGCAGATATCAAAAGATTTTACTACTAAATTATTAAGAAATATCTTACTTATTTGAAAGTAATAATGATTCTAGGCATCCAGCAAAATGATTGCGCTAGATATCCTGCAATTGAATTTGTTATAAAAAAATCAACATCACCGGACGGTGATCGCGAAAAGAACAAGAACATGAACAATTGCCCAATGCTAGTTGAAAACAAATGCCGCTTTTCTTGCTTTTTTCTCTGCATTCATGATTGTAAAACTTCAAACAGGTCAGTTAAACAATATTTACTATAAAATACAACCCCTCCAAATCCACCCATTCTTGATAATTCAAGCAATTACTAATGGTGTTTACAACCTTTAACCAGTTCGCGCCGGATGACGAATATAAACACAAAGTTTTCCCCAGATTCAAAACGGATGACGCATAAACACGCCACGAGCAAGGCCGGAAATGTCTGTCAGCAGCGAGCAAGGCCGGAAATGCGTGGGTGTGCTTCCCGGTACTGGCGGCCTGAACCTGCTTCGCATCGAGTTTCGTTAAAAATAATCCCGTGCGTCGGCTCGGTGATGTTAAAATAATCCCGGCGCGAACTGGTTAACAGTCTTGAACCTAATTTGAAAAAAAGAAATCTTTTTGCTATAATAATTTGGCTCTGTAAAATCATAGGCTGTGTTCAGGCGGTCTGTTCTTGACATGCAAAACTCCTTGAGTGGCAAGAACATTGCACTCTCATAGGATCACACATCATCAAGGCTTAGTACGTACGAGTTTGGCGTGTCATGAACAGACCGCCCGGACCCAGCCATTGTGTTCCTTGCATTTTCTGGAAATTATAAATCCTTTCTTGATATTATTATGGACTTTTTAATCACTTACATGTATCAAATAAATGAGAAATCTATATTTTCTGATATATATATGCCTGTAATCATGTGTATTGCATGCAACTTAGACAAATTTCCTTTTCAAAGGACCAATAATGGTGAAATTATTTGAATGATACAAAGCATTAAAATTATATTTTAGTTGTATAAATATAAGAGCATGTGTGACAAGTATTATTGGTATCAATGTAGTTGCTGCTTTTAACAAAGAAAGGTTTTATTTTGTAATATCTGTAGATGCTCCGGTGTTTGAGACAAAATCATTGTCAACTTCTAGAAAGTTGAACATTTATATCACATTTGAATGTATCAATGTGCAATACACTTGTTATACATTGCTTAATTGCATGCATATTGGTCTTATCATGTAACAAAAAAACATAAGCGTTACTGTAATTTTTAGAAAGATGAAAAATGTTCACTTTGTGCCTTCAATAGTGACATTTTTTTGTGACATTCACTGGCATTAACAGTAAATAAATGTACACGACTTGTACAATGCTAATGGACATCACCACATTTTTGATGCATGACAATTTTGCTTAAGAATGTACCAGCCTTAAATTTCTTCAATAATCAACTTAATATCTGTACATTTCTTTTATTTTTGTGATGTGCATTGGGCCCGGGCGGATTATCTGCTGTAAGAGGCTGAAATAAATACATATAAGTATATTTGTATCTTGAAATAGATGTGGTAATTCATTCTGAATGTTATTTGATGACAAACATTTCCAAATACAATGTTATTAAGTTTATATATTGTAGAACTCCAAACATCAAAATGACAGAAAAAAATCCAACAGTTTTGCCAATGATTTATTGGCGATACTTTTGTGTTTAGTTAAATTCATGATATAGGCTATCAGCCTCGATTTAAAAATTAAGCCAATGGTATCAAATGATCTAAAAGAGCACTGCTTATACAATGTAGTGGGTTTTCACAAGGTATGCACACCTAGAATTAAAAAATGTAATCATCATTATCATGTAATGGCTTGCTCAACGTTGAGAGGGAGAACATTTTATTAAAAAAAGGATTTTTGTTATGAATAAATACCTAAAGTTTCAGGTTTCATTCACAACATGTGGATTTTGATTATTAAAGTGGAGGGAAAAAAACAACCATTTTGTGTTGATTGTTCTGTTGTACTACAACACAGCGAGCTATTTCAATTCGAGTTGTGTAATTTGAACTCCAAGGAAGTAATCAATATGCAAATGTCATATCCCCAGAATGGGAGGGGCTATGGAGCTCTATTATATACCAAATGAAAACTTACGTTGCAGGGTTTCCAACCATGTATATAACAAAATTTCACGTTTTTGTGACATAACACATCATACCCATTGTTGTAGAGTGGGTCACATATTTTTCAATTACATGGGTGCATATACCTTGCCAAATATCACCATGAGCATTATTCCACTCATTTGAAACCGACCAACCCCCAGTAACAGGCTGATGACCTAATAGCATCGTACATCCACTGCCTTGCAAACAAACGTATTACACTAGTAAATAATTCAGCATACACCTTTATCCCAATATTTATAACATTTTAAAGTCTGTTCATTACACCTTTCAACTTCAAAGCTAAAACAAAAACTTGAAACAAATCAGAGTTAAAAATCTTAAAATAATACATTTATCACATAAACATGCTTTTGAATGATACAATGCTTAATACATGAAGCACTAGTTATCATACAATGATTATTATTATTTATTTTTTTAACAATGCATGCGATTTACATCAGCATATTGGTGCAAATTATAGTAAATTCTTAGTATAATTATGTGCATACAGTGCACAACAATCTTGCCTTTGGCTGAAGTGAAATGGTTCTCAATATGTGACCTGTTCCAACGAAACCCGGACAAAGTCGCACAATGTGTTTTGTCACAATGTACTCCTGAAGTCATTTCTGGATGGATTTTACCATTTTGAGGTTTTAGGTTTTCCTAAGTCACTCACTATTAATCTACAATCTCCTCAAATTTGAACAAAATCCGTCTACCAGAAGTGTGTTTTTTTGTCAATTTTGTGAAACATTTGTGTATAGAAATAATATGCTTTTCTGAACTTCAAAGCTGTTTATCTCATAATTAGGTTGTCAGGGTTTTATCACTAAATCCAGACCCCAGGGAAGATAGGGTGGGGGTACATATGTAAATGATACCTCATTTTAAAGCTGAGAACCTAGAGAATTTGAAAAAAGCAAAATCTGAAAAACTAACAAGTCGACTTTGTCCGGGTTTCGTTGGAACAGGTCACATATGTCCTAAATATAGCATCTCTTCTGGACGAGCAGAAATTAATATTGCGTCATGGTCAATTTTCTTGCATTATATGTATTCGATTTTTATAGGCTACTGTAAGCATTAATCAAAACATGTAATCATCATAACCTCGTACACAGTTGTACAAAGATACGCCAGCTCACATTAAGATCTACATGTACTTAGAGACTATACGTACATATTACTTTAGCGTTAAATTGAAGAGGAAACAAATGGTAAACTGTCATGGCAACTTCTAAGATTAGAATACATTGATTAAAGGATTAGTAATGAATATTTTGGACAATGCGAATTATTTTGGAATTTAGGTATAGCTTTTATATTACATGGCAAAACTGCATCGAGGTTTCGCAGTGCAATCTACGACTGAAATAGTATCGCATATCGTCACCTTCTTAAAATAATGGCCCAAGTCACATTTTGAAGAAAATTATATTTTGGCCCAAGTCATCTCTTTATGAGGCTATCCACCTTTGTTAAATGGCATATGTGCTGAATTGAACATATTCATGCTGCTTGTACCCAGTTAGTATAAGTCAAGAGTTTGACTTAGGCCGTTTTATCCCAAAACCTTTCTGTTTAAAACGAGCAAAAAATATCATTTATTCTATGTTTGCTTCAGTTTTTTCTGTTTTTCTCAAATCTTGAAAATATGACTTAAGCCATTATTTTAAGAAGGTGACAATATCTGAAGTCTGTTTACAATAACTATCAATTTATTTAATGGTTACTCTGAACTTTTGGACTGCACTGCTGAATAAAAAAAATTCTATCACCTCTGGTGCGCCTGGAATTCTAATCAAAGAATATGAGGGATGCTTCTTGAGGTTGGTCTTGCTTGGGTTGCGTCGGGGGTCGTGTCTGGGCTTGTGTGACAGGGGGTTGTCCCTGGTTTGCTCCATACTGCATATCCGCCCCAGGCTGTTGGTACATTCCCCCCTGGGTAGGTGCTCCATACTGCTGGGTAGGGGGTAGGGAGGATGCCATGCCTTGCATGTTGTAAGGATGGTTAGCTTGGGGTGGGTGTTGCTGCTGTTGGGGTGGGTGTTGCTGCTGTTGGGGTTGGGGTGGGTGTTGCTGCTGCTGCTGCTGCTGCTGCTGCTGCTGCTGCTGGGGTTGGGGTGGGTGTTGCTGCTGCTGGGGTTGTGCTGGGTAGTCTAGTGAGGAGAGGGGTGAGTAGGTACCACTGGGTGGTCCTTGTGAGGGGTGCGACTGGGTGGAGGGTTGTTGTTGATGGTACCCCATGGGGTAGGACCCACCTTGCAGGGGTGCTTGTTGGGGCGGTTGTTGGGGCGGTTGTTGGGGTGCTTGCTGGGGGATTTGTTGAGAGATTTGCTGAGGGGCTTGTTGGTAGGATTGCTGTGGTGGTTGATAGGCTTGATTATAACCAGGTTGGGTGGTGGAGGGGGGGTCCATAGCAGGGGGTGGGGCAGTGTAAGTCTGCTGTTGGGGGTTGTAACCAGTGTGGGCGGGGGAACCTTGCATTGAAGAAGGCGGGCTGAATGTCTGCGGGGGGGAAAAAGCAAAATAATTTATATCTAGAAATACTTGAACTCATCAACCTCAACTTGAGGACAACAAATAATATTGTGAAAGGCAGGAAAGTTGCTAACCTGTGGAGGTGCCGCATACTGGCCTGGTGGCATAATAGTCCCCTGGGGTGGGGCTACCATCCCCTGCTGTTGTGGTATCATCCCCTGGGGTGGGGGAGCCATGACTCCTCCTTGAGGTAGATGCATACCTGCGTAGGCCGTGTATTGGATCTGTCTCATCTGTTGTTGTTGTTTCTGTTGTTCATGTCTCATCTGTAGTTCTCTCTCATGCTCCTGAAGTCGTTGGAGAGCTTGTTGCTGTTGGATCTGAAGATACTCCTAGACACAACAAAACCAGACAAGAGTAACTTAGGTTTACTGTAATTAATAATTATAGAGCGCCGAGTGTTATAGAGCGCCGATAACTGCCCGAAAGCGCTCATTATTATCCCATTACTGCAGCAGCTCGAGATCAGCGCAATTTGGTCTCTATCTTAACAGGTACTCATTTATACCCCTGGGTGGAAATGTCTTGCCCAAGAACACAAGCACCATGCTCCTGTTGGGGTTCGAACCTACGTACCATCGCATACGAGTCTAATACTGTAACCATTGGACCACTGCTAGTACTATTCCTGTATCAGGCAGTAAAGCTATTATAAAACCTAACTGCTGTTTAAGAAAGCAGCTGTTATGACTTCAAAGATCTAGAGAACCTAGTCACATGCTACCCACCTGTTTCTTCTGTCTCATTATCTCTAGTTTTTGAGCCAGTAAGATCTGTCTCTGTCTCTCAGCTTCCTGTGCTTCACGTCTATTCTTCTCCCTGTGATCGTCTCTCAGCGCGTCCAGTGCTTCTCTAGCATCGTGAATCTGAGCAAGTTTGTCCTGAAGATTCTCCATCTTGGCTGAAAGAATCAAATGCACCAAGAGTTACTGGAATCAATCTTCTTACTTCTTGTAGCAGATAAGGCAAAGAAAAAAAGCCCTAGCCTCAATGAACTCCTTGCAAAAGTATGTTCTTGATGATAACAAATGACCGTAAGCAAGGAAGGTACAGTGCCTACAGTTTAGTTGCGTTTGATTCACTAACAATGTTCATGCAATGTGTCCCTGGACTCCCTGTCTAGTCTACATAACGCCCGTTATAGACCTCATACCTCTCTTATCTTCTTTATCTTGTAGTAAGTTCAGTAGCTGTGGATGCATTTGAGTCAGTGTATGGAACAATGTCTGCACGGATGTATCGCTAGCGATACTACGACCACGAGACGAATCACTCTTCATACGATTGACAAAGACGTCCATGTTTGCAGACAATGTCCTCAGGAACTCGATGTCATTAGGTACCTCACCATTTTGGGCAACCTGTCAGAGAAAACATTGTTTTGTACATTAATTTCTATCAAATTTGCTTTTTGTATTTGACCCAAACTGAAACATGTCAAGTCCACTATTTGGTATTGTTAAAAGGTCTGGTATCCTACCTCCTGCACCTTACTAGTAGCATACATAGGCTGTGCAGACACTGACTGAGCTAGAGGCGGGGCAGTAGCTGGTGTAGGATCAGGTGCGTTGGCTGGTGCTGAGGGCGTCGCTGAAGCTTTGATGTTCTCGTCTTGTTTCTGCTCCCAGTAGGAACGGTTCAAGTAACGAGCAAGCTGAGGATACAATATCAGTTTGAGTTTGAGATATATTTGGGTTTGAACATAAATTATTAATATATACCCAATGGTTTCATGCTCACGTAACCACTCAAATCGTACTGAATGCTGGGTCAATTGTGGAACAAAATGATTTACCTCAGGGTCTGCCTCTGGGTCCATGATCGGGGCAGAGGATGTCTGTATTTGGAGAGAACAAGAGCATTTCACTGTCAACTTAATCATTTGTGTTTATTCAATGCGTCCCACATCTACAATACAAAATCTTCTATAACTTTCCCTTCTGAAATGAAACAAGTCATCGTGAGGGAGGTGGCTAACTCACCGATGGGGGAGGCGAGGACCTGGGCCCACTACTGGCATTCCCATCCTTCTTAATCTGAAACCAAAGAAAAAGAGAAGTGAAATGATAAAACTATTTTTAAGTTTAGTGAATAATAAATGCATCCAGTAAATGCATTGGACGTGTCAATCACTGGTTCTCGTATGAAGAACCAACAATATAATGGACCCTTTAGTCATAAAATAAAATGGGTAGTGAGGGTGTTACATAACGAGACATACCACGTGCTTGTTCTCTGCAGCATCTAGTGACAGCGCCATGGCTAGTTGAAGCTCCTCTTCTTCTTGTAACTCTCTTTCATTACGCTGTGGTGGGGCCTGGGATTGCTGGGCTAGAGGACTATTCAGATACTCAGCAGGAAGATCAGAATCAGTGGCACCAGAGGTCGTCTCAGTACGGCTGGAGAAAAAAAGGGAGTGAAAATTGCTTTAAAATTCTATCGAAAATCATACTAGCACTTCTTTTAACTTTCCAGTTTTGTTCATGTGTTCTTAATCCTGATACTGACCTGGTAAGCTTGCTGTAGCAGGGGTCACACACCCTGACAGCTTTCTCAATTCCAAACTTGGGGATAGGTAGCTGCTTGGAGGAGCATTTACCACAGAAGAGCTGGCCGCAGTGACGACAATGATGCTGTGAAAATGAGACAAATGGGTTGCCATGGTAACAAACAAAAACTGAACGTGCAGCAGAGATTCAGTAATAAAAATAACGAGTCCTTACAGAAACCAATTCGGACATCCTTCTTGTACTATATGACATTGACTGATTCAACATACTATATAACTGGCTTGGGGATTGCTTCCTCATTACACCTGTATTCTTGTCATACCTTTCTCTGTACAACTCCAAAATCAGCGCGACAAGTGTGACACCTGTCGCCATCCACCCATTCCGGGGCTTTTTCTGCCATGAACATTGCATCACTCTCTCTCAGTGGTGGAAAGGAATTTCCTGGGGGAAAATGAAAAAGGGCAATTTGTAATTGCAGCAGATTAAAAAACCTATGCTGATACATTAAAGCGTATTGCAACGCTACCATTATATTTGTATCCTAAATGAGGGAGCTTCAGAACTTGGGTAGTTTGGATGTCTTTGTAGTGAAGACACAAGAACTTATAAGCAGGAAGTCGTAGCTTTAGGTATCATCAAATCAACTTTGAAAGGAAATCCTAATACTGGATTACTTATGTTCTTTGTAGTTTCCTACCTTCTCCCTTCAACTGGTTGAAAGTGTCTACCACAATCTTAAGACCGGATTCATTCCGGAAAGCATGGGCCCAGGCTTGGATCATCTCTAGTGCTTTAGTCTTTACGCCATCATTACTGGACTGCAGAGAGAAAGATATCACAGACATTGGTCAGACAATGTCAAGGAAAATTCTAGAGTGAAATAACTGGTGAATGTATATAATAGTCAGATATACATTCACATTTGTTCAATGTTTCAATATCATTTTTTCCTTTCAATGTCTGGATATATTACTCACTCTTGTCAGTTCTTTCATGTCATCCATGAACTGCTTGCATGAAATCTCCTCGTGAACTGTTGATCCACAGTTCTTGACAGATGACTCCAGAACCTGCCAACAATACATCAATATTCTCTATCATTATTATAGTATTTTCATTGTATGTTATATCCTGTTGCCACTTCTTTGGTTGTGTCCAAAGTAGACAATTGAAAATGTTTCTCAGTCCCACATTCTTGTCTTTTAACATTTTGCAGTTACTGAGCTTTACTGGTTCAATTGAGGATGAAAAAATCTCTTCAAAAAGTTAAATACGAATTGAGCTTCAAATTGAAATAATTATGCATTACTCTCAAGTTAAATTACTTTTTAGGGCTGTTTAGAATATATCGACTATTCTATTATTTGAATATCAACCGAATATTGGAATAGCATTTTGCCAGTTTAAATATTCGTACTCTTAATTTTTGTTTTTAACCTACCACGCTAATTCTTTTGTTATACCATGACAAAGATGTGGGCCAGTACTACACACTACCTAATGCCTTGTGCTTTTAGAGGAGATGTATTTTGTCGCAGAGCTTGACAAATCCTGGGCCCGGACAGCGCCAGGGCTTCCTCCGGGCGACCGGAGTTCCTGTGCTATACTAACTGTATTGCACATGTTTTTTTCAGAGAATCAAACTCAATTATCATGTACCTGAAAGGTACACAGGCAGCAGGTACAAGCAACAATATTCACCCACAAAGAAAGATTAATATCATTGCCATTTAGTAACTTCATATTCCCCCAAAATACCTTTCCAAATATTGTTTAAGCCCAAGTATCGGATATTCGGTCATACAGTATGTATGTAATGCAGTTTCAAATATCGAAATATAAATTATTCGAAAATAATGAGCCCTATCTCCTACATTAGTTGAATTGAGACCTCAAATCTGGCTGGAAAGGATTTTTTTTTGTCTCATGAAAATTGTGGAGAATTTTATTAGCTAAAGATCAAGTAAAGTTGGCCTGATTTTGTTTAGCCTGTTTTTCTGCACGTTTGCTCCCATAGTCTGGTATTTAAACAAATTCAATGCACAATCGGACCAGTTTTGAACTAGTCAAGGTTGAATCAAGATTTTCTAATAATATCTGAATAATCCCTAATCCCGATGGGTTTGCTTACCTGAAGGGCATATAGAGTCACTCGTGGGTTTTTATCAAACAGCTTCTTGCGAATAGCATTGACGACATACTTGCCACTACATTAAACAAATGGAGATTAGCATAAACTCTCCTAAATATGCAGTGTTTTCTGACATATTATTTATATTATACATATTATACGCCCTCTGGGGCAAACTGGTGAAATTTACACAAAAATGAATGCACATCTTACGTAACATCTTTCTGTCGGATACAATCACATATCTGCAGTGTGGCATCCCAATCAGGCTCCAACAACAGCTGACTCGTGGCCTTTTCTGAAATACAAATTGAAATACAATTTCAATAGTTTCTATTCCATTAACTTTATATCATTTCTACTCCTAGTGTCAACCCCCCCCCCCCCCCCCCCTCCCGCCCACCCCCCCCCCCCCCACCCCCCCTCCCCCCTCCCCCCTCCCCCCGCCCGCCCCCTCCTACCCCCCCCCCCCCCCCCCCTCCCGCCCGCCACCCCCTCCCGCCCGCCAGCCCCCCCCCCCCCCTTTGAAATCAGGAATAGAAAAACAACTGTTGCATGATATTGGCTCTTTTTCATTTCCAGAAAGAATGTCAACACTCCTGCCTTCGATTATTTGGTTGTGTCGATGTGTTGGGGGCTATCACTCCATCGTGCAGAAATGCCTTTGGTCAGCCACATACCTCCCCATACCACCCCCCCCCCCCCCCCCCCCCCCCCATACCCCCCCATACCCCCCCCCCCCCCCCCCCCCCCCCCCAATCCCCCCCCCCCTAGGGCGCGATAATCACATGAACATGGAGCCTGAGTGGACCGCCTGAGACTGAGTCGTCAGGTCGTGATTCCGGGGTATATGAGGAATAAAAACACATAAAACCGTAACCTTACTGGATTTTTTCCTATTTTTTACTTACCCAATGCTCTGTCAAATCCACCTTTTCCTGACGATGAAAACATTGTCACTAGTTTAATTGGATTTGTTAAATGGCTCTCAAAATAAGCTATAAACAGTTAATCCTACTGAGTACTGTGTTCCAAGTTCCAGGTGCAAAATGTACGTAATGACCGTACATACGGGACGGACGTGTACAGAAAATGGTCCGCCGGAACACTGGTACCCGCGCCAATAAACTACAAGCATGACAAGAAAAGGTTATCAGCCAAGCATTACGTCATTGCCCTGAAAATAGGCCATGATGATTATGCAGACATCGATGATACATTTCAGTATGATGTTTATTAATGTCCTTAATTTAGTGTACAACGATGTTAGTATTATTGATCTACTAATAATAATAACAGCTTATTGTCCACCAAAACTAAAGTTTGATATGCAGTCCTGACTAAATACATTTATGAAAACTGTTGAGGTCATAAGCTCACTGCACTATACAGAAAGTGGAGAATTCCCACCATTCTTTTCGGCATTCCAATATGGCGCTGCCCATAGGCGAAGTGCGCCATTCATTTATCGTGTAATACATTCTGAACAGTTTAATCATAACAATCCAAATTGTTTATCTGGATAAAAATAAATTATGTGTCTGCTGATTGGAACGACCGGAGTTGGAAAGACTCTGCTGCTTAAACGTCTTCAAAATATCCTTTTTTTTTAAGGAAAAATGTAATTTGTTATATTTGGTTGGCATTTCAGTGATTTTTTTCCTAGAGCCTAGAGCCGGCCCCAGCTTCCCACTTAAGTGTATAGAGAAAACCTTCAAAGGCATTATACAATTTAAAATCGCACTTGTGGTTGGGAAGTGCCTTGAGCGCTTTTGAAGGATCTTTGGTTTCATTACCAGAAAATAATAATAATAATAATAATAATAATATTATTACAGTTTTAATTAGCTTTTAATAGTCAGCCTCATTTTGGGGACAATTTCAGATTGGCAATTCTTATGTTTTTCTTTATGCTTGCAACGATCTGGGTTTTGTACATTACCAGTACCAGATGGGGAAATAAATAAAACTCTTTTTTTTTCAATTGGTTTTGAAACTGAAAATTGACAAAAGAGAGATTAAATGAACAATATTAACACAGTACAGTGGCTTGTTCCTTTCATTTGTTGTAATTTAATAGCATATTACATGTACATATACAATTTTGTAATAATGTTTCGCCTTGACACATTTACACATTATTCCAGCAAAGGTTCTTTCATTGAATCTGAAGAAAATCCATCAACAATTCCAACAGTAAGTTGGATATTTTTCGTATTTGTAATATTAAAAGTATTACTTTATATGTATTAATGTTCATGTATTGTTTTGGCATTTCCTTGTAAAACAAATACACCTTATTCTACCAAGCAATCGTCTTTCCTTATAGGTTGGCACTAATTTGGTGAATGTCATTGTCGGTAAAAGGAATGAGGTGACGATAAGGGAACTAGGCGGAGCCATGGCGCCCATTTGGTTCAATTACTTCTCAGATTGCTCTGCGCTGATGGTGAGAAGTTCTAGATTTTGCCGAGTTTTGTAAAGCACTTTTAGATTGTTGATGCCATAGAAAGTACTAGCTTTACAATTATGAATTCTTCACATCATCTACTGCACTAAATGCAATTTTGTCTGGAAATAAAGGATCATCTTTGATGTATGATTTGGGTTATTATTGTAATCATGTGACGTGTTTCAATTTGTATTTTATAATGTTGTATTCCTCTTTGAGTTGCAGTTTATAATTGACGCATCCAATCCCATCCAAGTGTCTGTCTCATGTATCCAGCTACTGACTACGCTACAATCAGAGAAGATGCAAAAGGTCAACGTCCTCATCCTTCTCAATAAAGTGTAAGTCTTTGAAAAAATATTATTTTAAAAGGAGACTCTTCTGTGTAGAAATGATTTCTTTGGTTACAACAATAACTCAGATCATATGTGCAAGTTGTTACGGGAATTCAAGAGTTTATCAGAATAACACTTTCTTACAAGTAGTTCACGCAATTCTTGTATGATGCTCTTCTTGTGCCACAGTGACCTACATTTAAGCCTGCCCCTTGCTGAGCTCCGATACCTTCTTAGACTTGATGAACTAATAAACACAGCTCCACAGCCAATCACAGTGCTAGAAATCAGTGCCAAAGATGGCCAGGGGCTGAGTGAGGTTGTCAAGTGGCTAGCAGCAAACAGTAAAGGTGGACTATGATGCTTAAGGGGGGTGCCAGATATCCAAGAGGGAAAACAACGATGGAACAAATATTAGGTTGAATAGACTGGATTTTCTCATTCCAATTCCATGTTTGTATACGTTTTGTGTGTTGACTTGTCTCAAGAGCATTGTGCAATATTCATACATTTCATGTATTCTTTGACAACTATTACCAAAAACCGGCAACAAGGAAATTCATATTTTACGTGGCTTGATATAATAATTATTTGATTTTTAGTGTGCAAACGTGACTTATTGAAATTATACATTCTCACGTTTATCATGAATTTATGTGTTGGTAGTTATGAATGTTCGAATTTCCAATGATCTCTAAAAAGAGTTCCTAAACAGAAATATACATACAATAACCTTATTAAATAAGAATATTTAAGTTGCACAATCTGAATAGTTACTGATGTCTACTAGTTGACATAAATATCTAAACAGAATGTAAACCTACCTGAGTATCTCAATAAAAGTTACATTTTAAGTTTAACTAGATATAATTCAACTAAATATGCATTTTATTTGTTAAGAGTACTTACTTCTAGTACTTCTAGATACAGTATATGAACAAACGTCCACATGCATTTATTTATCTTTGATAGAAATTTAATTTTTGTTTGATTTCAGTTTTGAACAATCAAAAAATTACTGCACAATAAAAACAAAATGATTTAAAACCGAGTTCAGATAAACACACAAATCCTTGTAATAATATCTCAGTACCAAACAATTATTTACAAAGTCTATGCACATATTTCTTCAAATAATTAATAACATGTACAATAATTTCCATTGTAATTATTTGTTTAAAAAATGGTTACATGACAAACTACAATGGGCAAACTTAGGAATACATTTTATATTTGTATTTTCCAATTGCTGAATATAATCTGCTAGAATTGCTTTCTACATCCGCAAAAAGACGTACCATATTTGTCACCAATAACCAGTGAAGAGTTGGGGGAAGTAATGTGTGTACAGCACTTGTGTCTAAAAGGTTGTAAACTAAAATACTAAGGTTTCCTTATGTTAGAAGCATAACACAGCTTTTACAAATATTTTCTCCTAAGAAGTTTGGCTATGGTACCTGCTACTACATCAGACTCCAACCAGCCAGTTAGCCCCAGCAAGCTCGGTGGTCGAACGGTAAGACTTCCGCATTATTGAGCAGGGGGTCATGGGTTCAAGACTTCCAAATCCCACATAAGTAAACTTGTGAATTTTCCCTGAATATACAGTGTTTATAAAATACATCTCATTGACACATATTGCATGGGACCAAACCTGCCAAAACCTAGCAAAACCTGAAGTTGGAGTTTGATGGGCTTGGGTACGTAGTCAGGGGTAGTTAAGGTTAAGGGGTGTGAAAAATGTTTCACACTATCTGAACATTCCAAATCCGTTACAAAGGTGAATCAAATGCCTCCATCTCTGCAGGATAAAACAAATGTAATAGTTTGGCTAAATTTTAAGTCAAGATTCAATGGGCAATGGCATTTTGTGGGTATGGATTAAAGGGGATATGGGGGGGGAGGGGAGGGTTACATTTGTACCTACCAGCTGGAGTAGGGGCAGGCTCTGTTGCTGATATCCTCTCCATGGCAACCTCAACAGATTCGTAGATTGGTAGATCTATGTCTGTTCTGTCTAAGATCTTCTTAACTGAAGACTTAAAGAACAAAAAAGACGAAAAATAAGGTTAATGAATGATGTGAAGATGTTCAAAATTTAAAACTTAACATATTGGCAAAAGATATTGTCCAACTCACTCTTGCAGTGACTGGTCCTAATTAGGTAAAAGATATTCCTCAACTCACTCTGGCATTGACTATTGCTAATATCTTCCCAGCGTTCTGGAAAGCCTTGGCACTGCCTTGCAATTCCTGAAGAAGAATCAAAAACCAAAACGATTAAACTCTTGCCTTCAACATTTATTTACAAAGAAGTAATTTTGCTACCTGCAGTTTAAAATTTAAACAAAATAGCAGTGCGGTTGTTATATTCAGAAGTTTTAAAGATTATTAAAAAAGACTATGAAATCTTGCTAACATGCATTCAGATTGACTAGAAATGTTTAGTTCACCTGAGCAATGCTAAAGTCAATGGCATTGATGTATTTCATATCTAAGATGACTGATTTCGGTTCATCAATGAGCAATGCTTCTTGATCTAGTATTGTTTGCAATCTGTCTGTAGCTGGGTAACGTAGTCCTTGTTTGAAGCGAATTACTAACTGGTTACCTCGCTCAACCTGAAAGTATATCAGTAAAACCAAACATTGACATTAGTTGTAATCTAATGTTTGTTTGTTCTCTTGTCAGTATTTAGCAACTTAATTTGTTTTTATTCTGATGGTATGCTGTATTTATACCCTCAATCTGATCATGTGCAAAAATAGGCAACTAAAACATTAAAGTGCCCATACTGCTTACTAAAACTGTCAATTCCTGGGATCATACTTGATAATAATATGATAATAGCGTGGAGTATATTGTTAGATGTCACAGATTTTTGCAGATTTGAATTTGATTTCAACTTGTAGTGCTGGGTGTATTGACTGCGTTTGTTTATGGTGTAAATGGAGGACACATGCGGGCGACATGAAGGTGAATTGGGGTTAGGGTTAGAATCGAGGACGACCTCGATTGAGATTCGTGTACAAAACCAATGAGAACTGTCGGACTACAAACAAAGAAAATTATCTAGAGGAACAAAAGGAACTCCTCTATTTACACCATAAACCTGGGTGTGCGTGTGTGTGTAGGGGGAGGGGGAGGGGGAGGGGGGGGGGGGGGAGGGGGAGGGGGAGGGGGGGGGTGGTTTAGTCTAGTTCCTGACCTTGTAGCTTGGTTTGGCCATAGGGAAGAGTAGCATGAGTAGGTCCACTCCAATGCCGATCATGGTACCATACTCGACGCCGAGAATCAAGGATGGGAAGAATGTCGCAATTAATGTCAGCAATTCCCATTCTGTGCAGAATAAAAATAAAAAAAACTCTTATATTAGGTTGTAATATTTAACTTGTTAATATAATGCCAACAATTAATAATACAAAAGAAAGAGGTGGACTTTATTTATTCTAGAGGCCACACATTGCTTTGAGTTAATGATTTCTAAAGATTCACTTTTTATACTTGGTAAGTAAAATAAGATATTGTAGATGTACAAGTGTTGATTCAAATCTTACCTGTTCTCAGAGCTA
This sequence comes from Crossaster papposus, assembly GCA_037893245.1. Taxonomy (NCBI): domain Eukaryota; kingdom Metazoa; phylum Echinodermata; class Asteroidea; order Velatida; family Solasteridae; genus Crossaster; species Crossaster papposus. Next base: position 5,792 of record JBAIAA010000041.1, on the reverse strand, counting down.
TACAAGTTGGAAATTAGTGAAACCTGTTGATGTGACGTGTGGAGGTCAGGGTTGTATATGGGGGGAGCATGAAGCTGTTGATTGGCCGATTGGTGGGTTGCGAGTGGGAGGAGCACAATAGTGGGCGTGGCTCAGAATTAGGACGCCATGAAAAGCTACAACACTACATAATGAAATGGCAACAAATGGTTGATAGTATTGGCAAAACCAGAAATTTTGAAGAGGTGGCGCAAAATAGAAAAGCTAAGAAATGCTGAAAACGTACTGGTGAATGTGTAAAAGAAATCTTTCATTTTAAAACTGAGACTAACTTCTGATTTTCCAGAGTCGTCCGATGATCATATAATCAAACATGAAGAAAACTGAGAATATAATGACTGCCGCTAGTGCAGCCTTTGGGATGTATTCGAAGGCTGGTGTCAGATAAGCTAAAGCTAGAAGAACAAGAGAACCGGTAACAAGACCACCAAGTGGACTGGCGACGCTGGATTGGCTGTTGATGGCAGACCTAGGTTTCGAGAGAAAAAAAAGAAATTGTGAGAACTGTTAATAAACTAAAAGATAACAAGCATCGTTAGAAACGTTAAAAAAGTAAAAGATAACCAGCATAGTTAGAAACGTTAATAAAGTACATGTAGAAGATAACAAGCATCGTTAGAAACGTTAAAAAAGTAAAAGATAACAAGCATCGTTAGAAACGTTAAAAAAGTAAAAGATAACCAGCATAGTTAGAAACGTTAAAGTATTTGTGACCGGCTCTGCAATAAAGGGTATTAAGTCGCGCTGTGCACTATCATGTAATGGACTACTCAACGTTGAGAGGATAAACATTTCATCAAAATGTGATTTACATATTTTGCCATTAATGACATCTTTAACACCAATATTTTCAGGTTTTATTCAAAGAAATGTTGATTTTGATGATTAAAGTGGAAAACACGCCCATTTTGTGTTCATCGTTCTGTTGTTCTACAACAAAGCCGGCTTTTTCAAAGCCTGTTTTCTCAGTTGTGTAATTTGAACTCCAAGGAAGTAATCAAAAGCAAACATGTCATAACTCCAGAACGGAAGTAGCTATGGAGCTCTATTATATACCAACTGGAAGCTTACGCTGTGGGCTTTCCAACCTTGTATATAACTCAATTTCACTATTTTGTGACATAATACCCATTATTGTGGAGTGGGTCACAATTTTAGAAGAAAAACAGATGGTAGATTTGAACAGAGTAAAGTATCCGTTTACCTCGAAAAGCTGCCAGTTGTTGGGTACGAAGAAACAAAGGATCCTCCTATGTTGCAAATACCTAAACATTGAACAAAATAAATCGCAGTTGAAACAATTGGCACACATGAATCTCAAATCTAGAAAACTAATATATTCTTGTAAGAAAGTACAACTTTTCTTTTTGTGAAGTAAAAGAAAATACATGAAGGATGATATAAAAATGTCTCACCCAGAGCTATCAATTCCTGATTAGCCTCCACTCTGTAGCCATTCTGTCGAGCTGGATAGAAAAGAGTTTGTAGCTAATTATTTGTTATAATTAAACATAAGATACAAAGACGTAAATGAACGGCCCTTTCCGACATGTTAATTACACTGACCAGCTGTCACCAATATGATGAGGAAGTATCGCTTAGACATTCAAAATGAGAAAGAGTTTGCTGTGGATTAGCATTTTAAATTGCACTGTTTGGAGTTGTCACTCATGATCAATCACAGGTAGCTTGCAGCTCACTATGACCCTCGATCTGGTTTTGACATTGTAACTTACCGAATCCTTTAGCTATGGCGATGTTCTCTAAGAAACCAATCAGAGGAACAATGATGAGGCCAGCCCTGAGATACTACAAGATACAGAACAAGGAAGTCTCAATGTAAAGCATATATAGCAATTAAATACGACGACTTGATTGATTAACCCTTTAACTTGTATTAATGATTATATTTACATTGTATTTACTCTTCCGTGAAGAAATAAAACCATAAAGTGCTGTACAGTTTGGGGCGGTATCAGGATTAAAAAGGCGGGGTGGTTTGGGGCGGTATGAAGAGTAAACAGGTGGGGTGGTTTGGGCGGTATGAGGAGTAACAGGCAGGGCGGTTTGGGGCGGTATGAGGAGTAAACAGACGGGGTGGTTTGGGGCGGTATGAGAAGTAACATGCAGGGGTGGTTTATTTGAGAACTATTTTCCAGGGGGAAAGCTGTCAGGTTCCCTTTAACTTCGCGCCGGAGGACGTATATACACGCAACATTTTCCCAAGATTCAAAGCGGATGACGCATAACACGTCACGAGCAAGGCCGGAAATGTCTGCCAGCAGCGAGCAAGGCCGGAAATGCGTGGGTGTGCTTCCCGGTACCATCGGCACGATTTGAGTTTCGTTAAAAAGTGAACTTTGTAATGGAAAGGGAAAATGAAAAAGTTATCTAGCCAGACATTGAACATTCGACAAATAATGAGACAAATAACCACCCTGCCCTTTGAAACAGAAATCATAACACTCGGAAACCACTTATATGATTCTATTGCTAAACACACTTTTTGGCAATGTTCTTGGATGTAAACGTTGTGACATAAACGCTGGACCAACCTTCAATATATCAGGTGCCTGGAAATCTGGAGCCTCGAACGGTGGAAGACCAGAAGTCACATTGCCTGTTATTGTGATATAGCCATGATCATAGCTGATAAGTGCATACGCGACACCCGATGCGATTATGACTACGAATGCATTCCGACCTGATATAACACCAAAATTGAAGAAAGGGGGAAATGAATTTACTACTTTTAATCTTTAATGGTTATGAAACGTAGGGTTCTTAAAAATGTATGGTTTGTAAGCTGAAGAACCATATAAAAGAGGACTGAGAAAAGGAGACGAACAAACTTTGCAACTTTGAAAAAAACACCACCCGAAAAATATTTGACAGAAACTTATATTCAAATTCAAGTTACAGAGGTAAGGAGATGTGAACAGTTCCACTAAAAGTATATCCCCTAAATACTGTTTTAGAAAGAGATGATATTTGTTTTTATTATAAACTCTTTTGAATAATGATTAAGAAACCTGTGCCTAAGATCCAGAGTGTCTTCCATGTCACCCTCCGTTGCCATGACGACGAGCTGTTTAATTGACTCAGGGAGTTTTGACTTTTGTTTTTCACCATCTGCAGAGAAGAGACGAAGCTTGAAGGGTAACAATAAGTAAAACAGAGCAGTTTATTAAGCATTGTATATCTCCTCACTATAACCAGTAATAACTACTCACCCGTAGAACAATGAGTGCAACAATACAGCATATTCCCAAAGTACAATCTGCCAATCTGTAGGGAAAACAAACAAAAGCATCTTATATTTAAACAAAAAGTTGCCAAATAAATAAATGAATTATAAAAAGATTTTGAGAATTAAACTGTACTGGGGGCTTTAATAAAATCCAACAATTTCAGCTAGTAATAGTGAACATCCTTTAAAAAAGGAAATCTGCTTGACGATAGTTATAATTATCTTTTAATAAGTAAAGAGCCAACTTCTTCACAGCGACAAAATCATTTTTTTCTTTTTCTTTTTTAAAATTGAATGTTGGCACTGATTATCGGGACTGTTTGGCTTAATCATAACAAAACCGTATCTTATCTGCTATCTTTTCAACAGACCTAGGGACTTTCCCTGGACTACCCAGATTGATTATCAAAATATTGACTTACATTGGCAAATATTTGTTATTGTAATGGTTCCGGTATAAGTACACATACACAAGGTGGACATAATTCACACATGATAGGAAAATGCACCTCAACAAGGTACATTCCCTCAAAAATCCAAAGCCGTCATATTTATTTATTATTAATTGTTTGATTATTATTATTTTTTTTTTTTTTGTTACTTGGATCATAGCCAATATTTGTTTGTAAACGCTGCCCCCTGGACTGTTCCATTTTCACCAACTGCTCAAGAGAACGGAACAAATATAATAATTGGTCACAGGCCCGTACGCAGGATTTGTTATGGGGGGGGGGGGGGGTGCGAATTTGTACTGATGGGATCAAAAATGAAACCAACAATTTTCTGGCCTGCAGTATCGTTATTTTTACATCAAAATACCATTATTTACCCCGGAAAATGTGGACCTTTTGATAATTTGGGGGGCGAATTTGTACTGATGGGACCAAAAATGGGACCAAATTTTTTCGTGTGTCTGCAGTACAGTTATTTTTACATCAAAATACCATTATTTATCCGGAAAATGTGGACCTTTTAGTAATTTGGGGGGGTGCGTACGCACCCGTCGCACCCCCCCCCCCCCCCCCCCCCCTGCGTACGGGCCTGGGTCACAAAACCAAGGATTTATGCATGCAAGTCCTCAATTTCAGGAGATTTAATCTTTATATATATTTTGTAAATGTTTATTTTACTTTTGTAAAGATTATTTTACATTTTTATCGGGTCCTTGGCAAATTTATATTTATTTGTAAAGGTAAACAATTTGCCTAATCGTAATGCGTAATTTTTTTGAAATCCGTCATAAAGTTATTGCGCAACTTACGCAATAAGTTATTTATTTATTAATTTTATTTTATTTATTTCTCATATTTATTCAGGGTATAACCTATTCACCATAAGGTGGTCTCCCATAGGGCCTTGACTTAAAAACAATACAAAGTATACAATAACATTATAATTAAAAAAGTGAAGTAAAAGGTAAAACGTACAAATACCTAAAAACATGGTTAAGACAATTACCAAAAGGAAAACACAAAATATAAGTTAAAAGGTTACGTCAGAAGTAAAAACGTAGAAAAACCAAAAAACTCATTACATCACCAACATACAAAGCTCAAAATAATGAATTTAAAATACATTTAAAAAATATGTAAATCGAAAAAGGCATACAAATACCAAAAACCATGAAGCAAAAATGAAAGACATTAAATTTAAAACACAAGACAATGAAAATATATTTAAACGGAATAATGCAAGAAATTTACCACGCAAAACACTAAAAACAAGGCAAACGAAAAAAGAAAAAACCCACAAAGCATAAGAAATGTGAAACGCACTTCAAACGTACTAAGACTTTTTGAGGACTACTTTCATAGACGATTAAAAAAAGCCAAGGGATGGTGCTAATTTTACAGACTGATCCAGGTTATTCCGCACAAAAATCCCCGTGGAAGAAGATAGTTCTCGCAGCCCGCATCTGAAGTCTCTCAAGTTTGTTAGTTTACATTTGGAATTTGTTTGGCCAAATCTGAGCACAAGTAGAGTTTCGGTTAATCTCCCCCCCCCCCCCCCCCACCCACCCCTTACCTTACTTAAAAAAACAAGAACAACATATACGACACTGGTTGAAAACGAACGCCGTTTTTTATTGCTTTTTATTTTTATGCTTTTAGGCATCCATGATTGTAAAACTTCGGAAAGGTCAGTTAATCCACCTTTTTGTCACAATTCAAGCAATTACCTTTAAACAGTAGGCCGATATCTTTGGGAAACTAAAGACACAATTGACAAAGGGTATTATTCTATTTATTGGAATTGTTCAAATTTGTTTGCTTTGAATGAGGTATTGCACTGAAAATGTCAAGAAACCCTTTTTTGTAATAATTATGCGGGCTTGGCTGAAATAATGGGGGCTTACCTTGGCATAAAACCAATTCTGGGTTGTAATATCAATGATAATCAATGATTTATATTGTTCTCCTGATTAACACTTTATTCAAAAAGTATGTAATAGAATTTATACTATACTTACTTTGTTTCTCCAATGTGTTGAGCTATTTGGATG